>CM069303.1:38795000-39995000 GCA_035609425.1 Epinephelus awoara | reverse complement strand
ATCAAACAAAATGGGGGCGCTAGAGAGCTCATTTCTTATCTAGGCCTAACCGCCATATGGATTTTTACTAAACTTGGTAGATATGTAGAACAGGACGCCTCAAGGTGACTGGAGAAATTTAACTCTAATTGACAACTGGGTGGCGCTATAACAACAGAAAAATGCTTCAAAATGGCTAAAATGCGACCGATTGCTGTGGCTCCCCCTGTGGACCAATGTTGGTGTTGTTTTCTAATTTTTGGTATGACTAAGTCATGGTATGGTATGCTGTACATAATCACGGAAACTGTCAGTGTGTCATTCTGTCTGTCCCACGTTTTTCTACTCACTGACGTGGTCAATCTACTGTACTTTCAATAAAGCAATCGTACTATCAAATTCACAAACACTCTGTCTGAATACATTGCTCTTCTTAATGGGTCCAGTTGACTATTTAATCTGCAATTTCCTATGACCTGTATCCCAAACACACTATGCGAAACTGTACGAGGGCAACTGTGCACTCAATGGGTATGGACTAGTAATTATAATAAGTAATTTTAATATCACACAATTTAAATTCCCTTGGTTAGAGAATAAAGACCTTTACACACCAAGTCCTTATTTTTCCATCCAAAATCATTGCACATTGAAAAATAAATACGACCTCATGTTCAGTCAAACACATTTACACACCAACTCCGAAACTCATTCATCCATCAGAGTTTTCAGAACAGGTTCAATTATCTGCAGTTTTTTTGCATCCATCAAAACCCTTTAGAGCGTTGTATGACAAAGAGGCAGTGAAAAAAAATATGACCTGCAGGAGAGACAAACATTTGCAACAAAAGAGAGGAAGTGCACAGTATTATTTTGTGACTCAGAAAGCCTACAACAGGTGAGATAGTAATATTCAGGTGGATGACGACGACAAAGAGGAGGATGAAAAGGAGGCTGAAGAGCACATGCAGACAGAGAAAGAGAAAGTGACAGTGTGGAGACAGAGAGGGAGGACAGCTCAGCCACTTCAGGTAAAGAGGAGGTGAAAGGGGAAGAGAGTGGTGACAGCCAGTGGAGAGAAGCAAGGGAGCAAATGTATCGATCCATTTTGTTTTGTACTGAGAATTTTTGGGAAAAAAATAGAACAATAAAATGCACTGGACTCAGTGTGCAAGGTTCCTGTGTGCAATCATTTCTATCGGATGATGGATTAAAAAGACACAAGAGAAAAACACAGCCTTGGTGTGTAAAGGCGTTCACACGGTAGACAGTACAGACTCTGTTCAAACACAAAGGAGATTTCCCAGCTGGGAGTCTCTGTCGTAATAACACTGACCTGCTGTTCCAAGTCCCCTGATGGTTCTGCTCCAAATGGGGCCATGATCTCTTTACTCATGAGCTGGAGAGGAAAAATGGGTTTATGGATCACACACACTCATTAGAATAGCTGCAAAGCATCCACTTATTTTACCTGAACACAAGCAGTATGCCCTCTGCCCCCCACCAACAACTACCGTCCCTTTGAGACAGCTACAGTTATCAAAAATGTCCAACTGCTGAGCCAAGCTATACTGGATGTCTTTAACATCTCTAATCTGAGTGAGGGAGACACTTGGTGTTAAGATGGACTGACCTCCTGGATGGCTGTCATTACAACGTGCTGCACAGACTCCTCCAAGGTCATGATGATCTGAATGTATTCTGTAAACAGAATGAGAGATTCATGAACTACACACGCTGACTGCAGCGTTTATCATTTTTCAGCACTACCGACATTGATTTCCCTGCCAGGCTCTCTGATGGACTCTGCCTTTGTCAGAGACTTGGCAGGGCAATAATTAAACATTGTTCAGCCGACGGGCCTTAACCCAGCTGGATTCTGATGGACAATTCCCTTTCCCTCTACTTTGTACACCACACACATACTGCAGATATCTGTTTGTGTCTAATTTGTGTACACAAAATTGTGCTGAACACAGAAGCGGCCACATACCTTGTTTACGCTCACACTTGACAGCACAGCCCAGCACAAGCTGCAGCAGCCTCCCCAGCTCCACGGGGTCTGAATGCTCTGCCACCAGGGCCAGATCTGGCAAAGGGAAGTCTGAGATTTCCTGGGCTAAGACCTGGTGGAACAAAGAAAACAGTGAGTGAAACGGCACTGATTTTACATGCTCAACCTGTAAACAGCTGTATTGGTAGACTAATGCCTGCCTCACACCAAACAACAACTTCACAAGCAATTTTACTGTTGCAGACAAATTTCCAGAGTCGTAATAAAATCATGAGTTTTACTAGTTGTGGCACACCTCTGTGATCTCAATGATTTGGTGTAAGGTGGTCACAAAACTCAGTCTGAGCCGCCTTAAGTTACTCTTTTACGACAAAATCTAGAATCTTGAATTTTATTTTAAGTTTCTAGTCTTTTGTAAATACTGAAGTTTAATTACGTGAAGATTGTGAACAACCATTCTCTCCCGCACCAAACAGGAGGCAGCAAACCAGGTAGACAGTAAACACGAACGTGATTCTGGGAGAGTGCAAGAACATGAATAAGCTACTAACATGGGTTGGAATTGAGCGTCAAGGACACAGTCTTTGTACCTGGGGTGCCTCCTCTACCAGGCTGGTGGACACCCCAGAAGATCTTAAATTTTAAAACAGTTCACCTCTCACTGCCACAGTCTCCTCCCACTAAAACAGTGCAGCTAAACTAAACTGTACACAAGTTTGCACACAAATATCTTGGATGCCAAATTGACACAAATACTGTTGACACATGACGTCTTTTATCTTATGTTTCTAGAGTTATGTGTTTTGCGGACATGCTAGGAGTTGTTTATATGTTATATTTCTTAAAGGGACTTTGGCCTAATATTTTTCACCAGGAGCAGGATGGGAATCTCCAAAGGTATCAAGTTGTAGTCTTGCGAACAGTGACCCTGCAAGATCCCAGGTCTTTGCTAAATCTTACAGTCTGTCACTAAAAACTCACATTGTCCTCACATGTGACAGGGAGTCCAACTTGTGCCTTTTAAAAGTATTTTTAAGTCTTGTATTATATGGTAAGCATACAAGGATTATTGAATAATATATGTCAGTTGTGTGTTGTAGCAGGCTTTAGAACTCCACTGTGAATGTACTGAGTATCAGGCTTGAACTGTGCGATGCTTGTTTTGATCTTAACAGCACACTAGGCTCCTGGGGTTGGGCACTACGTCAACAGTGCATACTACAACTCCCACATGAACTGAACAAACACACAAGAGTCCGCCTGTTGCACACAGTAGGTGTTAAATAACCTGTCAACTGTGCAAACACACGGAGGATACTGTACAGAACCACAACCTACCTCGTTATAATAATCAACCACCATCTGAAGGATCTTCTTCAGGTTGTTCATCTGAGATCACACACAAGATTATAAAATGTTAGGAACTTAGTTTATTGTCAAAATTGGGACCAAGGGGACAAAATTAGGGATACACAATATTGGATTTATTTGTTGATATATAACAACTTATTTGGCCGGTAACCACATTTTTCCCACCTAATTTCAGTGATCATTAAGTCTCTTCTGTAGTGGAATCAACATCATACTAGTCATATTCATGCACTGTGTAAAATAAGAAAAAACACGTTGGCCGATTCTAATAGTTCATTTTAAAGTCGACATTAGTGATGATGTACTGATATTAACGTGCATCCCTCGGCAAGATCACAACAGAGATTCACTTCAAACATAATTTATATTCATGGGTTAGCAAAACATGAAGAGAAAAGTCAGAGAGGGGGACGGGGAAGACAGCACTGCTCTGTACCTTCAGTCTCCAGTTTTCCTCAACATCTGTTTTTATACGGCCGAGCCATCCATCAGTGAACCATGCTGGGTCTCTGCAGCACACAGATGGGAACAACAGCTCATCCACACGAGACTTCTCAGCGACTGTGTGTCGTTCAAGGTCAGATTCTTCTAGATAATACTGAATGTTGCAGTTTGATTTCTCTCAGCCCTCTTTAACTTGCACTATTTATTTTCTACAGTGATAGTAAAAGCAACGTAGGGAGAGTTTGTCTCTCACAAAGTCTCACCACTTACTCATACCGCAACAAGCCTCTCTACTGTTGCTTTGGTGCATTGTGAAGTCTCAAGGTTGCTGTCTGAGGAGAGCGTCATGTCTCCTTCTTCTACATTAGACCTATTTGAATCACTACTTGCTCAGATAGGTGAATTTAAAAACAAGACGTTGTTGTTTGATCTTCATTTGATTATTTACAGAAATGAAAAAAGGTTTGCAGAATTTGTGTTTCAGTGTTTTACACCTTAAACAACAATTTTCCCTGAATAAGTGACAAACAAAATCCTTTATGTGAGCTTTTTTGCTGAGGCCACATGTGATGTGAATTATCTGAGCCATACCAAACTGGCTCTGAATAAATACTGTATCAGCAGAGCAGCCAGATATCATGATTAATGGGCAAGATCTGGACGACCTACAGTATATGTTGTATTCCTCTGTGTGTGTGTGTGTGTGTGTGTGTGTGTGTGTGTGTGTGTTTGTGTATGTGTGTTTCCTCACATTTGATTCAGTGCCTGAGATATTGCCGCTCCAGTGGTCAGCTCCTCCACTGTTCTGCAGGGTGCAGCAGTGTTGAAGGTCTGCAGCTGAGGGGCACAAAACACAGCATCATCATGAGGACTGGTCAACACTCCACGGGGGAATAAAACACTGTTGGGGAGGTGGTGACATGCAGAAGCACACTGCATTCCCCAAGCTGTCACTAGAGATTTACTCCACAACACTGCAGATGTGCTGAGGTGCTGCGTACCTGTATTCAAACCACTACGAGGGAGGAGCGGAGATAATGGAGGACAGGGATGACAGATTGGACTGCAGATAAAAGTGGCAAAGACACCACGACAAAGACAAAGGCTTCTCTGCTTAAGTGAAGGTGTGAATAATTCAAGTAGCAGCCACGGTGTAAGGTTGGTGTAACAACCTGGGCTGACATCCTTTTTACTGACACACAAACTGCCAAACAGTGTCCTGTAAACAAACTGCAGTTTGCAGTGATAACAAAACCTCTCCAAAGGCTGCCACTCTGACATTCACTCCCATCAGCCAGTGACAGTGTTATTTCAAAATGAACCATCAAATGGAAACACTGACAGCTTATATTAAAAGTAAGTCCACGGTTTAAGAATAAATTTTATAGTTATGTGTCTGGCTTCCTGTGGTGGAATGTAACTGCGTACTGTTCTTTAAGTACAACTTCAAGGTACATGTAAATATTTTTACTCCACTACAGTTATTTGACAGCTTTAGTTCCTAGTTTGTAGTTTCAGATTGTTACTAGGGCTGCACAATTACTGAATAATCAAAATGTTATCGAAATCGCACTATGGCCCACGCTTAATAACCAAATTACAGGAACTGCAATTTTTTGATAAAGGTAAAACATGTCACAACAAAACTTTATAAATGAAGCATTGGGGTGCTACACAGAGGCCACAGGCTACAAATCATGTCCCAGATGTTTGGTACAGACCCCGGTAAAAATGATATCATTAGTTTTATATTTTTTCAATGAAAATAAACAGCCAAAATAACCATTCCCACTAAAATCGCAACTCATATCGCAACTGCAATACCTGTCAAAATAATCGCAATATGATTTTTGTTTTTGCATATTTGTCAGGCTTAATTGTAAAAAAAAAAAAATCCACTAATGAATTATGTTATAACCTGCTGTTAAAGATTAAGAAACGCAGCAGTGTAATTTTTTCCACTGTTTTTCCTGGTAATTTGTAATTAAGTCATTTGTTTTCTTCTGTTTTTTGAGGTATTTTTTTTTTTCTGTTTTTCCTGGTAATTTTTTTTTTCCTGAATGAGGAGACGAGATACTTCTAAATCTCGTCTCCTCATTAACGGAAAAAAAATTACCACGAAAAACAGAAAAAAATACCACAAAAAAACAGAAAAAAATTACCACGAAAAACAGAAAAAAATACCACAAAAAAACAGAAAAAATTACCACGAAAAACAGAAAAAAATACCACAAAAAAACAGAGAAGAATTACCACGAAAAACAGAAAAAATACCACAAAAAAACAGAAAAGAATTACCACGAAAAACAGAAAAAAATACCACAAAAAAAACTGAAAAAAAATTTTTACCACGAAAAACAGAAAAAATACCACAAAAAATACCACAAAAAAATTACTCAGAAAAACAGAAAAAAAATATTCAGAAAAACAGGGCTTTTTTATTTGTCAAGTGAATTCAATACGCTTCCGTACATTTTAACCTAAATAAAGAAAAGCGAAAAGATTTTAAATGCAGGACTTTTACCAGTGAGAGATTACACTGAGGTATCACTGCTTTTACTTGAGTATAATATCTAACTGAATAGAAAGAGATGTCTTTGACTGGAAGGTGTTTCCTTTTCCTAGCTGGACACAGGTTTCTGGGATGTAACTGTGGCAGGTTAACTTCATCTCACCTCACTTGTTTAGTCGTGAGACAGTAAGACTGTTGTTCAACAAGGTAACTGCTGTGGCTTAGATACAGGACTTGGATCTAATTAAGCTGTTGTCACGCCATGACAGGAAACACAGCGTTGATTCACACCCAGTGAGAGGAGCAGCAACTGTTGCTAAATGAGGGTACTTAACTGTTAACATTAGCTTCATCAGTTACATAAGGTTAACACGAGCGACACTACACGAATATATCCCGGTTAATTGGATTAGCAGTCGACGAGGATCGACCAAACTACAGGATACTGTTGTCTTTGTGTCTTTACCTGGTAACTTTGTGAGTATTAGCTAACCCTGCTGCTACTTAGTTAGCATGCAGCATATTATTAAACTACTAACAGCTGGAGCTGACGTTAATCTCCGTCATAACGGTTATGTGACGACCGCTGAATTAAAACTATCTCTCCGTCACGTTTCATTGATTTCTCTCGGCTGTTGAGTGTTTTCGCTGACACCCCCCCTCCCTCCACCTCCTCCTCCTCCACCTCCTCCTCCTCCACCTCCTCCACCTACAAACAGGTGAACCAAACCGCCTCCATGGTTTGCTCGAGCCAGGCGACACCTTGCCGTCACGCTAAGACGTCAAATTAAACTCACCCATATTACGAGGCTCTCCGTCAGTGCCGTTTGACTCTCGTCCATTTGCTCCTCTTTAGCTTAAAGCTATATTTTCCTCCACCTGTCAGCAAACCTCTTCCGCTCCTTCCTCTGCATTTGACCTCACCTGCTGCCAAGAGGTAGCTCTCTAACGTCAAATACGTACACTACGGGAGCCGTGGCGGCCTTTGCGCCGTTAAAAGAACGTAAGATGTACCAGAATGGCGCAGCTTCTTAGTTCTTTGACGTTGACGTGCTTGCAGCCTCGGGATGAAATGACGGGAGGGTGATACAGGCAGTAACCAATCAGCGTTGAGATCTGTGAAGATTGACGGCTGGTAAACATCGCTGTAGCCAATCAGCGAGCGCGATCTGCGATTAACGTACGCCCCCCTTATCTGGACAAACTATAAAGACTCAGACCAGAGAAATGATCAAATGGCAAATCTGATGATCTGTGATCAAATCTGATGATCTGTGATCACTGATGCATGAAACACAGTTACATGTTTATTATTCATTATATTTCATAAAGAAAGGCTGTTTTGATTGGTTACTAAAGAAGTGGAATGCAATCACTTGTTTTTCTGAATTAACCAGATTATTATCTGACAAATATTTAATGGAAAAAATGTTCTGTTATGTTTTGTTTTTTCTTTTGTTTTTGTTTCTGGATATTAAAATTTTATGATTTTTTCCCCCAATTATAATATCAACATTTTTGTAACAGTCCTGAGCTTAATAAGATAATACACATATAAATAATACTTTAAATAAATCAGTATTACAAGCAAGAATAAATAAATCAACAAATGAATAATAACAAAATAAAATAAAATAAAATAAAATAGAACATTTAAAGTGGATTGGGGGTTGTAATGGCGCCTCTATAATCATATGCACACACATTATTCATTTTACACACTAATGCACTGTTGTTTACAGGCAAATCATTCTTAAGGTGAATTTCTGTGGTGCTTCTTCTTTGAATTAAGTCCCTTAGATCACTGGGTAAGTCATTTATCAGTGGCTGCCATACATTTATGGAGCTGCTCTCATTTCCTTGCCTTTTCTTTTCGTGAATAGATAAAATGATTTTCTCAATTCAGGAAATTAAGGAATTTACAAGATTATTATCTTTGTTTTTCTTTTTTTTTAATAAAAACTTTCCTCATAATTCTGAGATAATAATCTCATTATTCCAGAAAAAACAAAGCCGATTTTTTCACGAACAACTTTCCCAGAATTTTCTTGATGATAATTATCTTGTTAACAACAGGGCACATATTTGTTCTCAGTGAATCCGTCACACTTTCATATAGAGCAGTGCTTCCCAGTCTTTTTCCCTAAATTGACCCCTTTTCTATCATTGAGTAAACTGAGGACCCCTGACTGAGTGACTGAGTGACATATTTTATGGCTGTTTCATATTATATTCAATAATAATAATACCAGTACAGCTGATACAACTGACCCAAACAGTGAACACAGTAACTGCAGAAAGGTTTGGATGAATTTTGAGCAGATTATTTTCATCGGGGAGTTTTCCTGATATTTTTAGTAATTCTTTATATACAGTGCTCTTTTTCAATTGTATTTTTTTTTTTACAATCATACACACATAATAGAGTTTTTAATATAATTAAATTTATAATTAATACTCTGTGAATATAGCTTTTGTTCACTCACTGTGACCTTACCCTGTGAGAGTTTTTAAAAGGCTTATATCTTGATGCCCTTCTCAGAATTCATGTAAAATGTAGGCCTACTGTAAATTTTAAAACAGTTTTCTTACACCCCTTAAAATCAAGAAGGCCTTGCGACCCCTGTGAAGCTTTGGTGACCCCTAGTGGGGGTCAGGACCCCCAGGTTGGGAGCCACTAGGTCAGTATTCAGTCTGCTGACAATAAAAAAATTACATCCAAAACCATATACATGAATCTGAGGAAAGGCTAGTGACCTGCTACAAAGCAGACTTTTCTGATTTATTTTCCGTAAAAATGTGTTTTCTCAAATAAATGCATCAGGCTTCTGTAGGTTTAAGCATTCAATCTGCTGTTAATACAAGTAGTTCAACAGCACTTTTCCCTCCCTAGTGAAGTTGCTATCCCACATTCAGGTAGGCCCACTGTACAATAGATATAGTAATAGAAAGATACTCATACAGCATGGAGTCCCCATGAAACCACATAGTTCTGCAGACAAGAAGAAAAGGTTGCATTTAAATTTCACGTGTTGTTTGAAAAGGTCACAACTAAAACCATATAAATAAATAAAAGGAAAAGCTGCTGAGAATCCCATTAGACTTTAGTATAGAAGGTATGACAGCAGAAAGAGTGTGTTGATTGTTTTGGGGTATTTGTATATATATATATATATATTATACACACAGCGACATGCGTATTGGTGCATTTATTGTGTCGACACAACTATGTGTGCAGATGTATCAGTGTGGGTTCATACGTTTTGGATTGTGATCTTGTAGGATGCAGACAAGGTTAGGTTGGCATGTTGATCTTGAGCATTAGCAGCTGACTTTTATTTTTTATTTTATCAATATTTATTTATTTTTTTATTAATTTCTTTATCTATTTATTTTGAATTATTTGCACACCTGCTTTGTGCCTATGTATATTATTTAATCCTATTTATTTATGTTATTCATTTATAAAAAGCTGTGCTCTTATGAGCTGGAGGGGACTGTTGGGGGGTAAAGGATTAATATTTACATTGACACTGTGCTACTATATTATCATATATGTTAATTGCTGGATAAAGTTTTGTTACAAAAAAAGGAAAGGCGACTGAGTTGTACAAATTAAAATAAAATTTAAAAAAAAAAAAGAAAAACTGCAAAGATGACACAAAACATCAGACAAACAATTTCAAGCAAACTAGTTTTGCTCACAGCACTTTGTAGAAAAAAAGTTTATTTGATAATGTTTTACCTATTTATTTGGCCTCGTCTTCTCTGCCAGCAACACAACTGATAGCACTTGCACAACCAACGTGAAATCTTATTGCACTTTTTTTCATGTTGGACACGTAGTCCAGTAGGTCACGTAGACCTACTGTAAAAGGCTCCATACCATCACCCCACAGCCCACGGTAACATTGATCCTGCACAGCCAGCTCTGCAGGTATTGCTTGGAGTTAAATATTGAATACAAATTGAATTATAACCCTTATTTTAAAAGTTTCATCACTACAAATACAGTCTTGTCTGCAATCACTAAGAGCTTGGCACCACACCATCCATTCTGAGGGTAAATCATTTCTCATGAGTACAATAAACATCCTCATGTTATCTATTTACTTCTCACGTGTGTTGGTGTGTGTTCTAATGTAGAGGCTACAGTGTGTTATAAATACTGACTGCTTTTAGTCACTGCAAGATAACAACACTCAGGTGTGTCACCTGCTCTCTGAGTCACAACGAGTCCAAACTGAGCTTGGAGGAGGTGAGATATATCACGTATCCTTATTACATATTAAAGTTGCTTTGATTGACTGTAACACACTTACATCACTTTTTAGGGCAAGCAACTGAGTGATATATGTCACACACACTAAAGTCAGTGTGTGTATAACATGAGTCTGGACTTTACCCATGAGGCCTGCAGGAGCGCCCTCCGCCATGTGTTTAACTGTCTGTATAGTGAGCACCTCTGTTTTATCTCCTGATCTCTGCCATTATGAGACCCTGACCCTCACTGACTGATGGCTGCTATTTTTAGATGACCTGAGTCGCACCGACCCCCCCCCCCCCCCCCCCCCCCCCCCCCTCACACACACACACACACACACACACACACACACACACACACACACACACACACACACACACACACACACCCTCCAGCGGCTCCTATTTGAGGTGAAGGTCCTGAGTAAATATTAGCCAAGATATTTCTGCAATGGCTGCCATAGTTGGTTATGTGAAGATTATCACATCCTTACTCACTGAAAGAAACTGTTTTGTTTTAATCAAAGAAAATTTATTTCTGTTTTATTTACTTAACTGCTGCAGTTTGAGTCATTTTTTCCAAATATTACAATTAAAATAATGCTACATTATTACTGATGAATACAGAAATCTACCTTTAAACCACAGCAGATTTAAGTCCTCACTTTTTATTGCTGGTTGATGATGGAAGCATAATAGAGCCAAAAGATAAAAAGAAATTTAAACACCACTAAATTCATAGCATTGAAATACTTCACTTTGAAAAGCATTTATTTTTTCCAAATTCACATCTTTGACAATTAAAATAAGAAATGCATTGATTTGCATTTCAAAAAACTAAATTATATACTTTTTTTCAATTTTCACAATTTACATCCAAAAATTCCAATTTCAGAAAAATTGTCCGTGACAGTACAGGCCGGGGGAGGCAACCTTTAGCTCTTCTCAAATGGCTCCTGGTGGTTTTGTTTTATTCGTGCACGACCTGGCCCCTTCTCCTCTAAATTTTGCTGACCCTCAGCAGTGTTGGCTAGTGTTTGGTTTCCTATCAAGGCCACCTGTGGCTTTCAAATCCAAAAAAGTAAAAGTCTTTGAAGAAAACAGAGAATTTAGTAATGCCAGGACAGATTCATTTACTTTCTTTGCAAACGCTGTAAAGTTTAAGTACCAAAAATAATAAACAGCCACTGCAGAGTAGCCATCTTGTGGTAAAACAGTAATGTATGTTCATAAAACTCAAATATGTTTTGTGGCTTCACAGATTTTTTTTCAAGCCTGAATGTTTGACCAACTGAATTTCACTGATTTTCTTTTTGAATCTTTTCAACTTGAATTTTTAGATCTGAATTTGACCAATCAAATTTGAGCAACCTGAATATTTTCTTTCTTCCTTTCTTGAATTCTGAAACTTAAATTATTGGATCTAAATTTGCAAACACTAGAACAAATTCAGCTTTTGAAATTGCAAATCAAGACATTTTAAATCATAGTTTCAAAGAGGTGAATTTTAACCCGGCCTCACTCGCTTGGGCAGTGACTTGCAGCGACAATCACTGAAAACGCTGTCCTTTAACGTCGTCATGATACGCAGCCGATCACGTTATACTCTAATGGTGCTCTGTGGCGTCAGGAGAAACGCAGCGGGACATGTACTAAAGTTAAGGCGATGAGGATCTGAGTAGGGCGGATGGGAGGGGTCCAACCTTCACCCAGGAGAGTGGTGTTTGTGTCCCAAACCCTGTTCTTTTTTCCCACACTCAACCACGCACTCTTGTTGCCTAAATCTAACCATCACATGTTTATTTTGAAAGAAGACGATGCATGTAACAGGCTGAACTTAACACAGCGTGGAAATCTGGACGTGGAAAGTCCATGAACAAACATCGATATGTGACTGAGTGAGAATGTGTTGTGAATTCAGAACCACTAAATTCAGATGTTTTCAAAGTCAAATATTTCAGTGCTGTGAATTCTGTGGTGTTTAAATATCAATATCAAGTATTCAGTGTTAAAACACAAATACGTCTGTCTCTTATCTGCTTCCATGGTTTTTATGTATAGCTGAGGCGCCTCCCTACAACCTTTATGACATCGTTAATGTCAGGGACACTCACATGTATTTCACAACCAATACTTAAAAAAGTAGAATTATGCAAAGTGGGTTTGTTGGCCGAGTAAACTTTGGGTAAATGATTGGCAGGTCAGAGCTGACCTACTTAAACACAGCACTGCTTTGATCTGCCGGAAAGTCATGTGACCCCAAATAGTTTGTCCCTGAGCAGACTGAAGGAAAGTTCTTTGTTCCAGTGTGATGACTTTGATGCTTTAACAATAAAGCTGATGAAGATATTCTGAGATGTTTTATAAGCGTTCTGTAGGAGTAGCCCTGCTGCTGTATTGACCTGACTCCATTAGCGTTCCCTTTAAGCAGGGAGGCTCAGAGACCAGCTGATATTGAAGGGTGTAGTTGATCATTAACAGGCAACTCCAATTTATTTTGTACAGTGATGCTGTCAGGCAGCACTTCACTTCCTACTGGGAGACAGTAACTACCTGTCAGCTGCTGGTTCTCACTCAACTATGCACCCGTACCAGAGCTCCCAGTCCAGGTGAGTCTCATCATATGTTTGGAAGTACTGAAGGGTTTGGGTTTTGGGGCTGTGTTTTGTAACCAGATGATTTAGGATTTGGGTTCAGGGGAAACCTCAGCTCGTTCCAGCTGATCTGTAATCCACCAGAACAAAAACATTGTGATGTGATATTTTCAATCATTATTATTATTACTTTTAATCTGTTTAAGAGCTCCAAAAAATATGAAGTTAAACACATTTTAGATGAGTGCAAACCACAAACAAACAATCATGTGAAATATATGCATGTATGACACATTAATGACACGTGTTAATGATGTGTTTGTCTGTAAATGTAATGTAATCTGAAGATGAAAGCCAGATTGTGATGCTGAAGTTGTGAAGCTTGATTTAATTTGACTCTCTCCATTATCTCTGAAATCTATGCTTCTAACTTTCAGCCTAAATTATTAATTCATTATCTTAACGCCTGTTGGTTAACTGCTGGTCAGAGCATCAGCATCTGTCACCCACAAATAGAAAAGAGCAGAGTGCAGTCGGCCTTATCTCACAAATCGTTAGTTTTGTGTCAGTATTTCATCACTGGCGAGATAATAGCAGTATTTTAGGAGTGTTTATCATTGTCGCTGTGTTGTGTCACGTTGCAGACTGGACTATCTTCCCTCTGAAGGCCCAGTGGGTCACAGTCACCCGGGGTCTCCCACATCTCTGGTGTGCACCCCCGAGCAGTCAGCATCAGCGTTAATGAGCCGCCACAAGGTGAACGTTTATTCCCTCACACACACATGAAGCTGAGGCTGGGTCTTCAGTCTGGAATTTTTGTTATTGCTGTAAAACAAACAGTGACGCGAGGACACGCACACAGGCAGTAAATATTATTACTGGAAGGCGCTCCTGTGTTATGATTATTAATGCTTTTATGAGGGCCACAGTGTGCTGTTGATGCCAAACACACGATAATAATCTGTTCTATCTCTTCTATTTCCTTCTTCCTGTTTTCCACCTCGTCTCTTAACATTTTTCTGTCTTCTCATCTCTTCAGGAACCTACACAGTCGTGTCCTTCCACAAGCCGAGACTTGCACTGTCCAGTGTGCTTACAGACGGCCAGCTTCCCAGTCCAGACCAACTGTGGCCATTTGTTCTGTGGTACGACATTCAACACACACTCAGACACATGACATTTCAGAGCAGCTTTGTTCTTTCAATGTGTCATCTATGAGACTGGATTAATTCATGTTTTATTCACTCTCACACTTGCTCAACGGTTGCATCATGTGTTCATATCTCCTGTTGATTCATTCATTGGCTGATCGGCGAAGCGTCAGCGTGACTCGAGCCTCGAGGCCTTTCTGTCCGGCTTTCAATAATTAACTGTTGCCATGGTTTTCCAATTCTCACCTGGCTGCTTAACTCAAATCATTCTTCTCAAAGGTGTACGGTTATATAACATGTAGTGAGGCCGGTCACCCAAAACAAACACAATCAATTAGCGGTTCACAGATGGACAGAAGCGTAATATGAGTCACACTTTTAAAGGTCCAGAGTGGACGATGTAGTGACATCTACTGGCATAAATGCAATATGATTATCATAACTACGTCTTTATTAGTTTTTAATCACCTGAAAATGAGAAATGTGTTACCTTAGAATCAATCCATTTTCAATTGCCTGTCCGAAGTCGGGTTGCGTGAGCAGCAGGCCAAGTAAAGTATTCAAGACCTCTCTCCCTGGTAACGCTTTCGAGCTCCTCCTGGGGGACCCCGAGCTGTTCCCAGGCCTCCCTCCAGTGTGTTCTGGGTCTGCCCTGAGGCCTCCTACTAGTAGGACGTGCCCAGAATACCTCTCAACAGGAGGCGCCCAAAAGGCACCCTGGAGGAGCGGCTCTCCGTATGTCAGAGCTCCTTACCCTGGCCACTTTTCTCAGGAAACTCATTTCAGCCACATGCATCTACTTATCAACCTTAGAATGAGCTGTTTATATTTATATATGGAGCGGCTCCTCTTTCACAGAGGCTGCCATGTTGTTTCTACAATCGCTGAGAACAGACAAATCAAATGTTCGCATTTTCGCACTGACCGCCGCAGTTCTCCTGCACACGTGGCACACGGCAGCAGTTTCAGTTCTGCAACCTCACCACTAGATGCTACTAAATCCTACACACTGGACCTTTAAGTTCAAATTCACAAAAGTACATATGACCATGTTTTATCATCATCATATCCTTCTGAGTTGGGTTAGATATTATATTAGACAGTCCAATTTTTCTATGGCACTATACACCCAAATATGATGTGGCGAGGGGGGATAAGTGGAAAGTAGGAAGAGGAAAGACAGCACCACCTGGGTAATTACAATACCTTTTCAAGAACCTTCAATTGAGCGGAAAATTAGGAATAGGGCACACAGGCTCGTTACTGAAACAAGGACAGAGACATGAAGTCAAAATAAACCAAATGCTTTATTAGATTTAGCATAAAGTAGCAAAACAGGGGAATTAAAATGCTTAAAAAAATCTTTATCCAAAATAAAACCACAAGTTACAAAAAATATCCAGACAAACACAAGACTAAACTAAACTAAGGGAAGTGAGCAGAGGCCAGTCATGGAGAGGCCGAGCACACTGAGGGGTGCCACCACCTATTCACCTCCAGTGCAGCACAGCAAAACAACGGCGCAATCAACACTCGTGTCCCGGTGCTTTTTCTCGCATGCATTAAGTGCAGGGACCTCACCATGGGTGTCCAGCCTCTCAACAAGATAGCACTCCGCTTCACTGAAACAAAAGGATTTGTTCAAAGAGAGTTACAAACAACTAACAACCCAGTTGGGTTAATAACAGCAAAAATAAGTGCTAAACGGCAAAACAGCAGCAGGTTAACCACCTCGAACATCGGGCACTAACAGGATCAGTCATGTGCAGGACAGCAGGGTTTCCACATGCATGCTGTGCAGATAATGGAGCAAAGCAAAGCTGCGAAGAACCAGCTGAAACAAGGAAGAAGACACGAGCCAAAGAATGAACTTAGCCACCAAGGGCCTTAAATAATCTGGCACTAATTGGGCTGTGGTCAGGGGAGGAGGCATGAGGCCACGTGTTTGAATTGAAATTGAAAAGAAAAGAAAGAAAGACAGAAAGAAATTCTTATGCCATTTTCGCATCTCAGTCACAACACGCACCCAAAAGCATGCTCACAATATTTGATTTCTAAGATGAAGAAATCATTACTGAAAGACAGCAGCAGCATTGAGAGGCAGCGAGAGTCGAAACATACCTTGAGGCTGTTGGAGCAACTACAGCAGGAGCATAAATACTAAAGCACGCTTCACCAAACTTTCTCATTTGCACTCAGTATGGTAATGAGAGCAGCACCAGTCGACCTGACGGAGAGGGCATCCAGCGCTTATAGACAAGCAAGAGCTCTGCTATAATTACACCGTCATGTCTCCAACATACTGTAGACCCCTAACACAGTAATCACTGCACCTGTGTCTCACCTCGGCCGTCATGGGCCTTTGCAACCCTTGATCAAGCAGACACTTGGGTCTGTTATCGTTAACAGTGATGAAATACTGTAACTTCTCTGACTGCTGGTCATGCCTTCAGCACAGTTTCACTACAATGATGCAACATGGTATAAAGTGTTGAATGTTAGATGACAAAGTGTTGGTTTTTGTTTGTGTTCTGCAGCTCCCTGTCTGATCGCCTACTGGAGACATGGCTCCTGGTTGGATGCAATCAGCTGCCCTCTCTGCAGACAGAAGGTGTGGTACACATGATCTGATGAAAAGTCTTGTCAGTCAGTTTAGACTGAGTTTGAACATGGAATTAAAGTGTTTGTCTGTTTCCCAGGTCAGCGTGCTGTGTAATCTATTTAATGAGAGTCGATCAGACCATCAGTCAAAGGAGGTTCTTGGGGAAATCACAGACTACAACAAACGTTATTCTGGAGCCCCGCGAAGGGTCAGTACTCTATCTTACTGAAAACTGTTCTTGAAGACCTTCCAAGGTGTTTGTCTCTGTTATCTCCCCTTCTGCTTGTGTCTGTATCAGGTGGCTCAACTTTCTCTTAATCGCCTTGAACGCCACATCAGATTAGATCATGGGAAAGACGAGAATTCCTCCAGCGTTCCCTCTGACAATAGATTTAGTAACAGGAATACCACTTATGCAACCCAGAGGAATTATTGTAAACGACCACCAACAATGGAGGTGTCAGATTAACACACCTCGCACTGACACACCTTCCTTTCCCACACGGATCTCTTTCACATAATCTTATGGTGGAGCTGTTTGATTAAAGGTGTTGTTAAAGTACAACAGTCTTCAAACTTTGAGTTTAAATAGATATTGAGTAACTTATTTTTTATCCCACACACTTTTAAAGGGACAGCTCCCCTAAATTAAAGAATACATGTTTTTCCTCTCACCTGAGTGTTGGAGATATCAGCTGCCTCCTCTCCAGTGTAATACAACTAGATGGCGCTCGGCTTGTGGTGCTCAAAGCGCCAAAAATAATACATTTGAAGGACTGAACAGTAAACTGTCCCTTTGAGGGAGATATGAAATCTCAGTATCTTTGAATTCAACTAGATACAGGATCCACAAAGGAAATTTTGATTGTGTGTGTGCTGCAAAAATGTTTCTCCCTTCTCTTTTATCATGTGTGAATGTTTATATCTAGAACCATTTATTAAGCTTTCCTCTCTGACCCCTCCAGGTAACAGACTACCTGTGTGACGCGCCCCTTCTCCTGCAGTTACTGGCGCGGGGCCTGGGCACCATGGGAGGACTCGTGTGGTTGTTTTTCTTCAGGGTGGCCCTGTGCTGTGTGGGGACCGTGGTGTCCATCTCCTACCCTCCTCTAGACCCTGTCTCCTCCTCATCAGATCCCCTGGAAACAGACCCCTCCCTGTGTGGACTGCTGGGGGTCCTTGACGACCTAGTGGTGGTCATCCTGCTCCTTACCTGTGTTATCAACATCAACCAGCAAATGGCACCGGAGAGAGGAGGACGTTCTGCAAATGCTGCGACCGCACAAGGAGTAATGGGGGATTCACTGTAGACAGATGCTGCCGGCGTGTCGGCACAAGCTGTCCGACATGGACGTTCATTGGATTTCTTGCAGCTAGTTGGATTAGTGGATGCAAGAATATTGACAACAGCACAGCGTGCAACAGTCGAGCTTCTCAGACTGTGGACTCAGACTTCAGGCCTGTTTGTCGAGTGTTTACAGAGCCTACGCATGAGTGGTATCTAAAATACAATGTCGGGCAGTGTGCTGGCTCAGCTGTCGTTACACACTCTTGTTCCTTAAAGGTCCAGCGTGTAAGGGTTTGGAGGGATATGATGGCAGAAATGGAACATAGTAATTACTGTTCTCAGTAGTGTATAATTATCACCTAAGAATAAGAGTTTAGACTGAACTCTTTATCAGCGGGTCCTCTTACACTAAGACCGCCATGTTGTTCTACAGTAGCCCAGAATGGACAAACCAAACACTGGCTCTAGACAGGACCCTTCGCTTTGTGGTTCTCCTAAACATTTGGCACTTGTGAGAAGTTTAGGTAATAGGTTTCTGAGGCCCAGAGTGTTTGGTCAGGGAGCTGTTTAATCCATATTAAAGAGGCAAAGTCTGGTTTAAATTGCTGTTTTATCCTTTATATTTTAATTTTTTTCCCAGAAAAATGTCCATGGTGTCATTTTTATTCCTCTAAGAAGCGGTCATGTCAGTACTGTAACACTGACACCTGTGTAAATATTTGAAATTGTATGACTTTTGTGTTTTTTGTGTAAAATAAAAAATATTTATTGACTTACGTGGCCTTTACTTTATCACATGACACACTGCACAGGCTTCTGCTGTTTTATTATTTATTTATTTATTAGCAAATTCCATTACTTAACTGATAACATCAGCAGACTGGACTGGTTCATAACAAAATCAACAACAAGCCATAAAGTATCCCAGCAGGCATCTGTAATAATGCAACAGACAAAGTACCACAGGAAGTAAAAAGGTGTGGTGAGAGATTGAGAAATGTAATCAGGCCTTACAGGTTCAATGACCCACGGCCTCCAAAAAGACAATAATACTACTCTGACCGCACCAGAAATGTAAACAGAGTACTATCGCTCTGTTTTGCTGCACCAGGCGGCTGCGTTCTTGAACATACGTAGCCAAGGTGACGGTGTGAGAGACCGTCTGAAGTCCCTCGGGGCCCAGGGCCACTGCCAGCTCAGGGTGCAGCGCTCCGGGTGAGGCATCATGGCCAGGTGTCTCCCGTCTCTGGAGCACAGCCCTGCGATGCCCTGCGGGGAGCCGTTAGGGTTCAGAGGGTACTCTTCAGTGGGGTGACCCTGGTCGTCAAGGTAACGGATGGGGGCGAGCCCACCAGAAATAACCTTATCCTGCGCCACGGAGCTACGGAATTGCATCAGACCTGTGTAGAGAAAAGGTTTTGGGGAAAATCAATATGAAACACAGCTGCTGATTACATAACATCCTGACCTGTGAGTCATGAGTCAGCATCGTTGCACAAGTTCAGAAGTTTCACACTGAGTAACCTTTTTGTGCTCAAACACTGCAGACCTCACACCAAACGGCTTTTCAAGAGATTTCACTGTCGCAATGTGGGAACAAAATCATTTCACCTCAGCTGGTGCGTTCGCTTGTCATCTCAAACGTTTGGTGTAAGCTGTCTTCAGTCAGTCTTTTTCTTGTCTCGACGTTCCGACAAAACCGACAAAAGGTTTTAGTCTTGGCTCATGTAAATATCAAACAATAGCTGCGCTCTTTCCAGCACCAACCAGGACGCAGCATACCGTGTAGACAGTAAACATGGAGGAGGTGCACGTACGTGAACAAGACTCTGTGCTCTCAAACTGTGATGAAGGAGGAGACACTCGTGGAGCGAACTACAGGTGTGCCATATCATCTGGTTCACGATTATACTAATATCATTTTTAGTATCATGTGAAAAATTAGTATTGTGATACTTGCGATTAAGGCTGTGCAATTAATCGTCTGGTGATCGCAATTACGATTTTGAGGTCAAACGATTTCAAAATTAATGAAATCTAGGCTTAACGATTTTTGGCCACAGACGCCTGGAGATGTTATTTTGTCTTCTACGGAAGCCGCGCATGCGCAATACGTCCCCTCCTCTGTTCACTCCACGAGCCAGTCAAGTAGGTGAACTACGAATAATGTGAGGGGCAGGTGATCGCGGAAGATTTCAAAAACAGCGTACGGAAAATCAGCGCAGAATTCATTATGCACGCCGCATAATCGTGATTTCAATTTTGACCAAAATAATCGTGACTATGATTTTTTCCATAATCAAGCAGCCCTACTTGCGATATTATGACGTGTTGGCTGAAATCAAAATTATTACCAACTCTGCGGTGGTTCCAGAAAGAGGAGCAGCTTCAGTAGTGTGGAATAAACTGTGGCGTCCTGAATGTTTTATGAACAGCCCCACACTTCTCAGACTCTTTTAGTGAGTTACCGCTCAGAGGGAACTCATTCAGCGGCTCCTCTGGCAGCAGCACAGCGTCTCTCCCTCTCCTCTCTCTGGTTCTGTCAGAAACCTTTGGTGATGTGACGTGACGCTCGTGACGCAACAAAAAACTGTGGTATCATAACAGCCTGTCACAGGTTACAGCGTGATGATTAGAGGAGAAATGGCAGAGCATAAAAAAAGAGAATGAAATCAGCTGTTGATTTGTAAATATAGATCCCGGGGGACATTTTTTTGTATTCGGTTTGATTGTGGTAGATTTTATTTATGTGATCTACAGAATCTGAATCTCACTCTGAGTTTCTGTTGTTGTTCATGAACTAAAGAAATGAGAGATCATTTTATAAATTACTAATACATTTTTTCGTACTAATTTGTCACACCATCAATAATCTCATTATCGCAAAAATGCTCTGAAATATCACGTTATTATTTTAGGCCCAACCCTAGAGTGAACAGTGTCAGTGTTTAATTCGACATGTACAGTATCTGTTCCACCATCCAGCTCTTATTTCAGTGAGAAATCTTTAATTGTTGAAACAGTTCACCTCTCAGTCCCACAGTCTCCTCCCAGTAAAGTATCACCGCTAACAACGGAGGCTTGTGGCAAGTAGAGGAGACACAATCCAAAATGTAAAGTCTGTGCACAAACAGAGTTAATCTGTACGGATTATATTGATGCTGAATTGACAAAGATGCTGTCGACATATGTCTCAAGAGTTCAAGAGTTGTGTAGTTGTGCTAACGTGTACGGAATTGTTAATACGTCATATTTCTTGAAGGAAGTTTGGTGTAATATTTGGGAAATGATCTCAAAAGGAAACTAGTTGTAGTCTGTAAACAGTGACCCTGCAAGATCCCCCAGTCTTTGCAAAATCTTAAAGTGTGTGACTAAAAACTCACATTGTCTTTAGATGTGAGAAGATGTCTTTGCAAAGTCTTCTTGTGTGGTAGACGTAAGATACAATTCTGCATTTCTGTCTCATTAATCTGTCACAGCTTGGTGTTATTATCAGAACTTACAACTACAAGCACCAGTTTTGGCAACTTGCACGACAAATTAAAGACGATCGATGTTACAATACTCTACCTTCTCCATGTGCGACCCAGACTCCCAGAGCTGAGCCCTCCATGCCTCTGAGCCAGACGGACGGAGACTCCTGGATCCCAACGCTGACGAATCGAGACTCAAACCTGCCAGACTTATTATGGGTCAGCACCACTTCACTCTCTGGGGGAGAAATGGAAAGAAGCATTTTAAACTAAGCTCTGTAAAAGGTCTCTGTGATGATATCTTCACATATTGCTGCTGCGTCGTCTCGTTCATTACTACAGTCTTGTTTTCAGTGTTGTTATTATTACTGTGCCTTTTTCCTCGTACCTGCTCCATCCTCGCCCTCTCCCACCCAGCCCAGCAGGGCCAGCAGCTGGCAGCCATTACACACTCCCAGACTTAGTGTGTCATCCCGCCGCCGGAAGCGATCGAACTCAGCCTTGGCCTTGGGGTTATATGCAACAGTAGCCGCCCAGCCTGTTATAAAGGATGAATGGTGTTACACCAAAAGGATTTGTGTATCAAAACGGTCTGTGAGCATGTGTATGTAGGGCTTCTGTTTGCCTTTAGCTGATCCCAGAACGTCTGCGTAGCTGAATCCACCGACGAACACGACGGCTTTGAAAGACTCCAGAGTCAGAGAGCCGGAGCACAGGTCCTGCATGTTCACATCCCACACCTACACAAAGACACAGACAGGAGTCACACACACCAGCAGCACAGCCAGGGTCAACATATATCCACCTGATGAAGCTTTAAATAGTTACCTCAAAGCCCGCCATATACAGAGACACAGACATCTCTCGATCTCCATTACTGCCCTCCTCCCTGACCACAGCTACACGAGGCTGCCCTGCACCTAAAGAATCACATATCAAGCACTTGTTAAAATGACTCAACGATTTAAACTTCACTGCATTGAATGCTTTTGTCTTGTAATGTAAGAATTATCATCCAGCGACAGTGATCCGACCTGTGTGTGCTTTTTTTTCTCCCAGAATTGATTCTGGAAATAAAGTTTGGAAAAAACACCACCTGTGAATCCCTTGTTTTGCGGGTGACCCAGGGTGCCCAACCCGACGCAGGACTCTGCCTCAGAAAACACCAAATCACTGTAAATGGTATCAATCCTGTTTGGTCTTACTGAGCTGGCTGATGCTGGGTACTTCAGAGGGGTCAAAGGTCAGTTTGAAGTAGGGCTGTGTCCTCTTGGCGAGCCCATCCTCTTCCTGTTTCACACAGATCTCGTTGGCCTGGAGGCGCTCCAGCTGGAAACTGGTGTCCTCCCATAATGCTCTGAGGTGAGGCAGCGGCTCTCTCAGCACTTCCTGTCCATCCACACGAACACTGACCTAAAAGACAAGTGAGGGGAATCAACGGTCATCACAGATGAGATGAATCTTGTGACGACACACTGAGGTCGATGTCTCACCACTGCCTCTGGTCCGAAGCCGCAGGTTCTGCCGACGCGATGGCACGGCACGCCTGCGTCGCTGTATCTCTGACACACTGTGTCTACATCGAGCTGTGAAACCTCCAGAGCCAAACCCAGCTCCTCGCTGAACAACAGCTCCATGACTGTGGAGACACAAGCAGCAAAGACACAGCATGAGTTCATGATTATAGTCACAGCCTGTATAAAGAAGGTGGACACAGCCTGCAGGTCTGAGAAGTGAAGCCCATGTGGGGGTGCTTAAACCTGCATTTTTTCTAATGGCCAGCAGGGGGCGACTCCAGTGGCTGCAAGAGGAGTCAGACTGCATTTATGAGAAAATGACCCTATTTCTCACTTCATTCATTACCTCAGTAAACATTTTCCTCATGAGTTTATGGCCACAATCACCAGTTTCAAGTCTCAATACAGCATGATGTTCACTCTTTAAACTATGGTACCATTTAAAGGTGCAGTGTGAAGAATTTAAGGGAATATATTGGCAGAAATATGATATTTACATCTAAGATCATAGAAAAATAGTCAACCGAGTGCAATGATGTCCTCCAAGATAATTTTTGTTTATCAGTTTCAGTTACATACTGGGGGGACAAGCCTTAGACGTGGTAAGATACGATATTCCTCACCATATGAAGTGACTGATAACAAGATCTGTATAATGGATTGTAAAGAAATTCCTCAGGCTTTTATTTTGTAGACAACTGATCTGTATTTATAGCGAGATGGGATGAAGGCACAATGATGTGTGTGGCATCACTGGAAAGCTCTGGTCCTGTGCTTTCATGTGATAGGCGTGGCATTTCTGTGCAAGCCTGCGTTCACGAGTAATCCATCTAACAGTGATGTGTGTGCAAAGCTGTATGAAAGCTCTGTTATACATCATTTTATTGTAACTTTGTCAATTCTTTTTGCTGTGAAAACATTGGATTAATGACAAGTGTTCTTGTCTGAAAGCTACAGTTCTGCTGTTTACGCTGATTTGCGTGGCTTCTCGCTATGACGCACGGTCGCGGAGAAAATCCACAGAGTAGAAAAGGTGTGAATTTGGTCGCACTATGCGTCGTTCGGGCCCATAGTCCAAACTTCTCAGTTTCAACATTTTATTGAGAACATTTAGGAACAGCGCTGCACGTTAACTTTTGCCTGCACATTTTTTTTGTCGCCATTGTTGCTGAGTCTGAGGTGCGAGTCATGTGCTCTCGCTCCGCCTCCACCTCAGGTACCGAAATCTGGCACTGATTCATTTTAAGTGAATCGGTACTCGGTGGTACCGACATGAATCGTTACCAAGTACAAAAAGTACAGTTTCGGTACCCAACCCTAGTTTGTCATATCAGCAGAAATGAGCATGTTGACCGATTCCGATATTTTTTCCGATATTCCTAAGCCAAGATCGGCTGATACCAATATCATCGTACATCCCTAGTAGCAATGCTCATCCTCTGCTCTAAATACCGTCACTCATGGCTACAATAATCCAGGATCGCCAAACTCAAGGCTTCAAACGGGGAGTTTTGAAAATCATGTTGGCTACGTCTACTTCTTCCATACTGTCTATGATTACAACTACACACTTTCACACACAACAGCTCACTAACCTCCAGCTCCTTGTGAAGACAGCTCAACGTCAATCCCACGATTTCCAGCAAACGCCATCTCTAACAAGCAGGAAATGAGGCCTCCATCGCTGATGTCATGTCCTGCAGTCAGCAGACGATCTGAAAGAACAGGAATCTCTCATTCTGATTCCCTGACTACAAAGATAACTTAAACAGTGTGCTGTGCTGTCAATGTAACGTCATCATTACTCAGCAGGTAACGTGACAGACGAGAGAAGAGCCACCAGCTCCTGCTCCGTTTAGTAACCAACACTACTCAGTTAAACCACTAGGTGGCTGTGTGTCACAGTCCAAATCTGTTAGGAGAATAAACTAAATATGAAACTGAAGCTGAGGAAAAGTTTGCCCACAGAGAGCATCACAGTAAACAAAGCTTTAACTTTCTCCTCCTCTGTGGCAGGTAGCTCTCTGCCTGCGAGTGCATGCTGACCGTGTATGAGTGTCTGTGTGGTGTTGAAGCAGGCGGTCAATAGCTCTGGCTGCTCCAGGTCAGGAGAGCAGTCTCCCAGCTGGCTGTAGCACTGAGCCAGGGCAGAGCCTCCCAGACGATGACGGCCTGGACTGAGAGGAACCCACAACAACACGCCTGCAGACAGAGGACAAAGGGTCAGAGTCTGTTACTGAGGAGTGTGTGTGGAATGTGTGTGCGTGGTCACTGGAGAGAGAGATGTGTGCAGCCTGGGTGAAATGAGGATATTTCAAATTCAGAAGTTGTATTTCTGCCAAGAGTAAAACTTTTCATAACTATGGATACAGAACAATCCCACATATGCTCTGATTATAACTGAGTCTGTGTGTGTGTGTGTGTGTGTGTGTGTGAAGGCTCAGACGCACTGAGAGCATCTGATGAGTGTTTTAAAGAAAACTACCTATTGTCTTAAATGACCCAACACACACTAAAAACATTACGAGGCGCACAAACTGACCTTGTTTCAATTTTGTAACATCAAATGAGGCTCCAGTGACCAAAGATATTGTTTGGATGAACTTATCCTGCACGTAATTTTATTCGCTCAGACCAAGATGGCGCTTATAAATGGTGACATGATGCTTATTTACTCTCCGTGTGCCTTTTTATCTGTTTTAAAGAGCCAATAAATCATTCTATTCATTTAGTTTGTTTACTGACTGTTTACTGATACTATGGCAACAGCTGATGGCTTTTTTTGTTTTTGTTTTGTCTTTTTTGTTTTCTTGTCACATTGTATAATTATCTTTGTTTAGGATAATTGTATGGATTGAACCTGAGACAGTGAAAATAAAAAAGCGAGGGAAATAAAAAAAGACAGCTGACGTTAGCTTAGCTTAGCTTAAAACTTTATAAACAATATGAGCAGTGCTAAAACAACGCCCACTGCCAACAGATACTTTTATAGATTTTAGCCATTGTGTTGTCACATGTCAGATACTAAAATAAAAGCTTAAACCCTTGGTAGTTACATTAGCATGACAGACCCACCCCATAACTACAGCAATTATTATAGTTACAGTTATAATCAGCTGTACTTCATGTGATCTCCATAAACAGATATGCATATGTTTGCACAATCTGTTGGCAACTGAACAAGAATTTGGGATCTGGAGTGTTCTGGTTCTGTTTGTAGTCTGAGTAGTGTAGATGGTAACACTTTACTTGAAGGTATCGACATAAGGGTGACATGACACTGTCATAACTATAAAATGACACTGTCATGAGCCTGTCATGAAGATTATGTACATGTCATAAATGTTGATGACTGCTGTCATTAAGTGTCATTTGGTTTTTGTAATGACAAGTTGACATTAAATTTGTTTGGGATGTCCTTATAATGACAAGTTGACAATAATCAAAGTGACATTACCAGAAGATGTCTTTGTATCAATCATTAAGTCAGCTTGTCATAAGCACAAAAAGAGGTGTTCTTGTTAATGTCAAGTTGTTATGACAAAGACAACTTCTGGTAACGTCACTTTTATTAATGTCAAGTTGTCATAATCAAGACAACCCGAACAATGTCAACTTGTCATTACAAAAACCGAATGACACTTTATGACAGCAGTTATGACCGTGTCATGTCACTCTTATGTAGATACCTTCAAGTGAAGTGTTAGCGTATAGACCAATCCCGTTTGAGCGGGACAAACAGTCAGTGTGGAGAGGCAGAACGCTTCAGACTTAATGCAACCTCTTCACCCATCGGCTACAGCCTGATGATGATCTAGCTTTGTATTAATTAGCTTTATTTCTCTACGATCATATGCAGA
Source organism: Epinephelus awoara (assembly GCA_035609425.1). Classification (NCBI taxonomy): domain Eukaryota; kingdom Metazoa; phylum Chordata; class Actinopteri; order Perciformes; family Serranidae; genus Epinephelus; species Epinephelus awoara. The sequence goes on along the minus strand of CM069303.1, from coordinate 39,967,932 downwards.
TATGTGTTTATATAGATCAGCCAAAATGACCAAAGCACAGAAGATAAGTCTTGGCCCAGATATCTGTGAGGTCAGGGGTCGGCAGCCTTTACTGTCACAAGAGCCACGTTTGACCAAAGGAATTAATAAAAATCTGTCTGCAGCTGTTGATCATATCTGAGCATTATATTATTGTTAACATGGTCTATGAGTCTAAAGTATCCCAGCAACATCACTAACAGGTCTTAATCAGCTTCCATCATGTTTCACCACAAGGTGGCTTTTTCTTTTGGATTTGAAACCCAAAGCAGGATTAGTGAGGGAGACTCAAGACTCGCCACTGCTACTCAGGTTTGGCACAGTCTAGAGGAAAAGCACCAGGAAGTAGATGTATGACGCACATTTTAGATGAAATGTTGAAACATTTGAACATTTGGTGTGTAGGCTATAAATGTTTACAACTGAAGAATGTAAGAATCACTTCAATGGTATATGAACATTTCAATGTTAAAAACATAATAGCAGGAGCTACAGAGCAGGATGTGGCTCTGGAGCCGCAGGTTGCCTACCCCTGCACTAGCTGCACTGGAAGCTCTGAAATATTGGCTGTTGCCCCCAGAGGCCGACTGTCATCAGACCGACAGCTGATGGGTTCAGAGTTTGTGCTTTAAGTGACTTTCACCCACTTGGAAGAAAAAATAAAAGATGAAATGAGCTGTCTGGTCCCCAGTGGCTTTACAGCTTTTCTACTGCCATCCAGCTGACAAAAGCAGCAGCACACACCCTCCTGCCTCATGTCTGTGTGTTTGTGTGTGTGTGTGTGTGTGTGTGTGTGTGTGTGTACACCGATCAGCCAACACATTCAAACCACTGACAGGTGAAGTGAATAACTTTTGTGTTTTGTGTTATTCTCTCTCCAGCTACCAGTAATATTATATATATATATATATATATATATATATATATATATATATATATATATATATATATATATATATATATCTAATATTACTGGTAGCTGGAGAGGTGCTTGTTCACCTCCTGGGCACTGCCAAGGTGCCCTTGAGTGAGGCATTAAACCCCCAACAGCAGCCTCCTCGCTCTGCCATCTTTCTATATAATGCATGTATACATCCTGTTAGTGAATGTGTGTATTTCCGGCCTGTGTATGTGACAACAGAGTGAAAAACAAAACAAAATCCTGTTGCTTCTGTGGTTGAACATTTTCATATAACATGACTCAAACAGAAATGTACAGAGCGTTAATGGAGGAACCTGTAACCTGAACTCAGTGGAGCTGCCATTTCACATCTGATGCCTGCAGTGCGCCACAGGAGCATCAAGTGACGTGCATCAAATGAGGCGAATCACTTATTGCTTTCAGTACATCTGGGCCTTTACAAAGAAATACCTTTTCCATCTGGGTCCTCGAGGTCCGGCGTCACAGTGGCTGTGATGTCAGGACAAACAGCATATGCTGAAATAACCAGAGCACCTGAAACAGAAGCAGTGGAAGAGCTGAGCTTAATGAAGACACATACACAGACGCACGTAAACACACACTCACACAGAGACACACAGTGAGTGTACCTGGAGCTTTGACCGTCTCTTTCCCCACTCTAGCGGCCATACTCAGAGAGTCCTTGCCCCCGTCGATGGCCACTCCCAGCTGACCCATGACCTCACACATGGCTTTGCAGGCCTCCCACAGGCAGGCTCCCTCACCAGGCAGCTTAGCAGCCCACATCCAGTTACCACTACACTTCACATCCTGAAAACACACATTTACCAGAATTAATTTAAAAAAAGGAAAGTAAATCATCACCAATTCCAATCTGAAGTGGATTTCAACAACAGAGATATTTCAGTACTGAAGTACGCTCTCAAACAGGACCATTATGTGCAGTATTTTGATTTGTCCTATCTGTGGTTCTCCTCGCACTCTTCGTCAGCCGCTCACCTTCAGAGCTGTGACTCTGGCAAACACCAAATTGGTCAGAGCTTCTCCAACAGCCATGCGAGCCCCAGCTGTGGGAGACACCAGCCCTTTAATTGGCTGCTCTCCGATGGCAGTGGCTGCTCCCTCCAGGCTGAACGGTGACAGAGCAACAACGGCTACGTCGGCCAATGGGGTGTGAAGAGGGCCGACGCATTGTTGCTGGGCAACCAACCCAGTAACAGACCGGTGTCCACCTGAGGGAGGGAGGGAGGGAGTGAAGACACGGAGAGTCACAAAGTGTCTGCACAAATGTACCTCTAAAGACAGAGAGGATGAAAAACACACCTTGTTGGTCAGGTAGCGTTTGGACGCCACGGCGGGCAAACGTAAAACCCTGTCCAGCGCATCTTTGACTTTCAGCCCTGCAGGAAGAGCCAGAGGATGATGGGTCGAGGCCAGATGCTCCATCTTAAACACTTTCTGTGGCATCTTCCCCAGAACCCACTCCAGCTGCAGGTCGACAGGACGGCGGCTCCTGTCGGCTTCATCACTGCTGCCTCCCTCCTCATCCACCAGCACAATCTGTAGCAGAAATTAAGACTGAAATAAAGACAAATGATGCTGATCTCGAACAGGGTCGTGTGCTGGACTTGGTACCAACTGAATTACGTTTTTACTATGGTGTACTGATTCATGTTTAATTAATCAAACGAAAGAGTGCACCTGGGTTCAGCGAGGAGGCAGAAGCACTCTTTGTATAATTAGAGAAGAGCAGAGGAGCAGAATCGCTTGTTGACTGCAGCTTGTTCAAAAACTACATTTTTGTTTTGAGCTTACAGAAATAGTAAAGTACCTATACAGGGTATGGCAGGGTTGTAGCATGATACTTGAGCTTATATGACCCAGCCAACAACCACTGATCATTAAAGCGTATTGATTTGCGCAGAGGATGTGCTTTTATTGACTCGATCCAGGCTGAAACGTGCCTTGCCGTCTCCAGTGATGTTTCCCACAAAGTCAACAGGACACTTCTCCCTCTGACACACCCTCTCCAGGAAGCTCCTGTCCGATGGGCGGAGCAGCAGGGCGTTACTCTCCTGATACTCTGCCCCCCACAGCTCCAGCACACTCAGTGTGGGGTCACCTTTCTATAAAACAAAGATGGAGGGAAAAGAAAACAATGAGAGGAAACAATCGGAGTGAAATAAAATGAGAAGCAGCAGAATGTGTTTGGAAATGCGTTCATGTGCTCATTACCTTGAATCTACTGCAGTAGATTACAGCTCCCGCTGGCTCACTGAGCTCCTTAAGCACATTACCTGAAGATGACAATGTGATTCAACATGTTCATTTTTGTCTCATCATCAAAGCTTTACATAAATCATGAAAAGAGCCCGTGTCTCACACCATTTCCTCCCGCCCCCTGATCATGGATACTGCAGACTGGGTTCCCGCTGCTTCTTTCCAAACACGCCCTGAGAGCACGATTCATCTTCTGCTCCATCTCAGCGTCTCCCCTCTGCACTGCACCCAGATCTCTGTCACTGGAGTTGTCCCCCTGGACCTGCAAGCCAAAATGTATTTCAACACACCGAAACATCAGGTGAGGTCGCTGCTGTGTGATTTACTGTAGCACCCGTACTTGTACAGAGGAGGCCGCTCCTCCTCCCACGCCGATCCTGTACACCGGCCCTCCGATCTTCACCACTTCCATTCCTGATCGACAAGTAGAGCAGAGGAGCAGAGGGACGCCGTGAGTCATTAATGGATGTGTGTAAATATAGCCGCAGCATCGATTAAACACATTCCACACACACACTGAGCTAAAACATTACCGGCCTCCGCCTCTTCTTTCTTTATGTGTGTGTCTTCAATAGAGCCCAGACCACCGCTGAACATGATTGGCTTAATCCACTCTCGCCGCTCTCCATTAGCCAGCCGCATGCCGAAAGAACGAGCAAAACCTGAGGGGAGGGAATCAAAACTAACAATTAAATATCAATCGGTCCATCTGTGGACTGAAAACAGAGATAACATCATTGATCAAGTTGAAACCACCAAGATGCCAAAACGTCTTTGTTATTCTCCGTTTTATTTTATAGAAACAATTTGTGTTTTCTAAAAATAATGAAACTAAAGAACTGATCCTGACATGAAACACAGGCTCTGGTTGTATTGAGGAAAAAAACACTATTCTTTCTACACAACATGATTCACCTACGTTCTAAGAATAAATGACTTGATGCACTGTCCTGCACCTCCTCACGACTCCTCGTCTGCCCACAAGACATTTTCCAACTTTTTCTTTTTTTTCTGCGTTCCCTGGTTTGCGCTGTTAGCTTTGTTTTTTCCTACCCAAGATGCACTGCGCTCTACGTCACTTCCTCTCTTTGGTTGGCTGGATAGTCCATTTGCACTTCTCACTGGAAGCGAACTGCACCAGGGTTCACTTGCAAGTGAACTGAGACCCCCAGTTTTCAAGCAGACCAGGGTTCCCTCGTTTGGTCCGCACCAGAGTTCAAATGAGCTTTTATACCACTCCGGACGAACCGAACTATCCAGGGTCTGTTTAAAGCGGACCAAATAGCGCCGGTATGAATGCGTTCTCAGTAACCAGAGCTGCAACTATTAGTTGACTGATCAGTTAGCTGACTGACAGAAAATGAATCAGCAACTATTTTGTTAGTCAATTTCTGCTTCTCATATGTGAGGATATGCTGCTTTTCTGTCACATATGACAGCAAATCGAATATCTTTAGGCATTTAAGCACGATTTTTTAACAGCTTTAGATCAGGGGTGTCAAAAATACAACCCGGGGGCCAGAACCGGACCACCAAAGGGTCCAATCTGGCCCTCGGGATGAATTTGCACACCTAATGTTGATGCACAAGTTAACCAGTGAGCAGATGCTGCCTCAGAGGCGTTTCCACTCTGACCAGAACACAGCCCTCTGAAATGGTCATATTTAAAGATATTAAACACTGTGCGACATACTGTCAACCAGCAGCTTCAGTACAAAAGAATCTGTATCAGACTTCCATCTTAAAACAACATTAGTGGAACCCTGCTGCTGAGGCACTGACAAAACTTCAGACTATAAATGGTTTATAAGGCAGGGGATGAATTAACCTGCTTCGTCAACAGCTTCTACTTTAATAGAAAATTATGAAAAAGTGAGCAGCAGACTGACGGAGTGAGGAAAAACTGAGACATACTGTTGAATCTGCAAATCATTTTTCTCAGGATATCACAGGCTGTTCATCATTTGATTTGTAAATGGATGAACGTTTTCAGAATGATTTTCTTTACACTAAAAACAGGGAAACATTTGAAGGCGTTATTTATAGGCTATTATGCAGCGGTTTCACTGGTCCTGTGCTGTATGTGGCCCATGAACCAAAATGAGTTTGACACCCCTGATCGAGATTAAACAATCACAAAATATAATCAGCAGATGACTACACATTTCAACAAATTCACTCTCGTTTTACATTTTCCCCTCATTATATTCAGACTCTTTTTCTGCGCTGTGTCTCTTTGATGCCTTCTGCTTGTGGTCTGGCACCTAGTTGGTATCTTTTTAATAAGCCCTAATCTCACCTGAGCAGTGTGGGGGTACACGCCCATTAACACCTCAAACACAGAAAATGAGAAAGTACAGGCAGAAAAATACACCATCACAGTCTGTTAGGGTGCAAGCTGACCAAATGTTAGACAACCACAAAGGTCATGAGGTCATTCTGCAATTAAGCGACCAAACAGACAAAAAAACAAACTCTATTAGGAGCTGTGCCTTGTGTGTTGACCCCACCCAAAATATATACTTTAATAATTAAATTAATATCATCATCTAGTCGACTAGTGGCCCTAAATTACGACAATTGGTCGACTAGGGAAATAAGATATAAATATCTTTTGCTTTGTATATCTTTACAGTAAACCTCAGTATGCTTCAGCAGGGTTTGATACCTGACAGGACAGGTTCTCCAAACTTGTTCCCGTAGTCTGAGGCTCCATCACTGGCCTCGATCGCCACCTGCAGCGGAGGAGCAAAGCTGGAGGGATACTCCCAGCCCTCTCCTTCAGGCTCCCACGGGAGAACGTAGCCTGGAGCGACAGACAGCGAGGAATGACGTATCATTAGTAACCATCGCACATTTCAAGCGAGGAAAATCAAGCACGCTGTTTTGCAGACCTGGTATGTGCAGGTTGCCGAAGCAGTATCCTGCAGTGCCGGCGATGACGTGGCCTCCCTTTCCAGCACTCTGCACATCTCTGATACGACCTCCAGTCCCTGTGGTGGCGCCGCTGAAGGGTGCTACACCTACAGGTCACGTGGGAGTGTTTAAGATTTTTTAATGCCTCCACAGTGAACAGAGAATCCAAAAAAGGCCAACATGGATTCTCCACTCAACATGAGTTGATGTAAAAATGATCATTTAGTGGGTGTGTGTTCCTTTAAGTTGTAAGCAAACACAATGTCTTGTGCGTCCTGACCTGTAGGGAAGTTGTGTGTCTCTGCTGTGAAGATGACGTGTCTTAGCGAGTGCCGTGTCTCATACGGGCTGGCCTGGGACGGATCTTTTGGGTAAACACACTCCAGCTCCATCCCTTTGATACCACTGGACACACACACACACACACATTTCACATTGAGTCAGTGTGAACAGAAATACGCACACACACGCGCACAGAGAAACATTTCACTCCAACCTGCTGTTGTCACAGAACTTGATGACGTTGTTCTGGTTGCTGTGCCGCTGTGTGTCCATTATAAGGCTGAAAAGAGTCTCCTTCTGCTCCTGCCCGTCGATCTCCATCCGCCCCCGGAAGAACCAGTGACGACTGTGCTCGCTGGGACACCGGGGTGCAAAGAAAACATTGGAGAATAAAAACACAGGAACAAAAACTACAGAGCCGAGCAACAAGCACGACACAAAGAGGCCCCGCTAATCTGCTGGCTGCAGACAGACCCCACCTGTTGGACTGGGCCAGGTCAAAACACTCCACACTGGTGGGGTTCCTGTTGATCCTCTGGAACATGGCTGTGTAGTAGTCCAGATCCCAGGAGTCAAAGGCCAGACCTGTGTTAAGAGCAACACACATCAGGACATCTTGCTACCTTGAGTCTTGATCTTTTTCTTCTTGTATAATTATTGTAAACAGCACTGCAGACGTCACCCCACACAGATGTTTGCACTCAGTGAACACTGGCAGGGATGCTGAATTAATCAATCAACAAACACACACACACACACACACACACACACACACACACACACACACACACACACACACACACACACACACACACACACACACACACACTAAACTCTGTATTCATAGAGTATTTTCCAGTCCTATTTTGAACTGTACATTTTGCAAACTGGTCCAGTATTGCACAAGACTCCTGCAACATACTAAAAGTGTTTTTTGTTGTTGTTGCCACTGACAGGCTCTGATTATTGTTCCAAGTGTCTGACAACATAAGGGAAAGGGTCCCTACAGAGGTCGACCTTTTTGCTAGAGAGTAACATCCTTTTTGTTTAGCAGTTGTAGAACAGCTCCTAAATCGCCATCACCCAAATCACCAGACTCCATTTAAAAAAACGGTAATTTTACCATCGTAAAACACACTTTATTCAAAGAAATAAAATACATAAATCTCTTAATTCGCCCTTTTTGATGAGATCATATTGTGGCTCTATACACGCTGTCTGTAGGGTTTGGCGATAACAATTTCAGTTCCTAGTTAAACAAAAAGGATCACACAGCTCTATCTCTGTAGGGATCCTTCCATAATGTTGTCAGACACTTACGACAACAATATGAGCCTGTCAGTGACAGAAACAACACTTTAAGTGGATGTACATGCCCTGAGTGGTTACACTGCAGCCTTCATCATCACTGCTCTCACTCAATACTGGACTAGTTCCAAAACTCGTTGTTCCCATCAGTCACTTTGTTTTTGTTTTTTTATTACTTTATTGCAATGTTTAAATGTTCATGAATCCAGACAAGTGTTTCTTTCATGTACATTGCAAAATTTTTGACTTTTTTCTTCCTTTTAAAGATAAACTTAAAAAAAAAGAAAGAAAAATTAAATAGTACATACTCAACACACATCAGTCACTTTGACACGAAAACAGATAACAGGTGCCACATTACTTTATTAATTAGTTAATAATCCCTGAGGGGAAAAATCAATTTGTTTTTCACTCTGTTGTCATATACACACAGGGTCGAAACACACACACATGCACTAACAGGACCTACATGCATTATATGGAGAGATGTCAGAGCGAGGGGGCTGCCTATAGACAGACGCCCTGAGCAGTTGGGGGTTCAAGGGCACCTCGACTTGCCCAGGAGGTGAACTGGCACCTCTCCAGCTACCACTCCATGCTCCATATTTAGTCCAGACAGGGAGTTGAGCCAATGACCCTCCACTTCCTGCTGCCCCGAGCTGCCCTTCAAGTGTGAAACTACCTTCATGAAAAAACTCTGACAGACCCACTGCTCAGCTTTTTGTCTGTCTTCAGAAGCATCGACAGTTTTATTTCACATTAGCGGATGGAATTTACCAGCGGTCATCACGTGACCTCAGAACGGAAATTTGTTCACTTACAGTACGTTTTGGAAATTATTAATGAAACACTGAAACCAGCTGGGTAATGAGTTAAAGGTGCAGTGGTTTCATTTATAGAAGTCGTCAGCACAGTTTCCTGCAGCTGCAGGCAACAGACCAACAAGACTATAAGTCTTAGGCCGCCCTAGTGGCTGCATTATTCTTAGAAATTTGCTCTGCAGAGCCTCATTCACTGTGGTCCCAAAACATAAACATTGGCATGAAGAGAGTCTATTTCTGGTTAAACAAAAGCTCTATCTCTGCAGGGATCCTTTCTATAATGTTGTCAGACACTGTTTTTTGCCACTGACAGGCTCAGATTGTCATTGCAGACAATCTGAGCCTGTCAGTGGCAAAAACACTTTTAGTGGATGCACACTGATGGTGCACAAATCCCCCAAGTGGCTACACTGCAGCCTGCTTTGCCACTATCAGCTGCAGTGCTATCGCTCAATCCTGGACTGATTTTAAAAAATTGTCGCTTCCATCTGTCACTGAATTATTATCCCTTAAACAGCACGTTTCACTGTTTTGATTCCTCAGTCAACTTAAAGTGAAATCAATCCTCGGGAGAGTTAAATGGCCGCAGTGTCACGAAATTCCAAATAGGTCCTTTTTAATTATCTCCTCACCGGCTGAGCATGAGAGAGCCTACAAAGTATGTGCTGAAATTATTCTCATCTACTTGAGCAGCTTGTGAATATAAATGAAGCTGTGCAGAAGTGAATCAGCAGAGCGCGAACATGAGCACGCACACCACGTTCTGTGGCGGTGGGCAGTGTCAGTGTGAAACCTGTTCATATGAAGAGAGGAATAACCAGCCGCTGTCAGTGAACATTAAATGTAACCTGCATTTTCTCCATAATTGTCGTTATTCTTGAGCTGGTTTTACTTTTTAGTAACTTTTTAATCACCTTTCATTTGTTCCACCTCCATTACAGCTCTGTGTCGGAGCTCTGGGGGCCAGACTTTATTTTCACTGCTCTGTTTCTGCTCTTATGGTTTTATTCTTAGGTTTCTATTGTTCTTCTCATGTTTCTGTTTATGTATATATGCACTGTCTTCTTCTTGGTAATTGGTTGCCTGCTTGCAATTAACCCTTTAATAAAAAAAGAGCATTACATTCACATCACATTAGAGACACACACACACTAAACGCATGCACGTGTCAGATAAGCAGCAGCATCACTGCTGTCCTGTGACTTCAGCTAAGTAATAATGTCATGCATCATGTGACATTATTACCTCCACCAGCAGACACAGTGTACTCACAGAAAGCTGCGAGACTGAAGAGCAGGCATAAAGGAAGAGAGAAGAGAGGAAGGTTACAGTACAGGCACGATAACTGACTCAGTCTGAATAGCTGAGGTAAAGAGGCTGAAGCTGAAGAGAAACTGTTACGAGAGTCTCACCCAGATCATCGTTTGCCGCCTCCAACGCTGCCCGACCCTTCCCCACGATGTCCACCTCAAACACCGGCTGTGGTTTGGTTTCCACGGTGAAGGAGGTGATGGGATGTTTATAGATGCATTCTGTCATACCGTCATACAGACACTCAATCAGCTTCTTAACGTCTCCATTGAGCTCCTTCACGCTCTCTCCATTCCTCGGCTGGAGGGGAGACAGACAGAGACGTGAAGTGAAATCTGATCCTGGATCAGTGCTCGAGAAAGTCATTTTTATCTGTGTGTGCAAACCTTGATTAGAAACCTGCGAGACAGCTCGACCCGTGTGACGTTAGTGAGGCCGGCGCTCTGGCAGATGGACACGGCGTTGGTGGACCAGGCGGTGGAGAAGTTCAACCTGACGAGCAAAACAGCAACAACATAAATAAAAACTGTTTGAAGACATTTTGCACTTTGACGTCTGTCTCACTGATGCCGAGTTCCTCCAGCGTCACAGATACAAAAGCAATAATTTCTTTAATCATGAATAACCTGAAGTTGTTCTGTACGGTTATGTTTCTGCCTGACGGAATTTATCAGAATGCAAATCATGTTCGCCCACAGTCTGTGTTGCAGATTATTTCCGTATTATCTCATTGTATCTAAGTATTCCATGTATTGCTCAGTTAATTAGTTTTAAACATAGTCGATTTAATGAAGAGCATAAAAGCGATCGTAGGACAGGAGCAGAGCCACAGTGTGTGACAGAAGTCATTTATCAGACTGTGTGGGTGCAGCAGTACCTGGGTCCAATCTCCACCAGTTTCTCCCCGCTGCCCTCGGTGAGCGTTGGTTTCTCAGACAGCGGCTCTGCCTGCAGGGGCGGGCGAAACAACCAGAGGAGAACCTCCTTCTGCTCGGCACCGAGACTCTCGCAGCCTGCAGCAGAGAGCACGAGGACACAATGAGAACATGGACAAATGGAAAAGACAGAAGGCGTGTGGAGGATTTCTCCAGGCCACACATGGTCAATTAATATGTATCTGTGCTCAAACTCTGCATCTTCACAATGAGGTGTCACACACTCACCTGTCAGCTCCACATTGTAGCACAGCTCAGTGGCGATCGACAGCTGGGGGTAGAGCTTGGCTGCCCTCTGTAAGGCTCGCCCATTCACAGCCTCGCTACTGTAGAAGCGCACTACAGCCATGACTGATGGAGAGACGGACAGTTTGATCCAGTTTAAAGACACTCACAGACCTCCATTAATAAAATCAATCATACAGTGTCAGAGGTGATGAATTGTAGGCGATGGCATTGATTTACCCCGACCATCGACATATTCTAAAGTAAGGGGTCACCAAATCAGAGGTCAAAGGTCAATACCAGTGATTAATGACATGTAAAGACTCTTCTCACTGAGGCTGACCTTTAACCAGTTCAGTTCAGGTCAAAACAAACCAATAATCAGATAGAGGGCCACTCATGACACTGTGCACAGCCTGCAGGAGGACAGGAATCCCAAACACCAACATCTCTCCGAGATCTCAGTGTGTTCACACCAAGGAAATGTGTTAAAGAACTGCTGCAGCTGCCTCACAGTCAATCCACCTAATCTCAGTTTATACACTTTTGACTCAAAAGATGGAAAACACTTCATGTCAGCACAGGATACTGCTTCTTTAAGGCATCACATCTTTCAAGAGAACTGCTCATATTTTGACTAAACATCATCTTATACAACAGCCTGCCAGAGATGCACTGATTAAGTTTTCCTCTCATATGCATAAGTCTAGGAAAAGGCAACTTACAAGGGGTCAAAGACTTAAGACATATGCAGTGTGTCCCCTTTTCTTTGTCCACAAAATTTTCAAAGAAGTTGGACGAAGGTCATCCCAACACAAAGCTCCCTCTGACTGGAGATCCGTCACCTCTTCCCCCTGCTTCAGGACTTCTTAACATGCACATCTCAAAACAGCTTGCTCATGTTTTTAAAAAGTCACACTGGTACCTGCTCTGTTACTGTTCAAGGTCACGGTATCCAACTCTAAGCTCTAAGATGAGGGCAGGGCGTTCAAGATAATCCCTCCAGTGTGTTCTGGGTCTGCCCCTGGGACGTACCCAGAACAGCTCTAAAAGGAGGCGCCCAGGAGGATCCCAATTAGATGTCCGAACCACCTCAACTGACCCTTTTTGATGTGGAGGAGCAGCATCTCTACACCGAGCGTCCTCTGTACGTCATCACTGCAGACGCTGCACCAAACCACCGATCCATCTCACGCTCCGTTGTGCCCTCACTCCTGAACAAGACCCCGAGATACTTTAACTCCCTCGCTTGAGGCAGTAACTCCCAACCCAGAGGGGGTAATACACCATTTTCCGGCAGAGAACCATGGCCTCAGATTTGGATGTACTGACTCTCATCCTGACCGCAAACCATCCCAGGTCATGCTGGAGGTCGTGGTGTGATGAAGCCAACAGAACCGCATCATCTGCAAAAAGCAGAGATGCAATTCTGAGGCCACCAAACTGGACCCTTCCTCCCCCTGGCTGCACCACGAGACCTTGTCCATGAATTTCACAAACAGGATCGGTGACAAGGGTCAACCTTGTAGTGTTGCACGGTATACCGGTACTAAAATAGTACCGGTACTAGAGTATTCCAAATGGTACTATACTGCATTTGGAAAATACAGGTACTTTGAAATTGATTCAATTTTAGTTTAGTTAATTTATTTTACTCATTTATACACACAAACGCCTTTTTTGCTCCTACTGGAGCACAGATTGCACATGTGGTGTGTATGACAACACCTGTATCAACATTTGCAGCTGGCGCACGTGAAAAAAGACAAGAGAAAGTCTGCCTCGCAAAGGGAGACAACATGAGACACACCAACTTGGTGAAACATTTGAGCAACCAAACCGTGATGTCCGTACCGAGGTACTTTTGAACCACGATTTTGGTACCGTTACACCCCTACTATTTATTGTTCTAAAGGTTTGTCGTCAAAAGGACTTTTCCTTAGGAAAAGTACCGAAGAGTATCGAAATTCATATTGGTATGGGTACCAAAACAAAGATTTTGGTATTGTGACAACATTACAACCTTGTGGGAGGAACAACACCCACGAAAACGTGTTTGACTACACCAAGTATTAGCCTGGAAATCCAGACCCAAATCTAGAGAGATTTAGGGTCTGGCTATGAGTAATGCAAACGGCCCAACTCGAGGGGCGGCACCAAGCATGCATTTGATAATATCACTGCACACAATTGGATAACACTACGACCAATCAGAACAATACACGGGGTGACGTATCCAGAGCTTAGCTACCAGCGGAGCGTTTTAGCCGGTCGGCAAAACAGCAAAAACGTCCTTCTTGCAAAGGAAAGATTCGAGCACCGTCTTCTGTTCCTCTTTTAGAGAAAGAGCCAAGTCTAACTCGTTCATTGTAGCGACCAAAGCCGTATCAAACAACTGGTGTTCATCCGTAGCCATCTTGCAATGTTTACTGACTGATTCTGGACTTCGTCGTCGCAGCGCTGTCGTCATGTGTTTAGCTCGCCTCTGGCCCGCCTATATCAGATACACCCATGTGATTGGTGCAGCTCAGCTCCAACGGTAATGAGCATCATTACTGATTGCCAGAGTGACTCGCTGAGCAAATTCAAATTGTGCTCTCGCGAGAACTCTGGATTTCCAGGGTAACCAAGTATGTGGACACAGCTCACTTTGGTCATACAGGGCTCGGATGGCTGGAAGCAGTGAGCCCTGTACCCATAATCCTGCAGTACCCACCACAAGGCCCCCCCAGGGACACAGTCGTAAGCCTTCAGTAAGTCCCGACCCCTCCAGCAGCATCGCTGCTAAAAAGCTGGTCCACTGTTTCACGACCAGGACGGAATCCAAACAGCTCCTCCTGAATCTGAGGTTTGACGATCGGTCAGAGCGTCCTCACCAGCACCCTGGAGTAAACTTTGCCCTGGAGGCTGAGCAGTGTGATACCCTGATAGATGGAGCACAACCTCTGGTCTCCTTTTTGAAAATGGGAACCAGCACAGCTAAATGACTAGACAAAAACTGTAATTATAAATATGAGGTATAAAGTCATCATCAGTGCAGGTCACCATACGTGTGCCTCCATTAAATCTGACCAAACACACCAACTTGAAAAGGAGTGTTTTCAGACGGGATTTGAAGGTGGAAAGGGAGTCAATATTGCGATCAGCTGAAGGCTCCAGAGCCCACGGTGGTCCAGCGGGCAGATGTTGATGTGAGGTTTTCAGAGGAGGATGTGAGAGTGCTGGAGGGTGTGAAGATATGAAGGAGTTCAGACAGGTAGGAGGGGGCTTCATTATGAACAGCCTTAAAGGTGAGAAGCAGCAGGAAAGAAATTCTTGTGCCAGAGAAAGCATCAAACTTTTTCCAAGATACAATCTGCTTCATGTCTGGGCCCTGATCTCAAGCTGTAGAGCTCATCATGGTGTCCCCAAACTGTGAACCAAAAGTCTGCCAGAACAACACACACATGCAACACACAGCATTTTAAACAGATGTTCTGAGTCATTAATTATCAAGATATATGAGGATAATCTCATCACACACACACACACACACACACACACACACACACACACACACACACCCACACACACACACACACACACTCAGCCTCCTGATAACTCATTGATTGTGTGCATGTTGCAGGTCACACACTGCACGGTCAGCAGCTTTCTGTTAGTGCAACCCCCTTCAGTACACACACACACACACACACACACACACACACACACACACACACACACACACTTACACCTACTACTTTACCAGCACTGTCTGCTGGTGCCAACATGGAGGACACAGTGTCTCCTTTTGTTTACAAAACTTGGCGGCTGTTTCTCCGTGTTTTGTTGTGCGGAAGCTAAAGTGGCTAAAATGTACCAGAGTTAGCATGAAGCTAGTTAGCTCAACTTACGCGTCGCAGCTTCCGTAGTTCAGTGTCTGATGAGGATGAGGAGTTGAGGCGCTGCTCGCCGCTGAAGTCCTGGACAAAGTAGTGCAGCGTCTGAATGGACTGAAGCTGGTGAAGCTGTGGAGGTCTGCAGGCTGACAGACAGGACGGAGGGACCTCTGCACCCACGTGTGCGCCACTCGGCTGTGTGCGCATGCGCAGGTGAGTTTTCAGTGATTGAATGGGAATGGGTCCCAGTCACAGCTCAGAGTCTTTTCATATGTTTTGAAAGACTTTAAAGTAAAGTTGTCGCCTTGTTAAATGTAAAATTGTTTTATAAATGACGTCTTCTTACAATAAATGAAAAATGATGTTGCTTTCAGTGCTTTATGTAGAGTTAAAGGTCCCATGTGAGGCTCATTTTCAGGTCCATACTTGTGTTTTAGTTTCACCTAGAACACATTTACATGCTTTAATGTTCAAAACAAAGCATAACTTTCCTCAAACTGTCTGCCTGAATATTAATGTATTCACCCTCAGTCTGAAACACTCCAATTTGGCACGGGTCTCTTTAAGCTGCTCTCCTCATAGGTAGAAAAACACTGATGTTTCCAGCACTTTGACAAAACCGTGCCGGGTTCTCCTCCTGAAAAAGCCCAGTCTGCTCTGACGGGTCAGTGTTTTCGAGTCATCCACGTCTGTGCTCGTGTCTCTGTATCATCACTGTAGTCGGGGAACTGTAACTGTTGCCGCAGTTTCTAGCTTTATAGTAATAATAATAATAATATTCTTTATTTATAAAGCACTTTTAAAAACCGTGTTACAAAGTGCTTTACATGTCAATAATTCTTAAAAAAAAAAAAACTCTTAAAAGAACAGATAAAAACACGTTGGTTTCTAAAAACTGAGAAAATAAGTTCAGGAAAGGTTCTCTGATAAGAGTCTGTTTTAAGAAGGGACTTCAAATTGATCACTGACTTGGCCGACCTGATTTCCTCGGTCAGATTGCTCCACAGCAAACATTCTGGAACAAAAGAGCTCTGCTGCCCGACGACAGATGACAATAATCTGGTTTCAGTTCAGCTGAATAAAATTTTATGAAGGGTAGTTGTGACATCACAACTTCACAGAGGTCCTAATGTCTTGTTTAAAGGCAAATGTTTGTGAATATGGAATGTGTCCATAACCTGCAGCACAATAAAAAAGAGACTGGATGGGAAACTGACTTTCTTTTTTTGCAACATGGGAACTTTAAATTTGGCTTTAAACTAAATAAAACAAAGGACTGGTGTTTGTCAACCTGGAGTTCCATGCTGGATTTTATCCAGCATGTAGATCATAATGATAGGAAATTAAAATGACTGTTTTTGAATATTTAAATATTCTTATATGTAGCATACAAGCATCATTCTGTTGCTTTGCATCTTTTACCCCCGTGTGGGAATGTCCTCCTTTGGCATATTACCAGACAACGTGGGTCAGCAAAGCCGTTGGGACAAATTAGGTCTTTTGAAAGTTTGAGACAGTGGTCAGAAAAATAATCAAAAAGTAATGAAATGTAATAATTTACTTTATAAAGTTATTAAAATAGTTACATAATATATAACGTGTTTAACAGGGTAACTAGTAATCTGTTATATTTGAAGAGTAACCATTGACCTTTTCCTTTAAAAGACCAATATGACATTTGGCCAATTTTATAATTAAATATATTTTTATTTTACAGAAAATATAACTGGGCAGCTTTTTTAATAATGAAAATTAAAAAGAAAAATACCACCAGTTAAAACATTTTGGAGATTTTCTTTTGGGGGTTTAGGAGTGCTTGGAAAGTGACTTTAATAGTTAATAAGTATTCATAAAGTCCTGGTGGTTACAGCCTTGATGATAGATGGGGAAACATCACATTTATTAAACAAGGATTGACTCCAGATTTTTACATTTTCCTTACGGCTAAATCTACAGCTTTTGTCTTGTTTTAACTTGAGCTTACAGCTACACACACAAAGAAAACAATATGTAAATGGCTTTGCTCTCTGTTCACAGACTGTTCCTAAAGTATGTACGATTATTTGCTGCTTTAACTTTGCAGCATTGGCGGCGAAAGCAAACAAATCTGTCTGCACACTATTAAATTCTCTGTTGTTGCTGCCTGTCTGGACCAGGGCACTCTTAAAAAAGAGATTTTTAATTTCAAGAGGTGTATCTGTTTAACTAAAGGTTAAACTAAATTTAAAAACACACTCCTACTTGTGTTGTTTTAGAGATGTTGGAAAAATATCCGCAGGATGTGCAGACAGCGCGACTTTGATTGAAGTGTTGAAAGAACAGAACGAAACTACTCCCACACACAGAAGAGTCAGGAGCTGCAGTCTTAGATATATTTAATAAATTAAAGCCAAGGTACAAAAAAAACAATGTACATTTCATACCCCCCCTCCCCTCCTCCACCTACTACTCTTTCCTTCAACTGTGACAAACACTGTTTTATTTTCCCACCTCAGAAAGAGACCACGATTACAGACCGAGGATCAGTGTCGACAGATTCCCAAATCTTTCCACACACTGAATATGTTTGTCCCCTGAACCCCGAAACCCTCGACAAAACACATACATGCTACATGTCTGCAGGCACCTCGGATAAGACAGAAGGATTAGACTGAGATAAAGTTTATCAGAGACCACAAAGTACATTTCAACGCTGAGTGTTATTAGATGTCAACTGGTCCTGCTGATTCACCAGACAGTGTATTTTACAGCCGTCACGTCACTTCTCCAATAATGTCTCTGGCATAATGGATGAGCACAGAATGTCGGCGTTAATTCTTGCTGCGAATGCTGAATAACTTTCTCAGAGATGTTGCGTTTTGTGACTGAACTCTCTAATCCTTCATTGTCCTCTCCAAAGGCAGTGACCGAGATGGATGAAGCATTTTGTTAAGAGCAGTAGTAGGTGTCAATAGTAGATCGATATATAGATGAGTCTGGTCAATGATTATCACTGGCTGGTCATTCCAGGTGATAAGGAGGTCTGACGGATGGGTGTGATTGCCGGTGAGCAGCAGAGGTGAAACGCTGGATGTGCCTGGTCAGTCTTTAAGAAAAGAGTAGTCAGAGTGAGTGTGAAGAAATGAACGAGCTCTTAGTTTAAGAGATGGGAGGAAGTTATGCATGTGTACTGTAGGTCCAATATAAGTGCACTGAACAAGTGGAAAAAAAGATACATCTGTGCACACACAACCTCTCATACATACAGGTATGAACACACGCATACACTCAAATACACAGAAGTGTTCGGCAATAACTGTTAATATGCACAACTTGATTAATATTTTTGCACGATTACAGTGACTAAGCAGTCCATCGTCGGGATTATTCATCCCTCCAAACACTCGCTTCCCTTCTCAGCTTCCATCTCGAGCCTCTTTCTCGCTGCCAGCTACTATAATTCCTTTCTCCCTTCTAGCCTTTGCTCTAGGCAGTCCTGCTTACCTAAGGGACCAATGCATAAAACCACAGCACAATCTGAGGAGACTGCAGGATGACTGGGTGGGACTGTATGTACACGAGGTACAGCCCTGTACACAGAGGGCTGGGCAACAGAGCAGACTGACTTTAGTCCAGATATGTGGTATCCGCCTCCTTCTCCACTCTTACCCCCCGAAAAGGCATATATATATATATATATATATATATATATATATATGTAACATAAAAATCAAAGACAAAATTCACAAAACATGATAATTTGGCAAATGCAGAGATCACAGGGGCAGGACTGGGAGTAAATGTTATTGTGTTATTGTTCCTGCAGAATCCCCTCCTAACATTGGTCCTTCTCTCTTCCCATTAGCAGCAGCAGGACTGACAACCACCATCCTTCTATATGTGTATACATATACATTTATATAATTAATCTGATTTATTTTGAAAAATAATGTCGAGTAGCTACGTACGACACCACTACCATTTCATATGGATGCTAATCACCAGGAAACAACCTAGGAACCACAGGAAGATCTAGAAAGGCAGAACAAGACAGAGATAGAAGGCAGCATGCTGGGAGTGCTGCTCGAAGCTCTTCCAAAGAAATAAAGAGGAGAGAGGAGGGAGAGAGAAACCATCGATCTCAGAACAGAAAAAGGAGAATCGGAGCAGAGAGGACAGCCTCCCTGAAGCCACCGGGGATTTAATGTTCGTCCATTAATCCGATGGCAGGTCTGTGCTGGAATGGTTCCATGTCTTGTCCTGCGGCGGGGCGGGTTTATCGTTACAATCATTTCATGATATCTTCGCTGATGGGGTTTGTGAGCACTGTGTTGTTGTGGCATCCGGCTGTTTTGCGCTGAGGGCAGAGGTCACGGTTAGGTGAGAGTTCAAGGGTAGAGTTTCAGTATTCAGCGGCGTACTCTGTACCATGGAGCCCTCTGCACAGTAGTGTGAACTCCTTCACTATGTCCTTCACCCTCCTCTTGTTCACTCGTTCTCTGCAGGACAGAGGAGACAGTAAAGAGGGAGGGGGGAGAGAGGAGAACAAATACATACATTTAGAACGTATGTGCAAACAAGAAAAGTGCGCTCATTAGTGTGCAGATCTCTTGCCTCTTGAGCTGACCGCAGACACTCTGGACAATTCTTGTAATTCCAGCAGACACACAGCAGCGTCCTAGAAACTAATAAAAATACACGCCTCATCTATTTCTGACAGACCTGCGGCATGTTGCACAGAGCAGATCGAGCCTCTCTACTAACAGGTACCTGAATTATAGATATGCTGTAATTATAAAGATGAATGTATTTTTATTAAGTAAAACACAGCCACAAATCTTCGTTCTATGTCGTTCATAACTGGACTTTTAATTGTATTTAATTTGTCAATAGGCTACAGCACAACAGAGCAGGAGGTAACAACAACAAACAGCTAAAAGAGAAAAGAAAACATTTAACTACATGGCCTACATACTCATGGTACAGACACAAATATCAAGGAAAAATTACTAAATCAAAAAATCTGCAAATCTACAAATCTCGCAGGCAAAAGGCTTCACTTCTGGAACACTGCCTGGGTGGTATGATGCTGTGCAGCAGAATAAAACCACGTCACAGGCAGACTGCTGAGAGCTCTGGCTGGTGGAATTGTCCCTCCCGTCTCCCTTACAGTTAAGATGGTGGCAAAGACACAATCAGGTATGGAATTAATCTGCAGATGCACCGGTTCAAAATGAGACCAAACTTTTCCATAGATGTCAGTTTTTGAGTCATGTTGAAAGTCAAAATGTGGCCTGCAACAGACGGTAAGGCTTGTTGTTGTTAGCCGAGACAATTTCCAAATTAACTCAGCTTCTTACGGCTGGTTAAGACGACGGAGGAGTCAGCAGTCAATGAATGTCAACCATCCCCCACCAAAAAAAGAAAACGGGGTTTTCAACACTTATGTACGAAGAAGGATTAACTTCATGTTGAAGAAAACTAAATCTTAGATTTTGAGAAAAAAGTGAGAAAAAGTAATATAATGAGATTAAACTCGTAATTTTAAGAGAACAAACATGAAATACACATGGTATAGAAAGCAACAAGGTGTGTTAAACCATTTTTACTTTGTGTCACTGTTGTCTGTTGTTTTTATTTATTTTAATTGTGATTTTAATTGTGTTTTTAATGCTCTGTAAGTGTCCTTGAGTGTTGAGAAAGGCGCTTTTAAATAAAATGTATTATTATAAACAGTGTTGGGGTGACAGTAATATATGTTTAAGCAGTAACAAAGTTATATAATGCAGCACCAACAAGATTTAAAATGGGACCGGTGTTGCTCTGCTGTTTTAGGGGATGTGAATGAAAACACATCCAACAAACTAATGCACTAACTTTGGCATAATCCAGATGTTTTGATCACCTGGATGAGGAAAACACACACAGCAGGTCAGCTCCTGCTTTGTGACTTTATTCTTGAAATCTATTTTTTTTTTTTTCTTTTCTTAACACGGCCCTAATCTTCCTTCATATCTATGAATCTACAACCACAAGAGATCCTTGAGCATTCACTCATACATGTGGACACAAATGGCTGACTGGTCCAGCAGAATCCCAGATTAGCTGTGGACAGACAGATACACACACACACTCGCACTCGCACACACATGACCAGACACAGTCTTATGCCTGGTGGAGCTAAAAATCATGTGGTTGACCAACTGGCTGGACTCATTAGCCAGTACGGCTGCCGCTGTTACCTGAGTATCTGATGTGAGAAGTTGTCTTTCTGTTCAGTTGTGACTCGCGATGACGGGAACCCAGGAGGCTGCAGTGCCTCTTTCAACCACACAGCAAGCAGAGAAAAGCAGTGCTTGTTCATACAGAAAAGCACTTCTGCAAACTGGTCCATCAGGCTCCGAGACGCTCCGCCCCCGATGCCCTGAAGAGAGCGGTGGGAGATATTTGACAACAGGGACTTAATTACAGCAGTAGAGGCAGAGAAGCTCAAAGTGCAATAACACAGCAGACTGCAGCATCAATAAAGTGATGAAACTTTCCTGTGGTGTGACGTGTAAATGTTTAATGTGGTGCTTCTCACCTCCAGCACGGCCTGGATCAACAGTTTGCCGTCCTCCTGCACCACTCTGGCCAGAGGAGGCACATCTGAGCAGTGGGGTAACAGTTCAGTCTGAAGCAGAAACACAGACCGAATCAGCACATTAAAAGCCAAATGACTCATTTTTAACACATGCATATTCTTGCAGGATTTCAAGCTGTGTGTGTGTGTGTGTGCGCTCACAAAGAACAAGCACGTTGACTTGACTGTCGGAGCCTCAGGAAATTTGAGTGACAGAACTCCTGGAAGTGGGAGAGGGAGCCAGAAAAAATAAATAAACTACTGAGGGATGGTGTCAAACAGTTACAGTATCTACTTTGTACTGACAGACACATATTTCTCAGGAACTGTAGCAAAGCACCCAGAACAGTGTGTAGGGGTGTGTGTTTGTGTAAACCATGTGCAAACTTACCACAGTGGAACACTGCTTTCACGTCAAGACTCTCAGACAAGAACAAATCGGGCTTCCGTTTGAGGGCCTACGAGGCAGATAAAGGCATTAAACAGAGCATGTTTCTGACGGCCCGACCCAATCGGTGCTGCTTCACCGCATCCCACTACATAAGCTGCTTCAAAAATACTGCTATCAACAATACCCGCTCAGCCTGGTAGCCGGATCTGACAGCAACACAGGACTGAGAACAGATCTGCCTACCAGGCTATAGTACTCTCTCCATCTGTTTAGGAAGAACTATCCAAACTCATACAGAGATCCTCCAATGCAGAACTCAGCAGGTATAACAAACAAATTGCAAAAAATCAAACTTTGAAATCATTGGAAACTTAAGTCAAACTAAAGGCAATGACGGTTTTGTCTCTTGAAATCAATTGTACTTGAAACATTACTTTTCCTTGTTTTTGGTTGACTGGATTGAATATGCAACAGAAGTGTGTAAGTAATTAACATGTGCAGATAAAGAGAAATAATCATCTTGTAATAATGAACTCATTCAGGATGGAGGAGAGGAAGAGAGGGAGAGAGGGAAAGGGAGAGAGATGAAGGTCAGATCTATCCAGAGATAGAAAACAAAAGGAAGAAGAATGAAGACGGAAGACAAAAATATAAAACAGAAGAGCCATCAGCCAATTTGTCTGAACTGATTAATATTAGTTGAATATTAATTCATTTGGGCTTTGATTGGCTCTGGGCTGGAATGACTTCAGAGGAGGACCGGGCTCAGAGACTAACCAGTCACCTGGGACCACAACGCCGATGCTGACGCCGTTACATCATCTTCCCGAGAGCACCGCATCAACTAAAATATTTCATCTAAGGCGCTGAGTGTGTTGATGTTTTTCCAAGGAGCTAATGCACCCTGATGTTGACTTTACAGAAAAAAGGGAAAAGATGTGAAAATGTAAGTGCTTAATGTAGTCATGCATAAAATGTCCAAACACAGACGCTTATTTTTCTATTTTCTAATCAGCTTGTTGAGCTGTATAATAAATCTATATGTGTCATAGATGTTGAAGGAAAAATGTTTCTTTATTTATCTTTTTGAGCATTCGGCATTCAAACTCAGTTTTTAATATAAAGCTGGGTTGTATTTGTTTGACTGAATTAATGGTGCACGTATCCAGCAGCTAATGTGGGTGCGAGTTAGTCTTTCCACCACTGCTTGACTCTTTTTTACAACATCAATGGATTTTTAATTTCATTTGTTTTTATTTAGAACAATGTCTGGAACATGTTCGAGTCCGTTAATTAAATGAATTTATTTTTGAAATGATGGGAAATTTTTTGAAAGTGAGCTGAGGCCGACTGTGTATTCAGTGCCCGCAGCTTTAAACAGCAACAAGCACACAATATGATTATTTTTAGAAGGATCAGATCCCTCTGATGAGAAGAATTCTTGACATCTTAGGTTCATGAAATCTCTCCAAAACTTCCTAAATGTCAAAAGTGCACCATCATCTAGAAAGACTTTTTTGTCTTTCTTAGCGAGTGGGAAGACTGTGGAAATACAAGGTCTTGATCTAACTATGACAGCTTGTTTACAGAGTGTTGTTGGAAATGGATATAAAAGAATGTTTTATTAATCATGACACAGAGTCCGTAACAATCTACCACAGCTGTGTGATTTTTCAGAGGCCATTAAAGATCTCTGCCATACAGGGCGAGTATTATAAGTAGAAATGGGAAGAGACACGATGTGATCGCAGATCATGATAAAATACACAATAAGTTGATGTTGGTGAATTTCCATTATCGGGATAATCATGAATATTGTGTCCATCGACCCCCAAAGAGACTGCTGGGCAACAATCGATAGAAGTGACTGCAAAAACAGGCTGCATACACACCAACCTTAAAATCATAGTAGATCGTTATCAAGCATCAGCACAGTTCATACCAAAAGATATGACGCCATTTCAAATTGTTAAAAAGCCTGTTTTTCGTTTGTTTAAGTGCGATTTTAAGACTTTAAAGCACATTTTGATGATTATCGGAAATGGTATGAAATTGTGAATCGCAATCACAGACTGTATAAAATAACAGATATGGCCACTGTGACACAATGCATTGGATTATGGACTTCCGTTTTGAAGCTTCAAGTATCGCCATCTTGGATATTTGGTGCCACAAGTGACCAAATTTGGACGAGAGGGTGGAGCTGACTCATAGACTGTAGCGACGCCTCGCAGACAGCCTGCAACTCAAGCAGCCACATCCTGAAATATGCTACCACTTTAAGCTTCGATAAAATGTTAACAGGTGAGTTGCAGCGGGAGCCAGCCTCATGTGGCCATTCAAAGAACTGCAGTTTTTGGAACTTCCACATTAGCTTCATTTTTCAGCCCTGGGGGTCGCCGCTTGATGTAATTTACTTTGACCTGGACCATCATGACTTAAAATTTCCTATCATCCCATGCCTACAAGTAACACTGTTAAACATACAAGATAAGGCTTGGTGTGTTATCAGTGAGCGGATCACACTGATTTCGCTTGTTTCTGCAGGGAAACTAAAAGCCGTACATCGAGGTCTTTATTTTTTGTGGCGAGGTGACTGTTAGAATCAAAAGCGTTTGAGGAGAGACAGACGTCTCCTCTTCAAACTTTCCCCTCACGTTTCATTCCACCGCCTCGCCTATGTGATGGGACACCTTAGGGCCCAGTAACAAAGAACAGAGAGAGGTAGAGAGGGAGAAGAGGACAGAGAAACAGGAAGAAATCAGAAAAAGAGAGAAAGAGAGAGAGAAACCCAAAGTGAATGAAATAAGAAACCAAAAACACACCTGAGCTTGGAGTTGCATAAATGAATCAACAATATCAGGATGATCCCTGGGTCCTAAAATATAATAAAGATGAAACTTAAGAAATCATAAGAGAATAAGAATAATATACAAACAGCAACTGAATAGATTCAACAGTCATGTGGAAATAAAAGAGAACTCAAAAATATTTCATTGAAATAATTCACACGTGAGTAAGGAACAAAGGGGAGAAGGGGGGAGGGGGCATATGAAGCTTTGGCAGAGTCTTGGTAGAACAGACCAACCAAAAACAAAAAACAGGCAGAAGACAAAGACATGGGTCTGTTTGGAGAAAAAAGAAAGAAGTAACGAGAGAAAAAGAACAAACCTAAAGAAACAAAAGTGGGTTTGGAGTGGGAACCCAGGAGGCACCTCTGTTACTGTTACAGTTTGGAGGGAAAGAGGCACCCAACCTGAATGAACCCCATTTGACCTCCTTCCCACGAGGCACTGCTGGCATCAATGTGAACAAACAATGCGCAGCACATTTCCTCTCAGACTGTGCCTCACGAGGAGGAGGTTTCTGCAAAGGGTCCATTCAGAGCTGGTCAAAAAGATCCTCTTTGCTTCAAAGGTGAACCCATAGCCGTCCGTATGAATCGCACTCACACATCAGGATAGGTTCTGATATCACTACCTCCCTTTATGCTGGACACAGACTACAAGACTTTTTAATACAGATTGCAAATGATGCACAATTAAACACACATTTCCTGTAGAGGCTTCTGGACTGAAGAATCCACATCGAGATTCCTGACTTTCAAACATGGTTTTCTCCGATGGCTTAAGATTGATGTTGGAGGGACTCCAACAGCAAACTTGTAATGAAACAGAACAAACGTCTGTAGTAAGCGCCCAGCTTTAGCTGTTCCCAGACTCCAAACAAGTTTCCTGCTCAATACCCCCCTCCAGCCCTCATCCACACACAACCCCTCCAGAGAATTCAGGGCTTATTCAGAGGGCTGTGATGGAGAGCCTGACTAATCCTAGCACAGCAGTGGCTGCAGCCGTATTGACTTGTTCCGCCCTGCTATGTTAAATGTCAGCCAACTGAATAAGCTAGTGGTCTCTGTGCTGTGACTGTATCCTGTTTCTGATACTGTCTAATGAAAGGCACCTGCTCAGAAAAGAAAGAGTTTAGAGGGAGGAGGAGAGGCAGCCATTACTTAACCAGTCAAAGCAGGAGAGGAGGAGAGAGAAGGGACAACACAAAGGGAAGGGGAGCAGCAGACAGAGCTGGTACAAGAATCCTAACCAAAGTGTAGTGGATGAAATTATATCATCTCATTCATGTCCTACTTATATGAAGTGAAAATATGAAGTCTTTCCCCGGGGTCACACACATTAAAGGAGCTGTATGCGACATTCAGAGTGCACCTATAGTCCTATTCACACGGGACTAGTGTTACCTGGGGACCTCTGGTAGTTTGCAACAATTGCGGAGGTTGTCTGTGATCTTCATCCTGTGTGATTCTGCCACGTCTGTAATTTCTCAAGAAAAAAAAAAAATCCACCGCAAATTACCTACCATGTTTCGCCAAACACAAAGGTTGTGTGATAACATTAGCCCCGTGTGAATCGGCCGTGCTTTGGGGTGGTATTAAGATTTTTTTGTTTGTTTGTTTCTGCTTGTTTTCAGGTCAAGAATTTTGGAGACTGGCAAGTTTAGACAGCATTCTGAGTGCCAGAGGCTCATCTACCTATACAGCATGGACACTGAATCACAGAAAGAGCAACCTCAAATCCATCAGAAGAGTGTGACCTCAAAAGACGATGAGACGGATGACGTGTGACAATATGAGACAGAATCCGTTCTATTTGTTTAACTCACATTAAAAAAGACAGAAGGAGATTAACACCGTACATCACCGCTTTCTTTTTCCTGTGTGAAGGCACCACATGAAACACAGACCTGAGGGGTAGTTTCAAAATCACATGACGTCCCCAGGTAACACTAGTCCTGTGTGAATAGGGCTTACGACTCAAGAGTCTGGGCTGGGATTGTTTGCACGCAGCTCTCAACATGGAGGTGGCTGAGCCTGGGGGTGGCAGCTAACGATGCTAACAGTGTGAACAGTGCTAGTAGTGTTTAACTGGGAGGGAACCAGAGGGTGGGTGCTACCCTTCCCTGACAAGGACATTCTGCCACATTGGTCAGGATGGTGTCATCAGTTGTAACTGCTGCATGATTGCAGTGCAGAGCAGCAGCAACGAACTGGACCGACTACCACTACACAGAACAGAGAAGCTCGGATAACAACACACACAGAAGTTGCGTGACTTCATTCTCTGCTCAGGATACCATTACTGCACTATATCTTTACATAGCAAATTGGTTTTTGCTGGTGTAATAATGATACAAGTCTGAATGATGCATACAACTCCTTTAAGAAACTTTTGATAAACATTGAACGCTTCACAAAATGAAGTCATTTTCATGCAACCCAAACACTGAAACAGTAAATTCAAATAAATGGATTTTTAAAAAAAATGAAATAAGCAAATAGTAGGCTGATAAATATAGAAAACATTACAAGGTGTTGATTACATACTGGAAGTTTGAAGCAAACCATAATAATGACTAAATCAAAGATCAGTAGAAACAGTCTGCATTGATAAAATCATCATTTGAGACTTTGTTAATTCAACACATGAAGCAGACACAACACTTTGTGGATCCACTTGCATTAATGAGTTATGAGGTCGACTGTGACAACAGAGTCCAGTGGCCTCTAACCTGCAGTCATTTTTCTATTTGTGGCCTTCAGACTGCCTTGTTTTAAATGCAACAGCACATCAGGTATATCACCCTAAACACAACATTTTTAACATTCCTTTTATTTTCTAACAAATGTGTTTACAATTTTTCACCAAGACATGATTTTGTACCCTGTGAATTCAGATATGATGAGAAACATTTTAAGGTCTACCACTGATATAAACAGACACATTAGACAGTGTTCACAGTCCCGCCCCTGCTGGACCCCCTACCTTGCTGGAAGATGGACAACGTTACCGAGGTAACCAGCTCAAACAGAGCCTTGATGGGTGGGAAGTGGTCTGTCTCGCTGGCAAAGATATGCACCATCTGAAACAGCAGGACTTCACATCAGACACTTGCTGTGTTTACTTGCACACAAGAAAGCAGGTTATTGGAAGAAAAACAGGCTACGGCAGTAAACCACAGGACATCGCTACACACACTACAGAAACCTGATTACTGTAAAACCTGTGTTTGCATAGAGCTGGTTAGTATTTGATATATCCCCTGCCACTGCCCATATTTCTGAATCACAGCCAGTATATTTTCAGTGTATTGGTGATTTATGATGCTGCAGTCTGCAGGGATTTTATTTTTTTTTAATTTTTAGTCACAGCATTCGGACTGACAGTGCAGTGAGAAAACAAGTCCTGTGGTGAGAGCACAGTTTTTTGCAAATGTGTGCAAATGTGTCTGAATTTTACAAATAAGAAAGTGTTCAGCTGCAGAAACAGACTTATTTATTTTAGTTATGGGTGACCCCAAACAGTCGTCAATCAACAATTTCACTCTGAGGAGCCTGACTGGACTGCCAATCTCACAGTAAAATCATCGCAGTCACACAGAAATGTGGTTATGAAACAAAGGATCATTCCACTCAATGGGGGTGCTGAATGTCAGATTTAACATATATATGCCTGGTTTCTCCCAATTTTTCACAGCATATACCCTCTCTAGTTATAAAGTTATTAATCAGAGCACTCAGATAAGAATGTTGTGCTCTCAGAGTGCTAAGTATTTTTAAAACTTGAATGGTTCTCTGTCAAAATCAGCAGAGGAGGTGCATATAAACGGCAGTGTGCTGCTTGGGACGTACATCTCTCTCTAAAAGAAAGTCAAAAGTTCTGTTTATAACCACGGAAAGCAAGTGGGGTCCGAACTAGGGCTGCCCTCTAATGGCCCACCAAACGTTAGCCGACCAGAAAGGTCATAAGTCAGCAGCATTGCATTGGTCACTTGGTCACAGAAAAAAAAAAAAACTCTATAAGAAGCTTCGCCTTGTCAAAATAAATCAAAGCCTATATGACTGGACAATGTGGGGATTTAGTTTGCTAGTTAATAACATGTCGGGCAGGAAATCCAAAGTGTGGGATCATTTTGAGAAGGTGAAGGACGGACCCAAGGTGACAGCCCTAGATCAAACTAAGTTACGTGTCTGTCCGCTGCTGCAGTGCCTATAAACACAAACCTCCACATGTGCCCCCAACACACAACAAACAGCGCTGGATGAAATACATCATCTTATGAACAAATGAAGTTCCTGTGCCAAGTCAAGAGGGCAAAATACATAATTGGGTGTTTAAGCTCTTTTGTCTGGTCTGGAAAAATGGAACTAATATATAAACTGACAATCAGGCTGAGGATGTAAATTCTCAGGGGACACTCTTAGTTTTGGCATTGATCATTTCCAGTTGGACTTTGGATTGAATTAATCTAAATGCAAATATTAACTTCCATGAGTCGTGTGCACAAGAAATTAGGTTTCACTTGCAGAAATCTACCTGTATTAGTAAACTTTATCAATGAAAATCAGTAAAACAAAACTAAAATAAATGCAATGACTTTGAGTTATGTGTCCAAACAAATGATGTTTGAGAGTTTAGTCATGATTACACAGTGCAACTGTTAATGAAGTTTTACAAACTTCGACTGTATCCTCATTAACCTTGGGCTCGTTGGGGCATAGCTGGTGAGCTGACAGATTTGTAAATCTCTCTGCATGTAAAGCGTTAAAGGAGGAATACTAATGTGTGTTTGTGTGTTGTGTACCTGTCGTGTGAGGTCGAGTGCTGAGGCCTGGGGAATTGTACTGTACATCTGCCCGAGCATCTCACTTAGCTGAGACACCATGGGAGCAAAGTCATGGAGCAGAGTCTTGACTGACTTCTCAAAGATGGCGCACACCGCCTGAGGGACAACATTAGATCAGCTGCACTGACATGTCATATCTGATTATGTGGAACTGATTTCTTAAAAAGCAGAGGATGTGACAGCATGTGGCCGCACACGTCGATGACTCACCTCTACAACCTGCGAGTCGTTGAGCCACTTACTGAGTACAGTCTGTATGAGAGCAAACACTTGTTGCAAAACCACCACCACCTGAAAAACAGATGTACTTTATTTAATTAGAAGAAAGCATAGAAAGTCACAAACAAGCAGCAGCATTAGACATTAGCATTTACACATGGATGCACTGCCTGTCAGCAGAATGACTAATGACTATGGTTGAGTGACAGGGCAAAAATTTCCTGTTGACCACCCTCACCCCTCCAACGAGCAATGTTGCTGTGAGCACCATGTGCCCCACTGCAATTCTAAACTGCCGGACTGCCGTGTGCTGGATTATTAAGTCTTAAAATGGAACATACTGTATGTTTATACTGTATGTCGATGTCTAACATCCATAGATCCACCCTGTTACTGATAGTCAGTGTATCCATGTCACTCAACCCACTGATGACAATAATAATATGTGTGGTGACTGACTGGGTTTGGTCCAGGTGGAGGTGGGGCTGTCTTGACAGGTGGTGCTGAGCCGTCCGCTGACTCATCGTCCTGCTTGCTGATGTCGAGCGTAGTGAAGAGGTTGGACAGCAGTCCCAGGATGTGGATAATTGCTAATTTATTTGAGGGATTAGGCTGTAAGAAGAAAACAAAGGGGAAAGAAGAGAGATCATTTTATTTGGGAATTTGCTACTCTACATCCGAACCCCCACTGTCTCTGACTCATTTAGTGCATAGTGCCTGCCTTGAAAAATAACTGCTAAAATATTCAAGAGGACAAACAAACCCTAAAAGCTAGCTACTCCTGAAGAGGGTAAACAGTTTTGAAAATGAATGGCTGGAACACCGAACAATTTACAAATATGTTACTAATGATGATGACTGATCCATTTGGCCAGTTTCACTGAATACTTCTAGTTTTTTAGTTGTTTAGAGATGAAGAAAGCAGGTTTAAGGCAGCTTACTTTTTACAATTTGGGCATTTGTTATTATTATTTATTGAGAGAGAGTGTAAAGCACTATCATTACTTAAAGGGATAGTTCAGATATTTTGTAATGGGGTTATATGAGGCACTTATCCATGGTATGTACATAGCCATTTTTACACTGCCTGTTCAAGGTGGGAATGTGGCGCTGTTATTCTGCCTCACCGTTCTGTAGAGAAGGTACATTCATGGGATGGGGGGGACATAGCTGTTTCCCCTTTAAGCCAGCAGTGGAGATGGAAACGGTGCCAAATCCACGTCTGTGTAAAGGGGCAGAATGGGACGGGTGTCATTGTTTGATGACGTGCTCTGTGTGCGACCCACTGCTGGGAGATTAAAAAGTAGCTAATAGCAGTTAGGAGCTAACTCAAGGGAGAAAAACAGCAGCTTAAAATGTCTGCAAACTGGAGAGATAATAAAGTCTGAGGGGTCCTTGCCCTCTGAGAAGAGGATGAAATCGATCACCAGATATTTGGGATGGTAAATGCTTATTATTGCCATAATATTTTAGGAAGCCCTGCCTGACATGTATGTTATATGTCACACTACAGAAGAGGTTACACTTCACACCCATCATGCCTCTATTGCTTCCAGAACGCCAGCATGCTATCTAAAATCACACCCATCACTGGTTATTTGTGTAAAATGGGCTAATTTATAACCTACAGCAGATGGCAGTTAGCATACCTTCAGTTTGGAGAAGCAGGCAGGAGTACTGCCACAGAAGTTAAAACATGTAGTGCTGTGGGCAGGGGCAGCAGCAAAACAAATTTTAGCCACCTAAAAAATGAGTATCAGTTTAAGTGTACACTAGGTTTAGAATATTTTCACCACTTTACCTTTTTGTCAGACAGTCCTTTCTGACTGGGCACTGACACGCTTATTTCTGCTCTCTTCAAAGCCACCAGACTCCTTTAACAAAAACAGTAACTTTACCTTGCAAAGCACAGAAGTTACTGGTCTACCACTGCCTCGATCAGCTAACTTGTTCATGTGTGACTTTGGTGAGTCCGAATCAACCCTTTAAAACACCAACGGCTTCCGTTCCTCATTGGAAAGGGCTGTTTGATGCAAGGTTAAGTGGTGGAAATGTTCTAAATATAGAGTACACTTCAACTGCCAATGATTTTTTTAAGTGGGACTTTTTTTTGGTGGCTAAAATACTGTTGATACTGTTCTCATCCACAGCAGCTTATGTTTCTGCCTGCTTCCTCAAACTGAGGGCCAACCACCATTTACTGTAGGTAATACACTAACTATGGATGACTGTCTTATACAACCCCACATCAAAAAGAAAAAAATCAGAATGATCCATTTACTCAACAGATATTTGGTAAATGAAAAAATATTTCATCTCACTCAAAGAAAAAATCTATCAAAGGTATTTCAGCAATGTGTCACTAAAATGCATCAGCACATGAACATACACCTAGCCCAAGTTAAAATCATTAATTAGGTTTTCACTAAGTGTTCAATCACTGCTCTGTCGCCATGGTGATGTAACAGAGCCAAAAGACTAAGAAGAGGACAAGAGCCACATCTCTCCTTCAACATCTACCTCCCCTCGCCATGGTGATACTGTTACTCTCACTCTGTCAGGTCAGCGTGACATCACAGTTTACAGTCAGCCCCGTCAGACATCATGGTCATTCACCCCTGACGTAATGTAACCTGAAGGTCTCCCCACTAGGTGCCACTATTTCTCCGGCTCCAGACACAGCACCTGATTTCATAGTCTGATGTAATGGCGATACATCAAAAAGCTAGACGGAAAACAATAAGAAAGAGAGTGTGTGACTGTGTGTGTTGTGTGTGTGAAGGGTGGAGGGTGCGACAGGGACAGAGACAGGCACACAGAGAGAAGCTTCATCTAAACTGACATCTCTATTCACCCCACCCAAAGTCTTCAGTGACTGCAGAACAAGGGATCAGGAGAAATTTTACTTTGTTCCACACACAGCAGAAATCAAACTGTGTATTTTTAGATAAATATCAGCTCCACATTTTTACCATCCAGCGTGACAGTCTGAAAATCCAGGGTCCATTAGACCTGACATTTAAACAGGGTAAAGAATCTTCTTTTGCACGACTGTGTGCATGCACATGTAAAATCATGACCTACTGTACGCCTGTGTAGGCATTTTCATTTGTCTTCTGTCTTGGGGTGGTGTGTGTGTGTGTGTGTGTGTTTGCATGAGTGAGAGAAAGTGTGTCTTTGCTATTTCCATGTGAGTCACTAGCCCATGGTGCAGGGTCAAATCCAATCTGGTCCCGCAGAGAAATGTTCCACTGCAGTGACACCACACAGAAACAAGGCCTGTTCCTATTGGCCAGAGTCCAGTTGTGTCTGCTCCGTGTGTGTATGTGTGCTGTTACATGTTGGTCTGTGTACGCACCGTCTCATCCGCTAGCTTCTCCAGTTGCTGAATGTAGGGGGTGATGAGAGAGTGAAGGTTTCTTAAGATGTCTTCCACAGGGAGAGCTGAGAGCAGGAAGCCGAGAGCCTGCATCAGCCACATACACTGACTTGTCTGCAAGAGAAGATGATCGAAGGTTTAGCTTCAGCTCATGTATGTAAATACTTATCCATAATCACTGTATTACATACAGTGAAAGGCAGTCGCACCCTCCCAGTTTGGAGAAGCAGACAGGAGAACCACCACAGGAGCTTAGCAATGTACAGCAGCAAAACCTATTTTAGCTACCTTAAAAAAATCAATATCACTTTAAGTGTATGCTATATTTAGAATATTTTCACTGCTTTACTTTGGCGTCAGACAGACTTTCCAACAGGGAACTGAGCTGTTATCTATGCTTAATAACAGTAACTTAACATTGCAGAACACGGGAGTTGCTGGTCTACCTTTGGCTGCATCTGTTAGTTCACTGGTTCCCAAACTGGGGGTCCTGACACCACTAGGGGTCGCTAAAGCTTCACGAGGCCCTCTTGATTTAAGGGGTGTAAGGCAACTTGTTAAAAATGTACATACAGTTGGCAATGGATTATTATTAAAGATACAAACTGAAAATGTCACAGGATAAGGGCACATTTAAAATATTTTGACAGAGCCTTCACTCTCTGCTAAACAGCCTCGTCCTGTATTAGTAAGAGCTAACAGAATACTGGCCAAGCATTAGGGAGAATAAAACACTAAATTAGTCACAAAAGAAGTGTTAATTTAATTTCCTGCATTCTGGTGATTTTTTAAGAACATATTTGTGCCTTTCGTGCATCAGTTTAACCCTTTGGGCCCTAGGCCTTTTTTGGGGGGCTATTTTTACTGCCTTTACTTTTAAGCTCATATCACAGTCATTATAAAGGCTACATACACATGCCATATCTTGTTTTTTTTTTCAGAATTGAATTCAGGACAATCTGGGCTACCCAGATTGCCATCTCTATTTTATATATGAATTTTTATATCAATGAAAAACAAAAACAAATCTGTGTTACTAAATTCTCACATTTCTACACGTATCTCACCATAGCAAGTTGGAAGTTGACATATTCTGCCATATATGAGGAGGGGAGACTCTCTGGAATCTGGCAATATAAGAACCATGATGCTGGGACATTCTGTCACTTCACAGTTGTCCAAAACATGTGGTTTGTGCCAGGCGGAAAATGATTGCCAGTATTTTTTCATTATTGCAAGAAATTCCATTGACTCATTCGCAAGTCAAAAATGTGTTTTATCTGAAAGAAATATGCAATATTTACATCGAAGATAATAGAAAAATAGTCAACCAAGTGCAATGATCTCCTCTTAGATAATATTTGCCACTGCTCTTTGACCTGACCTGAACGTTTTATTGTTGTTGTTTTTTCAGTTTCAGTTATATATTGGGGGAGCAATTTGCGCAACTGGGCCCATATAATGTGAAATATCCATAAAATATGTCTCTTAGTCATGGGTCATCAGTTTACTCAATGATAGTAAAGGGCTCCCCTAAGGAAAAAGGTTGTGAACCACTGGGTACAACAAGCCCCTTTAAATCGCCCCCATCGATGCAACCTTTATTCGAACCCTGCTACACCAGGCAAGTGTAGTGAATAAACATGAGGCCAAACATAGCAATAATCCACTTTATAATTAATCATACATGAAGATGTGATTCACCTTATGAGAGATGATGTAACCCATACACCTACCCTAGCCGCCTCTCTTTTAACCTACCCCTCAGGGGCTAGCTGAATGCTAACTTAGCATTTCCTGATCATGGACTGATGTGTAGATATGGTGGGTGAGTCATGTAGCTGGTGGGCGGGTCACACAGCTGCTTCAGCTGCAGCTACCTACTTGGATCGGGGCAGTGGTAAACCAGCGGCTCCCGTGTTCTGCTGCGTAAAACAAATGTTTTTGTCAAAGGAGTCTGGCTTTGAAGAGAGCACAGATAACAGCTTCAGCTCCCCATCGATCAGAGCTGCCTGACGTCAAGGTAAAGCAGGGGAAATATTCTCAATATTCTCCAACAGTTAAGTGACTAAAATACATTTTGCCACTTCCCCATGTCCACAGCAGCATTGTCTAGCTTCCCTGCCAGTCCTCCTGCCTTCTGATCCAAACTGGAGGAGAGCCTGCCTCCATCAATTGTATGTAATATATTGACAATGAGTAAGTACCTCATACAACCCCACTTCAAAACATCCAAACTATTCCTTTGAACAGATTTTTCACGACACATTACATATCGTCCTCAGACTACAGGCTGAAATTATGTTACGCAATTCTTTAACAGCATTTCTTGTTTAAATGTCACTTCAGTGCAGAGACAAAACAGAAAGTGAGTGTGAGAGAGTGCACACTGACCTTGTGGATCTGCTTTATAAGCACCTCCTTGAGAGAAAAGATAAAGTCAGAGTGATGGTTCTATTATTTGAAAGCACAACAAAACCCTAAAATAAAATAACACAAGTCTTGAAGTAATTTCAAAGAGTAAATGTTATTTCTGGAGAGCAGGAACATCACAAGAGTCTGCAATATCTTAGTCATTAAAAGTAAAAAATACTTCATACAATTGATTGCAATTAGCTCTCATACTTCATCAACTGAGTGAAAAAAAATCAGTGGCATATTATATCAAATAAAAGAGATGTACATCCTCTACATACCTGAGAGACAGCTACTATGTTGGCTGCGTAGGGTGGCAGGTCATATTTGCACTCCCTACAAATTTTCTTGAGTGTGGAGACAGAAGAAACAGAAAGGTCTGGGTTCCCCAAAGCCTGTAGCACCAAGGGCAAGACACTGCTGAGCATCACCGGGTGGTCGGCCAACCATTCAGCCAAAGCACCTAGTGGGAGATAAACATTTCAGACACTGAATGAGAAACAACATAACTGTTATGGAACTGAAACATCTCCTCTTTCTTTCGTATTGTCCTAAGATTTACACTAAATCCATTTTAACTTTTTATCGCGTGTGCTGCGATCCTTTAAATCCACCCATGAAACTCACCTATAGTGAACATCACTGTGTCTGCTAGTTGGACGTTGTTGATGTTGATTCTGGGTATTAGTCCGATCAGGCCGGGGATGACGTCAGAATAATTCACATCTATCGTCTCTGCTATGGACTGGAAGCCATACAGTAAGGCTTCTGTGTGCTGAAGGAGGATAAGGACGTCAGTGTATTTGCTGAGCATCGCTTGATAAATGTAGAATTTCAGCAATGAAAGAGTTAAAAAAAGTACCATGAAAAGTTAAAATAACCCCAAATCAACGTAATGAAATAGTTACAATCATTCCCTTAATTCCTTTCTTTAGGTTTGCTTAGGGTTTATTTTGATTTGAGAGTGCAGACTACACGCAACATACGTGTAATAAATGTGAAAAACAGAAGTCCTGGTCTAAAAAAAAACTGGTTTATCAATTCCGCTATGACACATTTTCAACATCAGCTTCTGTGCAATGCTCAAACACACAGAAAATAGTCCACATTTTGTCTTTGCTCGTCTGTGTACGTCTCACCCACCTGCCATGATGTGGGCTGCTCTGCATTAGTCAACAGTCTCCCTAGTTTATCATACAGGTTACTCAGCAGCTCTGCTCCCAGCATCTCATACACGTACATGAGTGTGTCTGAGATATCCACCCTGAAGGACAGGCATGCACAAACAGACATTTTAGGAGCACGCAACTTTGACACACATATCTGTTAATCTCTACCAGACAGGTTTTGCCCTCTCAGCTGCCAGTCCAGTGAGTCTGTTAGAGCAAAACACGCTCATATGCTGACCAATCATCCTGTCAGCGAGTAATTTCTGAAACACTCACACTGTCACTGAAACACTTGCACACAACAGTGTGCAGCAGAAATAGGCATACACAGAGACTGTCAGGCACACACACACACACACACACACACACACACACACACACACACACACACACACACACACACACACACACACACACACACACACACACACACACACACACACCTGTAGATCCTGAATTGCTCTTTCTCATCTGAGGACCAGGACGCATACTCCTGGTCAGAGGGAAACTGAGCTTTGTGCAGCAGAACATCCACCAGCTGGAAATATACCGGCCTGTAGACCTGCAGATACACTGCCTGCTTATCCGACTCGAATGACATTATTTCATCCTGAGGATAGAATAAGGGAAAAAAAATTGTCTGGCACATGAAATCATTTTTTCACTTCACAGACCAAAAACATCTGTCACAATTCACACAGGCTATACACACAGAAAAAACGATCAACTATCTAACAGTGCTGGGTAATACACCAACACATCAACGCTGTGATATGAGATTACATATTATCTGTTGTAATATCTTAAGTTGTTTACTTTTCCTGGTTTGAAGGCTGCATCATAGTAAAGTAATGCAAACCCACTTAGTTATCAAAGCACAACCCAATCGCCAGAATCAATATTGGCAATGTCCATTTCGGGAAATCATGAATATGTAAAATGTGTACATTATTATGCCCTGGATATGTTGTATGCTTCTCTGTGCTTCAACAATGCTGTGGTTATCATGCAGTTATGTTTAGGCACAAATATCACTTGGTCAGGTGAGTAAAGATCATGCTTTGGTTTAAAATACCCAGCTTTGGGGGCACAATCGCTGATGGAAATGTAGCAATGGCTGGCTAAAAAACATTGTTTGTTGGTCTTGAACTGTGATAAATATTATGTAAAAGCACCAATTAGTCAACCCTAAAATACTGCAGCAATATTGATATCAAGATTTTTGGTAAAAAAAAGTATTGTGATATTTGATTTTCTCCATCTAATATGTGACTATAGTCTGTTTGCTCAGACTTATGCTGGATAAGGTAGAAGACAAAAAGCAAATGTTTTCAGACAGGCTGTCATATTTTATTATTTGAAAACTGCAAACAAATGCCAGTGAGACTTCAGTGAGTAGCACATCAATTCAATCAGGATGTCCAGGGAGAGATGTTTTATACAGCCTGTTTCAAGCAGCTGCCTATAGAGCCTCACCACACTACAATGTGCCGAGCTTATTTTGTTGACTGGCTTTACGTGCCTCGTAAAGACGATGTTAAAGGAAAGACATGAGTAAATCATAGTAGTAGGAACATATAAAGTATTCATTGTTTGTAAAACTACCACAACATCACTTTAACACGGATCAGATTTTAACATTCCTTACTTGTAGTGTATACCAGAAGGTGAGTGTGAGCGAGCTGGTGGTCTCATTGACCGGGTAGTGGCCGGGGATGCCTGTACAAAACATGATCATGTTGACTAAAGCCAGGAAGCTCTGCCAGTGATCCACCTGCTCCAAAAGAGTCCTGCAGAGTGAAAGAGAGAGAGAGAGGTGGGTGGAGAGAGAAAAAGAAGAAGTGTCATTTGGCAGCAGGTGGTACATGGGCTCATCAGCACCTTTCTCCGTTTCATTGACACAGCAACACATTAAAAGTAGACATGTAACAGTCTGTCTCATGTCTTACTGTGCAGACTCTGCTTCTGCCATGACTTGTTTCGGTGCAAACGAGTGTTAAGAAATTTGTTTCTCTTATATAGTAGAGGGACAGCTCACAACAAAATCCCAAAAAACTATTTTTCCTCTTAACTGTGGTGCAATTTATCAATCTAGATAGTTTTGGTGTGAGTTGTTGTCTTTGAGATATCGGCCTCCTCTCAAATATAAAAGAACTGGAGGACACTCGACTTGTGGTGCTCAAAGTGC
This sequence comes from Epinephelus awoara, assembly GCA_035609425.1. Lineage (NCBI taxonomy): Eukaryota > Metazoa > Chordata > Actinopteri > Perciformes > Serranidae > Epinephelus > Epinephelus awoara. The sequence continues at coordinate 39,928,979 of CM069303.1, read as the reverse complement.
CCAAAAAATATATTTGAAAAACTCAACAGCAATGTCTCTTTCCAGAAATCATGACCTGGTTACTCAAGATAATCCACAGACCTTGTTGTGAACAGTTTCATGTAGGAACTATTTTCTTTCTACCAAACTACACCTGCCATCAGTATCACTATGCAGAAGGAAGTGTGTGTCTACTCATGGACAAGAAGCTTGCGCTTGTGACAGTGTGAGATATAAACATTAACCCTGGCTGAGCTGTAATCTTAGCTAGCTCAGTGGTGCTAGGTGAGCTAGCAGGAAATGCATGCTTCCTTCTGCACAGTGATACAGTTGGCAGGTGCAGTACGGTAGACAGAAAATGGATTATCTTGAATAACTGTGACAAATGTTGGGTTTTTCAAATGTACTTCTTAGGGCGTCCCCCGTAATAGTCGACCAGAAAGGTCATTAGTCTGCAAGATTTTAATTGGTCGCTTAGTCGCAGAAAACCTCTAGACAGACACAGGAAAAGTGTCCACGCTCAGCAGTCAGACAGCAGTCAGGTTAATCTCCAGGGCTGGTACCTGCAGTTATTCCACAGGCTAGTTAATAACATGTCGGGCAAGAAACCAAAAGTGTGGGATCATTTTGAGAAGGTGAAGGACGAACCCAAGGTGATATGTTAACTCATCTTCATTGGTCGACTACAAACATGACGTATCATCTGAAACATGGAAGTAGCTACATGCCCATTAGCCCACAGCGTCATTAACAGGCGGCTCGCTCAGTGTGTGACGTGCACTTGCAGATAAAATATAGGCCTATATTAATGAAGGTTCATTAGTACGGTTTTGTATTTCTCTGTAATGTAGCACAGTGTTAACAATGTTACTGATACTATTCTTTCTCACACCTTCAACTCAAACCACCAAAATATATCATTTCATCATTACATTCATATCAGAAACATCTGGACAACTAGCCCACTGATGGACCTTAATCATGACTATAGGTCAACCAGGAAAATTCTTTGTTTGAGGCAGCCCTAGTACTTCTTTTGGTGCTGAGCACCACAAGCCGAGCGCCATCTAGTTTCATATATTCAAAAGAAGGCAGACATCTTTACAGCCGACACCTCAACATTCAGCAACTCACATCAAAACAATCTAGATTGATAAATAGCACTACAGGGCAGAGGAAAAAATGTATTTTTGATTTTGGGGTGAAATGTCCCTTTAAAAACTGGACAATATTTTTTTTTTGTTATTAAAATGGCTAAAACACATTTACATGTGTTGCTTTCAAACATCATTGAATTACAGAATGTTTAAATATCATCCCAAGGGTGAATAATTCCAGTCGTATATAAAAAACATTTTGACAAATATAAAACTACAATAAATTTTACACTGTTACAGGACTCCCAAACACACACACACACCTGGAGTGGTTTTCTCCCAGTGTAACGGCGATACGGCAGATACCGTGGCAGGTCTCCATGTCTCCATTCTGAACAGCCTCTCTGAGCTGCTCCTGGAGGGCGAGCACTTGAGGAACCATTTTCAGCAAAGTGTTCACATATCTAAAACCCATGGACACACAAACACACACAAACAAACACAAACAGTTGACAGTTAGGAGTCTCGTTCATTTAAAGCAAATGACTGAAAGCTGCCGCACACAGTGCTGTGCAAGTGAGAAGAACATAGCATGCACATCCGGAGAGCCTCCACTGGTGAATATATAACTGACTCACACCGCTCACAGCTAGGTTGATGTATTTATTGCTCCTTCTCAAGACAAGTGTTTATTTCAAATCAAATCTCAGTCCAAGTCAGTCCAACCTCTGATCCAGCACACCCACCCTAAAAACCCACACATATAGCAGGGAACCAGAAAATCTATTCAAAGCTCCAGCTCAGAGCTGCGCTGCTGTCAGTTATTATTCTGTCTTCTTCCTGCTGTCTCAGCCATCTATAATTCCCTCACACACACACAAACCCACATAGACACATTGGTGCACACACTTTGACACATGCTTCAACACAGGCTCAGATCTGCTCATGTGACAACATCAGACAACATCCTACTGTCATCCTTAATGACAGCAAGAGAAGGGGTGACATTTGGAGATGAAGGGCGTGTGTGTGTGCGCGTCTGAATGTCACAGAGGAGATTATGCGCATGTGTGAATGCTATAAATGTAAACCATATTACGGGTGAGTCAGTCCCAGGGGTGTTTTGTGGTATGCAGGTGGTGCTTCATCTTTCATGAGAACGTCAATAAAGACGTGGGTCCATGTCAATGAATATTCATCAATGACACAACAAGGTTGTGTGAATTCAACAACATTTGAGAAGAAACAAAAAACAAACAAATCAACCAAAAACTGATGACTCACAATGTCTCTGAGGATCCAATCTGAAGCTGCGACTGAAACTGTTTCCAGTATCAGCTAATCTGTTGGTTGTTTTTTTCAAGTAATCGTTCAAAGTGGAAATAAACACATTTTTTGCTTTAACACTATGGCTCGATTTGCAGCACAAAGGAAGTGCGTCAACCACTGTAACAGGAAGCAAAAAGCATTTTGGTTTTCCTTGGTAGCTATCCCAATACTATCCCCTGTAGCGGACATGGTGGACACGGACAGTGAAACCAAAGTAAGTGTGGAAACTGTGGTAGTTTTAAGGCTCTGAGGAAAATGGAGAGCGATCTGGTTGTCTCTGTGACAGCAGAAACAACAATAGTGCAACTTGAAAACACTAAGTAGGAAAAGTTGTAAAGTTTTGCGCTTCTACTTTCATTCATAAAATGTCAGAGAAAAAAAAGACAAAGAAAAACACCCATTTAAATCCCCAGATATCGAGTAGCATCTTCAAATTGCTTATTTTGTCCAGCCGACATCAAGCTATGATTCTCTGCCTGAACCAAGTGGGCCCGACCCAAGCTGCCGCGGTTCTTTGCGTTACGGGCTGTAATTTCTTGATATACTCCAGCTTGAATCGGGTTTCCCAGTGTTTTTTTGTGTGCAGATCTTTTAGTAATTTAATGAATAATGTATGGCATGTGTTGCCATCAACACATTATAACTGATAAAAATGTTGAGAATTAGAATTAGACTTAAACAGACAAAACATTTGAATTAGGGGCTCATTTACATACATACTGTACAACAAGACATTGGCAGTTCTTGTGCATAAATTGCAAGAGTTGCATTGGACTGGAGGGAAATTGAGATAAAGAGAGAGGGAGGGGCTGCAAGGCGACTTGGTTGGCAGTGTTTGTCTCATGCAGCGGAGAGTGGTGATCATCATCTGCGTGCTACATGACTATGGACTGCTGTACGGAGCCCGCTCTGCCAAACCTGTCGTGCATGAGATGAAGAGCCGATGACAGACTCTTGAAGTAACAGAAGCAAGAGAGGAAATGGTGTGAGAGAGTACGTCAGCCCTTAGCTTGTAACAAATGTTTTGATATATATAAAAAAAAAATTATACACATTATTTCATACAGTAAAAATTCAGGATTTTAATTGGGCCGGGCTTGGACAGAAACTATGCAGGTTCATGTAGGGTCTGGCTTGATTTTTTGGCTACAATCAAAGCTCTAACTCACAGTCCAAACCAAAAACCTATTTAATTTATAGCGTCACAGAAAAGTCACAAATCCTCGCGCAGAGAAACTGGAAACACAAAGATTTGAATTTTTGCTTTATAAATGACTAAGAATTGTTTGATTAATAAAACTGCCATCTATTAATCTTCTGTCCATTGAAAAACACCTAGCATTAGAGTATTCCCTTATAGAACAGTCATAGCCAACCAGTAAAAATGACACTGATATGAATGCTCTGCTCTGCAGGTTAAATGCACCTCATACCGCAGTCCTGCAAAGCATTTATTATTCTAATTTCCCTCAGGATCCCTTATAATCCGAGGAGCCGGATCTGTGGTCCTGCATTATGAAGCTGAGTCCCCTACTCAGCATCCCACACTGATTCAGCCTTCTCTGGAGAGAGCTCCACCCTGCTGAGATGTGATGTGTATGACTCTGGCCTCCATCTAATAAGCCAGTACCTGTGTGTGTATTTGCCGACATCCTCTGTGTTCGGGTGCCTGAGTGACTCTGAAAGCAGCGCAGGGACCGGCTGCAATTTACTCTGAGTGAGTGACTCTGTGTGTGTGTGTGTGTGTGTGTGTGTGTGTGTGTGTGTGTGTGTGTGTGTGTGTGTACATGTGAATGGCAGACTGCACTCATGCACTCAAAAGATCATTCATTTTTAACAAGGTGCTTTGCAAATGCAGGTCATGCACTCTTAGCTTCGGAAAAGAGCGCTTGGTGTGTATGTGATACGATTAAAAAGGCAGAATGAATTCCTGTGTGCTTCCCCATTTCCCTCATAAGCCGAGACATTCTGGAGGTTCCTCCTGCGAGACGGTCTGCTGCAGTCTCCTCTCCTCTAACTCATAGCTGCCTGTCCTCTCCTCCTTTGCTCCCTGCCCTGCTGTTATACACTTTTCTGCCTCCTTCCTGACTCCTCCTTTATCCTCTCCCTCCACTACCCCCCATCCCCCCTCCCACCTCTGATCCCCTCTGCAATTACTGCAACACTCCGAGACAGGGGAAATGGGTTGCCTGGCAACAGGATGCAGCTGGACCAATAGCATCCCCCCAAATGAGTTGACTGTAATGTGTTTAAACAGAGGGAGAGAACAAGAGACAGGGAGGAGGGCTTAGTACTGATGGTGAGAGGAGAGAAATGGGAGAGGAAGAGCACAAAGAAACAGAGGCAGAGTGGGAGAACAGATAAAATAGAATAAACACAGAGAGCATAATCTACAGATGGGAAAAGGTGGGCTATGACTTCCTAGAGAGGATGGAGGAAAAAAAATGCACAAGGTTTTCTAAGCGATTTCTTTCCTCATCTCTCGTAGACATCATCACAAAACACACACTACATTAAGTAGTTAAATATGAACCATAAATCACACAATGCTCTGACTAAGACAGAGGCCAAATGTGTCTCAAGAGACGCTACTAATGAGAGAGTCAAGACTTTAGGGAGGACCTGACAAACACACAGCGGCAAACACGCAGGGTTGCGATCAGTATTAAGCGGAACAAAACAAGAGATAGAAAATTGTGATTCAATTGTGAGAACAGCTGAAATTTAGCGAGGAAAATCAGAAGAATCCCATCTCTCACTAACGTACTCTCTCCTACAGGAGCCCAGCAACACTTGCTGCTGGTTCTACCTGTGACTCCCACTGCCATTAATCGTCTTCCCACCATCTGCTCCGCAAAATGTGAGTGTGTTTAAGCGGACTCGTCAGCAGCTACTTCACACCGACCCTCTTGTCTGAGAGGCAGTGCAGAGGTATGGAGGATGAAGTCTTTCATACTCGCACACTTTCACACCTTCCCCTAGCACCCTTTCTTCTCTTTGCATCGTCCCGTCACCAACGCCCTCTCCCTCTCTTTCTCTCTCTAGGGGAGGGGTAATGGGTGCCTGCCATGTCTGAATCAACCAGGGCATGATGACATCTCTCCCCAGCTCTGTAACCATAGCAACGCCAGCCAACCGAGAAATGCCGCTCTCCTCCCCCTGGCTGTCAACTTGCCCTGCATCAATCCCTCCCTCCTTCCCTCCATCCCTCCCTGATGCCCTTCCAGTGCCCACCCTGTCTGTTTCCTGCCCTTGGCTAATGCATCTTTCTTTTTCCCCCTCTGTTCTCCCTCTCTGTTCCCTCTTCTATCTCTATTTTCTTCTAGTGTAGTTTCTCCCATCAAAACCATGACAAGCTTTCATGCCATACAGTATCATTATTTCTTTTTTCTGCCTTTTTTTTGGGGGTTGTGAGTGCGCACTGTCGCACATTTATACACACCTTTGGGAGTCGGGCTGTGAGATGGCGTTGACTATTGCCTCCACCGCTGTGTCGAAGAGTTCTGGGTCAGGTAGGGCACTGAAGCAGTCGTGCACCAGGCCTTCGCTTTCACTGAGGGGCACATCCAACAGCACCCAGGATGACAGGCAGCGCAGCACGCGAGCTTTCACCGCCCCGGGGCTGTCCGTCCTTCGCAGCAGTTGCTGGAGTAAGGGACACACTGACCCCCACTCCCGGCCCAGGGCGCCCCGAACCTAGAGGGAGGATGATAATGAGGGTTAGACTGCAACTGTATCACCCATGTGTGATATGTTGTTCAGCGTAATGAACAGACTCAGTCAGAGTTTTTCAGTACTGGTGCCATAAAGATAACCGTGTTTTAGCACTGACACAGATATGATGCTTTGTTGATACCTTACTTTTTGGAACATAAATAAATAATCAATTATATTTTATTGAAAAATTTTTAGTCCAACAAAAAAAACACAAACCTCCCAAACATTTCAGTTAAATGCAAGCAGCTGTACAGTAACTTCACCAGCATTAAATACTCCATAGCCTGTTTAAACCTGGTATTCACAGGCATTTTGGGCAATACGATTACAAGTGGACAACTCGAAATATAAGTGTAAATGACCACTGAGACGCACTGTGATCCAATCACTCAGACCACTTTCCAAGATGCTCTGAGACGCATTTGACTACATCTTTTGTAGTGTAAATGCTGTGTCCTGATGCATCCTCAACAAGCAGGACATATAACTTGTCCATTTTACAAAGACTAAAATGACTGGACGAAGTCCTGCATGACTTCTCACCATTTTGCCCCATGGAAGAAGATGTTTTGATAGATTAGATTTGGCTTCTGAATATTGATATTTGACTATTCGTTCCTTTTTTCTGTACTGAGTTTCAGCGGGATGTTCAGTGTTCAGTTGACTACGGAATTTCCGACTGATGATTTGAATCTCCGACTTCCAAGCAGCAGCCTTACTCAAAATACCTTGTGATAACAAATGAATAAAAAACACAGAAAACCTGTAAACATTGAACAGGTGGCCGTAACCACCTGCAGAGGCGGGAGACGGTGGTACCTGCAGACATACCTGTCCCTTTCTGTACTGTGGCAGGCGGCTGGTCTGGAACTCCTCAGGCAGAACGGTGAGCAGCTCCAGTAATGCCAGGCAGCGTGCCCGCCCATCCACCCCTCCTCCCTCCTCCTGGAACACCCGCACCATCTCTGCCACTGCGCCGGGCCAGGCCTCAGGCATTGTGTTGAGTGCCAAAGAGGCCAAGGCCACACATAGCCGGGTGAGCACCATCTTGGAGCCGGAGGAGAAGCAGGCAATCTGGGAGAACAGCTGGGTCTTCAGAGACTCGTACTGGTCTGTGGGGATATCTGACCAGTAGCGTGAGATCTTGGTGTGAAGTGCGCTAGCGCCAAAGTACTGGATCTCTGGCACCTGTGAGAGATGACATTTTGATGCAAATGACGCAAAACACTTGTGTATGTGTATGTGTGTGTGTGTGTGTGTGTGTGTGTCTCCACGTGAGATATTGTGTGTCCACTGTACCTTATCTGGGCTTAGTAGGGCCCAGCAGAACTGCCAGGCCTGAGGCGAGACCTGAGCCTGCATTAGCCATTTCTGGGCTAGATTCTTGTTTTCTATATTGGGATCGTAGTACAGCTGGTGGAGGGCCTGGAAATAAAGACGACAGAGGAGAGTAAGGAGAGAGAAGTCAAAGAATCCATACAATCTGTGGATCGTTAAACCGCGAGAGGGTTGAACAACTATAAACAAACTCAATTTGAAAACTGTTTGCAACTACACTCCAAACATTCACAATTGTGGATGTCAGAAATAACAGAGGAGTAGAGAGAGGAGAAGCACAGTCCTTTGAGCTCTTGCGTGGTGGGAAGAGCTGGTTACCTTGAGAAAAGAGCATCTTTTCTCACTCGCAAACAGGCAAGCACACAGACACGTAGTAGACAGCTTACCTCGAAAACCTGAACAATGGTGAAAGCAATGACCTGAAAACAGCACTCTCTGAAGTACAGCTCTGAGTAATTTGAGTACTTGAGTGCAGAGAGAACAAGAGGGAGCAAGCCAAAGAGAAAGAAGATAAAGGATGTGTATGAGAGAGGGAAATAAAAGAAGGGGAAAAGGGAGCATTAATTAAACAGACACCTCTAATCCTGGCAGTGCCAGAAGAGAGGTTTAGGCACTACTCTGCAAAAAAAATGCCTGTTTTTTCTCTCTCGTTCTGTTTCACACACAAATACACACACACACACGTACATGCTCGCTGAACTAAAACTGCTGGCAGCCAGCACTAAGTGTCTGACAAGCAACACAGGAAAAAAAAAATCTATTCAGCGAGCTTCTGATCCTTGTCTTTACCCCTGAAGCCTGCACACATAAATCCCTCCACCAGCAGTCATTCTCTCCTCTTTCTTCCTTCTCATTTCTCCCTCCAGCCTCTACTGTCCATCTAGTTTCATTCCATCCCTCAGCTCTCTCTATCTTCATCTCAGTCTTCCTCTAAAATCTACATTTCTCCCCATTCCCTCATCAGTGACGTTTAGGTTCTCAAACAAGGGAGGATGAATAATACTGGGAACTGCAGCTGTAGAGAGAACATTCAATACAGCGTCAATGCCTACTGGAAGCAGACAGTCTCAGGTGGTGTTCTCTCTCCGTCTGTCATCCAGCAACACAATTATCTGTCTCTACTTACTGTACCAGAGTGCGAACACGACTGGCTAGGTGTTAATGAGCTGATTGTTTGTAGAGAGTCAGGTGGCATTTGTACATGTGTGAGGGACAGCTATAGGTGCAGATACAGTATATGCAGCGTGTGCACGTACAGTATATATGTGGCTTTGACTTAGCATGAAGGTCTCTGCAGTCCACTAACATCTATCACAGTCATGTTACACTTATTATGAGAATCTTAGCACTTTGAAAACTGTCTGAGGGAAAACCCCTGCACCTATGAAACCAGGTGTTTCTTCTGTAAATGTGAACAGATTACTACAGACAGAGCTGTATGACTGAACTCATGAATATGAATGTGTTATTGTGTTGCGATTCAGCAAGGTCTTTCTATGGATCATTATCATGCCTTCATTCTAAAAAGCGTTGGGATGGGGTTTTTTTTGTGAGTCAGCTCCACTCTACCCTTTCTGTAAACGAAGCTGTGATATCCGAGTTCAAAGCAGCAGCGGATCATTACCGCAGTCCACTGTGTGATCGCAGACCTCTCCTCATCCAATCGCAAACAGCACTGTGTCTGTGTCTGAGCGTGTCTGTCCCTCCTAGGTTTATTATCAAAGCACAAGACACATAACAGTCTGTTCATTTTGCTGCTTTAATCTTCTTACAAAGAACCACCGCCTGTCTCCTCCTAGAAATCACGCCAGACATGCAGCAGTTATTTCCACTAACTAACTATAATTGCCCATCATCACTAAATGGTTCTTAAAACAAGTAAAAAACATGCGCACCCCTAGAAAAAGTAGCGTTTATGTGCGGCCAAAGCAGTCAGTGCAACTGAAGCAACTAATTGTATCTACAGATGGTGGCAACCTGCCTGAACCACCTGGCTTCACCTGAGGATGGCCCGCTCTTGGCAGACACTGTCAAAGGTCATTAGCCTCCTCCACAGTCCCGTTCCAACAGGAGGAGGAAGAAGAGGGATGCAAATGAAACAATGCTCAATTAGACAGATCCACCATCTGCTCACACATGACCATGGATTTACTGTAGCTGGTATACACTTGTCTGCTCCCTAGCAAGCCCTGGAGAATAACAAGTGTAGGTCCTGAGCTAAGCTGAAAAAGCCCACAAAAATACCTCGACTATACAAAATATCAAGGACGAATATGAAGCAGATAAATTGGGTAGAGGGCTAGATGCTATCATCCATAAAATATGAATAATCTTATTAAAATTATTAGTAAGTGCAAGGCAGGAGATGTAGATCAAAAGAAGCAGGTGGCAGCGTGACGTTTTTTCCAAACATTATAGAAATTTCTCCTTCCCCACATGAGGAATAAGTGCACGCGCCTACACACATATTTTGTCTTTGCACACTGTGTTTACACACAGCAGGTAATGGCATCTTGCTGCCATCAGTTCAGTGTGTTTTCAAGCCATCTGTGCACCAGAGTGTCATACTCAAAGTCATTGTAGTGATGGGAGGCCAGTGTTGTTGCTGTGCTGCGGAAGGCATCATCGCACCACTGACCCATCATGACACTGCGCTATAACTGTGAGAACCAAAGACATGCAGAGGAATGATGATTAATGAGGGAACAAAGAAGAATAGTTTGTGCGAGAGTGTGCGCGGGTGGTTGTTGACAGCACGCGGCCAAGACAGAAATTAAGAATACCATGTTGCCAATAGTGATAAAATCTCAGCACATGAACAGCGAACAAACCCTTGCACCAAGTGTCTCCATGTGCAAACCGCAGTTACATGAACAATTCTCATCACATAATTCAGAAGAATCAGTCACTGAATCAATGGACACAGGATACTGTCTCCAAGCCTGCTAAAATAAAAAGTATAACACAAAAATGCTGGCACTAGTATATGTGTGTATCATATAACCTGCAAGACATGTGTTCCACCTTGAACCCATATACATTTCTGTCAATGACTGGATGGTAATAGTCATCACGATCCCTATCTCTCTCTGTAATAGCCCCTCCGGCCACCACAAGACCACTCAATACACCATGCATCAATTCTCAGTGTCAAATTTCCTCGCTATGTTCTGTAATATGTTAGCTGGCAGGCTGAATCATCTCCTCTGCTTTTAAATGCCATACAGCTATTTAATAAGAGGAGAGCTCTTGCTGTCACATAAATCTTATCCTAACTTGACTTGAATACAGTTTCCATAAGGCAGAGCCTGGGAGCTACCAACGACTGAAAGGACCTCGACAGCGTCCTATGGACAGCATCCTGTGTGGGTAGTGAGGTTACCGGGTGATTACATAGAAGTCACCCTGGCAAAGTGGGCCTGGGCAAGATGCTGACCCAGCACTGTGCTGTGGTCCTTTTTGGTGGTACGGTAGTTGTTTGTCTCAGGGGAGACATGCAAAATGACTAAATCCTAACAGCACACTGTGTCACAGCCAAGTGTAGAGCTCTGAATTTCCTCTGAGATCCATTTGCTTGTAATAGTGGAATAGCGCATCTACAGGCTAATTATAGCCGAGCGGAAATGTAAGGCTGTATACATACCCATTCATTACACACACACAAAGATACTGACAATGTAGTACTTTGTTTCGCAGACCCAAGAATGAACAAAGAGCTTTCTATTGGACACATACAACTACTGGGCCAGGAACCATCATCTCCACCGCTATGTCTACAACAAGCACACACTCTCCACCATCCTACTGAACAACAGTGACAATTCTGCACTGATGCACTTTTTTATTTTACTCTTTAAACTGGTTTTGCTCTCGTCATGTTATGGGAAGGGCAATTCAACTTTGTATTGATGAACAGTACAGAACTACCACTTGCTGTTGTGACTGTTTGGCAGAGAACATAATAAAAAAATCAAAAGGTAAAAGGAAACATCTCCAATTTTTCTTAATGCAACAAGGTGGTGGTTTGACTCAGATACTATTATGATGCTTTTAGGGGCACACAGAGGTACTCAAAAACCTCTCTCCAGTGAATGAACAGCATCGTACTGACTCTATAACTAATTAAGTACAAGTATGTCGAGACAAATTATCTACAAATATAGAAATATGGAGAGAAAAGAATCATCTCACATGATGATCACATACATATATTTTCTAAATATAGCTGAGTCTGAGAAGAACAATATCTCATCAGATTTGAAATGCAAGTGTGGTGTTATTACAAAAGGGCTCATAGCCTTGAAGGGAAATAATACTTCAGATGCTGTTTGTCATGTTTCATCAGTTAATGAGATTACTGATGCCGCCGCACCACTCACAGAGGACTGAAAGCTTTAACATGATCTGAAAATGCACCTTGAACTATACAAACCTGCACACAATAAATTAAATCAGAATAAAATATTATGACATTTTGTCATGATATATTAGTGGCTGCTTTGTGTTGTACAATGTGGAAAAACAGATCAGTTTAAAGGTCAGAGTTCAGTGTAGAAACATACACTGCCATGGCATCACAGATGATGTTCCTCAACGCTTTTTTAATTACACTGACATTCAGCCTCTGGAAGCATCTCCTGTTACAGATAATTAAATGACTCGCTGAATGCTGAATCTGACATGCAGATTATATTTTTGATAAATATGTTGCATTATTTGTGGTGGCTTGGGGTATTTTGGCAAGCAAGGTTCACTTCCACTGTAATGACACACCTAAATACTGGAAACCCCAACAAAAAACAGCTTGATCTAATAAAAAAAATCTATACAAATCTAAAAGGTTGGGTATCAGTTACTATCACTAATACATCATAACAAATTATTTATGATCCTCACAGATACGTGAATTATGCATTTACTTACTTTAGTATGTACTAGTATGTTTTTGACTTAGTTAATAGGCATTTTCTTCATGCACTTGCAACCCCAAAATTACAACAGAGCCCCACTTTCTTCATCTGCAGACATAAAAACATGAACAAATGAACAAGGAGATCAGCCACAGGGAGACAGAACCTTGCTCATTGTTTGTCATTCTCCTTCCTCCTTTATTACACCAGAAACTCCAGTATTGAGCCAAACCATTTCCCCCATAGGAATGTGCTCCTCTCCCTCAAACCTGCCTCTAATCATTTCTGTCGCATCGCCAACCTCCTCTTACCCCCTCCTCTTTCTTTACTGGCACTGTCACAGACATCGACCCTGTCCCACCCCTCCCTCCCTCCCTCCCTCTCCTCATCCCCCAATCCATCTCATCACATCGACTCTGCTCCTCCACGGGAGCACCTTTCTCACTCTCCATCCTCCCCATTGTCTCTCCCCACCCATCCCCTCGTGTCCGAGTCAGTGGCCACCCAACTGGGAGATTCATCGCAGCAACCTGGCAGCAACACTGCCAAGCAAGCACGCATGCACGCGCACTCTCTCTCTCTCTCTCTCACACACACACACACACACACACACACACACACACACACAAATATATCCAGAGAAAAACAAAACCCAGACAGTCATTTCACAACAACAAAGATGGAAAAGAATTGGCGGGCTACAACCTGTTATTTAGCTCTCAGCTGATCATCATTTCTAAACAACATCCATTCAGTAAAGACTAATTTAAAGATGTGAGGACAGGTGAGCCAAATTCCTGAATGCACACACATTACCTCCCCAGAGGACTTCAGTGAAGTAGCAGTTATTATCATTATGTGGCTACACGGCAGATAAAGCTCCTCAGCCTCCCCTCCTCCAGCTGTTTCTTCATAAACAAGAGCTCTAACACAGTCAGAGGAGAACATGGTGCTTCTTAAGATGTTGAGGACTATGATAAGGACCGAGTGGTCCCAAAACTCACCTTCTCTACGTTTTCCACCGTGAAGTCCAGGGCGTCCGGTGTTGCTGCTATCCTCCCCGGTGTCTCCATATCTCCGCTGACACAGAGCTGTCAAATGATCAAAGAGGAGCAACACATTCAGGAGCTGACAGCCACCGTTAAACCTCCTCTTTAACACACTGCCACCGCCAACATATTCCCACAGCAGCAGGGCAACGGGCAAGTTAGCTCGACATCATACATTTAGAGATGACACAAGATGCTAACCCGGCAAGCTAACGTTAGCTCGCTTAACTTAGGAGCAAGCTAGCCGCCGCTAACATACACTACAGAATACTATAGCAACGGCTAGCGCTGCTATGCTAACGCCAAATTAGCTAACGTAGCAATGCATGTAACTTGACGCTAGCCTAGTGCCGAAAGCAGCCAAGCGAGATACATATACTAACATTTTCAGAGTGTGACAGCATTATCAGCACGAAGCCGTCTCCGTGTATTAAGTTACCTCTACACTGTCTAGAGGACCGATATTTTCACACCTCTCGGTCCTGCGACGCTTTGAGACGATGCTGGAGCTCGTGCCGCTCCTCTGCTTCTGCTCCGTCACGCGCAGCTTTTTGCTACGTTCACGCGCCGTGGGAAATGTCGTCATCGGAGCGTAACTGGTAAAGGACCACCCAACAACACGGTAAATAAAACAGTGCCCCAAAAAATGAAAGGAGGAGGATATACAGAACCTGAATAATACACTGATGTGTATTTCTATAATTATACTGTGTTATTATTCGTAGTTACTTAGTTGCTATCTTACGTTTCGGGTTTGTTTTGTCAATATTTATGGCAAAACACTCTTGTTCCTCAATTGGGCCCTACATGGGTCGTGCTGGGTTTACCTGGGTCCAAAATGGGCATCTTATCTGGGGCCCACTTGGGTTAACCCGCCCATGTGAGCAAGTGTCATGGGGCCGATAAGGAACCTGTGAACAGCCCCATATTGGACCCATTTTTCATGCAAATGTTGGCTGGGAAATCCTCCAAATGCATCTTTCCTACCTGAAATTATCAAGATATTAAAAAAAAACAAACCTCACTCTTATTGGGCAACAGGCTGTGTCTGTACTGGCTCTTCTGTGTACCCCAATGTGCACACACTGGTACACTATTTGTACACGATGCACATGATGTAAAAACAGAACAACATGTCTCTATTTTCAGTATTTACTCTTTTACCATCAGTTGCATGTTGGATGCTCAGCAAAGCACAGAGCAAACACAGAGCACTGAGTGGTTCGGCCCTCAGTGAACCTCCACTGCTACAAATCAGGGACTAATCAACTACAGAGCCCGTTTGTTAATGACAAGTGACAGAGTGAAACTCAAACACACATCCAGATGTGTTTATAAATGTGCATCAGCCAGAGAGTGTGTGTAACCTGTGTAGTAGACTGTTGTGTTCACTGTTGCTGGTTCACATGAGGAGCAACAGGAAACTGGAGGACTGCAGTGAACACACATACAGACAAACAATAAATAAATAAAGGCTATATCGCATATATTATTTTATTCTAACCTCTGAATGCTTACTTGATGTTTACAGTATTATAAAAGTGGAGATAAATGTTGAAGCTTATCTGAATCAGCAGAGGGACTATATACGTGTCTTCTGCTACACCCTCCAGGGAGGTATTGCACTTTGTTTCAACACCTATCTCCAACTAAATGTGTGTTTTTAAACCCATGACAAGAGTCAGCTGTGGAGCGACAGCGCCACCACGTGGCTCAACCAAGACATCACAGTACAGTACAACGCCCTGCAGAAAGCGCCAGTCATGCAAAAAAGTAAAGACGACACAGTTTAAGCTTCCGGATCAAGTCAGACACCTGAAACAAAATGTTCATTCTTTAACTGCTGAACAGTGAAAACGTCAGAGTGACGAAAACTCCATGTCGTCCCGGATGCAGGCCAGCAGTTGTTTTTTAAAGCTACTTATTAATTTCTTTATATATTTAAAATGTAATGATTTACAAAAATAAATAAATAAACAACGACGAGAACAAGAACTATATTTTTTTGTGGTCAAATTTTTATTTAGTTTCTTTGCAAAGTATTAATAATAAATCATATATATACATAGTCGGACCTCATCTGTATGTGTTCATATGTTTTACAAGTTTTACATTAATTGAAACTTGAGAAATAGATATTATATATATATATAAAAAAAATACAACATAATGATTTACAAAAATAAATAAATACTACTACTACTAGGCTAATTCTATTTATAATACTTATCATAATAATAATAATAATTGTAATAATAATAATTTAAAAAATGAAATAAAATAACAGTTTTTAAGACACTTCCATGTTTACAACACCAGTGTTCACGCACAATTAAAATGGACAACACAACAAGTCACAGGGCGTATTTCCATCGTGGTCCTTGTTATTGATTAATTTTAAAAACATTTAGATAAGAAAAAATAAAATGAAATACATTCAAGCGGCCAATAAAACCCACAGCGTTTTTAATTAGCCACATGTTATACTGTAATTCATGAACAAACAAGTAATTAAATACAATAAATAGTATATCTAGATGCTCCTTTACATTCACAACAAATAGTAAGTAGAAGTGGTGGAGAAAATAACAGGAGCACAGTGTGAAACATTTCTGCACGTTTTCTAATGCGTGTAAAATGCCTCTTTTTTTAATAAAATAAATGTAATTTTTTTTTTTTTTTTTTAATTGCTGTGACTATCAGAGGGGATTGGACTCTGCAGTTTGGGCTGCTGCACAGTATAATGGGCCCACACTGTGTTGTAGTTGCATGGTTTTCCGTCGTATTGCTGTGCATGCCCTCAGGATCTGTGTGGGTAGGTGTCAGTCTTGCTGCTGAATTACGCGTCATGGCACAGAGTCAGACCCTCTGACTATTTTGAACAGGGAACACGTGGCACTGTTTCTGGAGAGAGAGAGAGAGAGAGAGAGAGAGAGAGGGAGAGGGAGCAGCCAGGACGCACACACTCCTCCTTCAGTCCCTCCAGCCACGCACACACACTGGCAGAGCTGCTGTCTGCAGTGGGTTGAGCACAGTACAGCCGCCTGGGATTGTTAAAACTACTCCCCTAAAGTCTGGGATCGGACGGTGAGCGAGAGAGAAAGGCGAGTCAGAGACGAGTCTGGGCCACAATTTGCTGGTGTAATTTTCTTCCCGTGTAGCCGGAGGACAGAGAGGATGGAGACCAAAGTGTGGATTGGCCTTTGTGCGCTGCTGCTCATGAACTTGGGATCTGCTGAACATGGTAGGTTTAATATGCTGAGTTTGTCTGTGGACTTTGGTTTGTTGTCTGGTGTCAAGGTTTCATTAATTTGGGCTTGACATGGTCATAATGGTTTACTGTACCACACACACACACACACACACACACACAATAATCTCACCTGCCTCCAGGCACCTCTGGTGTCTTAAACAGAGATTTAAGCTGAAGTGAACTTTGAACATGTTTCCTCCTCTAGAGTGTTTTTTTTTCAACCCTTCTTGAGAGCAGAGGCGCACACACACACACACACACACACACACACACTCTTCCACCTCCAGTCAATATGTTTCAGTCTCATACTGGCCTCGCTTTGTTTCCAAAAAATCTCAGCCTCATTTAAATGTTTCTAATTTAGAGCCTCTGCTATTTGTCTTAACAGCCTCACACTTTATCTCTCACATCACTTCCTCCCTCCCCCCTCTCGGCTTCCTCTCTCTGCTTGCATTACATTTACACTCCTCTCACACATCCTGTATTTCACTCTTACCCGCCTTCCGCTTTCTCTCCTACCTGTTCCACTGTCTCTCCTCCTCGTCCCACCTCCTCTCTCCGTCTCCATCAGTGTCTCTCACTCACATAAAAGGAAAATGAGACTATTGACATTTGAGAAGGTTTTTATTGGGCAGAACTGTCCCATCAGCTCCTCCGGCTCAAATTCAAATGAATAGAAAACAGCTCGGCTCCACTGGAGGACATTTATTGGCTGTAAATGAGCAGGGAAGTACATTGTGATAAATGACACCTCTAACTATGTGCAGCAGCACACTGTCATCGCACTGGGTTCATGCTAATTGGCTTGCCTCTGTAGTACACTGTGCAGACTTTATGAACAGATTTTGAAGCAGTTCGGTGGCACCGCACTTTCTGAAGTGAATTGATTGCACAGGGCCGAATGTGCATAAACATACAGTATAGAGATGAAATTAAAACCCAGGATGTTAGAGTCAGGGAGAACTTTTGACTTGTTGGTTTAAAACATTCATTTTTTTCCTCTTGTTTCTGTTGGCAGCGACTCAAACCTCAAGAACATTTAAAAATATCCAATCTTTCTCTGGTCTGACATGTTACATGGTCAAAAGCCTGATTTTCAACTCAACCAGCCGCCTTTCAATTACATTTTCATACACTACTAGAGGTTACTTTTCTAGCTGCACGCGTTCATTAACCTGGATGAAACTAATTTAACTGTCTCATTATGCACAAAATATGAAAATAATATATAAACATCCAACTATTAAAACTTAGTAATGAGCCTGTGTGATAATACATAATGGCAAACTTTGTTTTTGCTCCAGCTGGACCATATTTTCCCAAGTTTTTGTGTCTAAGTGAGTAATCGAGGCAACAGTTTTGAAACTGGTCCAGGACAGAGTGAGACCACTGCAGCTGGGAAACAGGCCACGACCCAGCTGGCACTGGACGTCAGTGTGATGTCAGAAAGACGTTGGACTCTTGGGCTGGACAGATGTAAAATTTTGGTCGGAATGAAAATCTGGTTGACGATATTTTTAATGTCTGACAACATCAGGATTTTACCGTGTGTGTATGTTATCGTTCTGACATTTGGCAGAAGTTGGGTTTTATTCTCCAAACCTTACAACTAAATGTTGTTTAGAAGACGCTGAATTTCAGTTCCTTAACAACACAACAAAATATCAACGTCTTGAAGTTGGAATTAGACGCTGTTCTGACATTGATTTTTGGTGACCCAACATCACAACCTAACTTCAATCAAATATCAACATCCAAAGACACTGGTGGTCAGCTGGGAATGTAACCACCATCAATGCATGTCTGGTTAAAACCAAACCAAAAGGATCCTAGTCTTCAACAAAAAGGTCTGTCTTTGTCAGGATCCTTTCCATAATCTGGTCAGAGCCTGTCAGTGGCAAAACCAAATATTTTTAGGGGATGTTAATGCTCAACGTTGGCCCTTTCTATAACTGTTGATCCCATCAGTCACTTGAACTTACCCTTTAAATCTCGGCTTTTTATTGACGACACATTTTGATGTCCTTTAGTTCTCCTGGTTGGATGATTCTTGTTCACAATTCAATATTATGTGTGATTAGTTATGTTCTTCTCCAACAAATGTACAGTATTTGTGTTGAATGACACAATAACTAACATAACAACCCAACTACTAACTGAATATGGTGAATTTGTAGCATAATAAGAGCTCGGACTGGAGAAGAAGATGAGACGCCAGAGGCATGATATACAGTTTGAGAGGTCAGACAATGGCTGGCAGTAAACATCTGAAATAAGCTCGGATGAAAAGGCCAAGGGCAGCGTGCACAGAGCTGTCTCCAGCTTTTTCAATCACGCGCTGTTACACCAGTGCTTATGGGATTTTGCAGTAGCAGTTGGTTGGGTTTCACACAGAAGGCAGCACTGATAGGCGCGTCCAGCACTGAGTGTCGAACATCTGCTCGCAGAGAAACGGTTGGCTGTTCCTCTCGCTGGCAGGGTCAAGAAGTGAGCAGGAGCTGCTTCCCCAGGTACATGCTGCATTGGCCTGGAAAGTAAGACCCTGTAATATCTGGAGAGGGGAGTGGAAACAGTGGTTCTCTTTATGAATTTGCTCTACACACACACACACACACACACATGTACAGCATACTACAACATCTGACTTGCGCAGCTCTAATGGAGCTAAAGTGAGGGAACAAGGCCAGTATTATACAGCTAAGCACCTCTTTCTATTTATGAGTGTGTCTGTTTTTGTATCATTTAGAGTTCACACAGGTCCCTCGCTCTCTTTCAGTGTGTGTGCTGATGAGCTGAGTGAGTGATTATGGAGGTAATGAGAGGCATCATGGCAGTGTGTCACTGAACGGTAATGACATTACATTACAACAGTGCTCTGGTCTTCATCAAAGGGAAGCAGGTAGAAACAGAAACAAAGACTTGTACAGTAACGAGATTAAGACCAAAGGGGAAATAGAATGAGTGAGCGAGACAGAAAGAGTCTTCATTAAAGGGATTTTACGTCAAAAGCAGTTCTTGCATCTCATGAGGGCCGTAGAGGATGTCATGCAAAGTCAAAGTCAGCCGTTTTCCATTTTGTTTTGTGCTCTGACATGATGTTCGACAGGAATGCGACTGCGTTGTGCGTCATTAAAAATTCTCAGTATCCATTCAGTGGTCCCCCGAGAGTTATGAGTCATGACACAATTATCAAGATATGAAACGAGAAACAAACATGTTTGCTTCACAAATTACGTGTCATTTTTTAAATGGCGAAACTGGATACATTTTACCTTTTCAGCTCTCTAAAATCATCACACTTAAGCTGAAGTGCTCACAACTCAAGGGGCCATGAGTGGCTTCATTTTGCATCATTTTAAAAGGTCACGAGCCAAAATGGTTGGGAGCCACAGAGTTTAGCTCCCAGAGCAGAAGAAAATCAGGATTTGCAAAGTAAATACGGTGACTTATCTTCTTATGCAACACTTTAGCAAGACACTAAACTCCTGTTTGCTCCAGTGAAGCAGCTGCCTGATCAATAACGCACTGTGGATGTACTCAGCGGGTATAAAAGTGCTGCACTGCTCTGCTGGAAAAAGTCAGATAACTTTCCCCGGATAAATTATGTATGTGTTTACCTTTTATTTAGTTTTCAAGGTGGTATGTGTGACAATGGGGCCTCTGCACGGCTCTCACCTCTGACATCTCAAACAAACATGAAGCCAAACAGTGCTAACCGTGCTAACAGTGCTAACAATGGCAGTGCAGGCAGAGCTAGTGATGCTAACCTGGGGTGGGACCGTACTTGCCAACTCTAGAAGACTCCTGTTTTTCATTGCACTCTCCCACTTATCTCTCAATGTCATAATTCTCTTTCTAAATCACAAGCTGTTTCTGGCACTGTGCAGCATGTACAAGCCTTATGACTCTAAAGCTTTGCTGTCACCTCCCCGTTGGTGCTTCATCCCTTCTCCCTCCTACTCCAACCCTCTTGGGCCAGAGTGGTGCCTGCTGGGCTGGCATCAGTCGGGCGACACCTCTCCTCCTTGCTGACCACATTATCTGCGTATAAATCCGGCAGTGAGCGCTAATGGGGGTTTGAGGAGCGTCTTGGAGGTCGAGGAGGGACCAGTCTTGCCCTCCTCTGACGTTGTAGGGTTCCTAGCTTCCCCTTGCTTAGGCAATTGTAGTGGTGCAGTGCAGAGCCACAGCGGTTAGCTAGCCAGTGGGACACACAGGGACTCACAGTCACTAATATGCACGCGCAGCTGGCCTGGCTACCAAAACAAAGAACAGAGAAGCTCGTACAACACACACAGATGTAGCAGGGCTTCATTCTCTGCTGAGGTCGTCATTACTCATCTATATCTTAAACAGCAAATATTTATTTGCCGCTATTTTTATGTGCTAAATGTCATAAATATGACCTTTGATAATTGTTTGGATAAACAGCAGCCTGTGATGATTTCTGCCCACTCTTAACTGATTCAGATGGTCTCTGAGTGTGCACACTGTCTGTTGTCTCCTGTTTGCTTGGAATAATGAGCAAATAAGCTGTTAATGACTCTGAAGACGTCACCAGAGACTGACCATGATCCAAATTTGGCTCTCCTCATCAGATGGTGACCACACTGCTGCCTCCTCCGCTTCAGAAAGTGATCCTGAGGCTCCACCTGCAGAGTCCGTGCCTGGTTCCAGCCCGGACCCCATCCTTCTTACATCTGCTGCACCTTCACTGAGTGACTCCGACACAAGTTCAAACAGCACCGGCAGTTTGAGCAGTAACAAGACTACAGAGGGGGAGAGCATGGCTGTGACACCTGAACCAACCAAAGCTCACGGTAACTATGCAACTCTGTATTTTCCATCCTGTGTTATCCACCAGAAGAGCACACACTGGTGCACTGATAGTAGACTGAATTAGTCACTTGGCTCGTCAACTCTGTGGTGCGGCAAACAAAGGTGATCTGATAATGTCGTGGGGTTTGCCAGTTGACAAGGTTTGTCACACTTCAGAAGAATTTAGTAGGGAGCCTGGCAGCAGGTGGCTCCGAGTTTAGGAGCTATATTTAACAAAGTCCTTATCTCTGTTTTCCACGTCCAGAAGTGGGCCACAGAGTGAGCCAGTGACTGGGTTAAAGTGTTGACAGCCAGCTCAGGGTGGTTTTTAAAAAAACTGGAGCACAGAGAAGGAAGGAAACGTCTCAGATGGTGTACGATACAAGTAAAAGAGTAGAATTAAGAAGGTTTAAGGTGATTAAATAAGGTGCAGTTTGCTGTGAGAGTGTTGGTAAAATACACTGAGAGAAAAGGCGGTTGGCGCTGAGGAGAGGAGACAGGTGATTAAATGCTGTGTGACTTTTCGCAGGGGGGTGAGAAAGGTAGAAGTGAAATACTTCCCCCCGAGGCACACACACATACTCTCTTGCTCTCGCGCCCTAAATCACAAACACACACAGATGCTGGTTCACACATTAGGCTCATAAACATATTCACAGGACAGGCACATTTTTAGGCACTTAATTTTTTTGTGGGGAAAAAACGGAGTAGTGTTTGCATGAGCACAACTTTAAGGTTGAGATATTTGACTTGTAGTTTTCAGTCTCCACTGCAGTGAATCGATTTTTATTTGTGGTGCTCACAGCATTGAAATGTACACTTTAATGACAGTGAGGTGCAGGGATGCTTTTACAAAACGACAGGAAGCCAGGCACCAGTTAATAAACAAACATAACAATATTTATAATAAATTAATCACCTGTTTTCAACCTTGACATTTGCTGTCAGCACTCATCTTTGCCAAAGATCAAATCCAGCAGCAGCAGCAGCACGCAGGTGTATACAGGGGTGTTTCTAGGATTTTAGGACACTCAGGGCTCAGCCCAGACCTCTGTGGGACTAGCGAGTGTCACTGGTGCCACTGCCAGCGTAAGATGAGATTTATTTTCGTGAGGACGTATCCAGTAGATTGTCTTGTTGTTCTCCGTTCATTATTTTGCATCTACATAATTTAATGTTAACTATATTCTTATGTTGTTTACATATTTTACTTTTAAATTGGAACTATTCAATATCGCGCACCTTACGTGCAGGTAATGAGAGTTATGATATATATAAGATGTGAGATGCCACTATCGTTGTCAATGTTCAGTTCATTAAAGTGGATCAGGTCACCCAGAGGGGCTGTCCCTGTGCCCTTAAGGTGCTTTACCCATAATGCAAACTCTGCACAGAGGGGCTCCCCCACCCCGGTGTTCAAACCCCTGACCGCAGGTTCGAATCAGAAACCCTCTTGTTGTGATACAACAATGCTAACCACTGCCACACCGTGCAGCCACATTTGCAAACTTTATCTAACAGCACCAGCACTGATGACAGAAGGTTGACTTCCATGACACTTGTTGCCATGCAACCAGTAGCATTTTAGTTGTCATCCCTAACCTGACAGACACTTCTGAGGGCGACACAGTTTGGTGCCGTCTCCTCATAGTGTATTAATGTAAGCTACTGAGAGTGAAAGTACTGAAATGGACAGTAAATTATTAAAATGTAATGTGTGCATGTTATGTCATGTTTGGGGGACACACAAAATGTTCTTTTTTTATTATTGTTTTCTTTCAAAGCAATGACAAACCAGATGATGATTACAAGCACTGTGTACATCTGATATAGCAAAAATAAAAAAAAAATATTATGAAGGAGAGATATTCAAAACATGGACGTAAATAAAACAAAAGCAGGTAAACCAGGAACAGAAAAAGAAAATAATTTTTTTTAAAATAAATAAATAAAATAAATAAATAATAATAAAAAAATAAAATAAAATTAGAATAAATAAATGAATAAAAAAATACATATGCATATACACACATATACTACACCCCCCCCCCCCCCCCCCCCCCCCGTTAGGCTTCATATATGACAAACATGGCTCCTGTTGGTTTGTTGATTACAAACATAGAGTATTTGAGGATGGCAGAAAAATGATTAATGTCCTTCTCTTTGTGCAGGTACCAACAGCAGCTCTCCCACAGAGGCTGTCCTTCCTGGAAACGTATCGACAGATCAGTCGACACCACAGCCTCCAGTTCCTCCTTCTGAGAGCCACACCGCTGCCTCTCCCACCACCCCTGCCCCCACCAGCGCCACACACACAACTCACACTCCTACTAAAGACAAACAGAGCCCCACACCGCCCACAACACCACATACTGCACGTCCACTTCCTGAAGTTACAGCATCAAACCTGCCCAGTCACAATGAAACACACTCGTCCACTCATGTCCCGACACCTGAGCCACCAAAGCTCGAATCTACAACTGCTGCTGTCATGGCCCAGACTAGCTCAACATCCAGCTCCTCTCAAGAGCCCCCCAAATCTGAGTCCCCGACATTCACCACACAACAAACCACATCACAGTCCGACGAACACCCTCCGACCGCCGGCAAAGCCGACCTAAAGACCACCATCACCCAGATGACCAGCCCCTCCGCTGAGGCCAAACCCCACGCCAGAACCCCCTCCCAGCTCAACGTTGGGGGTGACCGTAAGTGCACGATGTCTCCTGTGTTTGTGTATGAATTTATTCAGCCTGGATATTAACAGAGCCACAAGTGAATTGGCTTAATAACAAAGGCGACGCTGTTCGTTGTTTTCCAGCACAAACCAGTCCTCGCCTGTACACATGCAGACACAAACACACACCACGCAACCCCCCCGTCTACATCTTCTACAAGCACTGTCACCACCAAGCACTCCACAATTATGGCTCTGTTTGGGAAAGGCAGTCATGGGACCGGAGGCCTCAAGAATGCTCTGTTTTCTTTCTGTCTCTCTCCCCTCTGTCTGTCGGCTAAATGATTTAAGTATCTACCGTAAACGTTTCTCTATCGACGCTCCACCTTGAGAGGACTCTCACCAGGATGTTTGGCTCAGTTCAGTGTCATCGCAAAAGAAGGAAAACCTCGTCGACTCCTCTCAGTCGACCAGCCTGCTTGGATACTGTTAACATATAAAATTCTCTCCGCTTCTCTCACTCTGTGTGGTTTTATTAGGCCACGCTTAGTTGGCACCTCGCCTCTTTCCATTAGCCAGAGGAACAGGGAGCATTCACTGCTCTGTGGTGGTTGTTACTTTCAACCAGAGGATGTAAAAAAAACAGCAAAGTTTACAAAATAGTCTTCCATAGCAACACAATGAAGCACACTGCCAAAAACACAGACACAAACTCTTCCTGCACAGAAATATACAAACACAGAGAGACATCAACATAAAAGGTAAAGAGCGACGGTGTTTCACGGCACTCTCAGAGAGAACTGAAACACACTGAACTTTATACACAAACAATTTTTAAACCGCAACAAATTCTGAAGATAAATCTTAAAATTTTGCCCGTGAATACGTTCACTCTCCCAACAGCGAGCTCAACTACAGGGACGCTTAACATCACCATCCTGTGTTTGACATTTCTGTCCAGAGCTGCATGATGAACACTCAACTTCAACATGCTGCTGTTTAGTCTATATTTAGTCCCAGTCGCAGCTTTAAACACGTTAAGGACCAAGTTCTGCCATTTGCACCACGTTGAAGGGAAAGTTCACCGCCAAATCAAAAATACATACTTCTCTTATCTGTAGTGATGTTTATAAGTGTGGATTGTTTTGGTGTGAGCTGCCAGGGGTTGGATATATGAGCTGTGGAGATGTCTGCCTTCTCTCCGATATAAAAGAACAAGAGGGCACTCAGCTTGTGGGGCTCAAAGTGCCAAAAAAACATGTTAAAGTCAGTGTTAGAGCTCAGCCCAGGAGGATGCCATGATGTTTTCACGAGCGTCCTGTGCATGAATAGATAGATGTAGACTTCCTTCTGCACAGTGATACAAAGGCAGAAGTGGTTCAGTAGGAAGAAAAAAGTTCCTACATGTAATTTTATATTTCTATGGCTGATATCTCCAACACTCTGCAACTCACACCAGAACAATCTAGACTGAAAAACAGCCCTACAGGTAAGAGGAAAAATGTGTGTTTTAGATTTTAGGGTGGACTGTCCCTTTAAGTCAAAGTAGCCTCCATCTATAATGGTGCATTGGCGGCTTGTTTACTTGGTGTACAGCTGAATCAAGAAGAAACCTGCTCAAGTACTTCCTGTTTTTCGTTCCAGCAACAATGGTCCATGACTCTACCACATTAGACCCCCTCCTGGCTGGCCTGGTGTCAGCCTTCATCATCACTGCCGTCATCATCACTCTGCTCCTCTTCCTCAAACTGCGCCGGAGAGACAACCGACCTGAGTTCCGCAGGCTGCAGGACCTTCCTATGGTGAGCACGTCTGTGACATCCAGGCAACACTTGATATAAGTATTGAGTCTGTCAGACATTTTTGAGCACTGATGTGAGATATTAGAGGTGTGAAGTCACGTGACTTGGACTCGAGTCAGACTTAAGTCACAAATCTTCTGACTTTAGACTCAACTTGGCAAAACCCAAAAACACTTGCAACTCGACTTGGATTTAAACACTAGTGACTTTTCACTTAAAAACATTGATACCGTCCCCCAGGCCCAACGATTGAAAAGTACGTAATTTAAAAAGCGTGCCATTAGTCAATTAATTTCCCTTTCAGTTCCTGAATTAGCTAATGTTTATGTTCATCTTTTTAAGCATGCAGTAACAAACTATATCATGTCAATATCAACATTTTTTTCAATATGAGATGAGTTAAACACACAAGACAGGACGGAAACATTCAAAATTCATTTTGTTGTCATACTGCTTTATAGTGAAATATCAGCACTTTTACGATTAAGTTTAGTTGCACTTGTTTTAACAACTAAATACAGATTTTACAAAGCATTCTTTAAATGCACTTGGTGATGAGTGCATTACAACGTGTTTAGGACTCAAAACTCAAAGTTTGACTTGCGACTTGAGTGCAAAGACTTGAGACTACTTGTGACATGCAATTCACTTAGCTGCTCCAACCTCTGCTGGATATACTGTTAAATCTTACCGGTACAATGATATTATATGAGTTGTAATCCATGGCTTTATTAATGGTTAATAAATATTGACTAAAGATGTTTAAAGATAAAGAACAGAACAGCTTCTGGGTTTCCAAGTTGGGGTTTATCCTCCTCCAGCAGGATCCTTTATGTGTTTACCTCTAACTCACCAGAAGTTTAGTAAAAATCCATATGGCGGTTAGGCCTAGATAAGAAATGAGCTCTCTAGCGCCCCCATTTTGTTTGATGGGGTCAATAATGGAGGGGTCCTCTCAGATTATGTGTGGTCATATGCCTACAAAGTTGCGTGGTGATGGGTGAAACCCTTGAGATGTTATACACCTTTATGTGATGAGCCACGCCCTCCACAATATTCATTGCCTTATAGAAGCTCAGTTTTAGTAAGTTTTCCAACTTTTGCCAAGAGGGAACTTTAGATATTGGTCCCTAGATTATGTTCACCCAGTTTCATGCAGATCGCTCAAAAGTTTCATGTCTCTACCACATACGGGGCATGAGATATGCCCATTCAAAGTTTGACATTTCAATGCCTTGCTATAGCGCCCTCCTTTGGCCAATTGATGTAATATTGCTTCATTGGCATCCTCCCATGACCCTCTACCACTGTGCCACATTTCACATGGATTGACCAAGTCAGTGAGGAGAAAAACATGGAACACACACACACACACACACACACACACACACACACACACACACACACACACACACACACACACACACACACAGAGTTTTCGTCATTATACAGTAAGATAAATGATGCCGTGTTGCCACAAAATCTATAGTGTTGTGTAAATATTGAGCACTTGTAGACATGCTGGCATATAATACGTGTATTAGCTGTGTATAATTAGGTGTGTTTTTCCATTTTCATTTGCGCAGGACGACATGATGGAGGACACACCTTTGTCCATGTACAGCTACTAATGGAGGCTCAAGTGAAACGTTTTGGCGCCCAAATATTCTCCATGAATCCCGGCTCATGCTGCAGCGGTCGTGGAACCTGACCTTTCTTCCTTAATCTGCACCAAACAGAAAGAATGCTGGGTAGGTGTGAGCAAACATCTGGATCGCTTTCATTTATCTGACATGTAGGAAAGGACGTGATTGAAGCTGCAATGGACAATGAAGATGTGTCGCCCATGTCGGGCTCGTTTTGGCAAAAGTCTATTTTGGTGCCTGTAATTATGAATTAGGCCGACGCCTCTGTTGAATCCTGTATGCTTAATATTTTTCAGCCCTGCTTTTTGGGGTGTGGGAGTTGTATAATATATTTTGATTTCCCCAGAGTTGAAAAGGGTAAAAGCATCATTTGGATGGTTCTCACCTGGACGCAGATCCAGCCTGTCCTGCCAGACTCTTACCTGGGGGCACTGGTCTAATTTCCCTCTTATCACTTAGTGTTAGAACGTCTGGCAGTCTGACTGAGAGGCCAGAAACAGAACATAACAAATGGCCTGATTATAGTGTTAAAAAGTTGCACTTTACTTTTTCAGGAGTGGAAAAAAAGGACAAATATTTTTGTGTATGAGAAAAATTGAGTTTTGTGTGCATACATAGGTGCAGGCTGTGTGTGTTTGTCGGTGTGTGAGTTTGTTAAAGGTGCATGTGTGGATCTTTGAAGGCGTGGCAGGGGATATTTAAGCATTTTCTTTTTTTCTTCTTCTTCTATTGTTTTTAATTTCTGTGTTGAAGGTCCTGCTGCCTTTTGGCCTGATTTTGAAATGTGCAGTGTGTGTCTTTTTTTGTGTCTTTCCTGGAGTCTTGTGTCCAGGGGAGAGTGCCTTACACAGTATAGGAACAGCTCTTATTGAATACTGTATTTATATTCAAAGTAACTTCCAGATTTACCCGTCATTCCCAGCGCTTTGTGTGACTCCAATTGAAATGCGCACTCAGGCCCAGGTAGCTGCTCTGACTTGCCTGTGTTTGAACACTAGCCTTGAGCATGTTCACCACTCACTCATACGATGACAGTTGCAGACTGAAACTGGCCCAGTGGCCTTTTCACACAATGTTGGCATTGTCCTGTGCGTTGTAAATACTACTGATGATTGCGTCATTCAGAGACAAACTCTTCATCTTAGTTGCTGCTTAAGCGTTCACCAGGCACAAACATATTGAAAGTGTTACATGGGACTGATCTGACGGCACCTTGTTCTTTTAGTAAGTTCACAAATATTCCATTGATTATACTGTGTGTCAGCCTCGCTGTGTTTGTGCTCTGCAAACGTGCAGGAAAATGTGAGCGGGAGGGAGACAAACAGGATGACAGAACAACCCACGTGGATAGAAATCATTTGGAGCTAATACTTGTGTTCACTGTTTAATCTCTGTGCCATGAATACAGCAGATGGGTGACAAATTAACATAAAATGTCTGAGTAGGGTGTTGGGACCCCTGAAGATTAGGGCTGGGTATCAGTACTGGATACTTTAAAGCTCCAGTGTGCAGGATTTAGAGGGACATACTGGCAGAAATGTAATATAATATAATCAGTCTGTTTTCTTTAGTGTGTAATCACCTGAAAATAAGAGCTGCTGTGTTTTTGATGCCTTAGAATGAGACATTTATATCTACATATAGAGCAGGTCTTTGTCTACGGAGTCGGCCATGTTTCTACAGTAGGTCAGAACGGACAAACCAAACACTGGCTCTAGATAATGCCACTGGCGTTTTCACGTGGGGCACCGTAGTTAGCAGCCCCTCCGTGATGAGCAGTGTAGAAAAAAAAAGATTTTCCTTAAGCTTGAAACTGCTCTACTCAGCGCTTTTACCGGTTTTAATCATCAAGTCTGTTTGTTTTAAAGAGGAAGAGACCTCTGCAGACAGTTCAGCTATTGGTGAAAACCTCCTGAACGTCTGGGTCTTAAGTTATCAGAGAAACCAGATGAGCACACATTCACAGGCACTGGGCTCGCAGCCCGTCTGTATGTGCCAAACACTGATGTGTAATGTGAGACTGCTTTATTCAGTGTTTCTACCGGTTTTAATCACCTGGTTTGTTTATGTTGGAGAGAAAAAGACCTCTGCAAATAATTTGGCTCCCAGTAAAAACCTGGGAGAAGATTCAGCTGGTTGCAATCTGCAGTCCTCACTGCTAGATGCCACGAAATCCCCTTAAATCTCACACACTGCTCCCTTAACGTGTTGACTGAAACAACCCAGTGCCACAGAGTATCAGAACTTCTCCAGCTCAGCGATACCTGCATTCAGTCCTTCTTGTATTTGCATGGTTTTTCTCACGGCCAATCACCACAAGCGATTTTATGTGACGTGTTGTTGGCCCACTGCTGCAGCAGCTACAACCCATGCTGAAGTCGAGCATGGTGTAGGATACAGAAATGCCACTTCAGAGTGTTGAGATTCCACCATAACATTCAACAGTATGTGTATACTACACAGCACTGCCTTCACATGATGGGTATCGAATGAAGTAGAAACAAAAGAAGGTATCACTGTTTTTTTAAACAACACTCAGCCCTACTGAAGGTGTTTTCCCTCTTGTCACCCATCTGCACGCTCACTTCTAAATTACACACTTGAGATTTCCGATATTACTGTTAAAAAATTCTCTGTACGTATCCCGAATGCATAATGAGGCTTTGCTGCCAGATGTGGATTATGGACTGTTGGTGTTTTCTGATTAAAGGTATTTTGAAACCATCCTCTGCATTTCAGGTCTCGCTCATTAACAGAGTTTGTTTCAATCTGCTCTTTGACTGCAGCGCCAACAAACAAAACCCAGAAGAACGCAACACTGATGTATAGAAACAACCACAAAAAGTCACGCTACACTCATTCAACTTTTACACAGACTTTTATTGTTGCAGACAAAACACAAAACATTTCCTTACAGGCCTTCAGCGAATGAATCAGTGCAATGCTTTACTGCAGCGCCACTGCACAATTGGCAAATGCAATAAAACTGCAGTAGAAGGGTCTGATTCATCGGCCATTATCCGGCCACAATACCAAATAAATGAGCCTTTTCTTCATTAAATGTCTCTTCGACCACAATATTAACAGCTATACAAAGACAGTGTGTTAGAAAAGGTTTGTTTAAATCCTGCTCCGTACTGCTCTGTACCATTTACGGTTTTCTACAAGCTCGTTTATGGCGAGACAATGTGTCTTGTTAGATGAACTGGATGGAGTCTGTAGTCACGTTCGCCCCACCCAACACCTAACCTGCCCATCAGCTCCTTGGAGGCTCTGCACTGGGGCCTGGGATCCTCCATGGGGGGTGTCTGGATGCTGAAATATTGAACAGCTTGACACCAAGCCTGACGCAGCGTGACTCATGTTAGACATGACAGCATAAAGAGACTCTTTACGGTCTTAACGGAGCTGTGTGTGTATATAAAGACACTGCAGAGGAGGTTGGTGTCTTGTTAATGGATTTTTGATTCCTCTTTGTCTTCACTTCAGCTGCATTACCAGGAATCAAAAAAACTCATCCCTCATCAGATTTCTCCTGGACTGAAGAGTGCATTATGTCAGGAAGAAAACCCCATTAAATATCCATTACTGTGCTCCACTGAAGAGTGTAGCTTACATAATACATGATCAGCACAACTTTCAAACTTACTGTGACTCTTTACACTTGATGTATTACTGTACATCAAGTGATCAAAGCTCGTCATAGTGCAAATTCATACAGTTTAAGTCATGACAGAAATGAGTAAATTGAAACTTTAGCTTAAATAAAGTGTCTTTAAATTTGAACAAAACTAAACATATGTTGTTTGGAAACCGCAGTACCGACACAGAAGTACAGATCACGAGTGATAATGTTGAAAGAGTCTATGAAACTAAATTTTTGGGTGTGATTTCAGACGACAAAATCTGCTGGAAACCTCAGATCAATTATGCAAGAACAAAGCTGGCAAAGAGCATCGCAGGTCTGGGGAAAACAAAACACATACTGGACCATAAATCACTGCACATTCTGGACTCATCGCTTGTACCACCTTATTTGACTTACTGTGTGGACATTTGATGCAACACTTACAAAAGCAACTTACAACCATTATACATCCTTTAAAAGACAGTACTCAGTGTGGGGTACAGGGAACACACCAACAACACACTTCAAACTGCTATAATCATGTTTAAAGCAAGAAATAATTCACTTCCGGGCAACATCAGAAAATGTTTTGTGACAGAGAGGGCGGAATTTAATTTTAAAATCCTATGTGTTCGTACGACTAAGCAGAGTGTGTGTATTTCATCGTGTGGGGTGGACGCGTGGAATGGGCTGTGTGACGAGTTGAAACAAAGCACAAATGTAAATCAATTTAAAAAACTATACAGAAAGATATTTTTGGCACATATATAGATGAGGACAGGTTGTGGTAGGGGAGTGCATATTTATTTTGTGACAATGGGTGGCACTTCAGCAGTAAATAAACTGTGTTTATTATTTACACATTTATTTGGGTGGTAAACAGACTGGGGATAGTTGTTTATTAGTTAAATAAATTTGGAAATTTGTTTAAATAATATTTGAGTTAAAAGAAGAAATATAAGACAGGGGACATAAAAGTTTTACCTCTACCTACTCCCAGTTTGAAATAAAGTCCATCATTCATTAAAGTTACAAATAGATCAACAAATGCCAGAAACAAATTAAGGGCACGGTTCACCCCAAAATAAAAAATACATATTTTACCTCTTGTTGCTCTATTTATAAATTTAGATTGTTTTGATGTGAGTTAAGCCTAGTTCACATTACACGATTTTCACCGCAATTTTGACGTCGCAGAGGATCTTGAGAGCCACCTGGGTCGGAGGTGAGTCAGCAGATAGTCTGTCACGAAGAGTCCTCATGTGTGAACAAGCCTACGAGCAAGTCGCCCCCTCGTCTGCGACTGGGACTGGATTCTCTCCCAAGATCTGGCAACACTGACAAGCCGAAAAGCAACAACAATGGCGGCTTGTCAGTGTTGATCCACAGGATCACAGGGAGCGCGTTGTGTTTGGACCCAGGCCCTGGAGGCAGATCTGATTCAACACTGGGAATAATATCCATGCCTTTACCATGTGTCGTCTCCAAGTTAAAAAAAAAAACGTAGTTTGGTGACGTCACCGTGTTATCTGGGGCTCTGTCGGCGAGGGCTCGGTGGAGAAATCTTGTGGTGTGCACACTAACGCAGTTGCAGAGACTCCTGATGACAGAAACACACGTCGCCAGGTATGAACACCCAAAAGATTACGATAGTCTTCGCGACGCAAAATCAGGCTGAAAATCGTGTCATGTGATCTAGCCTTAAGACATGTCACGATATCAAGAACATGCAATTCCACAGTTCTCAATACACAATTCTATACCCAAGAAAAAAAAAACACACATGTACTTGAACTAGGGCAGTCAATCAATAAAATATTTAATTGCACTTAATTGCTAATTAATTAAACTTGTTTTATCTGTTCTAAATGTACCTTAAAGGGACATTTTTCAAGTTTTTAATACCCTTATCAACATGGGAGTGGACAAATATACTTGCTTTATGCAACCATCGAGCAGCAACAGATGGACATACTGACCTGAATGTGTTAGTATGACTAAGAAACAATATAAAGATTAACTAAATATCCCCTGTCTTTTAAGCAGCTCAACATACTCTGGTGGTAACTGAATTCATATTGACAGTTAATGTAAATAACTTCAGTCTAACTTTGGAGAGAACCATCTGGCACGACTCTGGGCTCAACTTACCATTTAAATGACCCTTTCTTTATCTATTTCTGCCCAGGGAGGTTTGTTCCTGCTCACCATCCATAATGTTACTGCTGCATTGCTTCCTGAGTTCCCAAACTACAGGGTGGGCCGAGCGTTAATTATAATTACAGAACCATCATGCATTAATAAAATTAGCAGCGTTAAAAGGACTTTGGGTTAACTTGTTACTAACGTGTTAACTTTGACAGGCCTAACTTAAAAGTCCATACAAACTGAACTGAATTTAAATGTTATTATTTACCACTGACGATCTGCTTTGAAGGCAAAGTACTAGTCTATGTGGGTTTATGATTTTGACAGACTAATACTCCACTCTGATTGGTTTGGATTTTCAACTCTCGGTGATCAGAAAAAACACCAAACATGCAGCGCTCAGTACAGAAGAATTAAAAACAGAATAATATTAAAAAAAATATGCAGAAAAAAACCTTTTTGATGAGTTAAGTCGGAGCTGTGGCTGCAGCTTCGTCTGGTCAGCTACTTCCTTTGGTATTTAACAGCAGACTAGAACACTTGTAGGCAAATATGCTGCCTGTAAGGTTTGAAAGAATTGCATCCACTGTACCTTCAACAGTGGAGAGAAACGAGTGCCAGCACGTACTTAAAATGGCATTGCCTTGGTACCAAAGTATTGGTTCTGGTGACATCCCTACTGTGAGTTGCCGTGTGCATCTACTTATGTATGAGAGACTCATGTTTGTGACAACGTGAGATGTAAACATTAATGGCGTCCTCCTCAGCTGAGCTGTAACTTTAGCTAGCCCAGTGGTGCTAGGTGAGCTAACAGTAAATGTATGCTTCCTTCTGCGCAGTGATTCGGTTGGCAGGTGCAGATTGTCTCAAGTAAGCGTGTCATGATCTCTGGAAAGAGACATTGCTGTTGAGTTTTTCAAATGTATTTTTTTTGGCGCTTTAAGCACCACAGACTGAGTGCCATCTAGTTCCAATATAATGGAGAGAAGGCAGACATCTCTACGGCTGATAACTCCAACACTCTGCACTCTCACCAAAACAATCTAGGCTGATAAACAGCACTACAGGTAGAGGAAAAATATGTACTTTTGATTTAGGGGTGAACTGCCCCTTTAAGGCAATAAGCACACTGTGCAGAGTGTGGTGTTCTTATGGATCTCACTGTCGTTACGAGCAGAGAGGAAGGTCCTGCACATTTAAACTACACCAAAACTTTACCTAACCCCAACCATCTGTAATCATAACAACCCTACACATAACTATTTTAAACTCTTCTGCCTGAAACCAAACCTTGTGGTTTAACGGACCAATCGCAGCGCTTCCGTCCTTCACTCTGGCAGGACCCATAATTTAGTGTCAGTGACTCGCAACGTGGGTACAGAGGGTGTGGCAAAAGCAACTGATTTCCAAATTTCGTGGCCAGAGGTTCAACCAGTAAAGCTCACAGTGAGAAATAAAGCTCACAAAACTGTACTGTGCAGAAAACAGACTGTGATTGTGAAGCTCTCACAAAGAATCCTGCTCAAACAGCTGCCTGTCTCCCCAGTTTGTTCCCAGCATCAAACCAGTCTGTGCATGTGGAGACAGTTACAGATTATTTAAAGAGGATTTGCAGCTATCACAGTCCTCAGCCTCCAGCAGGTATCACTAACCAGCCTGATGGCAAACAATGCTCAATCTTTTGGTGGTTTGTCTCAACACAGTTTGTTAGCAGGAGTTTGGGTGTGTCCCGTGGAATCAGACAGTTTAAAGGATAATCAGACGAGCAGGGGAAAATCAATCTGAAAAGAAAAAGGTGGTGATTAACTTGTAAGTCTGACACTGTGCAATCTGTCACTAACTCTTCTGGTTCTCTCAGTGTTTAAAAATAGCCTTTGAGAAATCCCCTCTCTGAAAGTTTCCCCAGTGGTATGAACTTTGCATCACATATATCTAAGCAGGCCTGTTAAGCAACACTGAGCAGGATGACTTAATTACTTGTTGTTATATGCATGTGCATCTGTTGCCATGCCAAGTCTGCTGTTTGCCATCCTTTGTTTCCTCTCCCTTTTCACTTCCCTTGAGACCACAGAGGAAATACGCCATATGGCTGTTTGTGTTATCCTTTTTCTATTTTTAAAGTTTCAGTTTTCAGAGGAGTAGACTGTAACTCTAAACTGTACTGATCAGATAAAATTAATAACACATTTCAGGTAGTGTACTGGAGAAGCTGGGACAAATGTCTTAATGCTGCTGACTCCTTTCTTAGTCAAATGACAGAACAGTCACCTTATAAAAGGTCAGAGATCATTGAGACTGAGGTCAGATCCTAAATCTGGGTTCACGTCTTCACCAAGGAGATCATCACCATCATCGTCATTGTCATCGTCGTCCTCCAGATCTGATCCCGGACCAGCAAAGTCGCTCCGTCTGGACTGAACGCTCAGACGCACTCGCGGCTTCTGATGAAGAGCTGGCAGAGGTGAAGAGCAGAGAAGGAGCTTTATTTTGTGTGTGTGAGTGGATGAGTGTCTCTTGTGGGATTAGGCTGGAAGACATTCAAATGTTTTCCCATAACAACTCTGCACTAGTACGAGTGTGTGTGCATGTGTGGATACAATTGTCAAATTAGCCCGGCTTCCCTGGGCCCAAATCACTCTGGGAAACATTTAGAGCAGAGATCATAATCTCTTCCGGGAACATCAACCTTCTGTTACAGTAACTCTCAGGGGTGAGCAGCACACGCACACACACACACACACACACACACACACACACACACACAAATACACAAGGTACCAAATTTCCCAAGAAATGACTGGCCTCGCAGCAGAGGCTGCTGGAGAGGAAATGAGAGCTTTTACTGCTTTATCTGCACACGAAGGAGCACTGTGGGTCTACGACCTCGCTCAAAATGCTGCTGTACATCTCCAGATTTTATTAATTTTAACAGTTTCTTTCATTTTGGTGTCTTTACACACTCCTCTGCCTTCAACATGGAGCACCCTTTTGTGATATATTTAAAAGGAATAGTTCAGCATTTTGGGAAATCACTTATTCACTTCCTTGTGAGTGAGATAAGAAGATCGATACATGGACGAGACAGTTAGTCTGGCATCAAGACTGGAAACAGCTTGCCTGGCTAAATATAAAGTTAACAAACTGCACCTTCCAGCACCTCTAAATCTCACTAATTAAAACATGATCATTGCTACAAAAAGACTGAAATCCAAAAAAACACATTGTATTAATACAGGAGCTACATGCAGGAGTATTTCTAGGCTGGCCGCAGTGACTTCCTGGATTCCTGTCGTCACCGTGATGCTGCAAGGGAACCAGCAGAGACTCCTGAACAGATGTTACAGTGGTATTGATCCTCTCATCTGACTCTCAGTATAGAATAAGCACATTTCCCAACATCTCAACCTAACCGTATGCTGAAATGGCAAACACTGACGAGTGCTGAGTCAGATCTCCTGGGATGAATCACTGTGAAGGTTGAGCCAGATGTGTGGGGGAGAGAAAGGAGGGGAAACTGAACGTCCTATCTTACTAAAGCTGCCACCAGTCTGTGTCCATCTGGTGCCCTGTGTAATGTTCTCTCTTGGTTGGAGTGTGTGATCGAAATAGTCAGAACAGAGGGCTTATGAAAATGATATGACGAAAACACTTCGTGGTGTTGGATGACTCAGCACATCGTACTTTAGTACCTGGAGGTGCACAACCATGCTTGAGTGCTTTTTTCATTCAGTCATCCTCACCAGAGTCTTTGTCATCCAGCCATGACAGGTCATCTGAGCTGACCTCAGCCAGGCTCGGGGTCGGGCTGAAGTCTTCTGAGTCAGACTCTGCCTCATCAACATTGACCCCTCTTCTGTGGCTGCCAGGAAGTGGGAGCGGTGATGCCCCTGAATCAGACAAAAAGACATCATTACGTAGTGTTATCATGCTGTAAATGTGTGTGTGTGTGAGTGTGTGAGTGTGAGAGCGAGAGAAGGAAAGAGACTTGCCTGATGTGTGCGCTGACAGCAAAGGTGTCGGTTGGCGTTCTCGGAGGATAAGTCTCCTGACCTCCTCCTTCAGTTCTGACACACTTGTTCTGTTG
This sequence comes from Epinephelus awoara, assembly GCA_035609425.1. Taxonomy (NCBI): domain Eukaryota; kingdom Metazoa; phylum Chordata; class Actinopteri; order Perciformes; family Serranidae; genus Epinephelus; species Epinephelus awoara. The sequence continues at coordinate 39,891,504 of CM069303.1, read as the reverse complement.
TGAAGAGATTAATTGCAATTTCAGTTAATTCACAGAAACACAAGAGACGAAACCACAAACACACACTCACACTCGCACATGTACCTGATCTGGTGGACCTCTTGTTGTGTGTGAGAATACTGAGAGACCGTCTTTGCCAGATCAGTGCTGTGAACTCTGTAGCTGTCTGTCAGCTCCTCTAGCGTCTGAACAAAGCACACAAAGAAAAGGTTAAGGATCTGAAAGAATTCAAACCACACGTGCAGAAGCAAACACAACCTGTGTGATTTACTGTGTGTGTACCTTGCAGCTGTGTTCGTACTGTCTTCTGGTCTCTCTGGTTTCTGCCTGCTGAAGGAACATGTCCTCCCCTTGTCTCCCTGTCAAGAGGAAAAAAAAAGAGCAGATGTTGTGAACAAGACCGCTCTTGCCTTTGCTGCGGAGGCCAGCGTTGGGTTTGGCAGTCCCGCAGAATCAATGCAAGGGCATGATGTATGTGTGTGACTCACTTAGTTGTGCTTTCAGTTGGTCCACCTCTCTCCGCAGGTGTTCCAGCTCCTCTCGGCGAAGTTTTGAGCTGAAACTGTGGGAGAATAAAGAAAGTCGTGATAAAACTGTCTCATCATTTATTTTCTGTCACACCTGAAATGAAAATGTCACCTTCCTGGTAGCAAACCCAAGTGTAAACATTGTCATTTCAGTCTGGAGCTGGACCTATTATCAGTTTAGTCTGCAGTTACACCCCCCCAGCTCCACCCCTAATGCACCTCTCCTCCAGGTTGCCTAGCGACGTGGCTCTGGTGATGTGTCCCCGCAGACTGCTCAGCTCACGTCCAACCTCTCTCCTCCACTGCTCCATCCGTCTCTCTGCTCCCGGACTTTGTCCCCTCCTCAATTCGGCCCTCTCCCTCTCCCTCAGCTCCTCACGCAGCCTTTGAACCTCCTCTGGAAAAGAAGAGAGCATTACAGTGGTGAAAGGATTTTTTTTCTCCTTCAGCAGCCTTGAGCATAAATCCAAATTATTTATTAATGTTTTTAATTATAAATGAGTCCTCCAGTGAGGAGCGTATTTTGCTTTTTCAGACAGTAGAGGGGTGGCCAGTTAGTACAGAAGGAACAGACAGCTTTAGCAGATCTGAACTTTAGGGCAGTGATGAGGCGGCGTTTATATACATAAATATGTAATTGTACATTTTTTCAGTTGGAAGACACTTTTGTCTGGGCAACGGACAAATGAGGTTTAATACAAGCCACAGCAGATCAAGGAAGACATAAAATATGACATCTTAGCCTAATTAATGTCAATAAATCTTGCTGGTGGAGGTGCTGATGCTCGACAAAATTTAGACCATATTTTCCTGTAAGTTGTCTCGCTTCATGTTGCAGTGAGAATTCAGATACTGGTTCCACTTCCCTTTGTCTCCCCTGAGATAAGCCAAAGGAAACTGATAGTATGCTGTTATCATAATGGAACATGATCAGAGTGTGTACACTAAAAATTGAGGCATTGTTCATGCTTTTATTTCCTGTTTTGAGCTGTAATTCAGTGCCCAATTAGACAGATGACAACCCGATAGGCAAATCATGCCAAGTAGCAGCTGCCAGTCCTCTGGATGAAGGCTATTTCTGTTTTCTAATTAAGCCAACTATTTCATACAGTGTTGCATTTCAACTATAACACAGTTGATCCTAAATGTTTAATTAGATACTGATGAACAGACATTTAAGAGAAAAGTTACAGCCATACCATGACGCAGAAGGAAGCACGCATCTACAGCTAGCTCACAGAGCACCAGCTAGCCAACGTTACAGCTCAGTCAAGGAGGACGCCATAAATGTTTACACCTCACACTGTCACAAGCCTCTCGTCCATGAGTAGTTTCCCTCTGTGCTGCGATACGTCTGGTGTGTGCACTTTGATAGAATACAAAAATACTTCCTACGTGAACTGCTCACAACAAGGTATGTAGATTAGCTTGAGTAAAAGGGTCATGATTTCTGGGAGACACATTGCTGTTGAGTTTTTAAAATGTATTTTTTGGCACTTGAATCACATCGAGCTGAGTGCCATCTAGCTCCATTATATTTGAGAGAAAGCAGATGTCTCCACGGCTGATATCTTCAACACTTGGCAACTCACAGCAAAACAATCTAGACTGATCTCCACAGGTAATAGGGAAAATATGTATTTTTTGATTTAGGGGTGAGCTGTCCCTTTAGGGTTTATGAAATGACTGAGATAATCAAACAGAGGGAGGATTATTTTTCCACTGGGGACACACACAGCTTCTACAAATGGTAATATATTAAATTGAGCAGTAAAAGTAACAGGGCCAGGGGAGGAGGCATTTCTGATGTTCTTAGAGTTGCGTTTTGAATCAGGTGAAGAAGAGAAGAAGACAACGGAGACTATACAAGAAAAAGAGGCACAGTATGAAAGATTGGTCATCAACAAAAGGACTGTAAAAAAAATCTGTGTTAGTGGAATCAACTTGTTTCTATGGCTAAACTGTTGAACAGTAATTGGATATTATATTTACACAGCAGCTTGAAGATATCTCAGCAGTCTCTGGGCACAGTTTATTTTTCATATGTGACTTGTTATCTTAGTTTGGGTGTGACCACATTAAGCAGCTTTGAACTTGATAAGAACTCCATTGTTCTAGTTGACAATAGCAGGAGGCAGGTGTGGGTGTATTTGTGAGGGGATAACATGACCCGGGGTAAACTGAGGGTAGTAGCTGTGGTGCAGCAGGTTACCTTGTAGTGTCTGGATGTGACATTGCTGAGTCTGTCTCTCCCTTTCCAAGTCATGGAGTCTCTGTGTGAGAGACTCAATCGCCTTGAAAACACATTTTGAAAAGAAACATGGAGTTCTGTCAACGACATCAACACTATCACACACGACATACTATTTGACTACTTTGTGGTAACTATTTGATCTTGTGCACCTGGCATGGTTAAACAAATATTCACACACCTGGCTCTGTATCTGGAGTTGTGATTGGATAGCGGCTACGTCTGCCCACTGAACAGCAGGACTGAGAGATGCAGAGGGCTGTCGGAGAAGGGGGGATCGAGGAGGAAGAGCAGGAGGGACCAAATCTGAATCGTGAGTCCTCTCCTTCACTGGAAACAAATCTGGAGAGGAAGAGGGATGCGTGGGAGGTTGAGCCGAATCCAAACAAGTTCAAACCAACGTCCCTGCTATGGTTGTTTGCACTTTGCTCTGAAGTTTGAAAAGGTGGAAGTTACACACACATGCAAGAAGGTAATTTCCCCTTTCAGTCACATTTAGAAACTGACACTGGTCCACCCACCTTGTCCTCCTTTGGTGAACTTCCCCGGGGAGGTCAGCCTCTCCTGTGGAGACAAAAACATTTACAAACCACAGATAATTTCCAAACTCTCGCCATCAGTACGGTTCTGTCTTCTTTTAAATTTTAGTGGAGCATTACTGCCATCTACAGACAGCTCCACCAACTTACACCTGATCACAAGACAACAGTGAGGGCTCTCCTATGTTGTGCACTCCCTTCACTGATGCACAGTAAAAAAAACAACAAACAATAAAAGCAACGCACTCTTGAAAATGAGGAGTCTCTGCAAGGCTATTAAATTAGAGGAAAGCAATTTGGATCTACTCACCCTCATCTTCGCAACGCTGCCATCTGCTACTGACAGGATCGAGCTCAGCTGATTGTCCCAGTTCATGTCTGAGCTGCAGAAACAAACGCATCACTCATTAGCACCAGTAATTCCCGATCCGTCATGCAACACAGTGCTGTGTGGCCTGACAGTGACGTTACAACACCAAGCACCACTGTGAGGCAGCGACACAGTAACTTTAGACGTGTTTTGTGGTATCAACCCAGCAGAGATCTCTGACACTCTGCTGTTACAGCTGAGCTGCATATTTGCACGTTTTAGTGACGCTTATCAGCTGCTGCTCCGCTGAATGTAGCCGTGGTGCCAACATGTGCAGGCTGCCAGACACTGTAATGAGCCTAACGTTACTTACTCCAGGCCAGTGGGGAATATCTCTGCAGCCTCCAGGATCAGATCAAGACATTGAGATCAAGGACACTTCAGAGGAGGAGGAGGAGATGCTGGCCACCAAAGATACGCCACAACAAACACTGCACGCGTCAACATAACGCTGCGGGGGCGTTGCAAACGTCCAATAGCTAATGTCGTGTTATTAACCGAAGCTAACTTCGACTTTTTTAAAAAACCGTTAATGGCGTTACGCGACTGTCTTGTTTGGCGAAATAATTTCCAACTGTTTCTTTGATAATGAGTGAAGTCTTATGTTAAACACAACAAACAACCTGCCGCTGAAACAGAATAAAACACATTAAATAAAGGGACCGACACTAAGGTTTGTGTTAGCTTGCTAATCGGGCTACTCACAGAAAAGCTTGCGACTCCACTTTTAAATCCAGGAGCCCATAACGGCAACGTGATTGCGCATGACGTAGAACGAGGGTGTTCTGGGTATTGTAGTACACATAGTCTTTCCCCACAAAATACGCAAAGTGCTTCAGTAGAAATCCCCCAAAACATATTGTGTTGTATGGTGTATTATTGGGAAACGGTTTTCTTTTCAAAGAAGTCGTCGCATAAAATGCAATATTCTAGTTTAATGTCTGATAGTGACCAGCCAAAGAACACAATATCCCACAATCCAAAGCGTTGTGTTGACAGACGCAACAATGGCGGCTTCCACTGCCAATGTGGAAGGTATTACCAGACTGTTAGAGGACTGTTTATCAAAACTTGGGTTTGAAATTTATCCTCTGAAGGTATCGTGACACTTATTTCTTTCTCTTGTGCAGCCTTGACAGCAAGGAGGGCTGCAAAGTGTGAAAATATATCAATAAATACACGTGAATGTGTCCAGCTGTTAACCTGCTCGCCATGTCTGAGGAGTTCAAGACAGTAAAATGTGATTATGTCGGTGAATAGTTTCATTTTGTGACAGTAGATCAAAGGTTTATTATGTCCCCAATCCATTTGAATTAATTTGAATTGTTTGAATGAATTTTTTTGCTTTACATTTATTTACGTATTTTTTTTTTTTAAATTCAACCAGGTAACGTTATAGCCTCACTGAGAGGTCTCTGTACATAAAATAAATAAATAATAAATAAAAACATTTTATTAATTAAAACTTAATTTTTATTTTAATAAATAATAAAATTTGAAGCAAAAATATTAAAATAAAATTTTAATCTAAATTAATTAATTAATCATGAAAAGCACAAGAGTGATTGCAAATACATACAACATTTTAATAAAATGATATATATGAGGTTGTAACTTCATGTTGCAGAGCTTCATTATGTTTGTATGCAGTATAGTATTTGAACCCAGTCTATTTTTCCATGTTTCCAAGAGGTACAGCAGATGTTAATTTGTCCTGCGACCTGCCACTGTAGAGCTTTACTTATTTTTATTCTGTATTTCTGTACTGTATTGTCTGTCTGTAATTTATGTTGCTGCCTGTCTCGGCAGGACACTCTTGAAAAAAAGATTTCTGATCATAAGAGGTTTTCTGGTTAAATGAGGGTTAAATAAAATAAATAAACAAATAAAAAAGTATTGTATATAAATGAAACCAGAGAGCAGAGGTAACTAATAATAATGATACTACTAACTTTATTTTATATAACACCAGTCATACAAGAAATGTACAAAGTGCTTTACAACAAGGAAATTACAGCTCATGACAGGGAATAAATGTTAAATGTAAACAGGGATAGAATTTCATTCTCAGTGTAAAATAAATACAAGTATAGAATACCATAACTAATGTAAAATAGAGTGGAAAACACTATACAAAGTCTCTACCGTGTGTTTTTAAAGAGGACCTTCTCACATTTTCATAGAAGATGAATGAAACTGTCTGAAACTGTCTGGTACTGCCTGTGTGCCTCTCTGTGTCCCTCCATGTTCCCAGGTCGGTTGGTATAACTCTGTGCTCGCTCCCACCCTGCGCCTGGCTTACCCTGATGACAGCCTGGCCGTGGTGGTGCTCAGCACCCCTGCGATGTTTGAACAAGCCTTCCTGCCCTTCATGGAGGAGAGGGGCTGCCAGGGGCTCTCTGACCCCATAGACCAGTGTGTCAAACACTGCGTCTCCTCCGCTGTCTCTAAGGTGAGTCTGTGTGAGTGAATAACTTCACCTTAAAAGTGACAGACAGACAAGAAACATATTTGTATGACTGCTTGGAGATATGGGTGAGCAATTATGATTAAAATCTTCTATCACCAAATCTGTAATTTTATATTACAATATGTATTTTGACACAGTTAATCGTTTAAAATGACCAGGTTTCGCAAATCTAAAAACCTGGAAAATCAGCTGATGTGTAAATATTTTGTGTGCCAACAGTCAACACTACAGTATCATCGCAATATTGATACTGAGGTATTTGGTCAAAAACACTGTGGTATTTTATTTTGTCCATATCGCCTGAACCTTGTCCAATAACAGAAGTATTTAAGGAGAGATATCACACAAGGCTGGATGCCAACTGGGAAAAGCAGGCAAGTCGCCCCAGGTTCAAAGAGGGCCGTTTGTTTTGTGGTAATTTAATGAGGTGTACATTTGTTCTCAAATATGATATTCTGAAATATTCTTTTAAAAATGTGATTACCAAAATTAACTAGACATCCAATCCATGGATCCCTGTGAAAAATAATGTCATGTATCATATTTTCTTAATGGGTAAGAAGACGATAAGGAACCCACTCGATTATTTTTGCATCGCGGCCTCATAGTGTGTAGCTGACCATAAGTGCTGTTTTTTGGTAGCCTTGCACCTACAGTATGTGATCTATGTGATAAATCTCTGATTGTCTCAAGTGTCAAGATAAAAAACACACTTTACTTTAACTTTAACTTTACTTTTTTAAGTACAGTAAATTTCCGGCACAGAGCTTTTATTTTGAAGTGACATATCCTGCGGTAGAGTGAGTGACTTACAGACAGCTGCTCAACAGAGACAGCAAACTAGCTCGAAGACAATGACAAACGTTAGTATGACACTGAATCTATTAAACTGTGTGGATCTTGAGCTAATGACTGAGGAGAAATCTGGACCCCGTGGCTGCACCGGCTGGGAACCACTGACCTAACCCCAGTGAGGCATAGGTTTGCATTTTGAACCATTTTCATGATGAAGTTGAAACACCTAAATATGCCCCCTTGCTCTTCCTCTTCCTCTCCCTGCCCTGCAGTGTTTCCCAGGACAGGAGGTGGATGTGAGGTACGACTACGAGCTGCTGCCCAGCAGGAAGCCAAAGTTCTTGGCTCAGACTGCAGCTCACGTATCTGGAGCAGCTTTCTACTACCAACAGTCTGATGTCACAGACCAACCGTGGGCTGAGAAAGTAACGCCATTCATTCATAAGCATCTAAATGGCTGCTGTTAAATTAAGCTCCAATGACTGTGATGGCTATTTTGTGGAGTCCATACTTCTGTTTCATGCATCTCCCTCTGTTACCTGCAGAAGATGTTCGGAGTGTGTGTGCATCCGAGGTTCGGAGGCTGGTTTGCCATCAGAGCCCTGTTGGTGTTTGGCGATGTGACGGTGGGCACTGAGATGGTGCAGCCTGCTCCTCCAGACTGTGTGCCGTCCAGAGAGGGCAGGATACAGCTGCTGGAGGCTTTCAACTTTCACTGGCAGGTACAGAACCGAACCATTTCATGTCAAAGACTTTCAGACTGATGGCCTTTAAATAAGAGGCCCCCGTCTGTGGGGGTTTTGTTGTCACATGGGCCCCCAACCTGGGAAGAATTCACTTGTTTGGTCCCTCTGTTTGTACTGTAGGTGCTGAGATGGGAATAAAGAGGGAAGCTTGTGATGTTTTATGAGGATATAAAGTCTAGTTTTGACACAAAAATAAAACTAAATGTTATTTTAATCAAAAGAATAAAATAATTAAATCTGGATTTAGGTCAAACTGGGAAAGCTTGCGATCATGAATACACTTTCCTGAAGTACCTGTGTACGTTTAGATGCGTTTTCATTATGTAATGAAATATATGATAACTCAAAGGTTTAATCAGAGACATTTTGCCCCATCAGGACTGGAGCTACAGAGACATCGTCCGTCCGGTTAAGATCTACTCTCAGAAACAGAAGGACTACTTTTCCACTCCTCCTGCTCAGCGGTTTGCTCTGCTTAAGTCTTGGGGCTTCGTGCCGTGTGACAGCGATCGACCTGCTGAGACCTCAGACGCACAGAGCCAGGTGACGGGACACGGCTGACAGAGAGGAGCAGCCGCAGCGAGGAAGCACAAACCTTCACTGCTGAGCTTGTGAAAGGTACAAGGGATACTTTCAGGGACTTGAACAATTACTGCTATATGTCCTCTACGTGATCCGTTTCATCATGTTTACACCACACGTTTTCACACTACTGATTATGAGCAGCTCTTCACACGGTGTCATCTCAGAAATCTGAACAGACTCAAATGTGTGAATGCTTTAACGCTGCTGTTGCAAACCTTGTTGATGTGTTTAAAAAAGAATGCACCTTGTATCCTTGTTGGTTGTGTCATATTGTAACATACAAACTACAGATGTTTAAGTGTCACCGGTGACTTTTTACTTTGCACATTGTTTCATGTTTCATATTTCTATTTGAAGCCATAAAAATAAACAATACAAAATAATGAAGAAATGTTTAACTCCATGGATCTGATTTGAACAAATGTCAGACTCTGCTGCCAGTTTGTATGTAAAAATTGAGCATACAAACAAAATGAGGGAAATAATGACCACCCCACTAAAGAAGAAGAAGGATTTGTTCTTCATTATCAGAAAACAAACATGATGTGTTTACTGTCCTCTGGTGGTGTTTAGCGAAGCAGGTTTAATTAATTATTCGTCTCTGAGGTTTTTGCCTTCAGCCCAATCCAGTGAAGCCATCAACAGTTTTTCATTGTAAAATAAATTAAGTGAATTTAACCAGTGACTGTTGTTCATATTAATTAGGGGCAATATGGTTAAAATCAGATATTGCAATATTTTTGACCAAATACCGTGATGTTGTGACGATATTGTCGGCTTTGTTACTGGTGCTTTCAAAAAGTATTTACATAATGTGACCTTTGATTTGATAATTATAAGTAATGAGGATTTAATGACTACGTGGGTAAAGGCAAATAGTAGAACAGCTAGATCAGTCTGGTAAGTTCAAATCATCAATTTTACTGTAATGCAACCTTTGAAAATGGGAAAAGACAACATTAAGAAAATTATAATACTAGTCCATAGCCATTGGTAGCTTTGTCACCTTCTACCTATGCCAGTCCTCAATGCCTATGTGCAGTTTCACACAGATTGACCACGTCAGTGAGTAGAAAAACGTGGGACAGACACACAGACAGAGTTTTCATCATCATATAGTAAGATATAATAAGATCCAAAATCTAACACAATATCTAGTCTCATATCACGATCCTGATATACTGCCTGAACATTAATCATCCCTAGTTTTGAAATGTCGTATTATAATGTGAAAGTAGAAACCTGCTCATGATTCATTAGACGTCTGTGTATAGTTGCTCCAAAATAATAACTACATGTTTATTTGGTATTTTGTGAATGAAAAGTATTTGTGTCATCTCTCCATCTCATCTCTCTGCAGCATTTATCGGCTCCATTGTTGTGTCCTTGTTTCCAGTTTACCTGACACTGAGCTCGATGCATTATAGATGTGAGCTGCCTCTGTGCCCCCAAGCCTGGTGACAGACTGATGACTTTCAACTGTGACTAACCCCTCAGTTAGCGCTGTGACCCAGGGCGCACTCTTTGTCAGGTGTATTTCTTTATTTCTTTCTTTTTAAAAAAAAAGTAATGACATTTTTTTAATAAAGGTAAATTCACAGAGACACATCAACGCCTAAAAGTTGCCCCAAACAACGAGTGGACATTCATTCAGTCATTCAAACCTTTATTTAAAGGAGCAGTTTGTAAGACTTAAGGAGATGTGGCGTGTGGCGGTGAGGATTGCAGAATGCCAACAGCTGAAACTTCTACCAGTTAGAATTCTTGCAGTGTTCTTTGTTCAGGAAGTTTTTACCAGGAGCTGAATTATCTGCAGAGGTCTCTTCCTCTCCAAAACAAACAGACCAGGTGAACACTGCAAGCAGTTCACATGACACATCACTTGGCGGTCACTTGCCCAGCGCCTGCTTTTTTTGCTCAAATTATTTCTGATGCAGGCGTCCAGGAGGTTTTTACTGTGAGCGGAATTATCGCCAGGTGTCCTCATCCCCAAATGGACCCTGTGATTGATTCAGCAAAAACACATGATAAATAAGTCCCACATTACAAACAGTGTTTCTTCCGATGTTTTTTGGCACTTTGGAGCGGTCGTTAGCCAAGTACCTGCTGATGTGTGCTCACCTTTAGTCTCTGAAAACCTAAGATCCAGACAGTCAGCGGTATTATCTGCAGAGGTTTCTTCCTCTCCAATAAAAATAGACCTGGTCATTTAAACCGGTAAAAACACTGAATAAACAATTCCATGTTAAATAAATATCAGTGTTTTTCTGATGCTGCTCGTTGCAGAGGGGCTTCCAACTACGCTGGCTGAAGCGAAAACATGAATGGCCCTAATTAGAGCAGTGTTTGGTTTGTCTATTCTGGGCTACCGTAGAAGCATGGCAGTGCAACATGGCAGACTCTGTAGATGAGGACCTGCTCCCTATGTAGATATAAACGGCTCATTCTGAGGTAACGAAAATCCAAATATTCTTATTTCTAGGTGATTATACACTAAAAAAAACATATTTGTTAAATTATATTCTATTTCTGCCAATATATCCCTCTGTTTGCACTGGACCTTCAAGCTTTGAAAATTTTTCTCCTAATTTGCCATGATGTCCAGATACAGGAAAAAATACACAAAGTTGAACAAATCAAAAGTGGAGAATAGTCAATAGAAACAATTGCACACTGAGGTGAAGTGTTTGAGATCACTGTCTTGAATTGCCATTGAGTACTAAGAGAGTTGATCTTGAGACTGTGTTGTAGATAATTCCATGTGTGTGGTGCACAAAACTAAAGGTTTTTCCGAGATATAATTAAACCTGGGACGTGCACGGGACACCTCCGGTGGGAGGCGCCCAGGAGGATCCTGATCAGATGTTGAACCACCTCAACTGACCCCTTTCGATGTGAAGGAGCAGCGGCTCTACTCCGAGCTCCCTCCGGATGTCTGAGCTCCTCCCCCTATCTCTAAGGCTGAGCCCAGACACCCCACCGCTTGTATCCTGCACTGACCCGTCGATCCATTTCACGCTCCATTCTACCCTCACTAGTGAACAACCGTCCTTCGCGTTGAAAGGGGTCAGTTGACCCTCCTGGGCGCCTCCTGCTGGAGGTGTTTTGGGCACGTGCCACTGGCAGGAGGCCCCGGGGCAGACTCAGAACACACTGGAGGGATTACATATCTCATCTGGCCTGGGAACACCTTGGGGTCCCCCAGGAGGAGCTGGGAAGCGTTGCCGGGGAGAGGGACGTCTGGAGTGCTTTGCTCAGCCTGCTGCCCCCACGACCCGGCCCCGGATAAGCGGATGAAAATAGATGGATGGATGGATGGACATACAACATAAGACAGATAGCAGTGTGAGTCTGGTGGGGTCCTGTGATGTGAATGTCTGATAAGGGACATCTTGTCTATCACATCTTTGTGTCATTTAGGACCAGCCAACTTTGTTACACTGAATTCAGTGGTGAGAGTCACACTGATCTGCAGGATCTCATCTGCACATGAGGAGAGAAGTGTGCTCCTCTCATTCTTCTGTGTGAAAACATACAGGAGCAAGATATCGGTAGTTCTGCAGTGAAGATTCAGTGCGGAGCAGGTCTCTTGTTGCACCTCTAGATGTCGCTGTTCTCCTCTTGATAGCGCAGAGTGAGGTTTTGCACTGCTGTCTCTGAAGCATTTGCAGATGTTTAGCGCTCAATAAAGTCAACCACTGACTGCAGATAACCTGCTTCACATTATAAAGTATACCTGCCCGCTGTATCTACCCACTGTAACTGTGAAGAGAATCTTATGTAACGGATCTTGCATGTATTACTTTAATTTAAGCAGCTTAACTCTCACTCCTGCCTTCGCCGTTTACTCTTTGCTTTCATCATTTGGTACTTTTCGTCCTGCTGAGCTATCTATTGCTTCATTTCACATTTTCTCCTCATTCAAACACACACTCTCCTCCCTCTCTCTCTCTTACTGCATCCCCTTCCTTCCCCCTTCTCCCTCCCCGTGCTACTCTGTCTATCTGTGTACTGAATCAGCATTTTAGAGCACTATGCCGCAGGCCTGCAGAGAGGCAGACCATGGAGTTAATTATACTCCCTCAGATACTCGATCTCTCCCCTATCCCCCTCCTCTGTGGCTCTCTCCCACCTCTCTTTCCCCCTCTCTTTCTTTCTCTCCGTGTCTCTCTATCAGTGTATATGCCTTGAAGTCAGTTAACTCTGCAGTCAACTCTCAGTCCCACTACAAGCTCACGTCACACCCTAATAGCTGTTATTATTATTATTGTTACTTCTGAATTTCCTTTCAGTGCATTTATATTACATTACAGGTATGATGTATTTTTCAGCAGTCCAAGAAGCAGAATTATATAAATAAAAGATGATGTTGTTGTATTGAGGTGCCATTTTCCAGGAGCTGTTTTACACAGGAAATATATTTGGCATAAAACCAGACAACAAGAACTAAACAGGCACTGAAAACTTTATATTTCTCTCTTGCCTGCTGTCTCTTTTTGCATCCTCTGCTCGCCCCTTTGATGCCTCTGGGAAGCTGGAGGGATAATTTTCTTCGGAGAGATCTGACAGAGTGAGAAGCCAGCCCTCTGGTAGTTCTCAGGGTTTGCAGGTCTCTGTTGTTGTGTGAGAAGGCTGCAAGCTTTGTCCTCTGAGGTGAGTACAGCATGCCTCACCATCAGCTGGACCTGGAATACACTGATATGTAGAAGTGGAACATTTAGGCTGCATGTCAGAGAGAGAAGCAATAAGACATGGGGAGTTAGGAGGGTGAAGGAAGCTGATACTCCTGACGATCCAGCGCCCTCTCTCCCCCCTTAGGTTTAGTATCCTCAACTGTCTCCACAGTGCAACACGACTTCTGGCAGGCAGAGCTGCACTGCCGACCTCTCCTGGTTTCTGCAGAGGCAGTTTTGCACTTTGACTGTTGTGGGACTCGCAGGGTTACCTGCATTACACTGCTACAGATAGAAAGAGACAAAACAGTTTCCTCAAAAGAGTCCCCAAGCAAAGAACAAAACAAACACAACAGATACAGTCTATGGAAGCAAATAAGAGACTAAAGTATCTGAATTTTAACAGCAGTAAATGATTTACTTTGAAAACCGTATACCTAAATTTATTTGTTCTGTTTCCTCTATGAAATAAAATATCTTATTTCATAATTTGCCATTTCAAAAGCTAAATTTGAGTATATAATTCTTGAATGTTCACAAATTTAGATCCCAAAAATTCACGTTTCAGAATTTTAAAAAGTGGTTCAAGCTGCTCAAATTCGATTGGTATTAAAAACAAAATTCAGGGGCGTCAGTGGCCTAGTGGAGAGAGCAGACCTGTCAGCTAACAACAGGAAACTGAGGCTACAATTCAAAACTGGACAATAGAAGATTGGAAAAACCACATTCAGATGGAAGCATGGATCCATCCTGCCTTGTATCAACGCTTCAGGCTGCTGCTGGTGGTGTAATGGTGTGGGGGAGATTTTCTTAGTACCAACTGAGCATGGTTTAAACACCACAGCCTACCTGAGTATTGTTGCTGAGCGTGTCCATCCCTTTATGACCACAGTGTACCATCTTCTGATGGCTACTTCCAGCAGGATAACGCACCATGTCACAAAGCTCACATCATCTCAAACATGACAATGAGTTCACTGTACTCCAATGGCCTCCACAGGGGGTCCGACCCGGTACCAGCAAGGTGTACCTAATAAAGTGGCTGGTGACTGTATATTCAAATTCCCTTTTTTAAATTGCAAATCAATAGTTTCATAGTTTCATAATTTGATTCCAGAAGGTTTACATACAATCAAAGTAATTCAATATTTTGAATTCAGTGACTAAAAATCAAATACTTATGTCACTGTTTTGCTTCCATACACATCCATCCCTGTTTTGTAGTTTTACAAAATGCTGCTTTGAACAGTTAACTAGTCCCACAGCAAAGGCTTATCAATCCAGTGAAAGCTGGCTCTTGGTTGCTGATCATAAAAGAAAATGAGTTTAGAATCAGCCCGGTGAAGAGGGAACTTCACCGGGCTCAGTGGCCACAAGTGACAGTTATGTGATACTTTTTAATAAAACATAGTCAGTTGCACATCTAACAAAAAGTCTGCTGGGTGCTGCTCACTAGAATCCAAAATCCAAAAGGCAGTCATGACGTGTTTGAGCACAACAAGAATTATCGGGTGCAGAGATGGTTTTGGGCAGAGATGAGACAGAAACGGAGGAAAAAAAAGATGAGTGGTGTGTTATGAGTTGTGGATCAGTGAAGCAGTGTTATCCGCCCACAGACATCAGTTAACAAGAAGAGAGGGGAAAGGCCAGCAGCACACCAGCAACAGAGGAGGAACTGAGCACTGAGTGGGGGGAGGAAGAGTCCAGCATCCAGAGAATTTAGTCAAATTTTCAATATAACAGTTCTGTTTAGTATTTGAGGGGAAAATGGAGACTGGAGATTTGAATATTACGATGGGGATCAATGAGAAAAATGGAAGAGCTTAATTACGCCTCTTTCTCTATTTCCTCAACTTCATCTATCTGCTGACAAAACAGTCTCATATTTTCTCACAGAGCCCGTCTCCCTCTGAAGCACACTGCCTCAGCGTGTGTGTGTTTCCAGAGGTTTTAAATTTTTAAAACCGTCTCCTTATCAGTTTCGTGGATTAGCATAATTAACTAGTCCTCTGCCTTAAAATTCCCCTCGCAGCCAATTGGTTGTTGGCTCTGGTTGCAGAGGCCAATGGGGAGGCCAATGGATGGGAGTGTGAGTGGTCAGCCAAGGACAGAGGGGTGGAGGACTGCCCGATTATCTCATTATCAGACCCAACCAGGCGATTAAACTAGGAATCCCGCCTCTCTGCACGTGCACAAACTCTCCCCTGTTAGAAACAACATGAAATGTGTCAGCATATGAATCCCACGCGTGACAATCTTTATCATACTGCTCAGTATTCTTTATCTGTCCTCTATTTCCCCGCAGGCAGGAGCATGAATTGAACATGACATCACGCACAGCTCATTTAGTCTGACAGACATAAAGACACGAGTTCAGCAGCTAAGTCCGCATGCAAACAGAAGCCCCTCAATCCCACCATTAGCTAGCAACTAATGTGCAGCAGGAGACGACAGGGCATTCATGTAGTGGAAAATGCTCCGAGCAACCTCCCAGCCACAGGGGTGCCCACATGTGTAAATAATCGCACTCGCTGGTACACTTAAAATGCTGCTTTCTTCATGTTGATTAAATGTAATGTTTGTACTCGGCCACAGATGTTAAACACAGTCTGATGGTGAGTGGAAAGCATTGCTCCTGTTGCTCTCAGGGGAACATTCACCTGACTCCCCGTCGTCTCCACCACAAACCAGCCATCAAAGAACAGTGTAACAGTGAGACAGGAGCGAAGGATTAGCCAAGGCTAAGGTTCCCCTTACATAATCCACCGTTTTGGATTAGCTTCATTCCCCTGAGAACGTGATACATTTAACCCTTTGTTTAACCCTCTCTGCAGTTTATTTCTAAGCTTTAAAGACGACACAGGAGGCACAGAGGGTTGTTATCTGTTATGACACATAGTTTATGTTTGGTAGACACAGGTGGGTTGTTTTGGAGTGTGCACTGCATCTTGTGCTTCAGCTGCAGCCTGTCGGGGTTCAGTTTGGGTGATGCTGTGAGAAAATAAGTTAAAGCCAGACTTTAACTTTAGACTTTGGCTAAACGGCAGCCACAGTGGCCACAAGTGACAGTTATGTGATACTTTTTAATAAAACATAGTCAGTTGCACATCTAACATCACTTAACATTAACCACCAGTGTGATGAAATGAAAAATGTAAAAAGGAAAATGTGTTATTTCTTATTTACAGTATGTTGCAGTTCTGCTTTAGGGTCACAGCTGGGGCTGACACTCTGCTATCGGATTCTTTTCCAGGGTTAAACACAGTTTGTGATTTCCCCCACCCAAAAGTCAAGAGCGTAGGATTTAGTAGCAACTAGCAGTGAGGTTGCAGATATCAACAACACATTCTCACTCCAGCTTTGTCACGTATGTTTGGTCATGGACTTTCCACATCCAGATAAAACGTGCAAGGTACTCTGGGTTCGTTGGTTGTTGATGTTCTGGGACACTGTGTCGAGTTCTGCCTGTTACATGAATTGTATGATGTACTTCCCTTTTCACAGGAAGGGACCACCGTGACTTGACTTTTTCTTCCTTCAACAGCTCAGACATGTGGTTGGTTTATGAAAAAGAACAAGGTTTGACTTTATAATGTTATGGGACGCCAACGCTGCTCTCCCGGGTGAAAATTGGTGTTTGTTGGTGTCTGACTTCGGAAACTTCTCCCAAATGCCAAGTGTGTAGCAGAACTATGGTGGCAACTATGCAAAAGCGCAAAAACACGAATGGTCCTACCTAGTGCCAGAGTTTGCTCATTTGAGCTACTGCAAAAAAACATGACAGACTTTATAGACGGCAACCCGCCCTGTATGTAGATATAAATGTCTCATTCTAAGGTAACAAAAACACAACGACCCTTATTTTCAGTTGATTATATACTAATGAAAAAGAATATTATATCCAATTTATGCCACTATAGCACTATAAATCCAACACGCTGGACATTTACAGAGGAATTCCACTGATTTCACACTTCAAAGTCTGTTTAGAAAAAGTTGTACAAAGCCTTCTGTGGCACATATGTATTCACAGATGAAGGGGCGCACTGCCAAGAGAGGTAAACCAGGCATTATGAACGGCATAGCTGCTTTGAGTAACAGGCTGTCTGCAAAGCGATCCAGCCCTCGCTCCTTCACAGCTCCACCCTTTCGTGCAAATATGGTGGGGAGTCTACAAACCAGTGGGTGACATCACAGTGGTTAGGTCCAGTATTTTTATTCAGTCTTCGGTATTTGCTTGTTTTTGAGAGGAGAGGCTACTTGATACGACACCTTCAAAACTGCAGCAAGAGATTCAAGAGAGTTGTCCACTGACTGTAGATGAGTGGGGAAAAACTGAACCACACATACATGCATGAGAGGAGTGAAGCTTCACATGCCCCTAAAGTCCCTTCAGACAGAGGAGGGGCTTTCTCGCTCCGTTCCTGCTTCCCACTGAACGACTGCAATTAGCTCCATCCCTCTGCATGCCTGGTGGGCTGCTGTGGTAAAAGCTCACATGGTGCTATGAGCTAATTTATAGCCACTGTGTGCATTAGGTATTACATCACAGCTGCTGAGGAACTGTAAATCTGCCACTTACACCAGATTAGCTCCTTCGGCTCTGCCCACAAGAATCTTCATCCATCTCTTTCTTTTTGTTCTTCTCATTCTTTCCTTCTGTTTTCTGCTCTGATGATGCTGGCGATGATCCTCGCGGAAAATGTTTGGTCACTTACTGATGTTTTTTTTCTGCTAGACATCCTCCTGTGGCCTCTTACCTCCCTCCCTTGTTGTTTGCCTCCATCCCTTTTATACTTCTTTTCTTCACGTCTCTTCAGCCTCCCTAGAGAGGCCAATTTGTTGTGTCGTGTTGCCGGGCTGTGGAGGAAAATTATGCTCACTCAGTTATCATTATCCGGTGATTACTCTCTGTGGGGTCTGTGGCACTCACTGTGTGAGCGTGTGGACTCCATAACAGAGTGATAGCATGGTTTAGATAGGCGGGGAGGGCATTTGACTTGTTTCACAATGTGGTTTATTCGTACACCTTAACCACTTACAGGGTTCCCACAGTCATGAGTTAAAGTTAAAATACATTGTTTTGGCTTTAAAATATTGGCAGAAAAATTCCAAAAATAAGTTCACAGTATTACTAATTCAAAATCTAGTGATACGCTGCCTACCTGTTGAAATGTGACCATTGTCATGTGATACACATAGACCAGGTCGGCGTCACGTTAGTGCCATGGCTATGCCCCCTTTGAGGAAAGAACCACGCTGTCACACAAGGAATAAGCTGTTGTGTAGCAGGTTAACTGAGGCTTTCACACTGAGATCTGAGGCACATACGATATGTGAATATTCACTGTCAGTGTGGTTGATGTCCAAATGATGCTGGTAACAGTTAGTGCTGATGAATAGCTAACGTTAGCTTGAATGGGAGGCATCTACAGTACAGTCGTACAATACAGCAGCATCTGACTGTGGTCTCTGACTAAATCTCAAACTGTTGGTTATTAACAGCTTGACACCATGTGATTCAATCCAATGTACATATTTAATCACTGTAAATCACCAGGTGTCATGATCTGAACATCTATAAAAGTGTAGATGAGGAAGAAATCTCCTGCCAGTGTGTTGGGTTGTTGATTTACTTGGACAGTGGAGGCCTGACGAGACATGACAGCGATAAACAGACAGTATTGAGAACGCTCGGGTTGAGACTACATCACAAAACAAGTAGCAGACATGTTTATAAAACAACTGGCTGTGAAAAGTATACATGTATACAAACTTGTCAAAATTATAATCCATACACACGTCTTTTTACATCAACAGGATATTTTGGTTTTCAAGGTTGTTTGGCTTTGAAGTTTTGTGAAGTGCCAGTCTGGTATATAGGCAGTAAGCATAGCAGCTAGTTGGTGGCGGGAATGTCCAACAAATGGTGAAGTTTGCAAGTGTTAGCAGTTTGCTGATCTGCAAATTCCTGCAAAGTGCATGTTAAATAATGTATGGCTCTATTCATGCTTGGTTTACTGAATGGGCACAGGCTAAGGGGGGCCAGGTGTCAGGGTCTCCCAGCCCTTACCTGCAACATGTCACTGGAAGAGACAGACCAAGGACCACGAAGAGACTTAAAAAGACCACAAAGAGATGCAAAGGAACTGCAAAGAGACACAAAACAACAAAAAAGAGGCAAAACCACCACAAAGTCTGTGTTTCTTGCTCTTGTGAAAGAGAGGTGGTGGGGTCCTTTGCATATCTGTGCCCAGGGGCCAACTGTCTCATAATCCACCCATGGCTATATTGTTATATATGCACACCCATTTTAAATAAAGTCATGGAAATGAGGGAAAAATGTTGTGGAAAAGTTCTGGAAAATCTAGAAAATTCATTGGTAAAAATGTGTGGGCGCCCTGCACTAAGTTAAGTTAAAGTGTACTGCACCACCAGTGAACAGACTGTGTTTATAGAGTTTACACGTGACCTGCAGTGAAGCATTTCAGACCAGTCTACACCGCCGGACATGAGAAACCAAAGAGGATCTTAGGAATCAGGGTTAAGAATTACTTGATGGCCTAAAGCATCAAGCCGTGTATGTGTGTGTGTGTTTCTGTGTGCCTACCATCCACCCACGCCATTATGCATCCTGTGTTTTACATCCCGACCATAGCGCTATCGCAGAACGCTGCAGGCTCAGAAAACACTAAATACACTCTATAGGCACTTTGTATGTGTCTCCATGCATGTTGATATATTTTTATGTAAATGATCTCCATCCTGAGAGCTACATTCCCTCCATATTGTATGGCTGTTATCCAGTTTTATGAAGTCGATATTTCATGCATACGCACACAGTAACGTATGTTATAAATCCCCTGAAATGAGCTAAGTGCTGCTCCTGTTCAGTGCTTGACCTTAGAGTCAGTAGTGGACGACTGGGGACAGGTGATTTAGTCTGACGGGTAGTTTAATGTCAGTGAGCACCACTAAGTAAAAAATCCCTTGTAATGGAGAAGGTCACAGGTCAAAGGCCCATCCAAGCCAAACACTAAAATATTCAGGGGCTGATGTGGAAATCCACCTGAGAACACAAAGAAGAGGCTTTGCTTTCAAACCCTCAGGTACTCGGCGCACCTGTCGTCCACCAATCAGCATCGATAAGTGTAATGGGAGAACAGATGAATTCATTAGGCTCAGATTGACCTGCTATGACGAGCAATTTAGTTTCAAACACAGTTAGGCACCTGCGGGAGAGAGGAAATTAGCATTTTAAATAGGTACTATTATAGGCCAGGCCACAGTGTGTGTGTGTGTGTCTCTTTGTGTGCAGCTATGCACACAGACATCTCCTTTCTACTCACTTCCTTGAGTAACACATCGCCGTGGTTTATGCTATCTGAAATATTGACACAACATAATGCTCCCCTCCCACGCCTCAGTGCACTTTTTATAAATAGAGCGCCAGTGCCGAACACAGCTGGAGCGCACTTCTGAGAGCACTTGAATCTGACACAACACAAAGGAACCACTCTGCCCTACTCCTACATTTAGCTGGCAGGCCTTACAAAATAGTTACCAGTGTGAGCATTTAAATTACAGATGGCTTTGATATGATAGTTACCGGCAGCTTATCAGCGTTAAAGAGACACGGAGCGAGAACATCACTGATTTAGTCTGTTTGAAATCAAAGCTTAAATAGGTAGTGATTTAATTCATCACTCACTTACTGTAAAGTTGTCTTGTCAACTATTTGGGAGGAATGTCCAACAGGGCTTTCTCATTGGCACTTCTGGTTGTGTTGAGTCAAACTATACCACGCTGATTTGCCTTTCCATTACCAGTTTAAATGTGCCAGAGTCAAGATGGACCATCTCAGGAGGCGTGTTTGGATTTCCTAGGATAGTGAAGGCATGTCCCGCCCTATTCTTCCCCTGATTTCCACTTGTTGCCTTCTTTAATTGGGTTGGTTAGGTTTCTGCAAGAGGAGAGAGATTGGTCAGGGTCCTTTTACCTTGTAACATCAGGACTAAATTTTTAGTTTGTCCAATGCTGTCTTTTATCACCAAACATCTTCAATACTACCGACATCAGCTGCAGCGGTGTCAGAAGGTGCAGCAACCGTCAATGCATAACCATGATCCATGACGAGTTAGCTTAGCCTAGCAACAGTAACGTTCATTCTCTGACGTCTCCGCCAGTCTGCTTCTTCTTCTTCTCCTTCATTTAATGTCTATGGTAACTGGAGTTACACTGCCATTGCAGCCTAATGACACGGTCTGTTACTGTTATTAATATTTCATATTTATCTGGTTTGAAAATTGTTGGAAACATTTCTGATAATCAAAGTACTCAACTAAACAAAATATATAATATTGGTTTAGTCGTTTTTAGACATTTTTATGTGGAAAAACTACATATTATACCTTTAAAGTAAAGGATGGAGCGGGGGAGGAACGAGGGATCTGACTGAGAATCCCAAGACTCAGGTGTTGGTAATGACTTGTCAATCACAAGGTAACCCCGCCCTAAACCACACCCTGCTTTCTTGTCTATTTAACTCTAAATGAGACAATAATTGTAGCTGTATTAAAGAATTGAAACTAGTGATTTAGACCAAAGTCATTAGGAGGTAATGCATCAAATGAGAAATAGGTATTTTGTTTAAGACTTCTGTATAATCAGACTTTTTTTGCAACCAGTGTAGTCGCCCCCTTCTGGCCATTAGAAAGAATGCAGGTTTAAGACACTTCTGAACTTATGTTCAGACAAGTTCGGTTAATTTAAATTATTTTGTTGATGAATTCTTTAATATAAATAAATGCTTTTTTCACTCTGACATAAAATGACACTTGCTTACGCTTTTTTTTAATCAGTGAAGAGGAGGGCAAAGTTTGTGCTAACAGCCTTTAGTTTGTAACTCAATACAATCATAGTGACACTATGCCACTCAGGAACTTAAGTGGGATTTCTGTCACAGTAGTTTGTGCAGCAGAGAGGTAGCAATAATTATGTTTTTACACCTCTGATTATATGAATAACATCTAATTTTATATTTTTTGGCCTGATTTGTTTTGGTGCCTCCAACCTGTCAGAGAGTAAGAGTGTCTGTGTGCATATATGTGTGTGTTTTAAAGGGTGGGTGGGTGTGTGGAGGATATACGACTCAGTTCTACTTACAAGGCAATTCACTGCAGCATGCAAATGCTCTCCCCTGTGATGGCTCTCACTGCGCTAAATCCATCAGCACTTTTGCCTACAGTCACGAGTTATCTCTCTCTTATCGTTCAGAGTGACAGAACAGAACTCATCTCCTTTTTGTAACAGGCCACCGAGCCATGCTCAAAGAGTGACTTCAGATAAATGACTGAGTTTTTTTTACCTGATAGCTTAATATCTCACCTTGCAAGAGACCTCAGAGAGGGATTCTTCTGACACAGACGCTATTTATATGCATCAGCTGAAGAAGAGAGATGAACGATAATAGCAAAGGTTTTGCATATATCACCAATGTGTGATTTTCATTTTTTCAAGGAGAGCTTACATAGTTGTTACGTCTGCTGGAAAATATCAGCTTAATCACAGCGTGGAGTAAAAATAGCTCCTGAGAGTAAAACAAGCTTCCTTGAAAGCACTTGTTGTTGAACGTCTCATTCTGACGAGTTCTTTTTTTGTGACCAATCATATCAGAGGAGCAGGTGTTACATTTATAAGAATCAGAAATATGAATCTACGAGCTGCTGTAGATATATTTGGTGTAAAAATGTGTAGTTCATAAGCTGGTGGGCAAGGTTTTTAGAGCATGTGAAGTTATTACTACACAGAGAGGGCCGACACCAGTCAGAGGCTGAGGGAAGATCAGTTTCCCACATTTAATTTGGAATTAAGAAGATTAACAAGGGGACGGACAGGTGGGAATACATTCAGGGAACTCCATATGTCAAGGCAGTGCACAGCCTCAAATAAAAGAATCAGGCTGGGAGTGAGTAATCCTTCAGGTCTTGAAAGGTGCAGAGGTCTTTCTCATTATCCTTTAACACATGTTCACCTCTTGAACCCCAGGAAGGGAACATTTAGGGAGGATCCAGTAAACTGTTACAAACTGGTGCTGAGTCATCGAGCGTACATAGAATGGATAAATGTTTTTTAGTTTGTTGCCTTACAAACAGAGTTGGGGAGTAACTAGTACGAGCTATGTTATTAAATTACAACATAAGTGTAATTGTCTGTTGCAGTTACTAAAACTGAGTTCTTATAAGTTGTGTCAATGTGTGACATTGCAGTGTGTGTGTGTGTGTACAGCTATCTGCAGGGCTCAACATTAATGCTCGCTAAACTCATGCAGAGTGCCTCATACAGTTGTCCAGTCGGGCAAGTGAAAACTTAATGTGATGTCTAATCTGACTCCATTTGAAAATAAACTGTACTGTAATGTTGAAGCAAGGCTTTTCCAGCTGAGTTGCGTGCGCTAGTTTGTCTCCCCGTTGAGTGTTAAAGAGGGCGAAAAATCGGACATACTGGACACAATAAAAGTTAACTATGGGGTGGAAGACGTTTCATACAACATAACTTCAAATATCTATGGAATGCTACATAAGGGATTTACTAAGCTAACTGTTGTGCAGCTCCAACGAGGTCTCTGCTTTGATCGTATCTCATTCAGAAGCTTTGTAATCCAGCCTTGAACTGCAGTGTAACGGGTATGTGTTGGACCCAGATGCAGCACTCAGGCACAGAGCGACGCTTGGTAATGACCTTTTTTTTATACACAGAGTAAACAGGAACTTCAGCTGATGAAGATTATGGTTATAGTTCGATCTTTGGGCTCTTGGGTTTGGAGGCCAGGGAATGGACCAGGCCGAACCTGGAAGCGGGACCAAGAACGAGGGCGTGAGTCCTTGAACCCGAAGAGTTCAGTCTGCTAGCAGGCAGAGGTAACAAAGAAGAGCTTACTGGTGTGGTCGAGAAAGCGAGGGGTTCAGATCCAGCGAAGCAGCAGAGCCAACGAGGGATGAGCAGCAGGAAAGTAGAAGCCAGGTAAGAAGGGGCTGCAGCTGTGAAGACAGGGGAGCGGAGTGGTGTGATCAGGTGGGAGTGGCTGGCAGGTAGAGTGGAAAATGTGTTACGTTTTTGCCATGGTATCATTTCAGCATTGGTTAGATGTTTAGGCAGAGGTTGTACTGAAGTCATAGTTTTGGTAGTTTGACAACACTCGTCTGCAGCAATGGTCCTGATATTTGAAATAAGGTACAGGTGAAGTTGATTGGGGCATGGAGAGCGGAGATTTCACTCAAGGAGGCATGTTTATTTAATGTGACCCTAACTTGGAGGAGAGTGTTAAATCAAGGGTCTCTTAATTTTCACAAGAGGTTACTGGAGCTGATTTCTTGTCTGAGTTTCCAAAAAGTTCTTCCCTGCAAACGAGGCTAAGAGGGGTTTTCATTAACGGGCATGCTGCACACACGCTGTGTCGGGCCTGTCGAGAGCTACAAGCATCTGCTCTTTCTCTTTCTCTCTCTTACACACACACACACACACACACACACACACACACACACACACACACACACACACACACACACACACACACACACACTCATGTCAGATCGATAATGAAGCGTCTCGATGAAAAGAGGGAGGCCCATGTGGAGGAGAGGAAACAGAATTGTATCTCTTCCTCTCCTCTCCCTTTCTTCCCGTCTTTTATTCTGCTCTCTCATGTATTGATCTGAAAATGGCAGTTTTTAGCTGCAGCAGCCTCCAGCATGATATCTGACCCTGCTTTTTTTGTACAAGATCTCCCTCTTTTTCTCTCTTGGCCCTCCTCTCTTTGGTGCATTACAGAAAGTTCATCAAAGCTCGCTAATGTCACAAATAAATGTCAAGTATAGTTGTTAAAACGTTAACTGATTTTACCCTGAAACATGAGCCAAATGGTTCAATGCTGCTTCCTAGTTCTTTTGAAGTCACAGAACAGGGTTTACGTCAGCGTGCTGGGGTGGGAGTGTGTGCATATCTCTTTGGGGAGGTTGTTAAAGATAGGAAAGTACAAGGTAGATAGTCGTGAGAGACAGAGTAATCTACTCTTCTCTTGGGAGGCAATAAAGATCACAGCCAAACTCGTCAGCCCACCACAGACTTGGACAGGAGAGGAGCTGCAGAGAGCTACTGAGTTTGTGCCGACGTCCTCCTGAAACAGGGAAAGAGGAAACTTTACATCGGGAGTGTTGCTCCGGTTAATCTTGTTTTCTGCACACGTGCACACTGTGCTGTCCATTACAGAGCCGTCAGCTGGACCTGCTCGACTGTGTGCGGAGCTTCAGCAGTTTGTGTGCGTTTCCTCTGAGTGGGTTTCTGCTCGGCTATATTCAGTGTCTCCTGAGAGTCGTCAGACTACACCTCTAACTGAAATAGGATCAAGAGGCCATCCGTCACACAAACACGGCTACTATAACCAGCCTCGCAAAGTGCTGAGCCAGCAGTTTTTGAGAAAAGGGCATGTGAGAATCTATCCTTTATTTGTGTTGTGACAAAAATGTGAGGTAAGCATAAATGCTGTACATTTCCCTGAGGTTGAACAGGTGACCCTCGCTGGATGTTCCTGTTCATGCAGAGGGACACATTTTAATCACGAGACCTTCTGCTTCTCAGTTAGGCTTCCTCCTTCAGGTCCTGGTCCTCTACTGTCCAAACTCCCCTCCATGTCTGAACCCTCTACTCAACAACCATAACTTCAAAATTAACTTTATAGTGTTGTGTGTCAGACTATTTCAGGCAACCAGCACAAACTACAGGAAGCTATCCCTTCACTGGACAGAGCCAGGCTATCTATTCCCCTGTTTCTGTTTCCAGTGCTAAATGTAGTTTTATACTAGGTTCGGGAACAAAGACCACACCTCGAACACATCCCATTTCCGCCAAATGCTATTTAAGCACACTTGATGCATTCTCTTTCCCTTGGACACATTTCTCACATCCCACCCACCCAATCCCATCTCGCCTCTTACATCTTTTTCTCTGCTCCTTTCTGCACACAGGAACCAGTTGGGGCTCTATCTGAAGCCAACATCATGAAGAGACAACTCCCCCACTCAGTCTCACTCCCAGGATCCCTCCTGTGTTCCTGCCTCTGACTCAACACGTTCATCACGTGCTCGCCAGCTACCCGGAAACCCATCCCTCACCCATTCGACCCTCAGCCATTCATCCCTCATCCCTCAACTCTTCATCCCTCATCCCCTCATCTTTCATCTATTCAACCCTCAACCCTTCATCTCTCATCAATTTAATAATAATAATAATAATAGATTTTATTTATAACGCACTTTACATTTGAATATAAATCTCAAAGTGCACAATTTGACTCTCAACCCTTCATCCCTCATTCCTTCATCCCTCATCCCTTCGACCCTCATCCCTTCATCCTTCATCTATTCGACCCTCATCTATTTGACTCTCAACCCTTCATCTCTCATCAATTTGACCCTCATCCCTTCATCCCTCATCCCTTCGACCCTCATCTATTTGACTCTCAACCCTTCATCCCTCATCCCTTCTTCCCTCATCCCTTCATCCCTCATCTCTCAACCCTTCATCTCTCATCCCTTTGTCCCTCATCTATTTGACTCTCAACCCTTCATCCCTCATCCATTTGACCCTCATCCCTTCATCCTTCATCCCTTTGACCCTCATCTATTTGACTCTCAATCCTTCATCCCTCATCCCTTCGACCCTCATCCCTTCATCCTTCATCTATTCGACCCTCATCTATTTGACTCTCAACCCTTCATCTCTCATCAATTTGACTCTCAACCCTTCATCCCTCATCCCTTCGACCCTCATCCCTTCATCCCTCATCCCTTCATCCCTCATCCCTTCTTCCCTCATCCCTTCATCCCTCAAATCTCAACCCTTCATCCCTAATTCTTTCGACCCTCATCTATTTGACTCTCAACCCTTCATCCCTCATCCCTTCTTCCCTCATCCCTTCATCCCTCATCCCTTCTTCCCTCATCCCTTCATCCCTCAAATCTCAACCCTTCATCTCTCATCGCTTCGTCCCTCATCCATTTGACCCTCATCCCTTCATCCCTCATCCATTTGACCCTCATCCCTTCATCCTCCATCCACATCCTTTCATTTTCTAATCCCACTATCCTCACCCCTTCACGCTTTCCTCAGAACCCATAATCCACCATATGCAATAAATCATTCAAAATCTGTATCTTGATGTGGTCTTTGTTAGCGAAGCTAAGCTAACCAGCTGGATGTAGCTTCATGTTACTGTACACACATCAGAATGGTATCACTCTGACTCTTGGTAAGTGAGCGAAAATGCCCCACAAAGTCCAACTAATACTTTAACCATTTCCACTTGTGATCTATCGTTGATCTCAGGCTGTTCTCATGTTATGTTTGTATGTTTTCCAACAAATAGTGATGCACCAATATTTGTACATATCCAGTGTCAACATGGCCCAATAATTTGTGTTCAAGGCTGCCATCATATGACCAATGCACTGAGGGGAGTAAAGAAGTCAGTGGCCCCGAGCTGTCCCCCTAAGGGCCTGTGTCCCCACAGTGTTTTTCTTCAGGAGAAAAGCAGTGGCAGGAGCACTTCATCCGAGCACTTTATGAAAATGCTCCTAGGGCTTTTTTTAATGATGTGTTCCACATGAGTATGTTTCTATGACATCAATATCTTGACACTGACGTTAGTTAGATAGCTAATGCAATGCTGCATTAAGAGAGGGTTGACTACATCAGCAACATCCAGTGTCTCCCAGAAAATTAGCTTTCCTGTCTTTGTTGTGATAGCTAAAGAAGTGGCAGTGCAAAGTTCAGAGATTTTAAACTTAAAGCACTCAGGACAGCTGCTCAAAAAAGGTGGAGTGCTCTGGAAAAAGACTTTTTCTCTAGGCTGCCGAATGCGCCCGCATACACTCTCTCCTCATTGGGAACAAGTGATAAAAGACACTAGCGCTGAGAAAAAAAATGCTAGGTGGACGCAGGCCCCAAGGAAGCAGGTTGGCGCAATGGATTGGTCACAAAACACTGGACTTTTCCCAAGAGATTAATGTGAACTTTGAGTTGTGTTAAGGTGCGTCGTCACTATGTTTCTGTTCCCTAAACCTAACCACAGTAACTTAACCTTATTTAAGTAACCTTTTAAGGATGTAAAGGAGGTCATTTGTGGGCCACTAATTTGTAGGGTATCAAAGAACCATTGTTTGAATGTATGTTGTTGGCCCTTGCAGACGCCGGCCTCACAGCCTATTCCCCAACCCTCAACTCACCTATACCTCTTCTCCACCAATATGGAACAGGTGTGCTCTGGTACCTCATTACTTAAACTGTTTGCAGCATTTTGTCCATTTTGAAAAGTTGGTTCCCAGCTGGATTAAAAAAAGGAGGTTTCCTTGATCTGAAGTGCAAACCGTGATCAGTGAGTGTGTCATATTCTACTGATTGGAAAGAGAGGATGGAGCTTTGAATGCAGCAGTCTACTACATCTTTCTTGTGTCCCTTATTGTTTTGTGGATAAAAACAAATATCTTTAATGACAAAACCTTACAGGTAATCCATGCGATGTACCGTCTTGTTACTACTGTTCACTGCTGTTGTGCACTGTGCAGCGCTGATTACACTGATTTTGCTCACAACTTGTGGAAACATGGGCTGGTTCCTTAGATAGCACCAAGGCTCCAAGAACCAGTTCAAGAAGCAGAACTAATGGTGGAAAAGGGTTTGAAGAGAATGAACTGATGTCCACATGTGGACATGGCTGTGGAAATGATGACACCAGGATGCCTCGGATGGTAAGTGTGCCAAATCAGATGACCTTTGTTGGATGTACTTCACCTTTTAATGCAGAGTCCCTCGGCATCCAGGCCTTGCTCTTCATGATGAGACCCCATATTGTAGCTGTTTCCAGGACCTGTCCTCCACAGTGGGACTCCTTCTCCTCACTCCCTCACACTCTAACACATACGTGCCTGAAAATAATACACTTTGTATTCATGGAGAGACCTACTTATTGATGACTTCCCAGAGTTTGTTTGTGTGTGTCTTTGAAGCGCCTCAGAGTCTGTCAAAACAGGGCTCAGAAAATAGTTTATTATGTTGATCTACATTCCGAAAGGAGCTCAATTACTTGTCTCAGCTAATGTTTTAATTTGACACCTCAGTGCTGCAGCAGAATGAAAATTATGACACTTGACTAAGAGAAAAAGAGAGAGCAGAGAGGAGGAGAGGAAATAAAAGACATGATGAGACCTCATTAAGGCTACAACGAAGCGAGCGCGTGCGCGTGCACGCTCATGTGCCGGTGTGTGCATGGCAGCCAGCATGATCTAGTCGTTTCTGTGCGGTTTTGTCTGTGTGTGTATCTGCGTCAGTGTGTGTGTGTCAGTCAGAGCAGATCTGGGAAGCCCCTGGGAGGGTTAAGTAGGGAAACAGCAGAGATTGAGGTGGGGAATTCTCATCAAAAACGTCCAAATCAGGAAAGGTGTCGACAAGAGCCACCCTGCAAGGGGACAGAGGGGAACAGAGGCGTTGGAGGAGTGTGTATGCATGTGTGTGTGGTTGTGGGGTGGTTCAGTTGAAAGAAAGACTTGTCAACTGCAACAATGGTGAAGAGGAGGGTAAAATACAAAAGCAGGAGGAGCTATGGGAGTTACTTTAGATTACTAAGGTTAGCAGTTTATGTGGAGGGGGGTGTATTTACGTAGATATGCGTCACGATGTGGGGGCTCCGTCTCAGGGGTGAGGTCGTGTTGAGAGGGGTGAGGTGCTGGTGATGGGGGGGAGGTGGTGGGTCCTTGGGGGCAGTCCTGTGGTAATGAGCTGTTACTCTCAGAGGATGACGAGCTCTATTAAAGGAGCGCTGAGCTGCTATTCTGAGGTTTAATCTGAGGCTGGTTCACCTTCTCATGCCGCTCAGCACAGATACACGCTCGTCCTTTGACAACCTGCTGAACGTAAAAAGGAAGCGAGCATTGAGATCCTTTTGTTTCAGGTAAGAGAATCAGATCTAGAAAACAAGTCTGGTGGAAAATGTTCCAGCTGTGTGTCAGATCTGAGCTCAGCCTGACGCTCAAATGGAGGATGACGATCACTGTGACACAATTTTGTCTGCGTCAAATGTGATTTCTCTGTTTCCTTCACATGTGTTTGTTCCTCTGTTCCTATTCTCTCACTGTCATCCTCCTGATGATGTGTTGAGGTGTGGGAATCCTGTTTAATAGGACTTCTAAATAACCTCACAGGCAGCATGCCAGTTCTGCCCACCGCCTGTTTCTCTACAAGTTCAAAGGTTCAGCCCTGGAGGGAGATTCGCCGTCAGACGGCCCGTCAGCAGGTCAGCAGGTCGAGGTCAGAAAGCCAAACGTCTGCTGGGGACATTTGTCCATCATTTTCAGTCGAGCCCGGGGCACAAACAGTACTGTGTCTTTTTCCAACATGATTCACTTGTCAGTGCTTCCTATGAGACTGCAGATTTGTCTGCCACTGTTCAGCGATGAGGTGAAATGATTTGCAACAAGTTCTTGTTTTATTGGTCTTGGCAGAGAGTGTTGATATTTATAAAAGAAAAATTAAGCCTGGCCTTTATTTGGTGCGTGTCAGAGGTGCAACCAAGTCATTGTTTTGCAAGTCACAAATTTGTCTCAAGTCTCACTCATGTCCCAAGTTGAGTCCTGCAAGTCCCAAGTCCTAAACAAATCATAATATGCTTTTCAACAAATGCAATGCCATTTCAACAACAGAGTAATAATAGGCTATATTAAGCTTACAAAAACCACGACTTCTATTTAGAATTTGCAGTTAGTTTTTTGTTGACCAGCTGCAGTTTAATTCATCTTTGGAGTCATTATTTCCAACTGGCACGCACTACCATAACGTTTGTACTTCAAGGTTTTCTCCTGGATGCTGTCAGACTTGTTCAGACGAAGTGGATCTGGGGAATTAAGCGTCGACTTGCTGGGAATAAGTAAAGCTAACATTAGTTAATTCAGAAAAAGAAGGGAAATCAGGTGATATTTTCTTTGAAAAAACAAAACATTTTCATCTTTGGGTTTTGTGAAGGTATCAGATATTTTCAAGTCACAAGGCTCTCAGAGTGAAGTCACATGTCATTGGTGTTGAAGTCCAAGTTGAGTTGCAAGTCTTTTTTGATTTTTTAAAGTCGAGACTAAAGTCACCAAATACGTGACTGGAGTCTGACTGGACTTCAAGTCTTGTGACTAGAGTCTATGTGTTAATTTAGAAATTTGGAGTTGCATTCTGATGTACGGCTTGTTTTAATGTCTGTTGTATTAATCATTTTTCAAACAGTGTGATTCTACTTATGACTGGACAAAACAACATAACCACTGGCCAATGAGCGAGCTGGGAGGCGGGATTTCAATTAAATTAAAAAAACGTGCTTATTATGCAGAAGATTTGCTCTGTTACCATGGAGACATGCGGAAAAAACAAAACAATTTTCTTCAAGGATTCAATGTAACACAGGGTTATTAACTGATACACAAATGAGAATTTTGGGGGTAAGTATTCCTTTAAATATATCTTTTGCAAGTTCCCAACTTTATGAATACTAACATTATAAAATAAAATAAAATAAAATACAGTGCATTCTTTACTTAAGGTGGCAAAAATTAAATTGTCATTATTTTTTACATTTAAAGATTAAGACAGAATGCTTCTTAAGCTTAAACCTACCAGTATTAGAATGACCAGGCAGATTTCTCATGAGAACATGAACATGAAGACTTGATTAAAAAAAACAAAAAAACAAGTTTCTAATTACTAACCTCAACAAATATGCTGCACAATATAATCTTCAATGTAATTCGTTTTTAATTTTCCCATGTTATTAAGTTATTAATTACTGGGCAACCTGTTTATCACATTTTACAACCTACAAATCCAGTCCGGTCCAGTTTGAAAAATATAAAAGTTTACTGAGATGATTTTTTTTCCCGGGAAATATATTTCAGAGTTGCGATCATCCATTTAGCCAGTGAAACTGTGGAGTCATTTTTTGTTGCTGCTGACGCTTCTGCAGCCTGAATCGGTTGGATGAACTGCATCAAATGAATTTCCAGACAGGCCGAGACGGACAGCCACACTCTAAGTCAATTTTATGTCTGAATGGGAAGGCTTAACCTTGTAGTAGAAAACACAAAATACAAGATTTGCTCAAACAACAGGCCACATGATTTTGCATCCTTGCTATATTCTAAACCTTGTTACAAACGGTAAACGAAGAGGAGCACATTTTAGCCGATTGAAACAGTTCCTTGTCCTTGTTTTTCTGCCTCAGTGTGTCAGTGTGACCTGGTGACACACTGAGCTGTCAGGATCGATTGAGGCTCCTTGGAGCTGGCAGCAGAGACCAGGACTGGCATTCTGGCATCGGCGTGCCATGTCTGGTCTACCATCCCTCCTGAGAAAGCCCACAGCCACAGTGACGCACTGCTCACCAAGTGGGGCTGCAGCACACGCTGCACGAACACACTTTACCTACTTTAAATTTGCACAAACACACATTTTTTACACCATTAGCTGGGCTGCCATGCTGAACCCTCTCACCTACGGTACACTGATAAACTCTCCTCCTGTGTGTCACTCTTTCTACCACCCTCAGCTGTGTTTTTTTTTTCCCTCTCTCCACATTAAGTGCCAAGTGAAGACGGCTCCACTGCAGTATCTGACCCATCCTGGCAGAGGTGAGGTTGGATAATAAAACCGCTGTTCCTGCCAAAAAGACGAGAGGAGATAAGGGAGGGAGGTAAGGAGAGCAATAGACAAGACAAATAAGGAGAGAGAGGCAGAGTGGGATACAAAATAAAAGCCAACAGGAGAGGGAAGAAACGCTGGAGCCACGGAGGAGGTGGAAAGAACTGAAAAAGGGAATTAGAAAGGTTGTGAGATAGAAGAAGACACTAATAGACAAGAAAGGGGGAAGAAGAAGTGTAGCTCAGGGTTGACAGGTTTGAGTAAGGTCGCAGGTGCAGCAGCATTATGTAGCTCTCCTTTCTTTCCCTCCCGCCCCTGCATCCCTCCATCCCATTTTGAGTGCCAGGGCGTTGGTGCAGAGGCTAAATCAATCACCTCTCTGCCCTCCTTCCCCTCCATCCCTCCATCCACACATTGTGCTGATGTAGGAGGTGGGCTTTTTCCACACCACTGTATAGGACATGGGACACAGTGAAGACCCAGAGAACACACACATTTTTAGAAAGAGGGAAGCCACAGTCGTTGGTTAAACATCAGTCTATCGTTTTAATAATAGTAAAAGATAAAATGTTACTTAATATAAGTTACTGCAGTTTTAAATAGCCAGAACCGCCAGTCATACAGAAGCAAGTTCTGTGTAGATTCATACAATAATAGTCAGTGATCAATATGTGTGTGTGTGTGTGTGTGTGTGTGTGTGTGTGTAGGAGCGTGTAAAGCCAAAGATGAGAGACTGGAAAAAAGAGAGTTACCGTAAGTCAGACAACCAAGATGATAGTCCGGTGAGTGTTACCAGGCTGTGTGTGTGTGTATTCTTGTACTTGCTACATAGTGAGGACCACCATTTTCAACCGACAGAGTGAGGACATGTTTGGAAAGTGAGTACATTTTGTCTGGTCCTCACTCTTTCAAAGGCCTGTTTAAGGGTTAAGACTTGGTTTTAAGGTTCAGGTTGAAATTAGGTGTAGGTTGGGGTTAGGGTAACTGGTTAGGGAATTCGTTTAGTAAATGAGGGTTCTCACAAAGATAGAAGTACATGGACGTGTGCGTGCGTGTGTGTGTGTGTGTGTGTGTGTGTGTGTGTGTGTGTGTGTGTGTGTGTGTGTGCCCTATATAATATAGGTCAGAAACCCTCAGGTGCGTTGCTGC
Organism: Epinephelus awoara; assembly: GCA_035609425.1. Classification (NCBI taxonomy): domain Eukaryota; kingdom Metazoa; phylum Chordata; class Actinopteri; order Perciformes; family Serranidae; genus Epinephelus; species Epinephelus awoara. Next base: position 39,857,674 of record CM069303.1, on the reverse strand, counting down.
TCAGAGTGTTGTGTGGTAGTGGTGGATTTCTAATGTAAAGAAAGTGTGTCATGCTCACGTAATTGTGAAACATCTGCCTGTAGCCCTCTCGTGACCTCTGCCAGTCACAATCTGGGCATGCTGAAAAAGGCGCTTGCTATCACTTTTCACACCTGGTTCTGTTTTTTTGTTAATTAATTAAAACCACCCGTGTCCACAGCGTAAAGCATGGACAAAAACTAAGACTAAGTCCTGGCTCATTTGCAGAAATGTGTAGCTATTAAATAGAGAATTATATAAACACTGTCTTCAAGTTTTAATCATACTATGCTGACTTTTCTAGCATGGACATCTAGTCTGACAATTATTATTTTCTCCTTTTAGTACAGCTACTTACTGTTTCACACACAGTCCACTCTACTGAAAGAAGTGTCTCTTTTGACTAAAGCTCCTCATTAACTTTGAGCACTTTTCTATCAGAGGATGACTAATGTTAAGAGCAAATTCCACCATGTGTTAACCTTGGTCTTATTCTCATTTTCGTGATCATTCTGACTCATGCTAACTTTGCACTTGGTAAGCTACTATTAGCTTAGTACATCCCACGGGGGGCTCTGTTACTGACATATTCATGTCAATAACAGCCCCTCCTGAAAAAGTCCTAAGGAACAAAAAACTGAAGGAATAGCTTAAACAAAAGAAACCATCGTCATACATTTTAAGTGAGGTTTTCTATCCCCTTAGTTCAACTATAGGACTTCAAATGGGCTGAGTACTCTGTGCAATATTGACCATTCAACTCTGTGGGGAGAAACAGTAACATATATATATATATATATATATATAAGATACCTGCTAAGGGGGACTTTTACATATTCAGGCTGAGAAATACCCTGGAAATCCAGAGTTCTCACGAGAGCACAATTTGAATTTGCTCAGTGAGTCACTCTGGCAATCAGTAATCATTACCCATGCCGCTGGAGCTGAGCTGCACCAATCACATCGGTGTATCTGATATAGGCGGGCCAGAGGCGAGCTAAACACATGGCGACAGCGCTGCGACGACGAAGTCCAGAATCAGTCAGTAAACATTGCAAGATGGCTACGGATGAACACCAGCTGTTTGAAACGGCTTTGGCCGCTACAATGAACGAGTTAGACTTGGCTTTTTCTCTAAAAGAGGAACAGAAGACGGCGCTCGAGTCTTTCCTTTGCAAGAAGGACGTTTTTTGCTGTTTTGCTGACATATACAGATACGGATACGGCAAGAGTCTAATCTACCAGTTATCTAAGTATTATCTATCTAAGTATTGTTCTGATTGGTCGTAGTGTTATCCAATTGTGTGAATGATTTTTTCAAATGCTTGCTTGGTGCCGCGCCTCGAGTTGTGCCATTTTCATTACTCATAGCCAGACCCTAAATCTTTCTAGATTTGGGTCTGGATTTCCAGGCTAGCCCATTGTGACCCATTGTGCCATCATCCACCTGTAGTACATCCCCATGTAGCTACATAAGCTACAGCTTGTGTTTACTGTCATTGGAGACCAGCATTTTGAGTTGACTTATGGGAAATTCATGTTCATGTGTAAAGCTTTAAGAGATTTGTGCTGCTTCCTTTGATATATGTGGCCACAATTATGAGAAAAATACCCCCAAAACACCAGAATTTCTCTCGAAGGGGGTTTTCACATCAGGGATTAGGGCCTGGAGCCGAATACAGTTGACCCCAAGTTCTGGTTTGTTTGATTGGTGGGTACAATGGCCAGACTCAGATCAATGCTGCAGTGCAGTTCAGGGTTGGACATTGTCTCCAAAATATAGAACATTAGTGTGCATAATGATTCCACTGTATGTGCTTAGGATCTTGCACTTGGTGTGCTTTTTTACACTGTAGTAACAACATGTCTCGTACATGATGACACAAGTGTACGGGACAATATTACTAAGCGGCAGGGGGGCAATCATACTTGGGCATGGTATGAAACAATTGTCCCTAAAATGAAAACGGTCTCACAAATCCTTTTTATAGTGGCCCATCTACTGATTGTGTTGTCCTTTATGGTACAACCATCAAGTGAGTCCCTGCTCTTCTCTTCTCAGGCTCCTCTTAACGGCATTCAAGGGCAAGCAAGCAGAGGGAATCCTGCTGACAGCCACACTCTCCTCTGCTCCCACACAATGTCATCTACAGAAAGGCTTTCATGCTAGAAAGTGTGTATGTGTGTGTTTTGTGTGCGTGTGTGTGCGTGTGTGTGTATGAGCGCTCAAAGTGGGGTCACGCTGAAAGTGATGCATAAACAGTTGTTGAGTTTTGACTCTTCACCTCTCCTGATTCTATTTGAATATTCCACACATGTGATGTTCACCTCTTAAGAGAATTGATACGAAGGCGTGATCTCTATAACAACTTTGTCCCACTGCAGCTGTGCTGTTCACGGCGGGTACGGACGATGTGAAGGAGAATCCACAGATAGGAACTGGTTCAAAAAGAAAAGATCCTCAAAGAAGAAAATGCTCATCTTTACCCCCGGAAGGCTGTTTTGTGCTGCGTGTGTGTGCATGTGTGTGTGCAATGATGGGATGTATTATTGACTTATTGCATTAGATGGTCTCTGTGCTTCATGCTCACGCTCTAACATCACCCTCAGAGAAATAGCGGGATCAGAGTGAGCACACAAATTCAAGTACACACCCACACACACTCTCAAACACACAGTAATGGTTGTGTGAACATAAATGTTTTGTCTCGTAGTATTGCTCTTGTGCTTCTGGGGTTTTGTGTTCTTAGTAGTATACACTTGCCATTCCTGTCTGTCTGTCTGTGTGTGTCCGCCTGTCTGTCTACTGTCCTCCCTGTCTCTCTCAAAGGGAAGCCGCAGAAAGCTGTAACATCCAGCAGGCAGAGTTTCGAGGGCCGTGTGAAGGATTAGAGCCTGCTCTTTGCCAGTGGAGTGGCTGAGCAGTTGGCAGCGCAACAGAAATGAAGGGAAGGGAAGGGGGGGTGGAAAGACAGAGAAAGTGGAAGGGTGGAGTGCTGTGAGCCAAGCAGGTGGGAGCGGGGTGTGAGGACAGATAAAGAGAGGAGAGCAAAGTTGTCAGGCAAGAGAGGGGAGTGAAAACATTCATGTGTGCATCCATTGAAGTCCTCCGAGAGCCCCTGCTTCCTTCCCTAAGCCCCTGACCCTATCCCAATTCCCACTGTGTGTGTGTGTGTGTGTGTGTGTGTGTGTGTGTGTGTGTGTGTGTGTGTGTGTGTGTGTGTGTGTGTGTGTGTGTGTGTGTGTGTGCGCGCACACGTGTGTGAGTGACCAAGAGAGAGAATCTCAGCTTCTCTGAGATTGCTCTTACCGTCCTCAGAGTGGAGGTTATCTGTGAAACTGAGCCTCAATAGGCTACTGCAGCAAAATGCACACACACTCATTCACTTACCCCCGCATACACACACAGTAGGGACTGAGTATCATTATCAAAGGACACCACTTAAAGTCATAATCTGTAAAGTCCAACTGAAATTAAATTACTTTTTTTTGTCTAGCATACATATCGGCTCAATAAATCACATGTCCTGTGTTCTCCTTGAGAAACAAAAATCAGAAACTAAAAGGGAATGCTTTAAATTTCCTGGTTTCATGATGGCACCCTCGAGTTTTGCGTTAATTTGACAGAATACCATCATGTGTCTGTTTACTTACATGGAGGCCTTATTTCCATACAGCCATTAACATCAGCATTTTAACACAGACAGAGCAGATGGACACACTGAGCCAGCAGCCTGGTTTTACTTTCACATCAGGGACCAGGGCCAGGATCTGAATGCACTTGACCCCAATGTTCGGTTCTGAGATTAGTGGGTACAATACCCAGACTCTGATCAACCCACAGTCCACTTAAAAAGGTGGTCTTGAGTGCAGTTGATGTCTACTTGGGTACTCATGTACTTGCAGTCAGCAATGCAAAGGTATTCATGACACTGCCTGTCACCTCTGAACAAAGGTGTAGGTATCATATCAACACTGAAGGGGACACAAATGAATACGGGAATGATTTCTTCAGCATTTTCTGCACCAACACAAATTTCCTTCGGGACTAAATAAATGAATCTTGAATCTTGAATCTATTCATAGTGCGACGGTCTTACTCCCAGGGCAGCAAAAAATGTTGCTTGGTCCGTGGCCCCCTGCATCAGATAAGGACGCACAATGCGACCCTTAGCATCTGAGATGCACAGGGTGTTTTAACCAACTCCAATGTGAACCAATCGGCGCCACTGTTAGACAGCTGGAGCAATGGGCGTCGTATACAAGCAACTAATCCAGAGGGGTTCAACAAGCACAGGACTTTGACCCAGGAGACTGGTGTTTGTGTCTTTTGTGAAACTTACAGTCAACACTGAGTTATTTTGTTACGAGAGTCATTAGTACTAAATCAACTGATGTGATCACAACCACAATGTTTTCCTTATCCTAACCAGTTGGTTTTGCTGCCTGACTGCCGGCACAGTACATCAAGATTCACGCCCTTAGAGCTGTTACAATAACTTCTGCCTAGGTGTCAAAATATGACAAGAAGGGATGCGATAATGTTGGAGCCAGACAGCAGCCTGCTACACAAGACAATCTACACAGACTTTGAACAATAACCTAGGTTAGCAGTGTCGGACTGTGGAGCAGGCAGTATAGGAGAACACTATGGGCATCATCATACATAGGGGGTGCCACAAATGGGGGATGAAAGAAAATCTAAATTACTACTATTACTACAATTATTTTTGAAATATCACATAAGGCCACAACAACATAACTACACAGCAAAGCTTTGCAAAGTCCTGCATCTTAGCTTGTTAAAGGAGCCATCAAACAAACACTCTCCAGGGAGAACTGCATTGCAAACATCAGTTTGCAGGCTAGATAGCTGATTAGCTGCCCAACTGCAGCCGTTAAACAACATGTAAATGCTGTAAATATGGTGCAATCCTTACTCTTTAATACCACTGACAACATCCTAACTGCGCATGACATGTAGGCCACAGGGCAAATTTTTTAATGTTTTTAATAATCAAAACCTATTAGTGATAATAGACGTAAGACATTCAGACTACAGACAGGGACGTTGAAACGTGATTTCAGTTGGACTTTAAGATTTTTGTCCTGGTTGATATAATTCATTGTTACAGACTAAGATATCTACAGCAAACAGTCCTTGAATAGTTTATCTGTCAGAAATAAAACAAAAGAGCAACTGCTGTATCTGTTTACAGTGCAGCCAAACAAACTCACGTTGTTTTAATAAGGAAGTCGGTCAACAATGATTGCCACCTTCACAATAAAAGCCACCCCATGTTTCAACAGTTTTTAATGTGAACTAGCAGCAGTAGGAAATATTCAGTTAGCATTAGCAGTAACTTAAATACAGCTCTGATATGGTGTCAGGAGAGTGAACAGTAAACGGTGAGGCTGTTATCAATGAGATAAAATAGCGCTGGATTACATGCATGCATCATTTTCCTGTGAATCTCTTGTGCTTAGGTAGGCAATCTGAATGGCGGACTCCGCCACTAACAATGAAAACAGCCATTTAGAAATTTAATTACAGAGTATGAATATGGTGAATAGTTTTTGCTGATAAAATGCTGACCATAAATGGTATCAAAAATGAGGCTTGATTTCATGAAAATCTTAACGATTATGACTTAAAGGAGATGAACTGAGCCTACAGATACTGTTAACACCCTGAATGAATGCACTTGATGCAAGACTCATTATAAGCACTTATGTATGTGTAAAAGCAGACGTGTTCTGAGACAGTTAAAAGATTTTCAGTACTTGTGGTATAAAAATTTCTTACAATATTTAACTGTGTAGTTTTTATTCACGTAAGAATTCCTGTTCTATTGCAGCACAAGAATTCAAGTCACTCTCTCAGTATTAACAAGTAAAGTCTTAGAAAACTACTTCTCATCCATTCTTCATCCTTATTCTCTTTATTGCTTATGATTCATGATGTACAAAACTAAAGAAAACTCTAAAAGAAACGACAAAGTAAAGACATAATTTACTGTACATCAGCAGGTTTATCGGAATCTGTACCACCATCAGAAATCACATATTGGACGAACACACACACACACACACACACACACACACATACACACACACACACACACACACACACACACACACACACACACACACACACACACACACACACACACACACACACTCATTCACACTAAAACACACATGCAGTGAGGACTGTTCAGTCTCTGCAGTTCTGTCGCCTTTGAGGACATCTGCAATCTGCAGCTCTAACAGCGCGCCAACACAGCACCTCTGATCTGGAATCAGCAGGCTAATGATGTTTTTTCCTCTGCGTGATAATGTACAAATGTACCAGACTCTCTTTCTCGCTTTCTCTCACACACACACACGCACACACACATGTCAAGAGATGACAAGAGGAGGGGAGAAGTTACAAAGCAACCCCTCCCTCTTATTCATCACTTGCTTGCGCCAGCCACATCCAGAACACCGCCCCGGGCAATGATTTTCTGAGCAACAACACGTCGATTTCTTTGAACTCGTCAGCCACAAAACGCTGCACTTTTCTCCAGCGGGCGCGTTTAATAGCTGCAGTGACTCCTCCAAACAAATTCACACCACATCTTATGCAAATGTCCCTTCTCACTGCCAAACATATGTAGCTGATGTATATACTCTGAGTCCAGGCACTGGTAATATCTCTGCATACAGCGTTTCACAGATGATTACACCAACGACACTTCCTACTTGTGTGCGCACAAATACACACGTGCACATGCACAAAACACACAAGCCCTCTACTTCTTAGATCAGTGATATTTTTATCTGTCCTGTGTTTCGTCCTGCCATGGGTTAACACCAGAATAGCGCCCCACAAACACACAAACACGCACACACACACACACGCTCCTCTCATGCTTTTTGCACACCGACTAACTCCCCTGTCCTCTGACCTGCTGCTGGTAAAGGACTGACATTTTCAGTCTGCTAAACAGCTCTATATTTGTCGGCGGCGTAAAACTGACATTCAGCCGAGCAAAATAGCTGCTCTTCCCAAACAGGAAGCACTGTGTTTAAGGATATGTTTCAGGTATGTAGCTGTGAGGTCACGCTCTTGTAGGTCAGGTGTCTTTTTATGAATGTGACGTAACGTAAGAAAGATTGACACCAGCAATCTGCAGGTCATTTAAAGCCTGTACGCCTCTAAGCTTCCCCTTGAACAAATGATCTGATAATGACAGCCTGAAGATTTAACAGATAAATCATAGGTCCAGGTGTGTGTGTGAATGTGTGTGTGTTTGAGTGTGTGTGCCTGCATTGTGTGAAAGCTGATGACAGTGTCAGATTGGGGATGGAGGGGCGGATGAGAGGATGTAGTGATGCATGGTAAGAGAGACCAAAACAGGAGTGTTAATGTTCTCGGGCCTGCAGCTCTGACTTTAGCTGTGCCCTTGAGATTTATCGTGCATGTGGGAGTGTGTGTGTGTGTGTGTGTGTGTGTGTGTGAGATAGAGAGGGATTCTATGATTGAGTGACGTGTGTGTGTGTGTCAGTGATGATGTGCTTCAGCGGGCTCCTGTGTGACAGATTTTGATTACAAATTACCCTCCTATAGTAAAAAAAAACCAAAGCTGTTGGTCTCTCATCTGCATCCACATATAGATATACTGTCATGATCATAAACCAAGCTGGAAATAACCATAAACATGCACGCATATACGCACAAACACTCACACTGACACACTCTGCCAAGCCCTCTGGAGAGTTATCATTTAACCATGCCCATTCATGCGGGGCATTTGGAGCCATTCAGCTCAGAAAATGAATAAAAGCCCGACTATCAATCAGTCTTTCAATACAGCTGCTAAGTACATCAATCAAGATGAATTCCCGCTTCTGACGGTGACCCCACTCTTTCTCCACCCCACCTCTATCCGCAGCTTGTCGTTTATCATCTTTAACCGCCCATCCGTCCCGCGACGGACGGGGCGGAAGTGGAGCAGGATGGAGGAGGAAGGGTTTTGGATCGGTCTGGGCTCGTGAATCACTCACAGAGATGCTCTGCGAACGCTCTGCCCCTCTTAAACACACACAACATACAGTCACGCATACATGAACACACATTACTCCAGAGGCCCACTTCCACACTGACAGCTGGGCTATAGACTGCGGCCTGTATGTGCTCAACTGTAACATGAGGTCAATCAAGCGAGGCTCCCAGTCACATAGTGTAGAGTCATCGTTAGCTACACGACCGACTCGATCACCCTGATGCTGTCTGCGTGTGCAGAACCTGCCCCACTTCTACAGCTACAGCAGTTTGGAGACTGGAAGAGAAACTACCGCAGCACAGGAAAGCATATACACACAGAAACATGAAACACACGTACAGTACACGCAAGATATGATACAGTCACATAGTGTCGCTATAGGTAGAGTTCTGCTGCCCGTCTTTACAGGCGAATGAGCTTTAAAAGGAAGTTAACACCAGGCTGAAAAGCAGTGTGTCACTGCCCTCGCTGGTCTCAGGTCTGCTTCACCTCTGACCACTAAAATAAGTGTTTCTGCCCACCTGTCTATTTGTGCATTTTCAATTCTAAAAGAAAGCCTGAGCGAAACTTTGGGAGAAAATGTCAAAATACCACACACAAAAAAGATATGGAATGCAATGAATACAAATTTAGTGAATAAATCACAAAGTGTGTGAAGCATGTGACTTCAACGTTCACTGCAGCTTCGACTCCAATGAAGAGACAAAAAGGCAAAAGCATCAGATTGGTGTGTACTGATGAGGAGACTTTAACGTTCCTCACATTAGTACAAGAAACAAACATATTTCCATCACGTTTTCCATCATTTGAAATTCAACTGGCACTCTGTAAATTGCATCAACTTGTTTCCCCCAACTTGTTTTGCAATGCTTCTTCACTGGAGAATTTGTGCAACCAACTGTTTTTTTTTGGTGCACCCAACATAACAAGTAGTGGAGGGAAATCTGCATTCATTAGCATTTTCTTTTGCTGATTTTCCAACCCGATCTCACTCCCAGCTCATCAAACACTGAAGCTTGGTCAGTGTCCCTCAGTGTCAGATACAGAGGCACCGAGCCACCCTTAAGCAGGGATGTGAGACGCACCGGTTGGCGGCACTTTATGATGCTCCAAGAAACTTCCGTAGCATTAAGAGTGAGAAAGTCTGCATAAGGCAGGTGGGAGAGGAGGTGTATGGGTCAAACAAACTTCAGACTTTTGTGTCCCGTGTGAAAACAAAAGTCAGTGTAATGATGTAGTGCGCTGTTGAGGCCCTGACACACCAAGCCGACGGTCGGCTGTCGACCAAAGTCGGGCCATTGGTGAGCGTCTGTCACCCTAGTTTTTGCGGTGTGTCCCGCACCATCGGCACTTCGGCATCGGCGGCTTTTTGGCCGATTTAGCATGTTGAATCGGTGGTGGAGCTAGCCCTGGCTCTCTGTTTGGATCCAACCGGAGCACCGAGCCCTGGTTTGTTAATCAAGTTAAAGTGGGAAGAAGCAGCGGGTTTATCGGGCAGCTGAGTGAAGTGGAGCCTGCGGAGGAAACACCGGGACCGTCTGGATGTAATAGTCCGTGGAGGTGCTGCGGTGCTCGGCTGCACAGATAGGAAACCCCTCGGCTGACAGGATGAACCACTCTCTCACTCCGCTCTCTCTCACGCAGGCGCAGAACGTACGTGCTACTTGGCCGTCGGATGTAGTCCGTGTAGTGTGTTCAAATGCAACTGACACAGGGCGACGTGAGGCGACGTAGACGACACAACAGTTGGCTTTCATCGCCGCTAGTTCTTTCATGTCGGTTTGGTTTGTCCGCACCTTTAAGTGTAGCATACTATGTGAGGGATGTATGTCATGTGATTTGAAACACGTGTCCCTTCCATCCATGTTCGTAAACTACCCCTTTCACAGATGCACTGCAAACCTGAAATTATCTAAACCAGCGGTTCCCAACTGGTGGGTTGCAGGCCCATTCTGAATGGACCGCAAGTGACCTGCAAGCATGTCACGTTTTTTTTCCAGAATTTCCAGCACAGAGCTTTTATTTTGAAGTGCCGTTTTCAGCTGTAGAGTGAGTGACGAACTAACAGATACTTGACAGAGACAGCAAACTAGCTCAACAACATGGCCAAGTATGACACACTGGACCCTGTGGCTGGACCAGCTGGGAACCACTGGTCTAGACATTACCTGGAGGAGCTGTATGTGAGAACGCAAAAGTCTGAATCAGTTGGATCTGACATTAAACCTACTTTATCCCGCCAACTCCCCAGTGCAAAGTAATGCTCAATTGAGCCCATGTGAGGACAGAACAGGAAATTAGCGACTGGGCGTGTTCGATGATGTTTCCATCATGTGACTCGTGCTAAACTGGAAGAAAACAAACACTTAATGGTGAAGAAGAAGGGTCATTTACGTGAAGGAATGTCTAACTGGAGAGACTGGGGAACTTCTGCTGGGAAAGGCAAATGCCGAAATTGTCAGATTCAAGTAACAGCAAGAGACATGCGAACTGGCTACGGGACACATCCTGCCTCCTGCACGCTGTACCCAGGCGCCACCTCTCACCTAAACCAAAGTGAATATTTCCAGTAAGTGCGAACGCTTCTGACACAAACAATCTCATATTGTGTGCTACATGTGTGAAAGGGAAACTCTGGACAATGCTCAGACCTCAATCTACAGGCAATGTCCGCAGTTCATATGTGTTAACAGCTTTAGTTTCCACCAGGTGTGTACGAGATACAAAAAGTTTTCTCCGTAGCGTAACGTGTGGTTAAAAACTCCACAGGGTGCCTTTAAACTTCCAAACTCACGTGTTAATCCCAACCAGCAGTGAGTCGCAGAAGTAGTTCATTCTTAGTATTTTTTTTACATTCAAATAATTTCATCATATCCCAAACTGTTTTTGGACAGATTCTGTCTATAGGAGACAACAGTGACTGTTCACTATTTCAAGTGAGTTGCCTTAAGGCATTCAGGAAAATCACATCTTAATACCGAAATGTACTAGTTTTCCCTTTTTTATTGTAGCAGAGATAAGGCATCACTCTCTTTGTGACCCCCAGTACCTTCCTATGTGTATTAATGTAGTGTGTGTGTGTGTGTGTGTGTGTGTGTGTGTGTGTGTGTGTGTGTGTGTGTGTGGGTTGCTCACAGAACACGTCTTGTTATAATCATCATTTACAGAATGTTACTCAAGAGCACTTCACATAGTATGCAGGTATATCCGCCCACTCAGAGACAACCAGCAGCTCCACAGAGTATCTGTGCTGAGGTGAGCATTGTGTGTGTGTGTGTGTGTGTGTGTGTGTGTGTGTGTGTGTGTGTGTATGGGGGTTATTGCTCTCAATAATCTCAGAGGTCATTCTGTACTCCTGAAGTGAAGGCATAGTCATCCTTATTGCTGTCTCTGTCTGTCTCTCTCTTTCTCTCTCACACACACCAACACACACACTTACACACTTTCTGTCCAATATGGTGAAGAGCATATTGCGATATCTAAATCTGTAACAAAGAGAGACAGTCAGATCTTGGTTCATTGCAGAGCCTTTGGTCTCAGAGTCCTCTCGTCACTTCTGGTTCCTCCTCTCTGTCTGTCCTCCCCTCCCGTGTTCTCATGTCATCCCTCCTCATGTTGTCTCACGTCACACTGTCACACCTGCATGCCAGGCTTGCTCAGATCCCCGTTCCCCTGGTTCCCGCCTCCTCCGCCCCCTCCCCCACCACCTCCGCCCATCCCTCCCCTCTCATCCTCGTCATCGCTGTCCAGCTCCTCACTCTTCCTTTTGCTGTAGCGCTCGTACAGCACCATGAGCACGCCCATCACCCAGGCCGACACCGTCCCAGCCGAGAAGATGACAAAGCCGATGGCAATGAAGAAGAGGTAGTCCCAGTAGCCCAGGCCTTGGTGGCAGTCTGCCCGCAGCTGCATGCCGACCTCCGCCAACCGCTGGCCCGCCAGCTCTGGGGGGCTCTGGCAAACTGTCTGGCCCTCGTCTGGAGGTGAAGGAGAGAAAAGAGGAGGGAGGAGATTAATGAGGAAAGATATAGTATAAAAGCAAGCAGGAGCAGAGAATAATCAGTATATGGGTGAAGATGAAGGGCAGAGCATCAGAGAAAAAATGTAATTACTCTGGAGAAAAAGGCGGGCGACAACAAAAGCCAGGACACACACGCATTCTTGTACTTGTATCTTTGTGAGGACCCTTGTTGAGACGATGCATTTCCTAGCCCCTAAACCTTAACCGTCACAACTAAATACCTAACCTTCACCCCTATATAACTCAACAGGTAATATTCTATAAATAAAGATACCCAGCTGCAGAAGAAATCTTTTTACGTAATAACACTGATTGAAATGGTTCTGAGCAAGTGTTTATTTCACTCGTAAATATTCTTCCTCCCTGTTAATAATATCCTAACTTTACTTTACTAACCTACAGTGTGTGTGTTATTTTGAATTGTGGTTTTAATGATTTTACTATACTTTATTTACACTTTTTTACCACTAACCAGTTCGTGCATTTTAAAGGAACAGTGTGTTCAGGAGATTTAGTGGCTTCTAATGGTGAGGACTGCAGATTGCAACCAGCTTAAACTTCTCCTGATTAGAATTTTTACCAGGAGCTGAATTATCCACAGAGGTCTCTCCCTCTCCAAAACAAACAGACCAGTACATGAAAGCTAGTAAAAACACTGAATAAAGCAGTTTCATGTTGATGAAACAAGGCTTTTTCTGATACTGCTCGTCATGGAGGGGCTTCTTACTATGGTGGTGAAAACGCCAATGATCCTATCTAGAGCCAGACGTTGGTTAATTCATTGTCGGGTACTGAAACAAAATGTTAAAAAAAAAAGGACCCGCTCCCTGTGGAGATAAAAATGGCTCACTCTAAGGTAACCAAAACAAACAATACTTATTTTGAGGGGATTATACAAGAATATATATATATATATATGTATATATATATAAGAAAACATACATATCATATTTAAGCATATCCTACTCAATGGACCTTCAAATATTTTAGTACTTATTTTTACTTAAAGCAGTTATGTATTTTTATCTAACTTTAATCATCTCTTTAATATATCTATTCACATTATTTATAATCTCTTTATCCTCTTTCTTTTTTCAAAAAAGTATTTATTTCAACTGTCATTTCAACATTGCTTAGTTTTGATTTATTTTAGCTTAATTTTATTACTGTTACTTACTGTTACTATTACTATTACTAACAATAAATTGGAATCCCAAGGAAAGAATAAAGAATAATTAATGTACCAAGCTAACGGTGAGTCGTAGAAGCCCAACAGTAATATAACCAATCCTTCCTCCAATCCTCCTGAGCAAGTGAACCAAACTCTTTGTAATGGATTTTAGACGACTATATAAGGTTTTTAAAAAAGAGTACTTTCAAAGTTACTCACCTGGGGCCTCATTTATAAAAGAGTGCTTAGGGTTCATACTAAAAGTTGACATGTGCCCAAAAGCTGAAAATGGTGTGCGCCAAAAAATAATCTGATTTATAAAACTGTGCGCACGCACACTTGCAAGCAATGTTCTCTTTATAAATCACAGACCTCCTGAAGTTGTGCGCACCCAGATCTGCCTCATATTCCGCCCTCTACACTCCCTAGTTCAACCATAAATGGTCATGCAAATCACCTCATGAATGCGATCTGCATATAAATGAGCCGGCATGTGAGTGTTCTCTCGTTGTGAGTCACAGTGACGGGTGAGAAACGAACCAAAAAATGGAATTTCTCTGAGACTGAGCTAGAGACTCTTTAACGGGAGGTGGAGGACTGAAGAAGGATTTTATTTGGTGGCCACAGCAGCGGATCACTAATAAAAGAAAGCAAAAAAAGTGGCAACACATCAGCGCTGCTGATGCTGTCAGCTGTGTCTGTGGGACTGCACGGACAGTGACAGAACAAAAAACAAAAGTGGTCTGATCTAAAGGTACACCAAATATTTCTACTCCTTTACCAACATGTAGTTAATGTGTTGCTTTTAAATTTGAGGATGTTTGACATTGACGTGCGACAAAGAATCTCATTTATTAAAGGTGGATGTAATAAGGAGTATGTGCCAGTGCCATCTTGCGCAATTATGCACGAGGGTCACTGCAGTATTTATATGTTTATGGCAATTAGTCTGATCAGTCTCCCGGCCTGAATTACAGCATGAACCAGTGGTATCCCTGTCCCAAAATACAACGTGTAATTTGAAATACAATTCAAAGATGAAAGTGTAATAGGCGAACACGTTTCTTCATACCGGTTTTGTCATGAACAGCATATGTCTAAGTAGGGCTGATGAAATGAGTGTAATGGTTGTGCTTAATGGCTGTATTTCGAGACATGATAAATGCACTGGAAATATTTAGCTAAATAAATAAATATATTCCATGCAGTCGTGCCGTCCTCTCCCCCTCCTGCGCTCACAGAGTGGTCCATGACACGTTAGAGGCAGTGCGGATTTAATACGTATTTAGAAAGAATTTCAATTCAGGATTTGAGTTGGATTTTACAACGTTTTAATGAAACAATTATCGCTCACTCCAAGCGCAAAATAAGGCTGCTGGATTTAATTTCAATGATAACGTGGATCTAAGGTGGATATAGTGACATTAAATTTGTGTGAGACATAAAAATCTGACTCCACTTCTCCACCTCGCCGTCTGCGTCACCACTTCCCAGTGTCTCCAAAATGTGCGCACGCATGACTCAGAGTTTGCTTACAGGTGCGCACATTCTCCAGGCAAGTTTATTTTTTATAAATCACAACCTTTGCGCGGTAAGCCCGTTTTGTGCGTAAGCAAGCTTTATAAATGAGGCCCCTGGTCCTTGTGTACCTGTTTATGATCCATTTTCACCCAAACTTTACCCTAACCCTAACCCTTAACCTTAAAACCCAGTCTTAACCCTCCAACTGGCCTTTGAAGAACTGGGGTCAAAATGTCCCCACTCTGTTGTGAAAATACTCCCTATAAGTCCTCACTATGTAGCAAGAACAAAGACACACACACACACACACACACACACACACACACACACACAGAAACAGACGTTAACAATGCAGTGATAACCTCTGTGATAAATGATCCCGAGAGACACTACAGATTTCCTCTGGGTAATGTAGGTCTTTGGTGTCTAGGACATGGCAACATTATTATGCTGCACACACACACACACGCTACACACACACACACGCTCACACACATGCACAGAAAGGTGACTAGACTTGACTGCAAGGCTCTGCCACATCAACCCTCCCACCCCCTCATGCACATCATTATACACTAACAAATCACTCTGCAGCAGCGGAGAGATAAGGAGATGAGTGTTTTCCCTGACAAAACATCTGCCGTTCATAATGAGGAATATGATAATGAGCTGGGGCGACTTCAGACCACACGGGGAGGCAGAAACACCACAAGCCTTTTGAATACTGGAGAACATTTATTTGTGGCGTTTGCAGCGTTTGATGCTGTGCCACAGAGAGGTCAAAGGTCAGGGTCAGCTGCAGGATTCAACGTCTCGATTGAGAAGAGTGCTAATCGTGCCTTGCTGCATGTTTTCATTCTGCTACAGTGACTTTGCAGCATGAGCATATATACAGTACCCTCACGTATATTAATTAGTGTGAACGCAGAGTGTTAAAAAGAGAAGAGAGGCGTGCTCCGTGCGTATCTGACGGTGTGATCAGAGACAAGAGGAGAGCAGGATACAGTATGCGCTATCGGTTCATCTAATTCCCATGCTCCTTCGCTCCCACCCTCCCTGCATGCGTAATTGTACTTTCACTTCCCCAAAAAAGAAGTTTCTTTCAAGCTGGGAACAATGAGCGAGATGAGAGAGCCCAAAGAGAGATAGACAGGGGGACTGAAACGAGATGGGAGTAAATGAGAGTGAGACGGCAACACAGGGAAAAAAAGAAAGATGGGAAGAAAGGAGGAGCAATTTGGAAATATTTTCACCCGCACACACTCAAAGGAAAGAGACAGATGCAGTGAGTGTGACCTCAAGATGAGAGAGGACTGTATCTGGCAACGGTCCTGTCCGCTGATGGATTATTGCCGTTAACAATGTTAATTAAACCGCACTCATCTACCAATAAAGCCAAAGGTCTGAACATGGAATTGAGTGATTGGGGGAGGGAGGATGGTGAGATATGATCTATACTTCTCCGACTACTTGCCAGGGCTTCGTGAGGGGAAAAGCTGCGGCTAGAGGTTGTGAAATGATTATGAAACCGAGCACTTAGAGCCGAGTTTGGTATCTACAGGACACATAACACAAACTGACTTAAATCCTTCCTCATAAATTCTTAAGCGCTTTATTCTCCTAATATCCACTTTAACCCTGAGACAGATTAGTCTGGTGATTAGATTACCTCGACTATGTCTGCAAGGGTTAAAGAAAGTCAACCTGGTGTTTTGACAAGGTTGTAAAAGCCTGTTGAGGAAAACGTCCATAACACATCTGCAGGGGTTTGATAAGGCTCTTGATCAATACAGACTTAACGAACACCTCCCCAGGGAGCTTTGTCTCAGGTTTGAGGACACAAGTTGTGCTGAAGCTGTTGAAGTGATGGTTTGATGTTGTGTGTACAAATATCCTGAGAAGTTATAACAGGTCAGGATTATACACACTGATAGAATTACAGCGAGTGGATCAGGTCGCTGTTTTAGTGTGCATCTGTTTATTTGACAGCTTTCTCTGTCCAGGCAGAAATAGCAGGTGGGTATTAGGTTATTGAGTTAGCAGGGAATGTTACACAAGTCATTAAGGTGATTAGTGATGATGTGCTAAGGTTACTGTGCAGTTATTTAATAGCAACACCGAGGATGAACCAGGAGACGCACGTAACACAGCTCAGCAGACACGTTTTCTTACCCAGCTTTAACCATCTCTCAGTAAAAGGAAGGACATGTAGCGGCTTCCCCAAACTGTCACTTTCTATCCTCCCTCTCCTCATCTCCGCTCACTTTCAGCGCACGTCCTCAAGTGAATAGAGGAACAAAATATCACTCTATCTGTGAAAGTGTCAAAAAAAATCTGGGAGTTGGGTCTTCATTTTAAACATAGGAGGATATACAGTATGAAGAACGCCAGGTGGTTACAAACCATTTCCCATTTCAAAATTCCAAACTTTTCCAGACTCAAACATTCACACTTCTCTGTTGATTTTTCAGACCATATTTGACATCTAAGCAACCAGATAATATTAAGCTATATATTTATTTATTATTGAAATTGATTGATTTTATTATTGTAAAACACACTTCATTCAAAGCTGGCAGAAGCAATATAAAATTCACAGAAGCTAACTGCTCACTAGACAGATATTGAAGAATAACTTTGCCTTCCTACCTCGCTACCTTCTTTACCATTTATTCATAACTAGTCCATAGCCATTGGTAGCTTTGTCACCTTCTACCTATGCCAGTCCTCAATGTCTATGTGCAGTTTCACATAGATTGACCACGTCAGTGAGTAGAAAAACGTGGGACAGACAGAATGACTGACTGACAGAATGACACACTGACAGTTTCCATGATGTACAGCATACCATACCATGACTTAGTCATAGCAAACATTAGAAAACACCAACATTGGTCCACAGGGGGAGCCACAGCCATCGGTCGCATTTTAGCCATCTTGAAGCATTTTTATGTTGTTATAGCGCCACCCAGTTGCCAATTAGAGTTAAATTTCTCCAGTCACCTTGAGGCGTCCTGTTCTACATATCTACCAAGTTTAGTAAAAATCCATATGGCGGTTAGGCCTAGATAAGAAATGAGCTCTCTAGTGCCCCCATTTTGTTTGATGGGGTCAATAATGGAGGGGTCCCCTCAGATTATGTGTGGTCATATGCCTACAAAGTTGCGTGGTGATGGGTGAAACCCTTGAGATGTTATACACCTTTATGTGATGAGCCACGCCCTCCGCCCTCCTTCGCTCAAACTTCCTAGGAAGAGATCCATTTGAAGTGTTTTTCAAAAAATCCAAAATGGTGGAAAATCTATATAAGCGGAAGTTATGGGTTCTTGAGGCAAATGTGTTCCTCATTAGGAGAGGCATCTCTGTGCAAAGTTTCATGTCTCTACCACATACGGGGCATGAGATATGCCCATTCAGAGTTTGACATTTCAATGGGTTGCTATAGCGCCCCCCTTTGGCCAATTGATGTAATATTGCTTCACTGGCATCCTCCCATGACCCTCTACCACTGTGCCACATTTCACATGGATTGACAGACACACAGACAGAGTTTTCTCATTATATAGTAAGATATACTTGCCCTTTATTCAGTACTAAGAACCTATGTAATTCACAACATGCTCCGGGCATGGCGGGATGTAAAGAAATTTTGTGGATCTGGTCTTAGCTCCTCTACCCAGACCTGCCACCCTCGATTGGAAAGTCTCTGCTTATTAAGTGGAACCAAGAACATGGTATAAAGAACATGGTATACACCAGTTTCAACAACTGTTTACTGATGGGTCCCTTCAGTCTTTTTTAGATTTAAGAACAGAATTTTAATTCCCAAACAGCAATTTTATAAATACCTGCAAAGTCAAGGATGAAGGGAATTCTGGAGAGCTCCACGTCATTAAAAGGGAAAATTTCTCCAATCTATAATGCTCTGTTAGAACATCTTAGTTCCTCCTTGATCCCACTGAAGACTGTACGGCAGAAAGATTTGGTTTGTGAGCTTACTGATGACCAGTGGGAAAGTATATGTCAGAGCTTCATCGTTCTTCGTTCTTCTTCTTCTTCATCGAATTTGCTTGGACTATGACCTGACTGCAGACCACTGTTTGAGAGCAACAAACAACAAAACCGGTTGTTCTTTTTAGCGAATCATAGCTGTGTTTCTAATGGCCTTTTAGGCATCAAACAAGGGTGTTCTTTGCAGCGAGGATAATGCCCCACAACTTAACGTTTGTTATGACAAAACACATCTTTTCCTAACATAACCAAGTGTGTTTTATGCCTAAAACTAACCACACAGTAACCACAGTGTTGTTAATATGCAAAGAGTCAACATATAGAATTGTACAATGCCAACATGTTTCCTGGCGACTGGGTTGAGTCAGGACTGGCAGTGTAAAAATGACGCAGGAGCTTTCCTCCATTTAATCTAGAGACTGTCTGTTGTTTCCCCTTTTTGGAAACGAGTGATCAAAAGAATTGGAAAGTGGGTGCATAAATCACTTGACACAATCTCCCCAGCTGTGTATCCAAATAAGAATTGGACTCGTATTAGCGCGCTCTGACTGGTGCTTCAAGGATTGTTCTCCACCTGTGAAAGTGCCTGACAAAGAATGATTTTGCTGAAAGGTTCAAATTAATGATGGACGACTCTGTGATCATGGGGGAATTCCGTGAAGTTTGGTCTCATTTTTAACCCATTTAATTAATGGACTGTAATAGGAGGTAAATACTCCCACTGTTTTTATTGGGAAAATGAGCTGCCCCAGTTTTGTTCTATTTATGTTGTTTTGGTTTGTCTTATTTATTTGCAATGAGACTTAAATGCTTTCAGGTACACTGTTGTCTTGTGCTGCTTTATTTGTCTTTGTATTTTGGAAAATAACGCAATAAATAATTACAATGAGCTTCAGTGTGCCTCTCTCTTTTTATACCTCTCTATATTTCTCCCTTTTCTTCCCGTGGCCCATCAGTTCGGTTCCTCCGTCACTCTCTGTCACCATCTGTGACGGTCGGGGCTGGCTAGCTGATCTGCTCAGTCTCATTACCCTGCCAAGATCGCCTCAGGGCAGGTGTGAGGATTTTTTTCTCGTGTATGAGTGCGTGCAGTGAGGTTGCTGTCTATTACCTCTTACAATATGACATTCATAGCTGGATGCCGGAGCTGCGAGTTACAATCAGTGACTGTACAAACACACAGCAGCGAACAGGTCCCTCGGGGTGTTTGTGTCTCATCTGTCCCTCCTCAGTCACTGTTTCCTGCACCTTGCAACACTTCAGACTCTGCACACAGTTCTTGGCTGCATGTTGCTGCAGTCTGGTCGCCTCTCAAAGAGAAGCGTGATGAAAGCCAGGACACATTTCTTAATCAACTCTCAACCAGAATTTGGCAGGTGGAGTTGAGGTTCTAGAAAAGGTTTAAGACCTGGTCTCTCAACCAAAAGTTGTTTTCAGAGAAATTGTCCTTGAGACATTTTCAGCACTTTATCCAACGTGCAAAACTGCATTTAAAACATTCTGCATGACACTATAGGAGGTGTTACAGCTGTATGTGCTCTGTGCTCCATTTTCCCTCCAGTGTAGATCTGCCCAGGTGTGCAGCATTACTTAACGAGGTGCAGTGCACCTGGAGGTGTTTAAGAGCTCCTGTGCCAGCAGCAAAGGAGAGAGGCCTCTGGTGTGGGGACTGCTGCTCCTGCTGCCTCTCAGCATCAGAGTTTTGTTGTCTTTTGTTTTATTTGTAGTAAACCCCATAGATTGGTGTTTGTGTGGATATACTGAGTCAGTGTTGGAGTTTTGTTTGCCCCATAGGGCCGCCTAAGGCTGGGGCGTAACAGAGGCCATCACTGTAAAAACCACATCTTCTTAAAGCATGACCACTGGTGAAAGAAGTATTCTTTACTTAAGTAAAAGTATTAATACATCCGGGTAAAATTACTCCAGTATAATTAAAAGTCATGCATTTACAATCTCAAGTAAAAGTAGCCTACTCATCAGGCAGCAAACCAGTGTCAGTGCGGCATTATATTATAAGTTATATTATGTATGCATTACTGTGCCAGCAGCATTTTATAATTAATATATGATGCATTATATTTTATAATGTGAGCATATATTTTGTATGTAAAACTTTGAAGGCTTTGAAAAGTAACTAGTAGCTCACTAAAGCTGTGAAATAAGGTCATGGAGTGAAAAGTTCACTATTTGTTTCTGGGATGTAGTGTGATTGAAGAAAGTTGCATAAAATTGAAATGCTCAAGTACAAGTTCCTCAAAATTATACTGAAGTACAGTACTGTACAGTACTCGAGTACTTTCCACCTCTGAGCAAGACCATAGACAGTATATAAAGATGGACAACACGTCTCCATCCCTCCCACTGTACAAATATGATACAGCAGATACAGACGCTGCTATCTTGAGTCTGCGCAGCTGTAACCTCCGTGGTGTCAAGTTCCCACCCAAGCTCAAGTCCCTCCAATCACAAGCACACCGACTGGCACAGAAGGCTGTCAGTCATGACATTAAACCCCCTCGTTCTAGCATCAAATAACAAACTGAAACCAAAAGTTTCAGAAAAGGGAAGGGTTTTTGGCCCGTCCGCTAACATGGAGGGGGCGGGGTTTATAACTTACACTGCAGCCAGCCACCAGGGGGCGAGCGCGATGATTTGGCCACAGAGTTGCTCGCCTGGCGCATACGGCAAAAATGTTTCCTAACTTCTAGGTTTAGCTCCTCGGATATTCAGCCCACTGAATATGCGCAGAGTGTTTCTCCTGCTGGCCCCGCCTGCCATTTCCCGCTCAGCCCCTTGACTTTACATTGTGGTGACGTCACAGATTTTTAGTCACTTTTCTTGCCTTGAGGAGAGTTTTACAAATACAAACCCCCCGTGGCTCAAATTCACAATCGAAAGATTCATCACTGACCTTGTTTGCAATTCAAGGTGTCAACAGTTTAACACGTGTCTTTTACAATGGTGGTCTCAGACAAAAAAAGGTTTTTGGGCTGCACGGCATTTTTTTGACCACTGAGAAAAAATTTGATGCAAGGTTGAGCAGCTTTTCTGGACGCCTGGTTTTGGCTTGTCATGTTGTCCATCTTTTTTATACAGTCTATGCATGAGGCTACGTTATGAGATAATAAGCTAAAAAAATAAGCCACGATGCTAAGCTAATATAGCAGTGGAAAAGTGTCATAAAGATAGAAAACTTTGAGAGTTTGTAAACACCAGCTAGCATTAGCCACCATGAGCTACTGGTCACACCAGACCAAGTGAGGCTACTGCAGGTGAGTGTTTTGGATTTAGCAACGTGTTAGTTGTGAGAGGACGATTTTTCGTAAGTTACCTCGTCTCTCTTTCAGCCAAGCTATTAAGCTTCAAACATCAGTTCTGTTACTGTATCTTTGGCTGCACCAAGTTCAAGTGTGACCGGTGCAGCTGCATGTGTGACAACATAAATGTCAGATAATATATGAGGTGTATACTGTATCTCTCAGGTATAAGCTTTGCTGAACCCAAGGAAAGGTCCAAATTTCACTGCAAATGTATTTTCCTTTGCCACAAAGCTTTTGCAGCTTCATTTGGGAGAGAATTCACGACTGCCTCTTATAATCAGAGATAAGAGAAAATAATTTGAGTATTACTGAAGAACACTGCGGGAAAAGGTGGTAGTCGGGATGATTCACTCTGCGTTCAGTCTCTCTTCACCGTCTGTTTCTCTGTCACTCAGTGTTTTCTCACTCATCCCATCACTCAGGATGGGAAACCACTCAGACATTATTCTGGCACAACGCCCTTGACATTTTCAGTATTTGTCCTTGTTTTTCACCGGTCCGATTATTTTTTTTTTTACCTTTCCTCAATAATGTATACCTTAGCACTTATGTACAACAATAAAGCCCAGTATCAAAGGATTTCCTGCGGTTAATAACACTGTCTGAATTAAAGGTGTTGGTGCTAACAGAGCTGGAAAAACTTCCTCAGTAAGGTGTTTTGTGCATCTGCTTATGAGGCAGTTGTTCAAAGATCCTTTTTCATTTAAAGCACGCAAAATCTATCTTTAAAATGTTTTTAAAGGAGCCCAAACTTTTTAATTGAGAGTGCCAGTGCTGGCCAACTTGAGCTAGAGTTCACCCCTATTTCAACTAGCCTTGGCACTTACCCTGTTTAGTGTGCCGCCCACAGAGAATTACAACACTCATAAACTTCCTTTAAATCTCTGCATGTGTAGCACTAATAATATCATTTTGTTGATACCAAATTAGAAGAAGACGAATACCTCAGGAACTAAACAACAGGACGTTTTCAGGTAAGAGTGTGTGTGTATGTGTGTGTGTGTGTGTGTGTGTGTGTGTGTGTGTGTGTGTGTGTGTGTGTGCACGTAATAGAGTAAGAAACCCAGAGAGCCAGTGGAAGACAGAGATAAAGACGTGTGTGTCCTCTTTGTTCCTGCAGCATAGCTTGAATGTGCAGTGTAATTCCAGCAGTTTCAGGACAGTGGCTGCAGCCTTGAAGAATTCACACTTTTCTGCATGCATGCTGCACTGCAGTTTCCATATTCCTCCACCTTAAGCGAGCACTGGCGGGGGAAATGCTGCAGGATGGCCCCCACTCTGCCCTCTTATGATGAGACAGTCTGCTCTGAACATTAATCTTTGGCAGCAAATTTCTTCTCTTGGCCAGCACTTAGTTACTGTCAGACTGTAGTTGGACAAGATGTCACTGTTGTCTGGTTTCTCCTCCAGCAGCAGCACAGGGAGCTCTGTGGTCACCTATCTGTCCTCAAAGTGCTAAGACCCATGTTGTTTCTGTTGTGAGTGATGTCACCGTGCTATGGAAATATTACCAGCGTTGTGGTCAGTGGTGTCAGTGTGACACTATGCGGGCTGTGTCGTGAAGCATGCAACTGACCGGACACAAAGCCCTACAGCTCTGTGACACACACCACAGGCCGGGGGCTATAAGGACTAAAATAGTACTGAAGGAAATAAACTGCAGTAATCAGAGGAATGTACAAACTTTACTTTCTTACAGATACAGGCGCACACACACAGAAGATACAAGCACTACACACAAGCAGAGCTTTCCAGGAAATTTGTTTTTCTATTTGATCTCAAAGCGAGTGCACAAGTGTGCAACCCAGTGAGCACAAATGTAGTATTTATGCGTCTGTGCATACATTTGTGCATGAGTCGCTGCCACCGCTGTGGTGTGATACGGTCTCTGTGTCAAATCATCAGCTGGATGGTTTCCAAGCTCAGCACTAACACACTGACAGAGAGCAGGACTCATCACCCCCCTGGGGGAGGGGCTACAGCGTAGGGGCGAGACGCCACTGAAAAACATCACTGACTCTTTTATGAACTTCACTCTGTTTTCCTCCGACTCTGCCGCTCGACACATGAAAGAGCAATGAGCGGCGGAATAACAATCATTTCTCAGGCTTTTCAGACTGCGCTGTGAATGCAAACACATCCATAGACGCCTGCGGTCTGTGCAGCAGCAATCAAACACGTTCAGTTTATACATTCCACGCACATACATGTGTGTGTACAGTATGTTCGCATCACACACGTACTGATGATCAGAGCTGTGAGGTATTAACCTGCGAGGCAGAGAGCCCGTCCTGTGAACTGGGAACAGAGCTATTTATAAGCAGATTAATTATGCCAATGCATATGGTAATCAGTATGGTTGTGGTCTCATGTGGAGGGGGAGGGGGAGGCTATAGACACAAACATCCCCTCATCCCCTCAATCACTGAGAATTAACCAAAGCCTACTGTTACATTTCTGTGGCTGACCTTGACCTCTGACCTCCCTGTGGAAACTGGCTGAAAATAGGATCTGATGTGTTATTTATGAATATGTTTGATCATAATGGGCATTAATGTCCTCAGGCTCGCTGCCAGGAGAGCACAGTGGGCACTAATTTGTGTTGAGGATGTCTGGAAGTCGAGGTTACATCTGTTAGGCAGCGCTCAGACCGGCTTCAGCTCTCACATTCATTTGAATGAAGCCAGTGCAGCGACACAGGAATGATCCCGACACAGAAAGCTGTGGCAAAACAACTTATTATCGTCTGGCAAAAAAGTTGAAGCAACATGTGAAAATATGTTTTTGCTTTTAGGTTCTAAGGTTATTTTCAGTTTGGACATCAGGCTTTGGGTCGTTATTCTATGATCTGTCTTCTCCACACGAGCTTCTCTCATCGATTAAAAACAAGTATTTTACATTGCCCATCTAATGT
Source organism: Epinephelus awoara (assembly GCA_035609425.1). Classification (NCBI taxonomy): domain Eukaryota; kingdom Metazoa; phylum Chordata; class Actinopteri; order Perciformes; family Serranidae; genus Epinephelus; species Epinephelus awoara. Next base: position 39,832,647 of record CM069303.1, on the reverse strand, counting down.
TTCTAAAAATAAATAAACTCTATTTCTCTTTTTAATTTCTCCTTCGTATTCTGTGGATTTTACAGATATCTTTGTCAATAATTGATGTGATTATTGTCTCAGGTGTTAAAGATTTGGCTCCTCTCTTGATTAGCTGTTACAGCCTCTGGTTTTAGTATAAAGATGGTGTTGTTTCATGATGTGAATTTGACACCTGACAAAGGTCCGTGTCTGTAGAACTGTCAGTCATGGATGTATTACTGAATGGACTTACCAGGCACAGGCCCAGGGGCCCAAAGTGTAAGGGGGCCCACTGGCCTTCACCTGTAAAGTGTCACTCAAATTAACACGTACTGACGTTAAAGAGACTTAAACTGAACACAAAGAGTGGTGAAAAGACCACAAAGAGAAGCAAAACAACCACAAAGAGACACAAAACAACTACAAAGAGACACAAAATGACTAAAAAGAGATGCAAAGGAACTGCAAAGAGACACAAAACAACCATAAAGAGACACAAAACAACTACAAAGAGACACAAAATGACTAAAAAGAGATGCAAAGGAACTGCAAAGAGACACAAAACAACCACAAAAAGACACAAAACAACTACAAAGAGACACAAAACAACCACAAAGAGACACAAAACAACAAGAGATGCATAGCAACCAAAAAGAGATGCAAAGGAACTGCAAAGAGACACAAAACAACCATAAAGAGACAAAAAACAACTACAAAGAGACACAAAATGACTAAAAAGAGACACAAAACAACCACAAAGAGACACAAAACAACAACAAAGAGACACAAAACAACTACAAAGAGACACAAAATGACTAAAAAGAGATGCAAAGGAACTGCAAAGAGACACAAAACAACCACAAAGAGACACAAAACAACTACAAAGAGACACAAAATGACTGCAAAGAGACACAAAACAACCACAAAGAGACACAAAACAACTACAAAGAGACACAAAATGACTAAAAAGAGACACAAAACAACTACAAAGAGACACAAAACAACTACAAAGAGACACAAAACAACTAATAAAATGAGGCAAAACAACTACAAAGACACACAAAACGACCAAAAAAAGAAACACAAATTACTACAAATAGACACAAAATAACTACAAAGAGACACAACACAACCACAAAGAGACCCAAACGACTACAAAAAGACACAAAACCACAAGAGATGCATAGCAACCAAAAAGAGATGTTTAAACACTACACAGTCTGTGTGTGTTGCTCCTCTGTAGGAGAGGTGGTGGGGCCCTTTGCACCCCTCTGTGTCCAGGGGTCCATTGTCACATTATCCGTCCATGCTGTCAGTGTACAGAGTTCAACCTTCACACCTTTTCTGTGCACCTCTCTACCAGATGACAACATTAATTTTGCAATATATACATTAAAATAAAATGTTGAAATAATGTCCGTATAATGAGGTAATGTTAACAACTTTAGCTTTTCAACCACATCTTAAAGACGACTGCTTCCTGATATCAGATGTGAGACGTTTTAAGCCCCTCCTCGCCGTTTAGCCAGCGAAACGCATCATCCAGGGGTTGGCTAAGACTAAGAATAGCTGACCTTTTCTCCATCACATCCACTAGGGCTGAATAACGCACGCCTTCTGATTCCTCTCCACTCAAATACGGCATTAGTCAGATTACCACCATCCTCCTTTCCATGATTTCTCCATATGATCCCTTCTTCCTCTGGCAGAGGAGGAGTGGAGAAAGAGAGGGAGCGAGTGAAGGTCAGATAGAAGCAGCTCTCTCTTTGTCTCTCTCTCCTCTTCCCTCTATCGCTTTTCTTATCAGTCTTCCTCTCTTTATCACCTCCCACTTTTCATTCCCACTCTGGCACGTTTTAGCATTTATTCTCCCCTCAGCCTTTATCACTCTATTTCCATCTTCTTCTACGTCCTTCCATTTCTCTCAGTTTTGCTCTGTCATCTTCGCACTCTCCCCTCTCTCTTTTCCAATTTTATTCTCTTGGCTCGCGTATTGGTCGGACACAAGCGCGCGCACACGCACACACACGCACACACACTCAGTCTATTGCACACAGACGCACACACCTGAGCTGCCTCCCCTCTACGCCTCAGGTGATCACATCACAAACACACCCACACGAGCATCACATCAATCTTGGTTTCGAGCTCACACGGCGAAATGCACAAAGACATAAAAACATATACAGGCTACACTACACAAGTAGGCCAGCTGAATTCGATATGCTTCTCCACACCAGATGGGTCTGAGGAATTGTTCCAGCTGATAAATAATGTATCCTCTACCTGTATTAAACTGAATCGATGCCTCCTTGTCATAATGAATGTTTTAATGGGTTTGATTGACAGATCTGGGGCACAGACGATTGTTAACTCCTTTGTACTCTGCCTGTTTTCTCCTCTCCCTCTCTTGTGTCTCTCTGTCGCAAAGTCCATCTTAATCTATTTGCCCGTTTTTCTGCCCTGTCTGTCTTATCTCATCCTTTTGTCCTCTGCTCTTTTGTCACGTCGGCCCCTCCTCTCATCTCATCTCTCAAGTAATCTAAGATTCACTTTCATTGAAGGATAAATCAAGTTCAATTGGTGCAAAAACCCTCTCATTCCTCCCATCTCTGAACCTGCAGACCTCTGTTTCTCTTTCTCTTTTTATGAATATTTAACTCTTGCCCCATGCCTGGCCCCTCTGCGCTGGCTTTTTGCCTCGGGTTTGTGAGCTGTCCAGGGCGCCGACGAGCAGCCAGAAATACTTCCCCCCGAACACCAGAGCCGTAACACCACCAACTCTGCCAGGCCAGGACAAGCCACTTACAGTCTGTGAGTTTAGCTGCAGAGGCACTTGTCAAAATCGACCTACAGTGAGTACGGCAGGTCGTTCAACAAGCTGAAATTCCATTACGACAAGAGAGGAAATGTAGGTATATTCCCAGAGTGCGGTGAAGTGATGATGGAGAATATTTAGGTGTTCAGGGCAGAAAAGTCAGAGTTTTTTTGGAGGACAGATAAGAAGTAGACAAAATAACTTTAAACTTTAAAATATCATCATCACACTAAACAAGGCAGGGTCAATTATCTACAAGGAGCTCAGACAATACGAGTCTTTCACGTGTGAGCATCCAAACAAACTGCAAAGTGATAAAAAGCTGAGTTATTTACTATGGCAAGAGATGTGGTCATGGGGATCTTGACAACATGCTTCAAAAACCAGAAATAGCGCCAACAAATATTAATAATATAAAACTTGTTTTCCTTTTTACTCTTTCCTTTAATGAGAAGTTGCATTGCTGTTATTTTTGTTGCCATTTGGAGTCACGACTCCACAAAAATGTCATACGTTTGATATATTATGTCGTTGTAAAGTTGATTTGTCTGACATGTTAGTGTCCAGCAGACAGAGAGCAATATTATCATTCATCTGGAGTCATGTTTGGAGCCACCTGGCGAATGCAGGTCAGCCCAGTCTACAGAGAGGAAGATGTTGCATTTCACGTTTCTGCAAACCACAAAAACATTATGTTTGCATGTTTCGTTCGTGACATATCAGTGTTTCTAAAGTGTCGTAGTTCTGACTTCGTGTGCTTTTAATATTTTATTGTATAGTGTAGTATCTGCAACTTTAGATATTGGTCCCTAGATTATGTTCACCCAGTTTCATGCAGATCGCTCAAACTTCCTAGGAAGAGATCCATTTGAAGTGTTTTTCAAAACATTCAAAATGGTGGAAAATCTATATTAGTGGAAGTTATGGGTTCTTGGGGCAAATGTGTTCCTCATGAGGAGAGGCATCTCTGTGCAAAGTTTCATGTCTCTACCACATACGGGGCATGAGATATGCCCATTCAAAGTTTGACATTTCAATGGGTTGCTATAGCGCCCCCCTTTGGCCAATTGATGTAATATTGCTTCATTGGCATCCTCCCATGACCCTCTACCACTGTGCCACATTTCACATGGATTGACCAAGTCACTGAGGAGAAAAACACACACACACACAAGCACACACAGTTTTTGTCATTATAAAGTAAGATTACTTAATTTAATTTAATCACCTTACTTTGCAGACCACTATTTGACACCGACATAAACAACACCAGTTGTGATGTAATGAATCACAGCTGCATTTCCATCATGTTTTTAGGCTCCAATCATGGGCGTTTTGTTGCAACTTGTCAGCAGGGACATCATCGCTTTTCCTGCCAGGATTATACCTAAAAACCAGGTATTCTAACGCAAAACATGATCTTTTCCATAACCAAGTGTTTTTTGTGCCTAAACCTAAACACATGTCGACCACAGCGTTGTTGAAACATAAAGTTTCAATAATTCTGCTACATAAAAATGTGCAAATTTAACATACTGGTGTTGCAGAAACGTACAATGCCAACATTGTACTGGTGACTGGATTGTGTAAGTACAACATTTACTCTCTTTTAACTCCACTTTGGTCTCCACCAACTCCTGCGGGAAATATCTGTCTCTTTACCTGCTAAATGCTCCGCTGTGTTCAGACTGTTTCTGTCTGCTGTTTGGTGCTCAGCATGTAGTGTACAGTGGGTTCTAAGAGAACAGCTGCCCTCTGTGGCTGAACACACAGACACACAGCGCTGTGAGAGCAGTGAGACTGAACCAAAACTGAAAAGTTGCAGCCGGACAGATAAACAATGAGCTGAATGTCACTTTAAAGCTCTGTAAAGCTGAGAAGAGCTGCGGATTTGGGTGATAATTCTCTGTAGGCTCAATCCTTTAACACTGTCACATTGTTTTCACTTTTGATACATTATAATCATCATCATCATAATCTTCAGTCTTTCTTTGACCAGCGTGTACTTTGACAGGTAAAGAGACTCCTCTGTGATCCATCTAATATCCTGGCGACGTATTCACAAAGCGGTCCGAGTGCTAAGAGTCGCTCCTTGTGATGACATTCTGGGAAAATTCTTAGTATTGTGACGTTTTCCTGACATATTGGTGGAACCCTTTTAGTTTAAACAGACCGAGGCGACCTTCTGCAATGGGAGGGGCTTTTGAAGACTTGTGGGAGGAGCTGTTGATGACGCCGCACGTACGAGCCACTGGCGGTGGATAAACAGGAAACAGCTGATAGCAGGAATTAGCGAGCAGCTAGTAGCAAGAGGGAAACACAAACCTGACAGACACTGTAAAGATGAGCAACTGGGGAGACAAGGAATTGTGCGCCCTCCTTGTCCTCGCAAACAAAGAGGCCATTAACCGTCATATGACGGGGACAGTGAAGGAGCCGCGGCTTCCCTCCCACGTCACTGTTTACGTCACACGCTGAGCTACACGTTTTGTTACTTGCTCACGCCCCCCATTGCCCCGAAAAACAAGTAGGTAGGCGGCATTTTGCTGCACTCCCCGATTTTGTTTTTATACTGCCAATGCTGAAAAAACACTGATTGGACTTTCCTGCAAATCTGCACAGTTCCTGTTTAAAAAAGGCTAATGACAACACTTTCACAGTCAGCAGTTCATGTGATTTCCACTGGGTGTCCACACCTTACAGGTTTGCAAAAGGGCGTGTCTGTGACAACCAATCACACCTGTTAAAGGAATGCATCATACCTTGCAAAGTTTCTGTCTCTTCCTTGCTCAGAGTCGCTGTGAGAACGTTCCTAAATCACTCCTAAGCGAGGACTTCTTACTAAAAGTTTTGAAGCTAAGTTAGGAGCTCTCTGAGAGTGTTGTGGCCCCTGCTCTCAGTGTGAGCTGTCGCCGTCAGGCAGAAGAAACAGAGCTCAGCTGTACAACTTTAACCAGTTAAAGAAACATTTTGTGCCTGTATCTGTTGGTATTTTAAACAGTAGCCAAGCAGAGGTGACAGAGGCCGAACTCCAGCACAAACTACAACTGACTGAGTGATGCCTCAGGGTGTGTATTTTTGTGTTGGATGTGTTTTTGTATTTTTATGTGCTTTTTGATGTCCTGATGTTTTCTCTCTGCTGGTGGTTAGTGTTAGACGGGTGTAGCTTTACAGAGTCCAAGGCAAATTTCCCCGTGGGGACAATAAAGTATCTACCTCTCTATATTTTATAAGAATATAAATAATAAAGCGAATTCAGCTTATATTTCTTTTTTCTCTTTATAACTTAACTTTTTTCACTTAACTAATTTACTGACCTCTTGAAGTTTACCTCCATTTCTTCTAATACACTTTGTCTCACAAAATACAGTATGTGTGTACATTATTTCGTTAACCCCCTGTAGGCCAAGGCACATGGAGAGGCACTGACCTTCACCAGCTCAGAAAGATCCGACCGAATGTCATTCAGATATTCTGTCTCTGACTTTTCCACACTGTCTTTTCTCTTTCTTGCACTTGCTGAAGATTTTAAATAGATTTATTTTATTGTTGTGTCATGCACACAAAGTGCCAAATGCTCATGGGTTTAAAAGACAAGAGAAGCACAGTTTCAGTGGTCAAATTTTGGATTACATTTCATTGCATTACAAAGTTACAGGTTACTTTACAGCTCCTTCTTAAACAAAATATTCTGCCTTTCCCCCTGAACTTGATAAATAAAATCTGCCTCCTGGAGCACAAAAACTTTTTGTTTTCCCACAGTCATCCATGAGGAAACGTGTCCAACTGTCTTTCTGCTGCTTTCTCACTTTCTCCCTCCTGTCGTCTTTATTTCTTACTGACAGACACGACCTGAATGCACCTGCCGACCTCGCTGCTTTCCTGAAGCCACGCTTTGACTCCAAAGCTGCCAGAGTCAAATCATGTCAAGCTTTCTCAGCGACACATGACAGACAGAGACAAACTGAGCGACTTCCTCCAACACAAGCAAACACAAGAAAATGCTAAGCAATAAAAATTGGAACTTGAACAGAAAGTAAACAAACACAAACAACCAAGAATTTCCAGCAGTAACCGATGTTTTAATTCCAACCTACACAATCAGCAACAGTATTAAAGGGTCCTGAGCGAGTTTCTGTGTGAAGACGTTGCACACGGACACACACACACACACACACACACACACACACACACACACACACACACACACACACACACACACACACACACACACACACACACTTGTATGCACCTGATTCATATTCAAACTGAGAGGTAGCGACAGCTGGAATCTCTGTACATTAGACTCACAGCCCTGCAGTCAGATCGGAGGGCGTCCATGACCACGGAGACACACTACACACTCTCTCACACACACACACACACACACATGCTCTCTGGACCCCATTCACTCTGTTTAACTGGTTCCAGGAGTTGTTTATGGGTGCCACATTCATACTTGATTTGTGAGTCTGAGAGACGGAGTTTGTGTTACAGCGATGTGTGTTCCTGAGGGATTACAGTGCACACTCCTCTGGTCACATTTATAACTTTGTAGGTGGAGTGTGATGGTAACAGCAGCTGTGATTTTATAGTTATTAGCTGAGATTCAAAGCAGAACAAGGTGAACAATAACTCAGCTGTGGGTGTGTTGTGTCACTACGACTCAAAAGCTCTTCTCTCAAAATATTTGCTCAGATTTTTTTTGTAGCAGAAATGTGTTCGTATAAGGACTGGGCTTTCAGTGCGATGAATAGCAGAGCAGAATGTGTACAGTAAGTGTGTGTGTGTGTGTGTGTGTGTGTGTGTGTGTGTGTGTGTGTGTGAGATTGAGTGTGCTTCAGAGCGGTGTGAAAATGAAGGTGGATAACAACTTTGGGGAGCTGCCGTCTTCAAGTGGCCCTCCTCTCAAGCTCCTTGTCTCTTAATCTCATCCCTGTTTCCCACAGGCCATGGCCTTAGGGTCTCCCCTAACCTCTAGATCACACACTGACTCACACACACTTAACTGGAGTGAGTCACTTACACACACACACACACACATGCCACACACGTACACACTCTCCTTAATGGGAGCATATGAGTCCAGCTTTTTTGAGCACCATCATTAACCATCTGGACTGAAGGGCCAAAGCACACGACGGTGGGAGAGCCAGTGCGCACAGGTGCACGATGTGTGTGTGTGTGTGTGTGTGTGTGTGTGTGTGTGCAGATGGGAGGGGCTAGCCAGAAAAAAAGGCACAAAAGGACACAATCATCCTCTCAGCATTATCTCTGCCTTCAGGACCCACAACGACAGTAAGATCAATGGGATGTACTGACGGCTACTATAAGCCAGGCCACATTGTTACAGTTCACCTTCTTAGGACTAAGCCCAATTAACATTTACCAGCAAAGATCATCTGAGCTTATCCTCGCTGAGAGGGTCGCTGACAGGCCCATTGTTGGTGATTTCTTGGGTCACTCTGATTCAATCCCTCGCTGTTTGAGGGACGGACGGCTAAGGTGGCTGTTGCTTCCCAAATAACACAAGTCTGCTGATTTGTTGGGGGTAAACTCGAGACATTATTTAGACGTGAAGGGCAGTTTGAAGGGATTGTACTGCTGAGGGGAGCAGAGGGAACAAAATCTTCAGATTGCTCTGACTCTGAGGTCAAACCATTAGCTCTGAGTCCGAGTGCGTGTGTGAGGGAGAGGGGGAGTCTGCATCTAACTCTGCATTTGTGGGAGTGCACATGGGAGTGTGTGTGTGCATATATATCCATAAAATAAAGGGAAAGCAATAAGTAGCCCACCATCAGGGACCAAATTGACCAAGCGCCCACAATCAAATTATCTAAATGAGCTGATGTGACAGTAACAAATGATGAGAAGACCTTGGAGCGTCTTTGGCTTATAGTCTTAGGAACAGTTTGTTTACGGATCCCACTTCCAGAGCCAAACTAACAAGAGACCGCCTGCAAGAGGTCAGACTGCTGCCACCTGAACAGAAACATGAGCTTATAGCTATTTTGGCAAAGGATGCAGGCAGGGTGGGCTGAGAGTGCCAGGATAAGTCTTTAATCATTGAAAAGTGAAACATCCTTTTATGACAGTTTAGATCACCCTGTGTGTGTGTGTGTGTGTGTGTGTGCTGAACATCTCTCAGACTCCATCCATCCTCACCTTGGAACTTGAAGCCCTCTATCTGCACCCAGAGGCAGAGGTCCTCCGTGTCACAGTCGCAGCTCCAGGGGTTGCCGCTGAGCCCCAGAGACCGCAGAGCAGGCAGGGCGATCAGGCTGCTGATGTTGAGGGCCGTCAGGTTGTTCCGGCTCACATCCAGCACCTGCAGAGCCATGTTCTCCGAGAAGGCATCCGGGTGGATCTCCCCCAGGCTCGGGTTATCCGTCAGCCGGAGCATCACCAGAGACGCCAGGGGCCCGAAAGTCCGGTCCTCGATCTGCAGCAGGGTGTTGAACGACAAGTCCAGGTAGGCGAGTTTACGCAAATTCCCGAAAGTGGACTCGGAGATCTCGGTCAGAGAGTTGTTGCTGCAGTCCAGATAGACCAGATCGGACAGGTAGTTGAGCTGCAGCGCCGGAAGGTCCCCGATGCGGTTGTTGGAGATGATGAGCTGCCTGGTGGCCAGGGGCAGGTCATTGGGGAACAGGGTGAGCTCCTGCCCGGCGCACTGGACCACCAGCTGGTCGTCGCACACGCATCTGTCGGGGCAGCCGGCTGTGAGAGCCGGGGAAGGGGTCACCCCCATCACGAAGATAAAGAGGAAGAGGAGCCGGAGGGACTGGGCGCTGGGCTCGGGCAAGAGACGCATGACGAGGCCGCCCAGAGCGTCATGAACTCGGGCTGAGCTGGACCAGGACTCCCCGGCGCTCTCCGGGCATCCTGCATGGGTCTGAGGAGCTGTGGCAGAGGCGAGATGGCTGCTCTGAGTGTCTGGCTGTCGCTGCCTGAAAGCCTGGCTGCTGTTTATATCCAGCCTCTCTTTCTCTTTCAGAAAGACTATCGGTCAGTCACTCACACGCACTCTGGCGCGCCACGCACGTCGCCACAAGACATCATTTCAGAAGGTGACCGAGAGACGCTTACCGCTCCGTGGGTGAGAATCGCGCAGCTTACCGGACTTTGCCCCGCTTGAGCAGACCACAGAGCCACTGGATGTCTTCGATCATCCCCTCGGTGACTCATCTTTGTGAATTAGTTGTCGCCAGCAGAGTGCATTGTTTATTTAGTTTCCAAACAAATGCCATGAATCCTGAATCCTGGTGGTAGAGTCCCCGCGGAAACGCACCCCGCTCACATATGTCCTTGACTGTGTATGTCTGAGTGTGTGTGTGTGTGTGTGTCCGTCGCACACCGCTGTCCAGCAGACAGGTCGTTTTTTCCTCAGGAGCGCGATGGAGAGCGCGTCCTTCCTCTGCGCGCAGACCGCTCTGTGTGGCTGAGGCTCTGTGCTGCGCTGTGCTCCAACTCTCTCGCTCTGCGCTCCCTCTCTCTCTGCCGCTCCATCCGCACACGCTGCAGCCCTGCACACACACACAGAAGTACTTTGTGTTTGTGTTGCGTATGACTTGGCAGTGGTGTGAATGTAATGGTGACGTCACACGGTGTTGCTTTCTTGAGAAAACCAGACGTAAAGAGCGCAGGAGAAACTCAGGAGGAACTCAAAGTAATGACAGGAGTATCTCTTTCTCCCTGTGTGTGTGTGTGTGTGTGTGTGTGTGTGTGTGTGTGTGTGTGTGTGTGTGTGTGTGTGTGTGTGTGTGTGTGTGTGTGTGTGTGCAAGCAGCAGCCTCTCAGCCATGCACAGATTTACCAGGCCTTATCTCATGTGGTCCAGTGGCTAATTTCTCTTCATTCTGGCCCCCAGCGGCTTGTTGACAACATAACGCATTCAAATGGGATTGTGTGTGCTCAGTTATTAATTTTTCTTTTTTCATTTTTTTTGCATACTTATATTTTAGTTTAGGAAGTCACACATTCAGCTCTCCACGTTTGTGTGCGTCACTTTCTTTTGTCTGAACATTGGACCTGTAAGGTGGCTGACAGGATGTCGACTGCCACCTCTTGTGTCTTTGCTGCCAACGTCTCATTACTGTGTCGCTCAAAGGAACAAAAACAGTCACTTTGACTTTAGATTCAGATGACGGATGAAATTAAGATTTATTATATTGTAATACCAAGTGGTGTGATGGAATAGTTGCCTTCCCAACCGTAGATTTGCCATTATGTTCCTATGGCTGTCAGAAATATGAATAAATCATGTTGTTAGATGTTATTAAAGAAATGAATCTCGTACAGAGATTAAATATTCTCCTGAGTATAATTACTGATCATTTATTACCAGCTACTCTTATCTGTATGCAGTATTGATGCATTTCAAGCCTGTTTTCATCAAGGGTCACACAGAGGTCATTCATCTCTCAGTAGCATCACTACAGCCAGTGAACCACTTTTATCCGGTTTTCCAAAATGAAATTGTCGTTAACTGTTTAGAAATGTCCTGTGGAGCGTGACAAAAAGCTCAAGGTGTCAACCTGGCGTCTAAATTTCCCAGGTCCCAATCTGCTCAAGGATTCTTGTGATGTGCCCCAGATGTAGCTACCCTAATCCAAGGTGGGGCCTCCTTGGATCGGACTTGGCTCTGACCTGTCGAGGTATGGACACAGGCTCTCTGGGAGTGTCCTGCTGTGTCTGTAAAGGCTCATAGGTTTATACCAAAGTTAGAAATCTGAGCCAGTCTTTGATAAAACAACAGTGTAAGCTGAGAATTTGAAACCTTCAAAACTTTTCCAACAAGACTAAGAGTCTACACCCACGGCACAGTGGTGCTTCCAGCTGAATGCTGATGTTAAGCAGATGTTATGATGTTCACCATCTTAGTTTAGCTTGTTAGTGTAACTGGTGTATTCATGAATTAGGTTTATATTTCACCAATATTTGTCCTTGTAAATACTTGTTTTCTGTTTACATTTCATATCTGGAGCTTTTATTTTGTTATATTTTTGTTGTATTTCGGCGCTCTTTTCCTCGGTCACCTGCCTGAGAGGAGGTGTGCATGTAGAAACGTGGTCATGTGAGGCTGCTGATATCACTGTGCTTTACACAGCAGTTGTCGTCATCCAAATCCTCATCATCCACAAACAACACAGAGTTTGTAAAAAGGAGTATCTTGTCGAAAGTAATGTGGTTTTCGTCCCGGATGCAGAACCGTGGACCAGCTCTTTATCTCGCCAGACAGAGGGGGCATGGGAGTTCGCCCAACCAGTCCACATGTGTTTTGTGGATTTGGAGAAGGCTTACGACCGTGTCCCAGGGGCCTCCTGTGGGGGGTGCTCCGGGAGTATGGGGTTGGTGGCCCTTTGCTAAGGCACATCCAGTCCCTGTACCGAAGGAGCACGAGTCTGGTTCACGGGGCCAGCAGTAAGTCGGACCTGTTCCCGGTGAGGGTTGGACTCCGCCAGGGTTGCCCTTTGTCACCGGTTCTGTTCATAACTTTCATGGACAGAATTTCTAGGCGCAGCCGAGTGGTGGAGGGGGTCAGGTTCGGTGACGGGAGGATCTTGTCCCTGCTTTTTGCGGATGACGTGGTCCTCCTAGCTTCATCGAACAGCTGGACGCCTGAACACCTTGCTGGGACGGTTCGCAGCCGAGTGTGAAGCGGCTGGGATGAGAATCAGCACCTCCAAGTCTGAGGCCATGGTCCTCAGCCGGAAAAGGGTGGATTGCCCTCTCCGGGTCGGGGGCAGGTCCTGCTTCAGGTGGAGGAGTTTAAGTATCTCGGGGTCTTGTTCACGAGTGAGGGTAGGATGGAGCGGGAGATTGACAGGCGGATTGGGGCGGCGTCAGCAGTGATGCAGGCGCTGAACCGGTCCGTTGTGGTGAAGAGGGAGCTTAGCCAGAAAGCGAAGCTCTTGATTTACCGGTTGATCTATGTTCCAATCCTCACCTATGGGCACGAGCTCTGGGTAGTGACCGAAAGAACGAGATCGTGAGATCTGATGAAAATGTCCCCAGTTTTCACACCTGATGATGGCACTAAACAAAAAGTCAGGGAACCTCTGACGTTCTTACAGATCGTCCTCGGGGGATGTGAAGGTCTGTATTAAACTTTAACGCCAACCCATGAAATAGTTGTTGCGATATTTAAGTGTGGACCAAAAAAGGTGGACGACAGACAGACAGACATCGCCATCCCCACATAATCAAGACTGAATAGTCATGACAGCTAAATCTGGACAGAGGGAACAGATAATTTGTCAATTGTGAAAATATTATGGCTTTGATACTGACAGCCTTTCGCTCAGCTTCCATATCAGAGCTGCTGTGGTCAGACATGGGTATCTATCTCCAGTGTGATGCATCATCATTGAAGGAGAGTACGGAGCAGCCTGGAGGAAAATGAGCCCATTTGATCAGTGTCGCTTTCTGTCGGCCTGTCTGCTCCCTCTGGCACGGGTCTGCTGTCTAAATGGCCCTGCTGGATCGTGTTCGCAGGTAAAGCCTGGCGATCAGAATCATTAATGTAACTTTCCTCACTGACTGCTCTGAACGGTGTCAGCTTCCAGAGGTGCTTGTGTTTACCCATGTGCACGTACATGTGTGTGTATGTATGTAAGTGCTGTGTGACATGTGCTATTTAGCAGTCTCGTGTTGTGTTGTCATGTGTGTGTAGTACATGTGTATGTGTCAAACTTGTCTGTGTGGATGTTCCCTGCCTTTGTGGCACTGTACTTGTGTGTGTGTGTGTGTGTGTGTGTGTGTGTGTGTGTGTGTGTGTGTGTGTGTGTGTAGAGAGAGTTTGGGCCACATCTTTATTTTTTAATAAGGGTGTATGCAGTGTCGTCTGTCAACTGCCAGACAGCCGGTCTGATCTGATCCCCAGCCCGAGGGGAGGGCCACCTGTGCCATCAGAGGTGTCACTCACCTTTGCTTCACACCCGTCGCGTCACATCTTCTAGCTTCTCTTCGGAGGCGTCCCTGGACTAAATAATGACAGCTAAAAGTTTTTCATAGGAGTTTTCTCTGTCCCTTTCTCTTCCTCTCTGTGTAGCTATAACTCCTCTTTCCCTTTCCCTCCTCGCTGTGGCTCAGTATGGTCGTAACTCTTCTCCCATCTCGCGCCGATATCTTTCAGGCTATAAGTCCGAGGCTCTTTTTTTCCAGCACAACTCCATCATTCTAATGTAATTGAACCGAGAGTACGATCCTCTATCAGTCACCCTGACAGCCTCTATACTGGATGGTGTGTTTGTGTGTGGGTGTGTGCTCTGCGGATGGAGAAGATTAAACATAAAAACACAGCATGTGGATTTTACATTTTTATTTATTGCCTGTAATGCCTCAGTATTGCCAGTTATCAAGAAAACAAATCTGAAAATTGGTCACATGCAGGAGGATACAGTTTCCTTTGTGAGGTGTTGTGCGTGGAGAATTTACTACATAACTTCATGTGTTTGTCCGTCTCTTAATACTTTATGACTTTCCTATCCTGTCCCTACTCTCAGCTTTAAAGAGACAGTTCACTGCAAAATCTTAAATACATATTTTTCCTCTGGAGATATCGACCTTCTCTTGAATATCATATAACAGGATGACTCTCAGCTTGTGGTGCTAAAGGCGTCTGAAAAACTTAACATCCACGTCTCTTCCAGAAATTACGACCTCATGACCTTTCTGTGAGCAGTTTCATGTAGGAACTTTTTTCTTACTGTTCAGTAGCTCACCTAGCACCGCTGAGCTAGCTAGCGTTACAGCTCAGCCGAGGAGGACGCCATTAATGTTTACATCTCGTGCTGTCCTAAGATCATCCATGAGTAGATGCACACTTCCTTGTGTGTGGTGTCACTTTCATTTCTAAAGCAGGTTTTGGGTACTATTTTCTGATGTGGATGAATACACATTTGGAGTTTCTGTGAATATTTACAGCAGCAAGACATGTGTGTGAAAATAGCTACACGATTCATGTTCATTGTGATGAAGGAACAAGCAGCTAGTGTCCCAGCGTGTTTTGTAGAGATGCTAGCAGCATGCCGAGGGGTGGTAATGTCAGTCGGTCGTCTGTCGGTCCACCACTTTAAACCACACAGACATATGTCAACAAGTACTGGAGGAATTGCCATGAACAGCTCAGTCAACAGAAGAAAATGTCAGCATTGTACATTTCTACAAACCACAGATACTTTTGCATTTTCATAAATATCAGTGTGTGGCAGGACACAGTGGACATAGGGGGCTGCCTGTCAAACTGCAGACGACCATTTGAGACCAACAAATGACAAAACCACTGTGTTTTCAGGTGCTTTTTAGCCACCGAACGTGGGTGTTTTTTTAGCGACCTGACGCAGTGTTGCCATCAAGAATAGTTCCACACAAAGTGGTTGTTTTTTATCGAGGTATCAATGCTTTTCCTGCTGGGATTGTGCCACCAATTAAGAAGTGGGTATTCAAAGCCAATCATAAGCTTGTGTTTTTTGTGCTTTAACCTAACCACATATTAACCACATCATTGTTGGAAAGTAAGGAAATGCAAAGTTTCAGTGTACATAATAACATACACATGTATCTGTGGGTTGAAACGTACAGTGCCAACATTTTTTCTGGTGATCGGGTTGCCATGAATCTTGTAGAGGCATTCATGGTCCTCAGAGGATGAATCCTACTGACTTGGTGATCACCTGACTTTTCCTTGAGTGTCGCCAATGAGATCAGTATTTTACTTGGTCCAATATTTTGGTTTGTGACCAAACACCTGCAAAATTACAGCAACGCCATCACTCAAAAATGCTTGTTAGTCGCATCAGTTCATTGTTGCTTTGGGTCTTTTAACGGGATTTGTTGAGGAACAGATAAACATCAGCAAGTGTCACTAAGTCCTCGTCTTCATTTTGATGGGATGTTCTACTGGGGCGTTGATGGCTGCTGGTTCTGCAGTATCAGCAGAGCGTATTAATCCACTGCTTCTGCGCACTTTGGTGGAGTTAATGTGCTCACATAATGGCAGCCCCTCTAGTCCTGCCCCTTCAGACACACTCACAAACAAATTTGCATCACCTCAAACAAACATCTTCTCTCATATCCTTTATCTCCATCTCTACTCCTCCCACTACACACACAGACACAGACACAGACACACACACACACACACACACACACACACACACACACACACACACACACACACACATGGGAACAAACATGACAGTGTTGCACAACTGTTGTTTTCTTCTATGGTTTTGTAAGTAAATTAGCTAAAAACAGCGTGGCCTGAGGGATGTGCTTTTTTAAGTCTATGCTCAGACTGAAGACAGAGAACTATGTGTGTTAGTATTACAGTATATCTGTGTGATAAAACATCAGACACAAAGGTCAAACACACTGTACATGCCCTGAGCAGATCACTGTGCTGTCTCGCTCTTGACAGACAGCTTCAGTAACAGGACGCCATTCACCCCCTCTGACTCATGCCCGGCCTCGTGCCCCATCACCAGGCCCAAACTCAGCCCCGGGCTTTGACGAGGCTGCGGCTGAAGGGCTGTCTGAGGCAGTCTACACATTACTCTGCCTCCTGCCTCTGATGGGAGGAGAGGAAGAGGAGGGAATGGAGCTATTTCTTGGAAAATGTTAGACAGTAGTATGTCACTGACACTGTGGGCTGGTGATGAAGGAAACTGCCAGTAGAGGCCCAAAGAGAAATGACATGAGTGGTGACTGCACTGGTAAGCAAAGGGAGCAGAGAGCAACAGGACAGAGTGAATACTCCTCCAATACCCTCTGATACCAGGCTGACCCCTGCAGGATAGGAGGGGAAATGCTGCCTGGTTGGCAGCAGTTTCTGTGTGCCATGCCCAGGCTGTGTGTTGGCAGAGCTGGGTGTGAATCTGTCCAGCTGAAGCCAGGAAATGATGCTATAGGGCAAACTGAAACACGCTGGACAAAAACAGCTTTCTTCCTTTGATTAATGGCGACCACAGTGTGTCTCAGAGTCTGTGCTCCTGTTGTGACGTTTGCCCAACCTGCATGTCTCGTCCGGGGACAGACTGCCTGTGTCCGTCACAGTCCATCAGGCTCAGTTTCTGTCACTCACACTCCAACGTCACACTCAAACGTCATCCAACATCAGATTTCCATCTCAAGGCACGTACACATGAGAAGAGGAATACACGCCCGCCAGACATCAAATCTAAGCAGCCTCCAAGGCAGAACGATTGATATCCATCAGGTGACATTTAACTCCACTGCAACAGAATCTGCAGTCGAATGCAAATCTGAATGATCTCTCTGTCACACTTAAAGGTCCAGTGTGCAGGATTTTGGGGGGTATATTGGCAGAAATGAAATATAATATAAAAAGTTTGTTTTCTTCAGTGTATAATCACCTAAAAATAAAAATTGTTGTGTTTTCTTTACCTTAGAATGAGACATGTATAGCTACATAGGGAGTGGGTTCTTGAAGTGGGTTGAGTCTGCCTTTTTTTTTTAAACGTGAAACTGCTTTATTCTGTGTTTTTATCGGTTAAATCACCAGATCATTTGTTTTGGAGAGGAAGAGACCTCTGCAGATAATTCAGCTCCAGGTATAAACCTTCTGACCATATTGATCTTAAGTTATCAGCGAAAAAAGGTGAGCACAGATAAGCAGGTGCTGGGTCAATGGCTCACTGGCGACAAGCCAGTGTCAGAAAAACACGTATTTTAACATGAAACTGCTGTAATCTGTGTAAAAATTGCTAGATCTGTTTATTTTGGAGAGGAACAGCAACCTGGTCTCACTCTGGAGCGATAAAAGCCGTCCTCTAACGTCAGCATGATATGTGGCCGGTCACCGTTTAATGGTGCCTGGCGGCATCAGAGGGAATTGCGGTGGGACAAGAATGAAAGGTTAGGCGGCAAAAGTCCAAGTAGGGTGGGCGGGGCGGGACCGGATGTGTCCATCAAACACTGACTTTCACCCAGGAGAGTGGTGTAAAATTATAAAGCCAAACCCTGTTCTTTTTTCCTAAACCCAACCACGTACGTTAGTTGTTGAGGGAAAAAAAACATTAATTCATTGTGTTGTACCAACATAGTGCTTTTATTTTGAAAGAAACTGTAGCCCCTTTTTTAAACCGAAATTGTGCAAATTTGCAGGAAAGCCCAATCAGTCTTTTTTCAGCATTGGCAGTATAAAAACAAAATCAGGGAGTGCAGCAAAATGCCGCCTACCTACTTTTGTTTATACAGAATGCGCCTTTTTCGGGGCAATGGGGGGCGTGAGCAAGTAACAAAACGTGTAGCTCAGCGTGTGACGTAAACAGTGACGTGGGAGGGAAGCCGCGGCTGGTCAGTAATTCGGCGATTCTCTCGTAAGTCGGCCCGTCCTTCACCGTCCCCGTCATCTCACGGTTAATGGCCTCTTCGTTTGCGAGGACAAGGAGGGCGCGCAATTCCTTGTCTCCCCAGTTGCTCATCTTTACAGTGTCTGTCAGGTTTGTGTTTCCCTCTTGCTACTAGCTGCTCGCTAATTCCTGCTATCAGCTGTTTCCTGTTTATCCACTGCCAGTGGCTCGCACGTGCGGCGTTATCAACAGCTCCTCCCACAAGTCCTCAACAGCCCCTCCTGTTGCAGAAGGCTGCCTCGGTCTTTTTAAAACAAAAAGGTTCCGCCAATACGTCAAAGATGGAAAATTGGACACCTCGGATCAACTCGCCAATCTGGCTCTGTGTGTCTTAGCTGGTTGCAATCAAACCTCACCACTAGATGCCACTAAATCCCACACACTAGACCTTTAATATTCTCCTTTCTTTCTTACTTTCTTTTAGTTTTATCCGGTGTGTCTTTGGTCAGAGGTCGGCTCTACATGTAAAGATGTGTGTGATTAGTGTGTAGTTATGGTTATAGTTTCAGTTTCTGTTTGCCCACTTAACCCCACTCACTGTCCTGACCCAGCACCCTGCAGCACACAGACGCCTACACTCCACACTTTGGATAAATTTACATCTCAGTTACAAATTAATATGATTCACTGCGTTCAATGAGTTCAATGAGTCACGTGCATCATTGTCCATTAGAAAGAGTAAACAAAGCCAGACAGCAATAAAAACGTGCTTGCTGTGGCGGAAGGCAAGTAACCTGATCGATGTAATGTAATCAGATGCACCTGAATGCTAAAATAACTTTGTGATATTTCATAAACCGTCAGTCTTTATTATGGTGTCTGGACCACATGCACATTGGATATGCACAGACACAGACACACACCGCCGAGGCCTGGCTCTCTGTGCTCAGACTGTTGTGCCATCAGAGCCACTGTCTGACTGTGTAATTGCATAACCTGTAAAGACCTGCTCAATAATGCATGGTCAGACTAGACATGGGCAGCCTGACGGAAAACGTTACCTCAACAACCCGCTTTGTCTGGCCAAAGACTGGACACTCCAGAGACAGGACACAAGGCTGGAGGACAGTGTGTGTGTGTGTGTGTGTGTGTGTGTGTGTGTGTGTGTGTGTGTGTGTGTGTGTTTGTGTAGATTGAGGAAGTAAAAACAAACTTTCCCAACTGAATTTCCACTTTGAGTGTTGCTGAGTGAAAAAGCGACTCTGTAACAGGAAGTGGGAAAATACCAGAGTTACTCATTACTCATAAATGGTAAACTGACCATACTTCAGGTCTGTGGTGCATTGTGGGAACTGTGTGATATCGCAGCTGATCTGAAACTGTAAGGTCAGGAGCAGCCAAGTCCCTCCTCTCACAGGAAGAAACCTGCTCCAAACTTCCTGCAACTCTGCTGTACAACCTTCCTGCTCCTGAGAGCTCAACCACCAGCATGACGACTCTCCTCCGCAGGCTGGCAGGGCCCAGGTGCGCACCGAGGCGGTGGCTGGGACTGATTCTGCAGGAAACGCACGGCCGACCTTCCGCTCTGGTCCCCCGGGGCAGATCGCGACCGCTGGCCGGAGGCAGTCGCCCTCTGACGGCGCACAGTGGCGCACAGAGCCGCGGGCAGCACACACAGGCGGCAGATCCCGTGGAGGTGGATTTGAAGCGGTTAGAGGGAGAAGACGATGGTGAGGACACACTAACATGTAACTCAACATTGTTCCAGTTCACACTGACAGACTGGCCACCCTGTGAACACACACATTCACTGTCTGACAGCCATCATGTGATGCTACAGTAAAGCCTCTTTGTCCTGTGGGCTGCAGCTGCACACATGAGACCTGCTCACTTGCTGAAGAAAGGACACTGTGTTCCCACAAGTGCTGGTATTTATGTAAAATTATTAAAATGGGATCTTGTATTGGGAGCTTGTTAAATTCATGCAGGGAGTCGAGCAGCCTAACGTAAAGAGACTGTTATTCTATTACCACAAACAAATAAAATATTCAGGTTCAAAAAATTTACAATAAATAAAATAAAATAGAAAAAAAATAAAATTGAATTGAATTAAAACGAAATAAAATAAAATAAAGATTAAATAAAAATCATATAATAAAAACTTTAAAAGGTAAAACACCTCACAACAGAGTCCCATCCTTCAGTGGAGGCCTGCTGGTGCTTCAGTACCAAGACGTGCATGTAACATGATTCTTTTATCCACTTTTGACTTTTGTCCACAGAGAGTGAGCTTACATGAAGTGGAAATCTAAATGTTTATTTCTTCATTGTCTTTCTGAGCTAAAAGAAACTATCAGTACGAAATATTTTATGGAAATCCTAAATATGTAAATAAATAAATACATGAAACTTTAGATAGAAATAAGTAAAGTGGTGCGAAATGATCTAATAATTCTGAATTAATGTCTTTTTTAAAAACGTCATTATAAATCAGTCTTTTCTTGATAATCTACCGACTGTTTTTTCAATTATTTGAGTAACTGTCAGAAAATATAGGGTGAGAAAAAAATGCTCAGATCAGTTTCCTAGATCCCAAATATTTTCCAAAACCCAAAGATATTCTGTCTGTAAATGAAACACAAGATAAGTCTAATTCTCTTTAACTGATTATGAAAATTGCTAAACATTTTTTTCTGTCAACTGATTAACGTAGCAATGGTTAGGGTGAGGAGCTCGGGGTAAAATGTACCAGTGGTTTTATTTATTTCATCACTATGAAATATATACTCTGCAGGATTTTCCTAAAAAACAAAATATAGAGAAGTGATCCCTCTCAGTCATCACTTCTGACGTGTATATTTCTGCAGACACTCTGCCTGTATTTTTTTATTTTCTTCATATTTTCAGTGTTCGGGACGTTTATGAGCGTGTACCCCCACAGTGCGCAGGTGAGACTGGGGCTAAATAAAAACGGTAGCACCCAGGTGCCAGACTGTAAGCAGCAGGCATCTAAGACACACAGCACCGAGAGAACACAAATGTAATGAGGTGAACACTAAACAGTGAATCTGGGGTTAGCTTTTACTTTCTCTTTTGCTGGTGAGCGTTTTTATGAACAATAAGCGACAAATCTGCAAAGTATGCCTATTAGTTAAGATAGCATCTTCCCAAGTTATAATCATAAAATGTGCTATTTCTTCTCTTTTAATCGTTGCAAGTTACGACTGGCCCAGTGCACAATGTTGTGCATGTGTTGTCTTGACATAAATGGGGACTTGACATTGGACAACATCAACATACATATAACGCAGCGATCATCATGCATATCTAAAAAAATATCAAAGACAGGAGGAAAATAGTAATTTACCTGAATAGTTTTTATAATATATTTATAGATTGTATAGCTTATATATAAAAAGCATGTCATTTTACTTCAGATAGCTACTGACTATTTTAAAAAATGAAAAGAAAAAGAAAACCCCCTTTTTGAGGTCATATTTGAGGTATATTTCCAAGGTGTCAAGGGCCTGCTCTCTGTACGGGCCCCTCCACCCCAGGGGCCCAGTGCAATTGCCCTGTCTGCACTGTCTATATGTGCGCCCCTGCTTCTAGTAATTTATTGACAGGAATAAGCTTCCATACTGCGTAGGAGAGTCGTGGAGTGGTACATGAGGATCATGGTGGGAAACCTTAAGAGCTGAAATCAATAGTCGATAAACTCACAGATTTGATCGTTGAAAACAGTCAGTTGATTGCTGCCCTCTCTCTTCTGTTTTTCTCTCATTCCCAGGGATAGTGGAGGTGTTGATGTGCCGACACAAAGCCAGAAACGCTCTGGGCCATGTGTTTGTGTCACAGGTGAGCAGACCTCCACATCAGCACACACACACACACACACACACACACACACACACACACACACACACTGACTGAGACACCATGTCCCGTGTGCGCAGATGAAGGAGCTGGTGTCCACTCTGTCCAGTGACTCAGCGGTGCATGTGGTTATCTTCAGGAGTTTGGTGCCAGGTGTTTTCTGTGCAGGTAAGTGTTGTCTGGACCACCTGACACCTGCCAGGCCTGTGGGTCTGTGATCAAAGCCTGTGTTTACGATGTGTGACGTGCACGTCATGATAGGTGCAGATCTGAAGGAGAGGGCTCTGATGAACGACGCTGAGTCTGATCTGTTTGTTCACGGCCTGCGATCCCTCATGAGTCAGATAGGTAAGGAAGAGACCGTGAGAGAATAAAAGTGTGCTGTGTGTTAATGCATTCATAAACTCTCCTCTGTTTGTTGTAATGCTCTGGCAGCATCGTTGCCCATGCCGACCATTGCAGCGATGGACGGCGTTGCTCTGGGAGGCGGGCTGGAGTTGGCCTTGGCGTGTGATCTCCGCACTGCTGGTGAGTGACCTCTGAACCTTCGCCTCTTAACGCTGAGTCTGCATGATGCTCAGGTCTATTTAATATTCCTCTTCCCTTCCTTCAGGTGATGTTAATGGTGTATGAAAGGGGATGTCATGTTCTCTTCACAGCTGTCACCAGTCCAGTCATATCACATCAGTGGTCGGGTCTCAGCAGGACGGTGGGAGATGTAGCTTCCACTTAGGGCTGTTTTTCTAGACTGACAACTCCTTCATACCATCAGTGCAGATCTGAAGCCTGTAACACAAAATATTCTACAAGTGGCCAACAAACATTATGGGTTAATCCAACAAGTTCACTTTGTACTTTTTCTGTTCACCTCATGATGGCAGGACTATCATACAGTTTGTCGACATGCACAAGTAGGAACTACACAGGCAGAACTTCTGTGTGTTCCTGAACAGACAAGAAAACTAATGGTTACTCAACAGCGTAAATAGACGTGGCCACAGCAAATCAGTGCAAAATCAAGAGCTAGGGCTGCTGCTTTCATGAGCGCTGGAAACTTTTCACTGAAAGATGAAATGGTTGCGTTTGCTTTTTTAGTTTTATTTAGTTTGTAAAGGACAATATGCCCTTACATTACTCATTCATAAGAATAAAAGATGTGTGCACCAGATTTAGCAGAGAAGCTAATTTCCATCTGTAGTCCTTAAAAACACATTAAAACAATCAACACAATAAGACAAACAGACCTAAAGTGCACCATGGTCAACAAAGACAAACAACAATATACAGTCAACAGTAGCAGGTTCACAAAATACAATACAAGAGTAAGGTGCCAAAACCTACAACCAGAGCAAACAGTTATTATTATTATTGATAACTGTGCAGGCATCTAAGGTTCACTAAACAAGAGTATTACCATAAAATAAACCGTCAGTTAATGTGACAGTGAGAAAATATATGGAGTCCGTCCGTTGGGAAATTACAATTGTAAATACCAATGATGGTAATTTATGCAATACAGAAAAGTTACAGGGACAGTACAATACAACAATAATGGTAAAACAAGACATCCAATTACAGAAATATAATGAAGTTTACTGAAGATGTCTGCACATTAAATATACCCCATGTTTGGCCAGTTCGAAAGCGTGTCATCTGGTTCAAGTTAATGCTGACACGACTGAGTAGATAGGAGCCATTTTTTAGCTTCAAGACAAAAGCGACTATAAGCAGGGATGTTTTAGAAGTTGGCAGGAAGCCAATGTATTGCCAATGCCTTGATAGCCTTGTAAAAAAAGCCAGGCTTATTTGTATGTGATTTGTTTCAAAAATAACCCATCAGATGTGAACCAGCTGGACCCCAGGAACTCTGACATCATAGAAGCTAAATATTTGTCCATTCGACAGGTTTTTTCAGTGTTAGGTTTTAGTCAGTTTTTAAAAATGTTGTTATTAATCGATCTTTTGTTGATTCATCTACTGAATATTTACTCAGTTATTTGTTTAATCATCAGAAAATGCTAAAATCAATTTGCAGCTGGACCCCATTCAAAAAAAAGTTTGGACACCCTGGTTATAAAAGGTCAGCACAGAAGCTTCTGCCTTGGTCTGTTCAGCATTTTATAAATATAAATATAAAAAAATATATATATAATAAATACCGGCAATAATCAGTATTTTAATTTATTATTGGTGATTGCAGTATCTCTCTTTATCTGATGGATCGGACATTTTTATTACAATGTAAGCTCTTTTTTTTAATTAACAAATTTTACAAGGTCAGGTAAAATTCTATGTTTTATATCTGTTGTTAGAGTTGTTTGCAAGAGTTAAGTTTGTATGTCTTTGCATAAACATTGACAGGCTCAGAGAAAATACTGTCACTGTCATTAATTATTCTAGAAATTTTATTAACAAAACTGTTTCTCATTGTTGGATGTGATTAAATTAAATTACAATTTTAGCTACAGATTGCCTCTCTATTGGGAAATGGCTGCAGACAACATAATGATTCAGTCAATTAAAAATTCATTTATAACTTTTTATACAGGCCCAGTTTAATATTGCAGTAATAATGTGTGGTGGTGGCATCACGGCACACTGTTTGAGAACCACTGGATCAACTGATAATGAAAATAGTTGCTAATTATTAAAGAGATAAATCTCTGTGTTTATCTATAGACTGTAAACAGTCACCTTAACAAGCAGCAGTCAGTCATTACTAACTCATTTTGAGGAGAAGTGTATAAAATGATGCACAGAATATTCAGGCCATGGAAAGTCTTAAGAGTTAATATTTCACTGTGTGTCATCATCACATGCTGCGTCCTTCACAAGAAACTTAAACAGGCCTGTGCAGAATACATCGTCTGTGACACAGACTGTGGAGGAAGATGATTTTAAGCATCTTAAAGTCACTTGAGAAAACATAAAAGGTAAAAACTGGACGTGAAGGGGTTAAAAATACAGAAATCCACAGCGGTCAAGCTGAAAACAAGCCTGTTGTTGCTCCTGTTCACCCAGTATTAATGATGTGCTGATGAGCTGGGGACTGATGATAGCTGCTGAGGCAGGACACATCTGCCCAGCTGTTCACGCAGCTGAATCTACATGTGATTGGTTAAATTGGTCGTGGCAGCTCGGTGATTGGTCGAGCGCTGACGAACTAGGTGAGCAGGTGTTTGCATGCGCTGCTCTGACAGAGGCATCAGTCAGACTTTACGCCCTCCACAGCTTAATGGCACTCAGCAGCACAGACCTTCAACTGTCCTCTGTGTGTGTGTGTGTGTGTGTGTGTGTGTGTGTGTGTGTGTGTGTGTGTGTGTATTTCAGCCTGTTCTGCACAGATGGGTCTGATCGAGACGACACGAGGGCTGCTCCCAGGGGCGGGTAAGACGAACTGGGGTCACAGAAATGACCTTGCAAAGTACTGAGTGTGTTCGTGGAGAGACAAAGCAGCTGTGAGATGTTGACCTTGAAGTGGTTTGTCCTGCAGGGGGCAGTCAGCGGCTGCCGCGGATGGTCGGCATCACTCTGGCCAAAGAGCTCATCTTCACAGGTGGTTTTACAGAAACGCTGACATGTTGCTGTAGGTGCAGGATGCTTATCGTTCAGCGAGGGTTTTGTGTATCACACTCTCTCTGTCTGTCTGTCTGTCTGTCTGTCATCAGGTAAGCGTGTGGGAGGGCAGACAGCTCTGGAGATGGGGCTCGTAAACAGAGCTGTGGAACAGAACCAGACAGGAGACGCTGCCCACAGAGAGGCACTCAGCCTGGCCAGAGAGATACGGCCCCAGGTCAGAGAACAGACACACTTTTTCACTCTGCTCCAGCTCAGATACTGATGCATCCCTCCTCCTCCTCCTCCTCCTCCTCCTCCTCCTCCAGGCACGGTCCTGCTCTCCTACCTTCCTGGTCACCTCTCTGTGTTTTCAACCACCCATCTCCTCTGCCTCTCTTCATTCTGCTTTTCTCTTTTCCTGGCGCCTTCTTCCCACCTTCCCCTCCCTCTTTCCTCTCTCCAGGCCTCTGTCGCTCCGTATTTCTTTCACTCCAGTTCAGATGCCCGCAGTTGGTGGGGCCAGAGTGGCAGTCAAGTGGAGAAATGGACCACAAATAGCACTACATGCTCTCAGACACACACACACACACACACACACACACAATCATTAACTGACACATGCTTGTTACAGAAAAATGAATGAAACGAATGGGTCAAGCTCCAAAATCACTCCATCCTACATTTCCCATAATGCAACTCATCTGTGTCCTTTAACCCTCCCTGCCTTGTGAACACATCCACATCTTTCCAGTGCTTTCTGTAATAAATGTGTCTCGAAGCCCAGGCTGAGCTAATGACATCGCTATGACATCATCAGGGTTATTTTCCACGATTCGGCAAAGCTCATGCAGAGTCTCAGATATATTATAATTAAATGTTGAACCATTCTTTACGCGCAAAGGTGTTTTTCAGCTTTGAATATTTATTAATACCATCAGCATCTTCCTCTCATGTCTGTTCCTCAGGCTCCCATCGCTGTGCGGATGGCGAAAGAGGCAATGAACAGAGGCGTTGAGGTACACGGTGATTCATACATTTTATTATTATTTTTTTTATATCAGTGATAGTGGTGACTGAAGTCTGTCTCTTCCAGGTTGACATGACAACGGCAATGGCAATAGAGAGGATGTGTTATGCTCGGGTAAGACTTCCAGTGCTTGGAAAAGATTTGTTTTTTCCTTTAAAGGTTTCATTTGATAACTTATGAAAATGTTTTTGTCCTATTTGCTGAAACTGTCACTGTATCCACACAGAAGTACATGTGACATATAGTCATAGTCCTCTTGTGCACTCCACGTGCACTGTCGCCTCACAGCAACAAGGTTCAAGGTGCTCCAGCTTCCTCCCACAGTCCAAAGACATGCAGGTTAACTGGTGACTCTAAATTGTCCGCAGGTGTGAATGTGAGTGTGAATGGTTGTCTGTCTCTATGTGTCAGCCCTGTGATAGTCTGGTGACCTGTCCAGGGTGAACCCTGCCTCTCACCCAGTGTCAGCTGGGATAGGCTCCAGCCCCGCAGCCCTGTACCAGGATAAGTGGTTATGGAAAATGAATGTCCCTCCTCTTCGTGGTGCTTCTAATGGCATTCGCTAGGATCTACCGTGTCTGTTGAAAAATGACTCGATGACACGAGGTCAGTTCGTATCCTTTTTTGGGTATTTTATTGTAGACACAGCTTATAACTTCACACACCACAACAATGAGACAGTCCTCCAGAACAGTTCACCAAACATTCTTATATAGTCCTCCACAGACAGACATCATACCTAACTTTACATGTATGTTTGTGAATTTTTTGGGACATTCTGCTCATATTATCCTGCCCCATTGAAGGTTGTCCAATCTAAGTATATATTCTGCTTCTGACCTGACTTTAAAGGGATAGTGCACCCAAAAATGAAAATTCAGCCATTATCTACTCACCCATATGCCGAGGGAGGCTCAGGTGAAGTTTTAGAGTCCTCACATCACTTGCAGAGATCCAAGGGGAGAGGAGGTAGCAACACAACTCCACCTAATGGAGGCTGACGGCGCCCCAGATTCAAACGTCCAAAAACACATAATTGAAACCACAAAATATCTCCATACTGCTCGTCCGTAGTGATCCAAGTGTCCTGAAGCCCCGACATGAAAAGTTGTTTGGAAAAACCTCATTTGAAGTCTGTTTTTAGCCTCATTGTAGCCTGTAGCTCTCACTGCCTCTCTGGGCACCGCGCTCACAAGTTGTGTTGACTCCTCGACTCCGATTGGTTGTTTTCACTCAGGCCATCAGAGACACTATGAGGAGGAAGATCTGATCATCTGTCTCGTGTGCTGCTGTGTGGATACAGGGACAGTTTCAGCAAATATGACAAAAAGCTGTGTTTATAAAGTTACAAACTGCAGCCTGAACTTATAATTATGTTGATCACACATTTTCATGGCTACAAAATAATGATCCCATCTGCGTTTAGATTGGTTGACTGTAACCTCGCTTGACTTGATTTAAAGCACAAAGGAAGTTTGTTAACCACATAGACTAGGGCTGCCTTGACTAAGAATTTTCCTCGTCCAACAATAGTCGTCATTCAGGTCCATTAGTCGACTAGTTGGCACATGTTTCTGATATGAATGTAATGATTAAATGATATATTTTGGTGGTTTGAGTTGAAGGTGTGAGAAAGAATAGTTTCAGTAACATTGTTAACACTGTGCTACATTACAGAGAAATACAAAACCGTACTAATGAACCTTCATTAATATAGGCCTATATTTTATCTCCAAGTGCACGTCACACACTGAGCGAGCCGCCTGTTAATGACGCTGTGGGCTAATGGGCATGTAGCTACTTCCATGTTTCACATGATACGTCATGTTTGTAACTAATGACCTTTCTGGTCGATAAATGTTTGGTTGACTGTTAGGGGGACCCCCCAACTAAACGTGTGACACCACCAATTGGTTTGTGGACATTTGTTTTGAAGCCTTGAGTTTGGCAGTAGTTGCTAGGCTGCGAGGAAAACAGATATTGATCCAAAAAAGTGTCAACAATATTACCACTTGGAAACAGTGGGGGAAAAGGTTGTCATGCCAATGTTTTAAAACTACTTACTAAAACTTTGCACAGTTGTTGAATCAAGACACAGAGGATTCCATGATTTGTTTTCCACTGGAGGCTCTCTGCAGTCAGATCATCTGTTCACTGCTGTCCTGCTGTAACCCTTCCCCTCTGCTTTCAGGTCATCCCCACACGGGACAGACAGGAGGGAATGGCTGCCTTCATAGAGAAGAGAGCCCCGCGGTACACTGGGGAATAAACTCTTTGGAGCTATTGAATTTCTCTCTCTCTCTCTCTCTCTCACAGACGCACACCGCTCTCTATATCCTCATGTCTGACAGACAATTAACACCCATTGATTGTGTGTTTGCATCCCAGCCAGTGTCGATACATTAGTGAAGGTCAGCGTGAGCGTGCTGCCGTGATGACTCTTTGCTTTTGTGACATTCAGGATGAGACTTGCAGAGGAGATTGTTATTTTAACAAACAAATGACAGTAAAAAGTATGTTTTTATATTCATTCCATACTTGTGAATCTCATCTCTGGAATAAAAAGGCGACACAAGCATCATCTCCAGTTTATGGGAATGTACATTCTTTATTTCCAAACTTGAAAATGTGACTCTCGGCAGCGACATGGCACGGTCATGGCAGACATACAGTAGCTTGACTTTTTGTTTCTACCATCTGAATGTGTGATAAATTACACTGGCCGTGTTCCAGGGAGATGTTCAGAGGCTCGAATAAACAATCCAAAACATCAGGAGCGAGAACAGATTCTGTGTAATCTGCTGCTCTTTGCCCTCCTCGAAACTGAAGAGATCAGCTCAGGACACATGCATAATTAGCAAGCTTGTACAACAGCTGATTTACAGAAAACAATAAGGCTGAAATTCACTGAGCAAATAAGGTGATGGATTTGCTTGTTTTAGAGTACCATTTACTTGCCTGATATATTCTCTTTATTCCCTTAACATACAAGTCTGCTGAAGCCAAAATCCACTATGCCTCAAAACTGTTGTATCAGGGGTCTGACAGCAGTTCATATAAGCAGCATTAGCTTTGACTGCAGAGAGAAAGACGCTGGGGCCTTAATGCGAATCAAGACTTATGATGAAAAAGGAGAATGTGGGCATCGAGGTCAGCACCTACAGAAAGTGGCTTCTGCAGAATACCTGGTAAAACACCCTCCTGGTCCTGATACTAACGTCACACGTCCAGTCATTTCAGAGCAGAAATATACTCTGCAATATTTCCAATAACACCCCCACTCTCTTCAGGTAACCTGTCTTTCTTCTCTGTGTTTACTTTGTTCTTATCATAATTCTCAGATACACAAACAACGCAACATTCTAGGCTTGGGCGGTATCTATACTTTCGTACCTTCCTGACATTTTACTGGATCATACGGTATATGACCCGACAAAAACAAAATGTAAAAGCTGAGATCCTGGTGACAGGAGTCATTGTAGCATGTCTATCAGTCTAGCTTACAATGCTGCGTTTCTAAAGTCCGGGCAAATCAAAAGAGGACACTGACCTGCCCGAAAATAAATCTTAGGTTTTACTTTACCCTGACTCCTTGCGAGGCTAATTTATACACTGTAGAATGCCATAGGCTTGTGCTAATAATGTTAGCATGTTGTATTTGTTTGGAGAACGTTTTTAGTATAAGACAGCTGTTTTGTCTGTGAATAAATTTTGTGACGTTACCTTTGTAAAATGTTGCTGTTGTCCCTGGCTTCATATGAGTAGAGGAAAAGTCTGCTAGGCTAATTTATACAATGTAAAATGCCATAGGCTTGTGCTAATAACATTAGCATGTTGTATTTGTGGGGAAAATGTGTCCAGATGTTTGTCTGTGAATGCTGCGAATTAAAGTGAAGCTGATTTGTTTAATGTGTTTTGAATCAACTCAACTTTACAGTACTTCACAGAAACCCTGCTGCCCACTAGTGTTTTGGAGGTGTAACTGCAGAGTGATAGACACACCACCACATAAGTGTAAATTCTCACAACGGCGTAGGCCAAGTGTTCAGGCTATGGCGTAGAGCTGACGCACAAGTATAAACACGGCTTAAGAAAGAGGAGCTTCTGTATTTTTGGCTGTATTGAAAATCAAACTGTCGGGATCTCTGAATACCTCCGTATATGGTCATACCTTGATACCGCCCAAGCCTAGAACATACCATATAATAATTTCCATGCAATCAATTCAACTAGTCCTGAAAAAACAATTCCTATTTCTCTCTCATTTCCTATTATTTACAAATGACACACAGCCTTAATGATGCAGCTGCTTGTACAGACGTACATACACATGCTCACACTGAAGCTCTGTCTCTGTCTTTCAGACGCACAGGGAAGCACAGCAAACATACTGATATATACACAAGTTTCTCAAAGAGAAAACAGCTCTGACTCAAAACACATGTACATTCATCATGACTATACTGACCACTTATTGCCATTCGTGTCCAAGGAGGACATGTAGTTTTCCCAAACATAATTGGCGGTATCATTTCAGCTTATTTGAACTTTGGATCTTCTGATTTACAGAACTGCTGGTTTGTCGCCGATACGACACATTTAGGGCTGCCAAACGTTTGGAAAAGACAACGCACTGGAGCTTCTCAAAGACATGTAACTTCTCTATAATTTAGGTTTTCATCTTTAATGTTTGGAACATTTGAACCCACTGAACACACCCTGGGCAAGTGTCCTGTCACATCAAATCAAAAGGCATTAGCTGATAAAAGACTAAATAAAGAGGAGTGCAACAGCAGTATTGAGGACCCAGAGGCGTGGGTGTCAGTGAACAGAACACTGCTACAAAACAAACAAGCAAGCATTCCTAAAATGAACATTACAAGCGTTCAGACAAACTCCAGCATGCTTGAGCTCACAGCAGCGTCATGCGTTTATCTAATAAGCTAATCGACCAATTCGGCAACCAGAGCCCTCAGTAACATACGGGAGCTGGAGGGTGTCGATCCTCAGCAGAGCTTTTGGGGGGGTTCAATCCCGCACTGAGATTTGTACATGTGCATTGACAATTGTTTTTGTTTTTGGTACGAAAATCATCATGATGTCAGACTAACAAGAGCGAGCACAGAAACAAACCTCCTGTTGAGATTTGAGCGTAACTGATCGACAGTTCTCATAATTTAATTTTTTATCACGACATTAGCACACACGGAAACATTTTTTTGTTTTGAAACAAACACAAAGAAAATAAATAAAGTTAGTGTGTGTGTGCAAAGAACTGCAAAGTCTTTGTCCTTAAATGTTCTCGGCATTCTTCATAAAGTGTGTTTGTGCGTGGGGTATGCACTCACACACACATACAAAATCCCCTCTGTGGTGGGAACCAGCTCACATCCTCCTCTTGGTCAGGGAGCCTCAATTTCTGAAAGAGAAAATGCACAAGAATGAAAAACCTCCAGCCATCATGAGACTGATACACAGCAAATGACCACTAGTGTGTGAGTCTTTACCTCTGTGAGGTTATTGTGGTGGTGGGCGGCGACTCGTATGTGTTTGTGCAGGCTGGCCGGTGCGGGCTCTGTGGCGCTGCAGGCTCTCCAGAATGCTCTTCGCCAACAGTTTGACGTCTTTGTGGGTCTGTGGGTGCGTGTGCACGAGCTCCAGCTGCTGCAGACCACCTTCCTCCAACAGCATGCTGCAGTAGCGAGCGGCTGTAACACACAGGGGAATACAACTTCAAATCTGTCAGCTGTTAAGTGAATAAATAAGAGGCTGACATTTTTGGGGGAAATCCTGTGGGTCACAGGATTTCTGTGGGATTCCTGTGGGATAGGATTCAATTTCCACATTCATCACTGGGATGGGACAGAAAAAAGGTAATGGGAGCGGGGATCAATAATATTGAGCTAGTAATTTGAATCAGCAGCTGTTAGATCCTTTCCACTGAGCACAGGGAATATATGGCCGTAGTTATGAGGACACATACTTCCCTTATGTTGCATGTGAAGTAAAATGGATCGTTTAGGATAATAGCGAGATCGTGATGCTAATTTCAGTGAGTGCTTTAATGGTACTTCCAATTATGTGTAACGGAGGAGTTATTTGCAACATGTTTGTAGCAGTTGGACAAAATACGGTTTATTACCAAGAAATTTTGCCTCAGTGTTTAGTTGATTGAATATGCTTAGTTTCTCTATATAAATATGCAGTTCTAATATAAATAAACACTTTCTTTATTATTTAAATACACAAGATGGGAACAGGGTGGAATGAGAGTCCTTCTTTCCTGGACTGGGATGACACAGGAGTTTTTTTTGTGCAAGTATCATAGGACAGGAGTGAAAATCCACTCCTGTGTCACCCTCTGGTAAATAACTGTCTAGACAGATGTCAGTAAATTTCTCACCGTTCTTGCTGCAGACATGTTGCATGGCCCAGGCTGCCCACAGCTGGACACCAGGGGTGTGAAAGCACTCCAGCAGAGGAAAGAAGGGGTTGAATGACCTAAACAATGAGAGACAACAAGAATATGTTAAGTTTATACTGCATGTCACGTGCTAAAGTTGTGACTATGAATCTTTTGACTTCTAAGAAAAAGCTGTTTTGACTCTAATTAAAATAAAGCTTAATGTAAAACATGCATGAAACGTTTTACTGACTTGTTTTTCAAGGCGCTCCCTTAAAACACATTTTCAAGCACTGTTTGAAAATAAATTTGAGCAGACTTGCTCGATGATCCATCCTTCATTACACTGTTTGTGCCCAAAGACTATATTTAGTATGATAAGGAAAAATGCCAAAACATTTGTTCTGATTGTTCTAAAGATTTGAAATCTGGTCCAGACGTACTCTGGGCAACTGTCTAACAGTACAACTTTTGGATCACATGGAAAATCACAGTTTTTAGAAGTTAGAAAAAGTGCTGCATTATGTTTATTAAATGTTTTCCATATTTTTTACACTGCATGCGTGTGCAGATCCTTGATTCAACTTGTTATGAGTTTATAGACACCAAATACTTGACTGTGCTGTAGTTTCTGAGCCATTTTCTTGTCATGCTATATTTAGTCTTGAGCACATGGGACGACTGTTTCCCCTAAGATACATAGAAACATGGAAAAACAGTCCCATGTACATAAAGACTAAATATGGTATGGTAAGACAATGGCTGTATTTCAGAAACTATTTGACAGACTTTGACTTAGATTTGCTGTCAGGTAAGCCCAGAGAATTTCAGTTCCCGGCAGAAATGGGTTCATTTTCATCACAGGTTATGAACGGTTTCACTGCTGAGCCTGTAAGGAAACATGGGGCCCTGCTTGTGTTAATGTGTTTGTTTTCCTGCTTTATTATTACAGTAGAGCAGCTGCGTCTCACCTGTAGGCCACCATCTCACACTCAGGCGGGGGCCACTGCATAATGACATCATGCTAGAGATGGAGAGAGAAATAAAAAAAACAACTCAAAACTTTTCAAAATAACTGTGCAGTGTCTACATGTGGGCGTTAGAAGAAGTTTTGCTGACTCTTACCAGCTGCTCCAGCAGTGAGGACCGAAGCTCAGGGCTGAGCGTCCAGGCTGCCTCTCCTCGTGACGTCAGATGTGCGAGGATGCCCGCGGCGAAGTAGCTGACCTCCACCTCTGGGCTGTGCAGCAGGTTGCTGATGTGGTCCAAGAAGCCCTGCACCATCAGCTCCACATGAAGCTCTCCGACCTCGGCTATGTTGTTCTACACAACAAAAAGAGTAATGATGTTTTAATATTGTAAATGTATTCAACTTTTGTTTTTTCTAGAGGGTAATAAGAGAGCAGTGAACTCACCAGCAGACCGAGAACCTTCTGCTGGATCGAGGACTCATTGGGGAAGGACTGCAGAGGGGGTGGTGGGAGTGGGGGAGGTGTGGAAACAAAACAACAGTGAGTCAGCCTGCCCCACAGGCTACATACATCTGCAGAGCAACATGTAATTAAGTGTGATAATTAACTAATATGGTAATCTGCTCTGAGCTGTTGATGCTTACTGTTTATTTACATGTACATGTCGACATTTCTGTGTACCTCTAGAACTTTAATAAACAGATCCAGGCCCTGGTTCTCGATGAAATGGCGGCAGGTTGTTGGCGATTCATCAGTGAGGTTCCAGAGTGCACTCAGTGTGAATTTGAGGGTGGCGTCCACCACACCCTGAGTAGCCTTCTGACGCACAATGTGGAGCAGTTGCTGCAGGGAGGGGGGACAACATTAGCAGTGAAAACAGGAATTACCAGCTCACGGTTGTATGCCTGAGTTTGATGTTGAATAACGGCCAGGGAGGTGGTTTTGCAGGCCATTATGATGTCACTGTAAAGTTGACCTTTGACCTTTTTGATATAAAATGTCATCACTTAGAGGCTGTACACATGCCACGTTTCTTGCACCCTCAAATTCACTGAACAACTCCTGCAGGCGCGCTCAAATGCTAGAGCGACGCCATCGCTGTGCCCCGAGATAAGTTCAACTTTTGAAACGCAGCAGCACACAACCATGTGACGAAGAACAACCAATCACAGCTGACAAATATCTTTCCCTTCTTCCGTAATTATCAGTCTGTGGTAAATATGGAAAGGCTGATCATGTTAATGCAGGGCTGCCAGAGCTTTACATCTGTCCCACAGACGATAGGCCTGCACACTCAGGACTTATTTTCTCATAATTAGCATATGAATTCATAAGTTATGGCTAATAACAAGTTTTGTGAGGTCACAGTGACCTTTGACCACCAAAGTGTTATCAGTTCATTGTTGAGTCCAAGTGGACGTTTGTGCCAAATTTGAGGAAATTCCCTAAAGGTGTTCTTGAGATATTGCGTTTAAGAAAAGAGGACAGACGGACCACCCGGCACACAGGCATAATTAGCCTTTTATTTTTGTCCATTAGTAAAGAAGGAAAAGAACAGAGCTGAAATGAGAGGCTTACCTTGACGATGAACAGCTCTGCTCCCAGCTGAGCCGTCTGCTCTGTGGACAACTGGAAAAGGCAAGAAGAGTTCAAGAAGAGTTCAAGAATAACCCTACAAATGTGCTGAAAATGCATATAATATGAATGCAACACATCACGTACCTTAGCAGCCAGTATGGAAATGATCGCCACAGCCATCCTCTGCATGTTCTGGTCTTCATGGTTGCAAAGCCACTGCATCACGAGTTTGGCAGCTTCAAACCTTGCAAACAGGAAGAGGCAGAAAATACTTGAGTTGTAAATATATTACACATTCGACAGATTTGATTTTATGTCATAACCTTTTAATTATTTTACTTTTTGATTTCCTGCTTTGCTTCCACATTTACTTCAGTCTTTTATATATTACGTCCTTTTTAAAAAGATGTAACCGTTTGAAATGTACATTATAAAAACATGTTAACATTATTTTAATAAATGCTGAATGAGTATTTCTCACCTGTTGAACGGAACCTCCTGCAAAATGCGATCGCTGCACAGAGACAGCAGGCAGTTCTTCTGCAGCTGTAGACAGAAAACAGGCATCAGTCCGAAACCTGAACATGTGACTGCAATGACCTCACGCAATCTGTTACTGTACTTTCCTCTTCTTATCAGCTGTGTTTCTGTGCACAGGCCCAGCAAACAACACAATATCCAACAAATACATTTGGTTTATAACTGTACATGTTGCTTTCCACGATGACTAATCCAGTTATAACCAGATGCCTATATCTGGCTCCAGTTAAGGCCACACTGATTTTTAAATTGTATTAATGGTTTAGAAAGCACAATAGTCTTGCGTTGCACTTCATTAAATGAAGCTCTTATCTCCATCCATGGTGAGTAACACAAAAGAGGCTGTTTCAGGCTGTCACAATGCACTCAGGTTGCATACAGTTTTTCCCTCTCTTGCACATTTACATACCAACCCTGTGACCCACCCTCTACACTCAGACAAGGCCTCCAATTCCAGCTCGCTCTCAAGCTTCAATTATTACTTCTGTCTTGTTCGTGACAAACTGCAGCTGCCAGTGTGGTTGGTTCAGGCAGGGCAGGCTTATGTCTGGAGATTATGTCTGTACACAGGCAGGTTCTGAGTGTGAATTACGAATATAGTGTGTACACGTGTTTTTATATTTGTCTGCTGTTGCTTTATGTTTGCTTTTTAAATGCATTTTCTACACTGTTTTAACTATTTATTGTCTTGCTTATAGCTTTGTTTTTAATCCTCTATTGTTCCTTTAATGTTTCATTTTAATGTATTTCTCTTGTAAAGCACATTGAATTACCTTGTGTGTGAATGGTGCTATATAAATAAAATTGCCTTGCCTAAAAGACATATATATATATATATATATATATATATATATGGTGCCCTTTACAATTAACTCTGACTAGTTTGCATAGTTTCTAATTTTACTCCTATTCTTTACTTCCCTATTTATATGTACTAATTTCTGGCATTTCCCATATTGAGATCAATAAAGGCTTATCTTATTTTGTGTATTTTTTAAGTATTAACATTTTAAAATCAGCAGTTATAAAACAATAAAAAGCTTTTCTTCATTTTTGTGTTTCCTGCTCAACAGTACATTAACTAAAACATTTAGTTTAGCTTAGCAGAGGGTGTTTTCTATATTCATCTGTGCCTTGCTTGTCTCGTCATCATCATTGTTGGGAACTGCTGACATGCCACACAAAACATATTTATATTTAATGCATGAGAATGAACTCTTCCACCGAAAATCAGATGCCCCTTTTTAGAGCTGGGTGATGAAACGACCATCTACGATATATCGATATATTTTCAAGCAAGATAACAATTTAGACAACACTGCTTATATCAATATAGGGTTAAGTTGTATTAAATGACGCATACCAGTGTTCACTTCTCCTCTCTCACACTCTTTGCACAGCTCCGCCTCACTCACGCACTCACAAGTTCTTTGGCAACACTAAGAGGCACAGGGGTATTTAATCTGCCTATTAATAGATCTATAGCACAACAACAGTCTATAAGTTGCACGTGCAGTACAGCGCTGTGCAGCTAGTTTGTGTGTGAGGTGGATCATAGCGTGTCGCCGTTCTTCTTGGTAGTTGTAGTCTATTTTATGACAGTGAGACAGCGCCTGGATGCAGGCGACAGATCTGTTTCAAAAATGCAGCGACAACACAGATGTTACATATACAAGATGTATATAATGTGGACAAAATGTCTCTCGCTCGTTCCCTCCCTAGGCCTCTCTGTTGATGC
The DNA here is from genome assembly GCA_035609425.1 of Epinephelus awoara. NCBI lineage: Eukaryota > Metazoa > Chordata > Actinopteri > Perciformes > Serranidae > Epinephelus > Epinephelus awoara. The sequence goes on along the minus strand of CM069303.1, from coordinate 39,794,821 downwards.
TCTGTGCATAAGTAAGGTTAATAACCTAAATAAATGAAAATATTTAAATCATTTTCCAGCACTACATTTCATGGAAAACAACTTTTTGACTCTGCCCATAAAGATTTTTAATTGTTTCAAACCTACCTGATACTTTCATAGTCATGTTATAGTTCAGTGTCCTGTGCAGCAAACCTTTAAACGTCTATCGTTCCAGTGCTGTGTGCAAAAACATTAGCGTGCAGCCCCGCTATTTATTTTATGTAATTTTTACTTGACATGTGGTGCAGCTGTATATTTTCAAACGGGAAAAAAATCCTTGTATTTTATTTTGATCACAGTCTGTTTTTATAAAAGTGCGAGTGACATCTCAAATGTGGCTTTGACTTGCAACTGAACATATTGCCCATAGACATATATCGTGTGTCGCCAGTCAGCCTGTAAATACCGAGATATGAAGTTTTGTCCATATGTCCCAGCCCTACCCTTCTCTCACAGTTCCCATGACTGATATGACATGCATGATGTACGCCACTGGGAAAGCAGTGAAGGCATGACGTTACCTGTTGGTGGTTGGGGAATGTCCTCATGGCCTCCAGCAGAAGCTGAGTGACGGTGCTCAGCAGTCGCACTGGCATTCCTGCTGCCAGGTCCTGCTTTGTCAGGTTGAACACACAGGCACTGGCTGCCAGCTGGACATTCAGAGTGGCAGGGTGATTCTTCATACCCAAAACTACCAGCTAGGGGAAAAAACAAGAGAGGAGGGAATTAATTTAATGTTAAGTGAGACAGATGAGGAACTTGTGTGGGGGTGTACGGCTTTGACATTATACTCTTTTTAGAAGGAAATGTGACTCTTTATCACTTATCAGATAAATATGTGGTTCAGATATGACATTATCTGAATTGCTTTTGCATAATAAAACAATGTAATCTGATAATCTACACTGTTAAAAAGACAATAACGTTATGGTCTCACTTTGAGGATGTCGGGCCTGGGTTTCTCCATGACATGCGTCAGGCTGAAGAGATGAAACAGAGCCTCTCTCACAAAGCCTTCCCTCTCACTGTAGCGACGCAGGGCCTCGCAGATCTGGGTCTCATTGGCTTCTCCTGTTACCTGTTTTATACAAAAGACTGTTTACTGTAGCAAACCTGGATTTATACATGCATGTTATCAATGTTCATTTCGACATCTATACCTACCTTTAGATTTCCTTCTCCGGAGAGGAAGTCAGAAAAGCCAGCATCTGTGGCCAGAAGCCCCACAAAGGTCATCCCTGGTCTCTCCTCAACAAAGGCCTTGACAGCTGCATCCGTCACCTGTAACGTTCACACGTGTACGAAATCACAGTTCAACTCTACAGCCTGTATGATTTGTTTTCATTCTAGCTGAAATGCTCATTGACAAATAGAAACACACACACATACACACACACCTGTTTCCTCCCCGAGACATCCAAAGAAACAAGAGCAGGCAGGATCCCTGGCTGTCCAAGCAGCTGACGAGCCACGTCAGAGGTAAACTGTTTATCATCACTGATGTCCAGGTGCTGCATTGATAGAGTTTCACACAAACACACACACACACAATAGTATTTTGAGTAATACAGAACAAGCATGGCTGAGTGTTCTTCTCAGCACAAAACAATAAATAAAAGCAGGTTTAATATTTGACACACAGTGCAAAACCATCCTTCCACTAACCTGCAACACATCCAGCTGACCTATGACTCCCAGCAGCTGAGCAGTGCTCATCTCCAGCCTCTTCAGCTGGTGCAGCGTTAGCGAGCGCAGCCGCTCCTTCAGGCCCAGCAGTGGGCTCAGGTTGGTGACTGAAGTGTTGGAAAGATCGAGGCTCTCCAGCCGAGGCAGCGAACAAACATCGACAAGCCCAGAATCGTAGAAGTCTACGTTGGCTAGAGACAGGGAGCGGAGGCCCTGGAGGGAGCTGAAGCGATACCGGATTGGTTCCTCCAGAGAGGACATGGTGAGACCTGTTAAGACAAGTCGCTGGAGGGACTCCTGCAGGATGTTTGAGGGAAAACTTAAACTCCTTAAATATAAAAGGGTGGTTTGAGAACTTATTTTGAGTCACACAAGCTGACATGATCTCACTTTACCTGACAATATTTATTGGTGGCCAGTCCCTGTAGAATATCAGGAATAGTGAGGTCTGCGTTGACCCTGGCAGCGTCCAGCTCCAACAGCCTGTGAGGACAGAGGGCTTTCTGGAAGGCCTCTGCAGAGATTCGTGCCGTACGGACACAGGCTCGTCTCAGCCGCAGGTATTCACAGTTCCGAAATACACCCACTGTGCTGTCATTCAGCAGACCTGCAGTGGAATGAACCCGAGTTAAGTTTAATCTGCGGCGTCATGCAGGACTGAGCAGGGCTTGTACAATACTGCCTCTGTTCACCAACGGAAAGGTTTAGGTGACAACATGGCATCAGATTAAGTGGCTGTTCTTTACTTTTTGAAAGATATAGAAGCAGCTTTGGAAAGTCACCCAGGAGATGTATGCAAGTTTAGATTTCCTTTTGTTTTTAATCAAGAGTTATTCAGGTTGGTATTAAAAGGTTCTACAGTGTAAAAACTAAACTACAGATCTTAAATTGTGGGGGTTTGTAAGCTCAGGAATCGCCAGCCCTGTTCAGGACTGCAGGGGCCATAGGTTTCACTTGAACACTGGCGGGGCACACATATGAAACGCAGGGTATGGAGGTCCTCTGCCAGAAAATTTTGAGCACTACCCCCTTAATTCCTGCATTCTGGTGAATTCTGAGCACCCACTGGTGCCTTGCTGCATCAGTTTATAGTGTAAAAGTCATGCATCAATTTTTATCAAGAAGGGGACAAATGCACATGTTCAACATATTTAGAATCTACACCTGTGCGTGACCTGTCTTTGGAGGTCCAGGTTTACCTTCAGTGGCCATCTTGGCCAGCAGCTGGTCTGCGAGCTCCTGAGGGAAGAGCACAGCCTCTCTGAAGCACAGGGAGCCATCAGGACGCTTCACACAGAAACACTCCAGGTTCTGGCTCACATGGGTCAGACACAGGTCGGTCAGAGCCGGTGGAGACGCTTCATCCTGGAAACAAAAAGGGAGATTTGTTTCTGCGGTTGCATTCACTGCAACTTGTTCATACGCTATTTTTAAGCAATGCGACGCAGCGACTGAGCTCACAAAAACACATACGTCACACAAAATACCTGAAACAAAGCTGAAACTCACCGTGTTTAGGAAGCTACAGGCCATGGCTTGAGAGATGTTTTAGCTTATGCAACCGAGACTGGTGTCGCTTTCTAAGCGGCGAGAAATAAAGCTAAGCTAGCTAACGTTAGCTGCCGAGCGGCTCCGTTGTTAGCCGTTTCACTTTGCAGTGTTCACCTGTCCGAGACGTTATGCTAACCTGTCTGACAACACAGGTACGAGGAGGAGAGGACGGCGGGCGAGCGAGCGAGCGAGCAGACAGCTAGCTCACTTGTTGTCGCCTCCGAGGTGGAAAATCGCTCTCCGTGCACAAATGTCGAAAGCTGTTCGCTGCCGCGGCGGAATCCATGTTTAAAAGATATCGACTATGCACTGTAGCGGCTGGAGCTGTGAGCTGCGGAGTCAGGAGGGGAATATCGTTTTCACAGCCAGTAGTCGGGTCTATTTTTGACTAGACTGACAGCCAACAAAGGTCAGAACACCGGAAGTGCAACAGCGGAGGGGGCTGGACTACGGAAGCCTCCTAGGGACGGTTATAAAACCAGGAAGCGAGCACCACAAGACGAGCGTGACCGAGTTCTTCTTCTGTCTCCAAAGGAAAACTATCATTAAAACAACCACACGCGTTGACAACAACTTACTTGACGGTTAACGGACGCCATCTTTTTTTGAGATTTTTATTTGAAGCACCCACTTTTGTATAATCGCTCAGTAACTCGTTCACCAAGGTCACAAGTGCTCGCGGATGCAGTGCAGCTAAGCCTTCAGCACATGCGATCACACCAAAGTTTGAAGGCACAAGTGCAAGAAACATGGCTGGACTTATAAACTTTGAAGATGAAAATGAAGTGAAGCAGTTCTTGGACAATTTGGGAGTGGAGTACAGCTTCCAGTGTTACAAAGAAAAGGATCCTGAAGGTAAAGCCCGCTGCGCTGTTCCCAGATCAGTGGTGCTGAAACTCTGTTGGACATGCAGACTGAATGTTTGACATGTGTTAATGGTGTTTGCCTCGCCGTTTATTCCTGTGACATGTTTTTCTCAGGGTGCCAAAGGCTCGCAGACTACCTGGAGGGTGTGAAGAAGAACTATGAATCTACTGCACAAGTGCTGAAACATAACTGTGAAACATATGGACATGGAGAGAGCTGCTATAAGCTGGGGGCATACCACGTCACAGGCAAAGGTAAAACACCAGAGTGGTTTGTTGCTGTCCATGTTTTATTCTGCTGGTGTTTGTGGTCACACTGCATCATGTGTCACACAGCCGTTACAACACTGTAGGTCTAATACAATGACATGAAGTGCACAAGCAATGGATGGACTTTGTAACCACCACATTTATGACTGTAATGACATTACTGGTGACTTTGGAAGATAAAGTTAGTAAAGAACAATACATGAAGAAAGCTTGAAATATGATGCATCCTTGGAGGAGTGTCTGTAACCAAACAGCTTGTGGGCTACATAGAAATTAGTGTTAATTAGTTCAAATGAGTAGTGGAATAATTGAATCAATGATTAATTATTATCAGGTCAAAATGCCAAATATTTGCTAATGTGAGGATTTACGTGCTTTTTTTCATATCATCATAAATTCAATACCTTTTGGAAATTTGGTCAGACTAAAAAAGCATCTTAAGGCAACAGTTTGTATGTGATGGGAATTTTTTGTTAGACTTATTTGTAGACAAAGCTTTAGTGTTAGTGTTAGCTTTAGTGTTAGTATAGTGCACCCAAAACTGAAAATTCAGCCATTATCTACTCACCCATATGCCGAGGGAGGCTCAGGTGAAGTTTTAGAGTCCTCACATCACTTGCAGAGATCCAAGGGGAGAGGAGGTAGCAACACAACTCCACCTAATGGAGGCTGACGGCGCCCCAGATTCAAACGTCCAAAAACACATAATTGACACCACAAAATATCTCCATACTGCTCGTCCGTAGTGATCCAAGTGTCCTGAAGCCCCGACATGAAAAGTTGTTTGGAAAAACGTCATTTGAACTCTGTTTTTAGCCTTGTTGTAGCCTGTAGCTCTGTAGCTGAACAGAGTTCAAGTAACATTTCTCCAAACAACTTTTCATGTCGGGGCTTCAGGACACTTGGATCACTACGGACGAGCAGTATGGAGATATTTTGTGGTTTCAATTATGTGTTTTTGGACGTTTGAATCTGGGGCGCCGTCAGCCTCCATTAGGTGGAGTTGTGTTGCTACCTCCTCTCCCCTTGGATCTCTGCAAGTGATGTGAGGACTTTAATTCACCTGAGCCTCCCTCGGCATATGGGTGAGTAGATAATGGCTGAATTTTCAGTTTTGGGTGCACTATCCCTTTAACAACCACTTAGTATTGAAATTTAAACACCACTGAATTCACAGCATGGAAATATTTTACATTGAAAAACCATGACTGAATTTATTTGTTTTGAATTCACCTCTTTGAAATTAAAATATGTAATTTGTTAAATTAAAAACTTCAAAAGCTAATTTATTTATTTTTTTCAATTTTTAAAAATCCAAAAACTCAAGTTTCAGAATTTCAATAAACAGATTCATTGATTGCTCAAATTCAGTAATGAAAATTAAGGTTGAAAATTCTGTTGGTTTTTCTTTTTTAAATTCTGAAATTGGAATTTTTAGATCTGAATTTATGAACGCTGAATACGATATATTCAAATTCAGCTTTTGAAATTGCAAATCAATAGGTTTAATATTTAATTTCCATAGATGAAAATTCAGAACAAATAAAATCAGATATGTGTTTTTCAAAGTAAAATATCTCAGTGCTGTGAATTCAATGGTGTTTAAATTTCAATATTAAACATTCAGTCGCTGTTACAATTTAAGTACTTATGTTTCTTATTTGCTTCCATACATTCAATAAAAAAAATCTAATGAATATTGTTAACATGTGAACACATGAATATTAAATTCTTCAAAAGAGTTCTTTTGATTTTGATCCTTGCAGCACTTCTGAATGATTCTTGCTATAGTATGTCTACTCTTTATTCAAGTGTGGTATTTGAAATCTTCCCAACAGGTGGAGTGGCTGAGTGTCTGAAAACTGCTTACTCCTGCTTTATGCGCTCCTGCAATACCAGCGGAAAGAAGTCCATAGATGCCTGCCATAACGTTGGTCTGTTAGCCCATGATGGACGAGCTATTGAAGGAGGACCTGACTCGACTATAGCTCGGCAGTACTACGAGAAAGCCTGCGCTGGTGGCTTCGCTCCTTCCTGCTTTAACCTCAGTGCTTTGTACATCGAGGGCAATGCCAAAGGACTGGCGCCAGATATGAATCAAGCTTTGAAGTACGCTAACAGGGCTTGTGAGCTGGGAAATGTGTGGGGCTGCGCCAATGCAAGTCGCATGTACAGACTTGGGGATGGTACGGAGAAGGATGAGAAGAAAGCAGAGGAGCTGAAGAATCGAGCGAGGGAGCTGCACAGTTTAGAGAAGGAAAGGCAGCTCAAATTCGGGGAGTGAATGTGACACACTTGGTTAAATGATCATATATCATACACACATGGTGCTCAGTCAGTAAATGTGTGCAGAACCTGTTCAGGGCTTCAGAGGTAGGAGATGATGTGTCGTTTAAAAATGAATGGTGAAATAAATGTGTTTGCCTCATTTACAGCGTGTAGACTGACAAATTCAGGGAGCAGTGTTTACTTGACTGTTTGTGTCAGTAGATTTAATATATATATTAATGTGAATGTAAAATAAAATGAGTCTTGATTCATGTTCAGTAGTTGATTATTAATAATGGCTTTTAAAGGTCCATGACTTGTGGTATAGACATTAGGCACAAGCTTACAGGCTTTAAACTCAGTGTTCTGTCTTTAGATCAGCATCAGATTGTCGTGTGCACCAACCTTTTTATACAACATTATACATATTTATTGTGTATGTTATTAGTTTGGTGTGGCACAAAATTTATTTTTGTTTAACTTGAACAGACCTTTTTGAACATGTCGAATGAGCTGCCTCAAACTGTGAAGCTCTTGAGTGCTCAGCTGTAACAACGATGGGGCTAAATGTAAATCAAGCAGGCAAACACAATGTTGATGTTGGAACTGTTGGGTTTTTGTATTATGTAAGAATAGTGACATGTATAATTGTTAGAAAACATAGTGACCAAACTGGAGAACCCAAATATTAATCCTTATGGTTGGACTGGTTAATATTGGTCCGAAAACTTATCAGTGATGAACATTTTGGCTGAGCTCTGTGAGTGATCCAGATTTTGCTATAGCTAACTTTCTACACATAAACATAACTTTTATAATTATATCAAATGTGTTTTAAAATGTTTTAATTATGAGTGACTTATGAGTGTAAGTTAGGTTTATGCTCACTCTACTTTAATCCTTTAAAGGCATGGAGTCTGAGATTTAGGGGGATTTAGTGGCATCTAGTGGTGAGAATCATCATTTCTCCAAAACATGGACCCGGTGATTGAAACTGGTAGAAACACTGAATAAAACAGTGTTTTTGAAAATAAATAAACAAATAAAATCTGTTTTTCCAACACCCTTGTCATGGAGGGGCTGACACAACAATGTGAATGGCTCTATCAAGAGCCAGTGTTTGGTTTGTCTCTTCTGGGCTACTGTAGAAACACACAACATGCTGATCTCCGTGGATCAGGATCAGGTCCCTGTATAGATACTAACTCATTCTTAGGTAACAAAAACCATGGTTCTTTTTTTAAGTGATTAGACACTGAAGAAAACATTAGATTTCTGCCAATATATCTCTGTAAATCCTTCACACTGGACTGAGTTTCCTCCAAAAAACATGCCACTTCCTGAAAATGGTCTGAATGGAATTTTAGGGGTTTTTGTAAGGTAAGAAACTAATAACTAACAGAGTGACTGCAGGGACAGAATACATGATGAAATGATGAAAACAGTTAGAGAAATGTTGTCCTTCCTGTTATAAATAGTTATAATCAGAGAGAGTGTAACATGACCTAAAGATAATGAAATAATTTTTGGAATATTTTTTATTTTTCGTCGTTTGTGTAGGAGTCAACTACTTTGCACTGAGCACACAGTAATGTGTATGTGTGTGTGTGTATGTGTATGTAAAAGGAGCATTATTTGTATTTATGTAACAAAGAACACCTTGATCTGTAATTTAAGCCACTCACCATAAATATTTGACAGATTTTAAAGGAAAATATAAGGAATTAATTCACGATGTGAAACCTAAAAAAATAGCTTGATTTATGTTAAAAACATAGGAAGGCAATGAGCAACCAAAGGAGAAATTTGCAAGAAATTAGTAAAAAGAGAAAATTAAAAGCAAGAAAATTAGAATTAAAAATTAATAAAAAAGAGAGAGACAGAAAGAGAAAAAGTTAAAAACAATCAAACAAGTAAATGACCAAAAGAGTACTTAAACATTATAAGAATAATTTTGTAACATAGTTTTAAAACGTAATAAATTATTATTACAAGAGAAATGTCTCTTTTTCTTTTTTTAAACATTTTTTTGCTTTTAATTTTCTCTTTTATTTCTAATATTAAAATATCAATTTCAATCAATCAATTTTATTTGTAAAGCCCAATATCACAAATCACAATTTGCCTCAGAGGGCTTTACAACATATGACATCCCTCTGTCCTTTGGATATAATAATCATTATTTCTAATATTTGATTCTATTAATAATAGTAATCATAGATAGCTTTATTGATAAACTCAATGTCCATTTAAAAAGACATACAAACACACATATAATTTAAAAATAAATAATAATAATAATAATAATAATAATAATGATACCTTTTATCTTATTATCCCCTCGGTTTTTTTTTGTGGTTTTTTTAAATAATTTTGTAATCTATTAATATTTTTTGCAATTTGTGGAGCATTTCCTACTGAGGCTCGTTGCCTTCCTTCCATGCTTTCTTTTTTTTTTTTTAAATAAATAAATAATTTTCTAATTTTCTATTATTTGTGGGGCATGTCCTAAAGAGGCCCTCAGTAATACACGGTCATGTCCTGAAACATGTTCACGCTGGCTGGTGCTCCAGTCACTGGTGCAGGCACAGCTGTGGTCGGACCACAAGATGGAGTCAGAATCAAAGACATGAACTTTGCGCCACCTTTTCAAATCTCACATGGCGCTTAATCCTGGACTCTTCACAATAGGTGGGCGCCGGGTGCGCTCCCCCACGTGTCAACGTTATACCCCACTGTATCAGCAACCTGCAGATAACACACACGCAGACAAAAGGTGTGTGTGTGTGTGTGTGTGTGGAGGTGAACTGAGCCGCCGGTGTGAGGAGGAGGAGGAGGAGGAGGATGATGATGATGGGCGGACTAGCTCCGCCCGTCAGCCGTGCGTCTCCTCAGCCCTCATTCAAAACAGAACACAGCTGTTGCGAGGCGCATCGTCGTGTCCTGAGCGTTAGCCTCGAAACTGTTAGCTGTCTGCTGCTTTCTCATGAACCCGCTGGAATATCGAAGGAAGCAAGAAGATAACGGCGTCACTTCGGTGAGTTAAACACCAGCGTGAGTCAAAGTTTCTTATCGTTTGCGACATGATGTAGAAAATCCCTCCTCAGCCGTCGAGGCAGCTAGCTAACCTAACGATAAGCCCCACGAACGGTTTGGATGTGTTTGTTTTTACACGCAGGATGCTCCGTTATCAAAGTAGATCGGCATCCATCAAGAGGAGGGGACACGAAGATGCGAGGGAAACGATAATACTTGTCCTGTTTTATTGCAGTGCAGACTACCAGTAGCTGGCTGCTCAGGTTCATTTCAACCCGTTTTTCATCTTCTCCTCCGCCCACGTGAAGACACGGTCTCCCCACCCCACGCCGAGCAGCAGCACCGAGGAGTTTGATATAATGCTAATAATAAATCATGCGCTCCCTCACGAAGCTAACTTAGCTAACGAATCAGGCTAGCAAGAACTGCAGCACGCTAACGTGGAAAGCTCTGAGAAAAGAGCGGTGAGAGTCAGTGAGTTAGCGTTTCATGATTCCTCTCTTTCAGTTTTACTTTGTTGACTGTAGTGGCTACACGGCTAGCTTCTGTGGAGCCGCGCTGGGGACTTTATGTCCCGTTTGTGCTGCTAGCCCGACAGCCAAACCCACTGCAGGCGTCCTGCTCTGGATAGCTCACTGGCGGTGAACCCCCCGCTGCACTGTTGCCCTCCGGGGAGTGCTTTGGGTGTGGCGTGGGTTCACCCACGAACAATACTGTGCACAGCATTAGCCTGTCTTGTCCCAGCCATAGCATGTCTCGGTTACAGAAGAAGCACAAAAGATTAGTCGTGAGGATGTTTTGAATCTGGGAAAGAGGTGACCACCTTCATGAAATTACTTCCATGAGGAAAAACTCTGAGAGCAAAAGCTGGAGCTTCGTCCCAAGTTCAGCTGGAAGGTGTTTCCTCACATCTCACCCACACTTGTGTCAGCAAGCTGCTCCACATGTGTCTGATTGCTGTCTGCTTCCTTTAATATAATTGCTGATCAGTAATAACAACTTAAAGGTCCAGTGTGGAGGACTCAGGGGCACCTATTGGCAGATATTGTATATACATCCAATAACTATGTTTTCATTAGTTTCATTTTCAATTCAAATAAGTGTTGTGTTTCTGTTACCTTAAAATGAACCATTTATATACATGGCGTGTGCCATGTTGTTTCTACAGTAGCCCAGAGTGGAAATCAGGCTCTGGCTTTTGACAGGGTCATTCGTGTTCCTTGCATTTCAGCATTGGCTGCCGTAGTTCTACATGCTGCTAGGTGCCACTCAATCCATCACACTGGATCTTTAAATTAGGGGCAGGCGATATAGAGGAGTAAGAAATCACAACATTATTCTTACAAAGTGGGTAAAGACTAGAGTTGTACCGATACCGATACCAGTATCAGAAATGCCTCTGATACTGCCTAAAATGCGGTTTCCGGTATCGGCGAGTACAGCCTACGGCCAGTCCCATAGCATGTAATGCCTTGCGCCATTATGCATACACACGCTACAGGCAAACGAAATGGAAACAGAGCAGAGTTTAAAAACATACATCAATTCATATCCCATCCATTTTTATTTTACGCGCTGGTATCGGTACTTGGTATCGGCAGATACCTAAGGTTCAGGGATCGGAATCAGTATGGGGAAGGAAAAAGTGGTATCGGTACATCTCTAGTAAGGGCAAATAATAACAGCTATAAAATTCTGGTAAGCTGATAAAGTTACATCATTTCACTGTAATGCAGCCTTTACAACCAGGAAACAACAACACGTACAATACTGTATATCCAAAATAGAAGATTATGTCTAGTCTCATATCACAGTATTGATTTAATATTGATTAAATGCCCAGTCCTACTTTAAAGAAGTGATAGTAATCAATTCCACATGTACAGACTCAACATTTATCAGTTTTTAGGGCTGTATCTTAGATGTTGTATCACATGTTTACCATTTAATGTCAAATCAATCTGAGGCAGTCACAGTCTACATTGCTAAAACTTTGCGAGCCATCCAACCAAACTCCATGTTATCTGTCTCCGTTCCTTCAGCGTGTGAGGTCAGGAATAACTGCAGATATGTTGGTGCTCTGGGAGCACACACACTTGAGTGGGCCAGCTCTATTAGCTGTCAAGCAGAATTAGTTTGAGCTGAATTCACGCCTTTTTCACTATTAGACCGCCCTTCTTTCCTTAAACAAAGCCTCCCTCTGCTCCAGCCTCCTAACTAACACACTCTTTGTCAGTGTCTTGCGTGACGTTGCTTTGCGCGCTCCCCATTTTAACTAAGGAATGTTCCATATTGATATTTAGTGTGGTTGTGTGGCGCTGCTGTTCTCAACACTTAACATATGACCCAAGGGGTCACTGGTTCAGACTCATGACTGTCGTGCCTTTACAGTGCGATGGTGTCATGTTATGCAGTAAAGACTGAAACGGTCTCATTTGGCCTCAGCAGTCTTCTTTCACAGTTAAATAGATGCATAATTTATCTAGATAGAGTTGATAGCTGCAGTTGAGCTTGTTCTGAAAGCATTGTGTGATTGAGAGGTGAGATAAAACTAAAGTTAAGATCTAAAGAGGAGATGAAACCTAATTATTTCCAAATGTCGGGAGGTCCTCAGTCCCTCCATATGTTAGAGAAGGAATCTGTTTGGAATTCCTTTTGATTTTTACTTCGTCCAATTCAGGCCGAACCCGGGAGAGAGCTGCAAATTGTTATACATCACCAGTGAAAGTTACACCTGCAGGACAGTGGGTGCAAAGGGTACACCTGGACCGTTTATTTTAGCAGCCTTAGTTCCAGGGCTTAGGTTTTAATCCAATAAAATATGGTTGATTCAGTATTCTCAGTGCGGAGATTTGTACCGTTGGTCTTAAGCAACACGAGTCCCATCTGTATGCCTATTTACAAGTGCTGCATTGAATTATCATTGTGTGTTTTTGGGGTTTATCCTGTTCTTCATCTCTCTCTTCCTGACTGTAAACAAAAAACGTCACGTTGCATATCTGTTTCTTGCCAACAGAAACAGTGTGAGTGCCCGGAGGATATGCTGAAGCACACTTGCTCACAGAGTGCTGTTCTTATTTTCGGTCACATCACGTTGAGTATAACACATAATTATTTATGGCTAAATGCGTTTGTCTTTGCAGGGACGCAAGCGAGCACTCCTTAACTGAAACATTTGGTCATGTTCCAACTGGTGGAAGAAAATCATTCGGAGGACATACCCTCATAGATGCAATTCCACTTTTCCATTTCTGAATCATTATACCTGCTCGGATAAGACTCCCCTCAGTGTCATTTGAGCACTAGCTACTTTTTAGAAAGCGTCCCTCGGTAACTTTACATTCCACCTCCACCTTCCGGGCGAAGCTAATCCCAGAGATGCCTCGTGTACGTGGGCCCATCTGTTCAGCACTGTGGTATGGCTGCTCTGTCCAAGGCCTGCAAATGTGATTAGTTAGAGATTACATCTGTGTGTGTGAAATGAAACTCCCCTCTCAGAATCAGAGCCGTGTGTTTACAAGAGAAAGGGATAAAACACTGAAGGGCTTTTGCGTCATCAAGTTCAACCCCTGGTCTTTCTCAGGTTGTATTTCTCTGCTCTGCATTGCATCATGTTCACCACACAGTTTATGTGAAATGCTCCTTGATGCTTTATGGCCGTGTCTGTGTGTAGCAACATATAGAGGGCAGCTCACGTTTGACTTCCCTTTTGAGTGTATAAGCAGTCATCTTGAGCTTCCTTCTGAGAGCTATACATATTCTAGAGGCGTTTTGGTCTGCATCAAGCTTTCTCTCTGTGTGACCTCCAACCAGTGCTGTTGCTCAGTTGCCAGGGTAACTTTATGCGTGTGTCTGGCACATCCATTCAGCACAGATGGAACTGCGAAGTCACATGTCGTCACACTCTTCCTCTGATGCCTTCCCAGCCTTGGCTCTGTCACTACAAGTGCGAATACAAAGCTAGTTATCTGTGTTCATTTTCTGATCTGGTTTTCACAAAGTCGTCTGACTTCTCTGTTGGTATTGGGAGTAATATTAAAGGTCTCTGCGCTTGACAAGTTGTTTTGGAACACTGATAATGATATTGTGTCCGATTGAGTGCTTGATAAAGACCTTTTACGTATGAGGTGTTTCTAGTGTTGCTGGCATTTGGGTGAAGTGGGTGTTGTAGATGTGAGCTTGGCTAGCACCTGACTGGCTGACTGTGTTCGTATGTGTGAGAAGGCAGATAAAAGACAAGGATAATGCACGTCCTGGCTTTCACTACAGAAATCTCAGAGGCAGGCACTACATTTCACCGCGTAGATTGAGCAATGTGGATTTTTTTTTTTTGTTGCACACAGCATTTGAGGAAGTAGTGCAAAACTGCCTCTTCATATTGTTATGAGTTTATTTGCCATGTGGTTCCTGCTGTGTTGTAATCACAGCTCTTGTTTAGGAGAAGTAGAGGCACAGAGAGCAGCTGGACACAGACAGTGTTGAAACAGAGACTGCACACAGAGGGTCACTCGTGACTGATGGCCGAATCTCTTACACACACCCTGTTAGATGCACGCCACAATAGGCTGAGTGGCGACAGGAGGCCTAGAGCTTTGAGAACATTTTAGCTTGAATTTAACCACTGATGGGAGTGGCTCACACATGAAGGGCTACGCACAGCGAGTGGACTACCACTGCGTAACTTTGTCTCCCATACCCGTCTCTCCTCTCTAGTTCCTAGCTTCTCCTTTGTGTTACTTCACTCTCAGTTTCTCTTTCATGTTGCTGTCTTGTTTTGAGTGAGTCTGATGCTATTTTAGTCCTGTGTTGTCAGCCTAAAATTCATTCTGCGTAATTATTAGGCAGTATTTCTCACAATGCCGTGACGTATGCTACATTCACCAGCCCACGAACCTCGACTTTCTGCTTCCTCCCCCCTCCCTCGACTGGGGACTTTTGTAAATATGTCTCATTTGAGATCACTGGTGCTGATACAGCACCTGACTTTCAGTACCAATTCCGAAACGATACTTCTTTTAATATCCCATAATATATACATGCATCTTCACTGAATATTGTACTTTATTCAGTGATAATCTGACCTAAATACTCAAATAGATTTAGGTTTGATGACGCACTCTACTTGTTATCATGGTTGTAATGCATTGTGCTGAGCCGTAAGTGATCTTTTGAATCAAGAGGCAGATCTCTTCCGACCTCATCATCTGTCATAATTGCTCTTAACCGGCAAATGCCAACCACAAAGCAGAATAAATGTAGATTTTAGAATTGGTGTCCGGCCTTGTCAGCCTGTTAATCAGGGTTTGATGAAACCCTGGGTACTTTCACTGCCTTGTGATTTAAATGTCATAAAATTCCAGGAATAGAGGGAGGTAGTGAAACCAGAATATTTAGTCAACATTGTAATGAGTTCACAGAGTTAGTTTGTGTAAGCCGTTTTGGTATAGTAATAATTCAGCACCTTTTCCTCTCCCCTTACGTACCTTTGTGTAGAGTTACTCTTATCAGGTTGGACTTCAGCATCAGGCTGACAAGTCAGAAAATTTGAGGAAACCCCGGGGCTTCCCTGCCTGGTTTTTGGTCAAGCTCATGTGACTGTGTGTGTTTTGTAATTGCAGCTAGTTTCAATATGTTGGTGTAAAGCTTTTCCTTATTGTCATGTTGTTGGGCTCTGTCAGTTATGATCTGTCAGGTAGGACCAGGTTAGTGTGTGACATAGAGCATTTCTGGGTGTCAAAATTATGGTAAACTCTGGGATAAATCAGAACTGACAACCACAGAAGGTCCTGCTGAAATGTTATGTACAAACTTGACTGCCTGCCTGTCGTAAAATGTTATTCCTGAATGTACTGCACACTCCCTCGGACTGTAAACAGGATCCTATCACAGTGGAAGGATGGCAGTGTACAGAGCAGGTTGTTGTTTGGCTGTTTGTTATGCTGGTTCAAGACAAAGTGGTAATGTGTTAGCTAACTAGCTTTAATGAAATATATACTTGTCTACTGCCTGGATGGTTGTCTTGCATGTCTTTATGTCCGTGTGCATGATGTGCATCCATGTATATGCATGTGTTTTTTTAAGCTTACCCAGCTGATTGGTGTAAACCAGTGTAGGTGTGTCAGGTTGTAGGTGTTTGGGGTCATGAGGTCAGGGGTCAAAGGTGGGTTTAGGGACACGGCTGTAGGAAAAGTGCCCAGCCTTTAAGGCATGCAGAATGTCAGCTATGAGGGTCTCATTCCACCAGACACTTTTCAGGCTGGTCGGCCGCGTCCTGTGTCATGTGACTCTGCATATCTAGAACATTCTTAACAGAGGAAGTGTCATTTGAAGCCAAATGTGGAGTACAACTCAAGGCTGCGGTCATCTTAAAGGAATGTGGCAAGATAAGAGATTATTATTTGGAAATTTGGATACATGTTATGAGAATTAAAATCGTTAACCTGGATTTAAGTGTTGGGGTGGACAAAGATGCTTAAGTGGGTTTAGATTGGGAAGAAAAGCCTATTGACATCATCATCCATCCATCCCACCATGACTTGTGAACGTAGTAAGCATTTAGAATATGCCTGAAGCGTAAGTTGGACCGATGTGTGTGCACAGGTGTTTTGAGTAAAATGGATGTGGGGCTATTGTTGTGTTTTGTTCTACTACAGATACAGAATGAGGACCAGGCCATGACCCCCCCCCCCCCTTCTGTCCCAATTGTACATAAACAGAAAGATGCCGCACCCTTCCACTTCCCCTGCGTATTGTCCTGATCCACCATATATCAGAGACAAGGCTTTGTGATCTCACAACACAGCCCCATGTATCTGTCTAAACCCTGAGTGTTTTGGCTTGGGAGCCCAACTGAGAGCTGAGCCTTGGCTATGTCATGGAAACTTGTGAACTTGGTCCTGAACCCTGCCAAAGACAATAGATCAGATACAGACAAACATGATTCCACCTCTTGTTCCTTCTCTCTGCTCTTTGCCTCTCTTCCATTTGCTCTCTAACATTTTCGTTTGCACTGTTTCCCTGCCACCAGATGGGCCTGTCTCAGGTACACTGCAGGCGTTTGGCCTTTGGAAAGTGGTGTATAAATAAAAAACCTCATCCTCCGCACCTGTTCTGCTCTTCTCTCTCCTTTTTCCCACCCTGCTCTTCTTTGATGAATGAACAGTGATGATTCATGTCCTGAGAAGATGTGTTTTTCTGTGTCATCTCAGAGAATCCGTTTAGATTTGTGCGACTGAGACAACCTGTTTCCTGTCTCCTTTGTCAGGTTTCCCACAGGTCGGGTCTTGACATGCAGACAGAGACATGCGCTCACATGCCTGCAGTCACACACTTTACATCACTAGCTGTCAAACTGGGTGTTGATTCATTTCATTCACACCATTTTTTGTATTGAACACATGTCATCTGACCTAAGAGTCAAATGAAACACACTGATGCTCTTGTGCTTGTTCCAGACAAGGCAGTTAGAGGAGAAGCACAGATTGTACTGAACACAATTCAGATGTGACACTAACAGGAAGACAGTATGTTTACATCCAAGTGTTGTACAATTCCACAACATTTGGCAAAGAAAGTAAAAACTGGTGTGCATTTCCTTCTACTGTTACTATGTGAAGAACATGCAGCACTCCAAGAATTAAAGCTATTCAGTTACACCTTCCCACATTATATGGCATTTATACAACTTTAATGAATTAATATGTTTCCTCCCACCACATGTAACAGGTAGAGTTTGTGTCTGCTCCTAGTTAGTTGTAGTGCTTACTGTCGAGGTGAAGGGTATTTGCAGTTTTCATGTTGAATTTCCAGCATTTCTGTTTAGATTTTGTACGTGTCCATTCTGTCGACACAAGAAATTAACTCAAATACAGATGTGACTGTTAGTGCTGCATTAAGCAAGCTCAGTGCGTGTTGGAGACTAGCAACTAAGGTTGGGCAATATGATGGTGTGGCGATAGAAGAAGAGTAGATATTTTGCAATACCATTTTTACAGCGGAAGTAATTTTGGGCCTGCTATGTAGCAAATTAGGGCTGGATTCTTGCATCATCTTGCATGATCTAAACAATCCAGCTGCCTTGCAAGTGTTAATATGGATCCACTGCTTTCTTTGTAAGTTTTGCCCTAACCATGACCTCTTTGCCCTAATGCTGCATTCACATGCTCCTGGGTGCGTCCCATTTCCCCAAGTCGGGAAGTCATTCCTCTGACTTTGTGTGTTCACGAGCTGTTAGTTGAATTGTGGAAGCAACATGGATGCTATAAAGATGTGTTGTAATTTATTGCTCAGAGCGTATAATAACATGTTGACAACAGTTAGAAGCTTTGTATTACAAAGTGATTCGGTCCCAGATGTGTTGCTGCACTCGCACATCCCCTGAAGCTACTAAAATATTGCTTTACCTGACTTATGCTAATGAATAATTTTTCTAATTAATCTAGCTGACTTTATGTGGACAGCAACTAATGGTTACAGCCTAATACCATGTTACAAATTACATGTGAGCAAAAAATTGACATGCATTATGTGAACTGAAGAAAAGTTTATTTCCTTTGAACATTTAATTTAATCTGCCATGTTTCTGCATATATGACGTCAAAATGTCAACTTGTGTACAGAGTTTCTTCTCCACGCTGTTGGTCCGACTTGAGGAAGCGTTCATGTGAATTTTCCCAGCCAGGAGCGATTTCCCCCCCCCCGATTATTCTGACACCACAGAATGCAGGGTAACCACAGTCGCAGCTGGTCAGTCCTTCGGCGATTCTCTCATAAGTCGGCCCGTCCTTCACCGTCCCCGTCATCTGATGGTTAATGGCCTCTTCGTTTGCAAGGACAAGGAGGGCGCGCAATTCCTTGTCTCCCCAGTTGCTCATCTTTACAGTGTCTGTCAGGTTTGCGTTTCCCTCTTGCTACTAGCTGCTCGCTAATTCCTGCTATCAGCTGTTTCCTGTTTATCCACTGCCAGTGGCTCACACGTGCAGCGTCATCAACAGCTCCTCCCACAAGCTAAACTAAAAGGGTTCCGCCAATATGTCTACCCTACGAGGCAGAAAATTGGGAACCTCGGATCAACTCGCCAATCTGGCTCTGTGTGTCTAAACGCTCGCAGCTTACCGGCAGAACGGCCCAACATTCACAGAAAATCTGGCAGTGTAAAAGGGGCTAATCACTCTACAGTAGGGCGGAACTTGCTGAGAAAATCAGTGAGATCCATACTGACGCACCTCGTAAGGTAACCTGATGTAGGCAGACATGGAGGAGGAGAGTGAGGTTGTTAATACAGAAACCTGTAATGCTTGAAATTATCCTTAGACACATTAAGGATTCAATTTTGAGTTATTGTTTAGAGTCAGCACGCAGGAGGACGGAAGAAATGTGAGGAGGACAAGCCGCGACGCAAAATCAGGATGAAAATCGTGTAATGTGAACTAGGCTTAACTGTGATAGATTTTGGCCACATCACCCACCTCCTCTGGCAACTGACAAAAGTGACAACCACCTATAAAGACTTGATGGACAGGCCTTACTTTGATTCTGCTTTGTACTTGAAAGGATAACCTGAATTTTTATTTGATTTCCTTTTGTCTCATCGTTAGAATGTGACAAAGCTGGGAGGGTTTGGAGAAAGGGAAGAGAAGAGGGAGGGCGACATTGCCG
This sequence comes from Epinephelus awoara, assembly GCA_035609425.1. Taxonomy (NCBI): domain Eukaryota; kingdom Metazoa; phylum Chordata; class Actinopteri; order Perciformes; family Serranidae; genus Epinephelus; species Epinephelus awoara. The sequence goes on along the minus strand of CM069303.1, from coordinate 39,775,466 downwards.
CTGGAAACAATGTCTTTCCTATTTTTAGTCAATAGATGAATGTTTAGCAGCACGTGCATCCTGTCTGTACTTGTCCTCTGAGAGGAGAACAGAGGCCTGGACCAGTAGTGTCTCTGTAACCCAGGCTCATATTGTAATTAGTGTGTCCGTGTGTGTGCGCACACACAGAAAGAGTGTAGCCCCTGGCCATGCTGCTCTGTGGGAGAGGAGGGTCAGGAAAGGGGTGTGAGGGGCTCATTCAGGGAGAGAAGGGGGATATCGGAGAGGGGGAGGGGAGCAGTGCAGGCGTTGAAGAGATACAGCTGTTTCTCCAGTCTCAGCTGTTGCTCCTCTTCCATTTGATGCAGGCTCACCCCCCCCCCCCTTCTCTCTCAAACACACACACACACACACACACACACACACACACACACACACACACACTGGAAGCAGCACACAGTGTAACATTGTTCTGCCTTGTGAGAAAGATGAAAGAATCAATCTTTCATAGCTGCTATCAGATGGGAATAGTAAGTACTCACCATATTAGTAAAAGAGACAGCCATGGCCAGATTAGGCAAAATCTGTCTCTCTGTTTTCATCACATTTTGTTGTCGTTTCTCCTTCTGGCTCCTCTTTTTGTTGCTTTTTCTGCCTCTCCGTTTCTTTCTCTGCCTTGAAGTTAGATAGATCCAGCTTTATTTTCTCAAAGGATTTAATAACCATGTCTGCTTTTTCTTCCAGTTTATCCCTCTTGTATTTTCCCTCGACCTCTGTGTGCGGCGTGTTTTATTCCCCCGTTTGACCTCTGACCTAGTGAACTCTCATGGCAAACAACTGTGTGCATTTGTATGGGTGTAGTTCATGTCCCTCTGAGCAGCTTTGGGTGGCAGATTGGGTGTAGTTGTGCTTCTCCTTTTCTGAGCACAAATATTGGAAGAGTTGTCACACTTATTCTGCCCCCTTTTCCCTCTTTTGCTCAATCCTCCTTCTGCTTTTCCCTCTTGGCTGCACTCCTATTGTGTTTTAAGTTGTAATTGGTCGTTTTATCAGGCCCTGGAGACAGGGCAATGCCGTGTTAGGGGAAGTCATGCGTGGAGCACTGTGTGTGTGAGCATGTGCTAAGCAGTATGGGAGGCCTGTTATCTCAGTCTTGCTCAGTTAAGCTGGTTCAAAGTGACTTGAGTTCTGAATTGAAACTAATCTTCCAGTTAAATACTCAAAAGTTTAACTCAACAATATCAGCATCACAGGACAATACTCTCGGCTGTTTTCCCCTGTCTGTCGTACTGAACCCTTGGCTGTGCAGACTGCATATTCATACACATATAAGACTAACAACAACAGCTTGCCTGCGGCATGTTTACTTTTAAAGACACCGCAGAGTCTGCGCTTCGGTGTCGGCTGGTGCTCTGCTCTTTTGGGTCGAGTGTCTGAGCAGAGTTGGCCAGCCTAAAAGAGGATAGAATAACATATTGGAGGAGGATGAGGTCATTGTCATAGAGACAGTAGATTTTGCTGTTTTATCTCGGGGGCGGATGACTTGAGAGATTGTACTTAAAAATGGACAGATAGTACGATACAGCAGGATGAGAAGCACTCCCTCTGTTTTTGTCAGTAGAGCTGCTCCCTGATGTTCTCTAATCACATTCTACCTCATAAAACAAACTGAAATACTGTATCTCAGTCTGATTTTGGCTGCAAGGACGACCTTGGACGGACCAATGAGCAGGCAATCCTCCCACAGTATGGCTACAGCATGTATGCAGCTGGGATCAAAGAAGAGTTTTTGTTGGAGAAACACTAAGACTGTACGACCTTTTGGCTGACAGGAACAGGCTTTAACAACCAGAGCTTTAGTCTCTACTATTGTCAGTTCCCTGTGCCTGGATGTACGTTTTTTCTTTTGAGAAAGGAGGTATTGTTGTTCCAGGACTGTAGGTGTTTGTGAGTGTGTGTTTGCTCTCGCATAATTGTATGGTTTGTCAGGTTGCAGCACGCCGTGCTACCAAGTCTGTGTCTCACTCAAAAGCCCCCAGGGCCCACCTGGAACTCAGTCCTGAGAAATGCTCCCTGTCTGTCTTTGTGGTGTCATCGTCAATGTGAAGGTGAAAGAACTATACTTTGAGTGGCAGACAAAGATGGAGATAAGAATGTTGTGCTCAAACACCATCTGTTTGCTCACATCCAATGGAGTGCTGCAAGGATAAAATTTATTTTCTAGGCCAGCCTGGAAGGAAGTTCGTGGCGCCCTGGTTCCCTCGACAAAATGCCAATAGGATTTTCTTCATTGAATTTTGAATTATTACAGAAAATAATCTCTGTGGCTAACAAAAGTTAATGATGCTTACACATTTTGTTTAGCAAGATAATCTTCGCAAAATGAGCGCCACTTTTGCGATTATAAAAGCGTAAATGCAGTCACCAGAGGGAAAAGGCTAATGTTGGGCTCTAAACGAACTACACCACAGTCACATGACTTTATTGTCTTCACCACAATGAAAGCTGTATAGCAGTGTTCAGGGTGATGACGTCCTGTGGTGTAATTTGGCCACTTTTTAAGACGCTTAAAGGCTTCAAAATTCACGACGGAGGTATTTACTGACAGATTTTATGTTGTTAAAACTTAAACTGAATTTCCTAAGCTCGTGTTGACCACAGACCTTATTTCAGGCGTACAACAAAAACTCACAAAAATTAAAAAAAAAAACACTGACGCTGAGACGAGGGAACCAGAAGCGCTAAAATCCTAACTCATTTTTGGGTATTAGGGCTCATTCCTGCACCACTTTATTGCCTTTACAGTAGCTCAAAGAGAGCAAAGATTAAGTGTTCATGATGATGTCCTGATAGAGACGAAGGACACACATTTATACACACATTTTGTCTTGGATATAAACACAATGAGAAACTAATAGGGAAACATTTTAATTTTGTATACATATCAAAGTGTGACTCATAAACCCTCACAACTTCTTTAGCTTGTTTTGGGGGGCTAGTCGATGTGGAAATCTTAAGATATGTCATCGTCAAAGTTTGATTCAAAACTGAGCATTAAGTTCTTGCAATCCCAGCAGCAGCAGCTGTATGGGTCGTTTACTGTCCGTTCAAACTGCAACGGACAAAGTAGCTATAGCTCTTTAATCACAGACTGTATAATTCACCAACAGAGAAATGAACAAAAACATGTCAAATGTAAATTCGTATGCCAGCAGCCATCTTCTGTTAAAACCTACACCAACCCAGTTCCACTCACCGTCACCCATTGTTTCATGTGGCTACCACCATAACAGCCCCACAGCTTTCATTGTAGAAAGCAGCTACAGGAAGTGTTGCCCTTGCATTACCAGCATGCATCACTTACTCTGTGGTACCACTTCCTTGTTGCTTTTGTAGTTTTGTGTTGTTGATGTTTTTCACTCCAGGCTGCCTCAGATTGAGAAACCTCTGTTACTAATCTGCTGTGAGCAAAACTTCAGATAATATATTTACAGTGCTGACTCAAAGCAGTGTGTCATGTGTTATCACCCTGCGCTGGACTGAGACATTTAGTGTGGTTACTTAAGGTAAAGAATGCTGGCCGGAGATAGCCGAGATGTTTCAATAAAAGGTGCAATAAATTCTTCCTCCAGTCATCCAGTCTGCTGATTTATAATGTTGGCAATAGGTGTGTAACCAATATACTGGCACTGCACTTGCCACTTTATGGCAACTTACGTGACCTTTGTTCGGTTAAATTGTTGTGTTGAGCAACAGTATCATGCTCTGGACGTGGCATTACAAGATATATAACACAGGAACTGACTGACTTATCATAACATAGTAACACCACACTTGCTCCCAGCTGTTGACAGAACCTCTGTATTCTGACGGATGCATCTTTATGACTGTAAGTCAGGACAAAACAAACTTTAATGCAGCGTAGTACGGATTTTAACCTGAGAGATGGGGAAGCGCACAGTATTTGTCCTGCCTGTGGGAAAAATGGTTGTTAGTGAGCCAGTCAGGAGTCACCTTAGGATAAACACTGAACGTGTGATTTAATGAAAGTAAAAGTAGCCCATTTAAGTTTAAAACTTGTCATATGTTTAAATATGGCAATAACAATATAAATCATGATGTAGTAAATTATCTGGAGATTGACTTGAAAAGCATTTTAAAGATAAATAACCAGATGGAAAGTATTTTGGCCGAACCAATGACATAAATACAAGTCGACGGGCTTCAGCACACTGTAATGTGGAATATTAAAAGGAAAACTACCTCAGTACAAAGCATAGCAAAGTCTCTACTGTTTGACATCCTGTCAGCTGTTGGTAGACGGCATGTTGTCAAATTGTCCAACCCTGCAGCGGCCTAAAAGCTGCACAGGGCTGCACAGTTGGGTGTCTCAGCGGGGCGTCGTGTACTTCCCTTTACAAAGAAGGTGGCAAGTTGCACCAAAGCGACGCCTTTCATCCTCAAGCAAACTGTGTTTTAGGTCATAGAAAGTGAACCTTTTTTAAAATGCAGTCCATGGTGAAGATTTTCAGAAACTGACGTGTAGACGGGGAAAACAGTTTTTGTTTTGTGATGTCTGAGTGTGCGCCTTTATCTCCTTTTATGAGGTGTCACAAATGTGGCAACATTTTGTGCAATGGTGGACTTTGTTAAGATAGTGCTGGCTCTAAAGCCTAGTTCACATTACACAATTTTCACCGTGATTTTGACGTCGCAGAGGATCTTGAGAGTCACCTTGGGTCGGAGGTGAGTCGGCAGATAGTCTGCCACGACGAGTCCTCATGTGGGAACAAGCCTACGAGCAAGTCACCCCCTCGTCTGTGACTGGTACTGGATATCTGGCATGCTAGGGAACTGCAGACGTCTGACACGACTGACAAAGAGTAACAGCCAATGAGAGGCGGGATATGTCCCACGTCAGCACACAGGAGGACGGAAGAAATGTGAGGAGGACAAGCTGCAGGGTTGCCAGGTCTGCTTATTAGCCGTGACTTTGTGCTTGTTTCTAAAGTGGAGTTGCTTATTTGGGCTTGCTCTCTAAACGTCGCCTTTCTCTCTCTATATATATATGCGGCGCTTCTTTTGGGCTTGTTTCCATAGCCCTGGTTGCTTGTTTCTCTCCCAAGACCTGGCAACACTAACAAGTTGGCAAGCAACAACAACAATGGCGGCGTCCACAGGATCACGGGGAGCATGTTGTGTTTGGACCCAGGCCCTGGAGTCAGATCTGATTCAACACTGGGAAGAATATCCATGCCTTTACCATGTGTCGTCTCCAAGTTAAAAAACGTAGTTTGGTGACGTCACCACGTTATCTGGGGCTCTGTCTGCGAGGGCTCGGTGGAGAAATCTTGTAGCGTGCACACACAGGTCGTAACGCAGTTGGCGAGACTTCCGGTGACAGAAATACACGTTGCCAGGTATGAACACTCAAAAGATTATGATCATTTAACGTGAACAAGGCTTAACCGTGCTAACAGTGCAGTTAATTTTCCACTGTTACCTGTTTGTTTGGCATGCTGTTATTATTGTCATATTGTAATTAGGACGAACATTGTGTGTGTGAGTTTGTGTATGGAAGTTTTTTTTGTTTTGTTTTTTGAGAAAAAAGGAGGGAAAACCCCCCATTTTCAAAAACACCCGTGACCGTGTGGACTCGTTCCTGAGGAAGAACTATCAGGGATTTTCCTAATGCCGATGACCGCATATGTAAAGTCTAATTGGATAATCACGGCATCGCTCATCTGTTGCATAGTTGGACCGGAAACACATTGATGAATCAGTATGCCATGCAGGTTTTACACCTGCCCCACTGTAGAGGAGTTTGGGCTCTGTTCACATTTATCTCTTGATTACACACATTGACACAGTCTCTTGTCTCATCCATAACGTCATGACGGTTTCGTCCGTCTATCTGGAATACGGTGTCACTTCCAGCCTGAAATGGTGTTTGCTCAGTCTCCGTGAGGAGGTTTTACTGCTGTGGGTTTGACTTGTGCCAATCCTCAGAGACTCATAGAGGAAGACATAGAGATCGTATCAGTTTCCTCTAAACATTACTGCACTGACTGACTGCTCTGTTGCCCTGTATTGTTAGCCTGCCCTTTCCTTGTTAATAGTCTGTGCAGGGAATGACCACAGACATCAGTGCTGCTGCCAGCTCTGCACTTCCTCCGCTTCCTCTCTCTCCCTCCCTCCTTTCCCTTTTTTTTGCCACACTCATCTGTCACCACACTCAGGTTGACTAGTCCTCAGCAGCAGAGTTGAACTTGGGCTGGGCTGCCTGCCCGCTCCCATTTGGGCCACAAATCAGGCTGAAGCCAGCACGCACACACACACACACACACACACAGACATAGACATACTCAGAAACTGTAGGCCAGTGCTGTGCCCACACGTGACAGCCTGCTGCTCTGGGGCACTGCCACATGCCACTACTCACAAGCTTGGCACTGTTGACTCTCTTTGGTTATTTTGACAACCAGATACTATTATCAGGATCCCGTCCTTGTATCGGCTCCTGGTAGGAGTAGCATTTATAGTATAATTCAGTTAGATTGCTGCTTCGAGATTTAGGCAGGGCTATTGGAGGTAGGCGCTATCTAGGTCTGTGAGAGTTGTACATACCAAGTGTGTATGTGTCACAGGGGGATGTGCCAGGAGAGAAGACAGAAGCGGGGCCTGAACAGCCTGTCTGTACAGCCTGAGCTCTAATTATCAACCCGGAGAGCTGTAGGGATCGAGGGAGAAGGGAAGAAAGAGGGTGAGAGAGAGAGCGAAGTGTATCTAAAAAAAGCCTAATCACACCCCACGGTGCAAGCTGCTGCTACAACACCGATTTAGAACTAGTGGAATTTCACAAACAGGGTACACAGATCTAACTAAACTAGGTTTAGGTGTGCTTGCTTAACATGCTGTCAGCTGACCAGAATAACAATCAGCTGACAGACCTGGTGACAGTATTTAATCGGCCATGCAAATTTTTATTGTTCACGCTGAGAACAGAAAATAAAGCTCTCATTATATATTTATGTGGCAGCCTTCCACAGACTGCTCACAAACATTTAACATTTAATTATCCATTACACTTAGCAGCCTTTTGTGCACATCATTCACCCACGTGACCTAAACAAACATTTATAAAGGGAGTCACAGTCTTTTGAAGCGAATAAGCACTGCTTGAATTGGGCCTTCACTCACTGTGACACAGTCACTGGCACAGCTTTGAGTTTTGCCCCCGATCCTTGTGGCATATTGCTGTTCAGTGGTAAATGTCAATCTACAAAAAAAATCATGACTAAAAATGTAACCAAGCCAAAACGTAGATGAATTCAGATTGCAGACAGACAAACAGAAGACTCAGACTTAGAGGAAATTCATACACTAAATTGAATTCAATTGCTGCTGCAACTTCCCTTTTCCTAACTTAAGTTGTTAATGCCCAGACACACAAAACTGACATCAAAGAAAAAGTGGCAACAAAAGCTAACTTTGTCTGGCCACAATCTTGCACTCAACGTGCTGCAAAAGCCCTTTTTAGATTGGAGTTCTGCAAATTTGCAGGAAAGCCCAATCAGTCTTTTTTCAGCATTGGCATTATAAAAACAAAATCGGGGAGTGCAGCAAAATGCCGCCTACCTACTTTTGTTTATACAGAATGTGCCTTTTTCAGGGCAATGGGGGGCATGAGCAAGTAACAAAACGTGTAGCTCAGCGTGTGACGTAAACAGTGACGTGGGAGGGAAGCCGCGGCTCTGACGGTTAATGGCCTCTTCGTTTGCGAGGACAAGGAGGGCGCGCAATTCCTTGTCTCCCCAGTTGCTTATCTTTGTCAGGTTTGTGTTTCCCTCTTGCTACCAGCTGCTCGCTAATTCCTGCTATCAGCTGTTTCCTGTTTATCCACCGCCAGTGGCTCGCACGTGCAGCGTCATCAACAGCTCCTCCCATAAGTCTTCAACAGCTCCTCCCGTTGCGGAAGGCCGTCTCGATCTGTTTAGACTAAAAGGATTCCGCCAATACGTCTACCCTACGAGGCGGAAAACCTCGGATCAACTCGCCAATCCGGCTCTGTGTGTCTAAAAGCTTGCAGCTTGCTGACAAAGTGGCCCAACATTCGCAGAAAATCTGGCAGTGTAAAAGGGGCGAAAGACTCCAGCCAATGGCCAGCTAGCATGTAAGTTCTGCGCCTGCATGAGAGGAAATATTACAGCAGGCAGTGGTAGTCTGGGTTCGTCATTATAAAAGGAAAGCTGGATGAAACGATGGATTCAAGACACGAGTTAGTTTTTTTCAAAAACAACTGATAATAACTGTGCACTAGTGAACAATAACACAAGCCATTACAGACTGTTTATGCTAACGAGCTCAATGGCTAAATAAAGAAGAACTATTTGTTTCGATCTCACACCCTCTTGACGTCAGCTGTCTGCTTTCCTCACTCACGTTTGTCTTCTCGTGCAATCAGATGAGCTGCCATGTAGAGTGATTTCATCCACTGATGGGCTCCACTGTCTGAGACACCTATTCAACATGTTAATGCAGCTGAAAAACAGCCGACAAGTGTCAGCTAGTGCCAGCTTTGGCGACAGGGGCAGGGTCTTTAGCTGTAATGCAAATTACACAGAGGGTACATGTACTGTAGCATTGGTGGTAACAAAGAACCCCATTGCCTTCATGGTCACACATTAAATTTAAAGATGAATGTAAGACAAAATCATGTATCCTATAACCATAAGCTGTCTGAAGCTGTGAAGGAAATCTACTGTATTTGAAAGTAATTACTTGCACATATGCTCCTCATGAACTTGCATGTCTTTTGAAACCGAAATAGACTTCATGTGGGATGTACAGTAGACATACCAGAATATGTTATCTAAGATGAAAGACACATTCAGTGTCACTGCTGGTTAAGATGATGACGATGATGAGTAAAGAAGACAAGAAAGTCGGCCCAGTGTTAATTTTAGTTCTGATAAATGGATCGGATTGTCATCTCAGATACCAAGAGCATTTCTAGCAATGCATCGAAATGATTGAGTCACTATGTTCATCTTTTAAACAAGGTAAGATGGTGTGAACAAATGTGAGACAGTGTTGCTGCTGTGACTTTGAGAAACGCTGCACTATCAAGATTATAGCCTTCAGTTTAGGTAAGGTAATCGTCTCCACATTTTTCTGTGCTTCGTCTCGTTCTTTTAAGACCCACTGTATATCCTTGTGTGCTCTGTTGTCCCACAAGATCATCCTTATTTCACAGACAGGCCTAAATATTCATGAACTGATGGCTCAGGATGTTGGAGGATAGAGCACAGCTGCTTTAGTGTCAGAATGGTGAGAGTGTGTGTGGTGTCACTGGGTTCACTACGTATTGATTTTCTAAAAAAGAAAATGCTTTTACTGTGAAATGATACGCCAACATTAGATAGATAGATAGATAGATAGATAGATAGATAGATTATTTCGAACATGTAAAAAACAAAATTATCATACACTAATGGAAAGACATAAAGAAAAATAATAAAGATTAAAAAAAATAACAAGGTAAACATAAACTGAAAACTAAAAATCCTGTTTACATATCCGAAAATCAAACTGTTTTCGACTTCTTTTGCATCATGCTGCTACGATCAGTCAGATGTACGCGGTCTTGTTGTCTCTAAGGAAGGGTGTATGTGTGGAATGGTATACATATCGTCTCACTTCCTGTTGTGTGTTGATAGAGCACCATTCACTAAGCAACAGGGACACTGGAGTGTGGCGTAAGCTGTGTTGGCAAACCATGTGATTCCTCCGAATTATAAACCTGTTCTGTGTTCTGAGTTGAAGTGACGAAACACCCTGTTCTAGGCAGGACAGTTTGGAGAGCCTTGGGCAAAAACTGATATTCAGAATATGAGCAAATGGAGCACATGGTTTGAATGTACAGATTTAAGTGATTGCATATGTAGTTTCAGTCTTTTTGTTTTTCCTTCTGACCTTCATACAGTTATACTCATGCAAACATTCTCCCTTCTCTACTCTTACTGGTCCAAACTGCCCCTCTCACTTATTAACCTCCAGAAGGATCTGAACATCAGCGGCATGTTAAGTGATGGTGTGAAGAGGCTGTTGGTCATGTTCCCTCGACCTCAACACACGCACACACACTATTGTCCCTCTGCAGGCAGTGCCACCAACCTCTGAGTGAACAGCTAACCTGCTGAGTGAAAGCAGTGTATATCGAACTGCTGTGATATGCAGCCACATGCAGTGTCACTGTGTGTATGGGAAGGTTATTGGAGAGTGTGTGTGATCAATCCGGCCTCTGTTAGCTCCAGATCAATCGTGCTCTCTCCAGGGGAAGGCTTGACTAGAGCCCGGGGAAATATAGAACGTCCATCCATTCCTCGATGAGCAGGTTTTTTTTAACAGGCTCTGCAAAAACTGTAACCAAAGTTGGAAGTAAGGTTGTTCTTTTGGTTCCTGTAAAACAGAAGTGAGAGGGAAAGCAGACCCATAATATATATTTTTAAAATCCTAATCCTGCTTTGAAATGTTGTAGGGCTGCCCCTTGAAAGTCGGAGATTTAAATTGTCAGTTGGAGACCCCTCGGTCAACTGAGATTGTTTTTGTTTTTGCTAATTAGTGTCCTGTGCAGTGTACTTCTGCTGAGGTTTTGGTCCCCAGATTTTGCTGCAGAGTAATGGTCCCATGGTTCCACATAGGTCTTGCTGCTAGTAAGATGGTAGGAAAGACATGAAGCTGTGCAAAATTACGCAGTGACACGTCATGACATGCCTCTTTGAGGCGGTTCTACCAGTAGCAGTCTCGTACGAACTCAGAGGACTACGAGTTTCAAAAGACTGACGAAAGCAACGATGGCTGCGCCCTATATTTACCATAAGTGGCTCAAATTTGAGTCTTCATTTTAATTACTCGCACACATTATAATACCTTATGGGAATGCTTTATGCTGTGTTGTTGTGCGTGGAATGTCTTGTATGTGTTGTTTATCCGTTGGTGTTGGTGAAAGTAGCTAGCAGTGTTGCTAATAATAAAGGCTCCGCTACTGCAATAGCGATGACTGTTTTCTTGGAGGCATCCACTTTTTTTATGTTTAGGTCCTAAATGGTACAAACTCAAACAGGGATGCATATCGCCAATTTAAACAGGAAGTTATGACATTTTACGGCATCATCTTGAGTCTCACTGCTCGTTGCAACTTAAATGGATCACAGCATAAGCGCTCTTGACTTTCACACTACTCTTTGGTACAGAGCTGTGGCCGTGATGCAGCAGCACAGAGGAGGAGAAACTTTGCACCTAAAGGCTCCAGGACACCGTCATCTTCCCTCTTGAAAGTCACTGAATGCAAATTGTTAATTAAAAATTAGGGATGGGCATTTTAAGTAACTTCCATATTTGAGTACTCAAACATATTATTATATTATAAGACTGTAGAATAACATAGCTACGAGGCATTCATTTCAACGCAAAGTTTTACGCTTTGGGACATTATTTTGTTTACTTTGCAAATTGTAGGAATGCGGATCCTTCAAAAGACATGTTTAAGTTGAAATAGATAAACCTGCAAGTAGTTGTTTCTCTTGTTATATCGGTTTGTCCTTATTGACATAAGAGATATTCAAATGATTTGAACTTGTGTGTGTTTTTTTTTAATAGAAGCAGTTAGATGTTGTTTTTGGCCACTAGGTTCTAACTTGTTTACAGGGTTAACCCAGTACAGTGTCTGTCCTTCATGTGACAGTGTGGCCTACTACAATGTAGTGCAAAGATAACTTGCCTGAAAGACACCTGCTTTGACTTTGAAAGCCTACGGCTCCTCACAGTGCGGATGGCCTTAGTGTGTGTGTGCTGTGTGTACTAAACAGAAGAAGAGGAATACACAGCTTAATGGGCTGTCAGACTCCTCACCGCTCAGCTCAACACACTGACCTACTTTAGTTCCCTGACTTTGGTGCATCTGCGGCATGCTTTTCAAATGCATCAAGCCCTGCTAGGCAAAACAGAAAGCACGTGTCTGTACAGTGCATGCATTATAGAGACAGTGACAGAACCAAGGTACTGTAAATTTAATCAGACAGCCCAGAGGAGCAAAAGAAGAAATGGATTCTTTTCTACCGTTGGCAGAGGTTTGTGCAGTGAAAAGGTCGAGGTTGTTACCTGTACTTTGCTCATGATTATTAGGGTCCATGAGCCTTGCTGTGAGAAGAGGAGAAGGATATTTGTGGTGCTCTCACACACACAGTGGGAGCAGATTGAGAAGCGAGGCTCGCAGGGCTGCTCAGTGTCAAAGGCAGGCTTGCAGAGCTGCAGGCAGGGACTGGCAGAGTTGTCAAAGCTGCCGAAGTCACACCGCACTCAGTTAATGCTGAGCCTTACACAAATCTCACATGTCTGATCCTTTATTCGCAGTCTCACATCTTGTGACCTTTCTCTGCACACACTTGAGGTACAGTTCTGTAAAGGCACACACACACACACACAAGTGGTCCCTCCCTCACACACATTCAACACACAAAAGACATGCTAATCCCTTGTTAATGTGTGCCTATGTGTGTTAGGGCTGAGGTGGAGGGCTGAGTAAACATGTATACACATACAAAAGCAAATGAGATTAAGACTCGGAGCAGTCTGGTGCTTTGACTGCCAGGTTCTTACAGTGTTTCTGCTGTATAGAGCCATCTGTGATGCACTGCCACAGTTCTGTCAAGACTTCCACTGAATTATATCAACATTTCATTGCGTCTTGCGTAAAAAAAATTGGGTTCAAGGGAAGAAAGCAGCTGCTGTCACAGCTGTTGGTCAAGAAAAGGCTAATGGGGAAGTTTCAGTGGTTAACACCCATAAGGTCATGTTATAACCCATTTGGATGCTTAGTCTTTGTTATTGAGGACATTTTTGCCAGTGTAACACTATTCAGATCGTTTTCTTGATTAATTATTTAAAGCACATCTTAATGTTTTGAAGGTGTGACCTCCAAATGTCTTGTTTTGTCAGACCAGAAGTCCAAAACCTAAAGATATTTAATCGCAATTCAAGACAAGAAAAACAGTGTTCATATGTACGAGGTCGAGGCTGTTGAGTGTTTGGTATTTATGCTTGAAAAACCACTTAAACAACTTTGCATGGCATCAAAGAAAAGCAGCAAATCCTTAAAAATAAGAAGCTGGAATAAGAGAAGGTCTTATATTTCTTCTTTATGATTCACTTACTGATTCATTGATTGATTCATCTGTAGTTCCTGATAGAGGTTAAATGTCTAATCCAGTAATCGACCACTTGTTCATAATTTAAGTATTATTGTTCCTTCCACTGCCATGAACACTAGCCATGTTTCCATCAGCCTGTTTAGATGCGCATCTAGAAGTATTGCATCGGAAAATTATGAAGGAAACGCCAAAATTCGAATTAAAATCCGCTCTACTAAAATCCGCTCGCTTTAGCCGGGTTTTGGTTGATTAGAAAAAATGTTGATTCACAAAACGGGATGGAAACAGTTATGTTCGAATAAGTCTGACGTAGCGCACCTCTCTCCATGGTGATATCCACACTCCAGGTCGGGAAGGCGGTAATGCATTTACAAGCTGGTTGCCAACCGCCAGAGAACGTAGAAGAAGAAGAATGAGAGACTTGTTTTGTTTCCGGTTCTGTGGAAAACTCGTGCAAGTTCGTAGTTTTCACCGAAGTCTGTACATTTAATGTAAACACACAGGGTTTGTATTTCTTTTAATGATTCGAATCACCTTTGGATGGAAACATAGCTACTGTCAAATATGCAGCAGATGCTCTCTGATGTGTTGACCTCCTAGGAAATGTCCTTGTTGTTGTATTGGGGTTGTATGGAGTACTTATCCATAGCAAGTATATTACTTACAGTAGATGTCACTTGACACAATCCTGGTTTGGAGAAGCAGGCAGGAGTACTGACACAAAAGATGAGCAATGTGCTGCTGTGGAGGTGGGTAGCAGCAAAAAATAATTTAGCTACCTCAAAAAATTTGAACCATTTTAAGTCCATGCTATATGGAGAATGTTTTCACTGCTTTAACTTGCCGCAGACAGACTGTTCAGACGATGAAGCCGCTACCGGCTTCAGTTCCCCATCTGCGCTCTCGTCAAAGCCACCAGACTCCACCAACAAAAGCAGTCATATTAGGACGCTGACCAGGAGAGCTGCTGCCTCGATCAAATACTAAGTTTGTGAACCCTGTGTCTTTTTGAGTTTTGTCTTCTGTCTTGTTTTTGTTTAGTTTTAAATTCACCAGTGAGTAGCCAAATGGAGTTTCATTGTACCTGTGCCTATACTAACAGTAAAGATCATTCTATTCTAATCTGAACTCACACAATAACACAAATAACTGGTGGAGGCAGCAGCAGACCAGCAGCTCCAGTGTTCAGAGATGTTAAATCACAGTTTTTCTCAGTGGATTCTGGCTTTAAAGAGAGCGATATAACAGCTTCGGTCCCCTCTCAGAAATTGCTGTCTGGCGGTGAAGGTGAGGTAAAGCAGCACACACTTTATGTGATATTAATTCTTTCAGGCTATTAAAATATGTTCAGCTGTCAGCACTCCTGCTTGCATCTCCAATCTGGGGGCGTGCTGACTGACATTTACAGTAATACACTGACGATGGGTAAGTACCTCACACAGCCCTACTTGGAGAGATGTGAACTATTCCTTTAAAGTTGGAGTATTCTGCTGTAAAATGAGGTCGAGGTGAAGAGGAGAAGGACAGGAGACAGGCAGTGTAAGGAGGACAGAGGACACGCCGAATAGAGTTGGTGGAGACCTGTTTTCAGGGCCACAGGAGACAGGAATGTAAAGGGTCAGTGCACGATGTGGAATGTGTTGTCACATGCACAAATACACTGGCATGTGCATGACGACACACAAAAACACTCGCTGATGCTCATTGTGCCCTTTAGTAACAAGGCTTGTTAGGCTGCCAGCGCCTTTTGTGTTTGAGCCGCAGTATGCATGTGAATGTCAAAAAGCTGTCTGACAACAGGAACAGAGGGAGGGAGAGGCAGCCGACTCACACAGGGCTGATTCAACAGCACCTGCTATGCAGTGTAATGAGTCACATTTAGCTTTACAGCGACACATCCATCGCTCCAACATGAATCATTCCACTTTCTGTCACTCTTCCTCTGTTATTCTCTGCTTCCTCCTCTAATCCCTGTCACGTCCCCCTTAAGTCTCATCCTGGTGATGCCCAAACATTGTCAGCCCATCCGAACACACACACCCACACCTTATCACCACTCGCATGTTGTTGCTTTAGCCGGGCATATAAACATTCACCGGACTTGAACCTCAGTAAGCGAAGCATGAGGATTCAACCACGTGGAATTATGTCACCAAACACAACACATTTCAGCTCGGCTCACTGTCGGAAGCGCATGGATGTTGCCAAGAGCAGAGAGGGGGGGACTCTTACATCACAAGGCCTGGCTAGTGAGGACTGGATAGGCAGTGACTCACAAGGAGGGGGTGTAGTTTCTCTCTGTGTTTTTGAAGTAGCATAGCTGGAGGTGTGGGCGTCGGAAGGAGCTGTAAAGTTAAGAGATATAAGCTGGTCCAGGATGGATAATGACTGACAGGGGAGCTCAGACAGAGTGCAAACCGACAGCAGACGAGCAGAAACAGGCTGCTGCCGGGGGTGTTGACACTGCTCGGGGTATAGGCAGATCAACACTTTATGTGACAGTGACACATGACACATTGAGATGTGAGCTCTTTGTGTGCAAAGAGATGTTATTTCTATTCCCCTAGCACAAAAACATGCAGCTGGTCAGGGCTGTTATCAGCCTCTGAGATGGTGTTTACTCGGTCAGATGTGATCTTTGAAAGAATGTGTAGGCTTATGTCAGAAAAGGTTTAAAGTTTGCTTTGGTGAGTGGAAATCTTAATCCACTGTTTGCTCTGCTTGTGAGCTTTGTACCCAGACCCAGCATGATAGCAACCTGAAGGGGATGACAAGATCTTAGCCCCTACCTGATGGCTAAAGGCCAACTGCTGCCTGCCAGCATGCAGCATTTGTCCTCAGCCTGCTGGAGTCACACACAGGCGGTTATCTCTTAGAGTAGTGAGACATCTACTGGCCAATGTGAGTCATGTCATGTAAGAGGTTGGAGGCAGAGAGCATGACGGGATTTACACTTGATGCATGATGAAGTCAAACAGTTTGGGGCACAGTGGACACTTACACTGATAAATCTGTGATATTTAAGTCAGTGTCTCCTATAGAATAAAATATTTAAAAAATATAAAGTTATTATCTGCAGTGCTTTACAGAGAATGTACCATAAATAAAGCTGCAACAAATAATCAGCTGATAGAAAGATAGTTAAGTGCCAACTATTTTGATAATTGATTAGTCTTTTCAGTTTATGCGTAAATGTCAAACATTTGCTGGTTTCAGCTTCTTAAATGTGAGAATTTCAGGGTTCCCAAGATCATAGAAAACCTGGACAAGTCATTGAATTTCACTGTCACATTTTGGAGGCCGAGAATTATCACTGACATGGGCAAAAATCATTGGAACTTTTGGAAGAGTCTTGGAATTTTGTTATGTGTAATGAAATTGTAACCATAATCGTCCCTGGATAAACTTTCATGTAATGTAATATGAGGGAAAATTCAGTTTTTTGTAGCTGGTAATGTAATGTCGCCATAAAATGCATTGATGTTTGACAACATATCATTTACCATCATGCACATGTCTATATTATCTTCCTACGTTCCGTCCTCCTCTTGTATGCGCGTAAACTAAAATGATGTGTGAGAGAGTTTAAATCTAATATTTACAGAAATGCTGCAGGTCGGCAAGTGGGGCAAAAAATATGTGTCCTTGAAAAGTCATGGAAATGAAGAGTTTTTAGGTTTTGGACTGTTGGTTGGACTAAAAAAGATATTTGAAGAGGTGACTTTGGGCTCTGGAAAATTGTGATGAGGTTTGTTTATTTTATTTTATTTATTTTTTTCTTTTTAATTTTCTGGCATGTATAGACTAAACTGTTTAACCACCGCACGGACAAGGAAGTCTTGGCCCAAATATCGCCAGTATAATAATTGTTACCTGCAGTCCTTCACACTTGTCTGGTCCTGTGTGCTGGAAATTCAATCCAATATAATCACAGAATAATAATTTTATAATTCTTGTACCACCATTTGGTTTTATAGTTGAGATGCAGAGGAGCTCTGATGGTCAAACTGTGAGGGAAAGTTTACTGAGAACAAGGTTACGTCCGTTAATCTGTCTCATAGCTGCTAAAACTGAGAGTTGAAAAGATGCAGCACCAAAGTTTCCACCAGAACAGACGCTACAGATCTCATCAGTGCTGATGGTTTGTTGAGCACTTGCACCAAATCAGATCAGCTATTGGATTTTTTGGCAGCGTGCATTTGTAATGGCTGCGTGGGTTTTCCTCATGTTCAGAAGAATCATTCTGTCTTCCTCTCTGTCTCTCCCTTTTGTTCTCCTCACGTTCACACAGACAGCAGGAGCCAGCCTCACAGAAAGACAGGACTCGATAGACAAAGACAGCGACACAGAAACAACAGGCTAACCTCACGTCCAACACTATGCGCATCTGACACACAACTGGTGAGTATGGCCTCGTCTTTGTGAGAGAAGCTTGTCTTTGGGAGTGTGGTGGCAGCACAGGCGTGTCTGAGAGTCGTGTACAGTACTAACTGTATTTTAATTCTCCTGGCATATGATTACAGTCACACACACCTCAGTTAGAGGAGCAGATATGACTGTGTGCTGCTTATTGTGTGGGATACACACAAGTAGGGTTGTCATGAATGATACCAGAATTTAAAACTTGGATACGATACTCAATGCGTCTTTTGATACCACAGCAAAAATGTCCTACGACAGGGGGACATTTAATTATTTCATGAACAACCTGCACACAGTGCTGGTACAGGAAAATCACACTCTGATTGTATACATACTTTAGGCACCATCGAATAATTAACAGAGATGTATCGATGGTATGCATGGTATCAAAAAGTATTGATATCTTTGACAACCTCACACAAAAGTGTAGCTCAACTTAAAGAACAAAAACTTTAATCTGTTTTGAGTGTTTATCTTTAACCGAAAACAAGGTTGCTAGTTAAATGGGACACTTGGGTCACAAAATGTATTTTGATTTTTAAAAATCCCTGGGCTGTGTGTGTGTGTGTGTGTGTGTGTGTGTGTGTGTGTGTGTGTGTGTGTGTGTGTGTGTGTGGTGTCTGTAGAAAAAACTCCCCTGTGATATTTGACATGGTAGGCCAGGGGCACCCCAGACAAACAACAAGACGTACGTAGGTATTAGAACAGGAAGTGGGGTAATTACAGATGTGTGACTTTATAAACAACAGACAGACTCAGACTTGTAAATACAGACGGGCTATTGCTTCCTGTGTAGTTATGCACCGCTGTCAAACAATGGGAGGGAAGTTGACATGATGTAGTGGTGTTTGCTCTCGGTCGAACAGAATGCAAC
Source organism: Epinephelus awoara (assembly GCA_035609425.1). NCBI lineage: Eukaryota > Metazoa > Chordata > Actinopteri > Perciformes > Serranidae > Epinephelus > Epinephelus awoara. The sequence continues at coordinate 39,756,980 of CM069303.1, read as the reverse complement.
TGTGGAAAGCAGCTAATGGCTCTTAAAGCACGGGCCATCTCAGCTCCAGCCTGTAGCCAGCCAAAAAGACAGACTGAGAGACGGACACACACACACACACACACACACACACACACACACACACACACACACACACACACACACACACACACACACACACACACACAGAGGCCTGCATTGTTAAGTACACAAGGGATGGCTTTGCTGGCCTTCAGTATTCTAAGCAGCTTCTTATTTTTCATTACGATGTCTTTGTGCTTTTGGCACACACAAGTCTCTGAGGTGTTTCAGTCACGGCAGGGAAGAATATTCAGGAATATTAAAATATCATCACAATAAGAAAATTGTTTACACTTTATCTGCAGAAGATGTCGACACTGAGCCTCTGATCTCACATCCATGTATAAAAAATCATCACATGCTTAAATAATAAAATAATTAATTTTTTTTAATTTTTTTTAATTTTGATTTTTAATTTTTGTTTTTTTCTTCCATTGAGTAAGTCATTTAATTTAATACAATTTAATTTTTTATTTTAACTTTTATTTTTTATTTATTTATTTTTTTGTGTTTAATGGGCCAGAGCCAAGATCTAAGAAGTTCAGAATAGATATTAGAATATAAACACTTTGTGGAGGCAAATGAACCAGTGCCTCCTGATGCTTGTTGTGTTGACAGATTTGACCAAAAAAACACAAACCAAAATCATTCCCTGTATATTTTTTATTTCATTTTACTTGATTTTGTAAATACACTATACCTTTTTTATTTAGTTTTTGTTTTCTCTCTGAAGTCTAGTTCTTATTTTTAGTACAGTTAAATAAAATGTCTTCTCACACCTACTGTAATTATAGATTAGTTTTAATTATAATAACCTTTATTGACAGAGGAACATGGATACTTGACTTGTCTTTTTTCAGATACCATGGGTGTTAATAAATGATGTGTGTGCTAAAACTATTTAACAATTATCAGATTCACAGGGGAAAAGCTACACTTGATACATTCCTTAAATCAGTGGTTCTCAAATGGTGTCATGATGCAGATCCAGGTGTGTTGTGGAAGTTTGTGATAATCACATTATTATTGTAATGCTCAGCTGGACCTGTACAAAAAGTTCTGAATGAATATTTTAATTGACTGCATCAGTATGTTGTGCACACTGCACACCCATCATAAGTGTGTGACGCATCACTTTATTTTACATTATTTTCTGTTTACATGGATGTGTTAGTCATGCTTTGATGTGATTTAAAAAAGTTTAAAATGAATTCTTGAATCATTTTGTTAAATATTTAATGAGTAATTGTTGGTTTTCAATTGTTATTTGATATTAGTAAATAAAAATAAACATTTATGGTGTGATAAGAGTGATAACACACGTTATAGAGGCTGCTGTGCATAGATATTAATACAGGTGTGTCTTGAGATTTTGGCTCGTCCTTTAGTGTTCTGTGGGCACAGGAAGTTCGAAAATCGCTGCCTTAAATGATTTAAGACATTGTCAGGAAATAAAATAGATATTATCTAGTCAGCTTTAAATACTTACTAAGCAGCAATCGTACACTCATTCATATGTTTGCTTTAATTCATTATATCATACTGACAATGGCATGAATGACACACAGGGCCCAGGTACTCAGATAGTCAGTAGGTTTTTTGGGCAGAGACAAACTAACCCAAAGATATACAATTAAACCTTTTTCGTTTCCAGCAGCCAGTGTGTGTTCTCCTGAAACTCTGTTAAATGTTGAAATTCAGGATATTCCTCTCTGGTAGCCAGTTGACAAAAGTAAACAGGAATCTCTTCAGTGTCCGGCCTGTGGCGTTACTGAGTGGCAGTGGGTCATTTTCCAGTGTTGCGTGTAAGCTGTTTAGTGTTGTGGCTCGAACTGACAGCTGCTTTCTCCAAACCCCTTTCACAGAAGATCTCTTCCTAATGCTCAGCCTAAGCTCCTTCTGTCCTGTCCCTTCTTGTGTGTGGTGAGTGACAGGCTGTGAAAGTGAGCGTCCATATGGAATTCACCGGCGTGCTGGGACAGTCACTGGACCTGTCAACACCTTCACTGCCATCCCAAGCTCACCCATAACTAATTTTCTGAGGTTGAATTCAGTTCAGTTGTTGATTCAGTCACTACTTCATATTATGAGGTCAGCCTGACAGTGCTAGCGCTTACTTCAACCAGTAGGTGGTGCTGCTGCCACAGGCTGATTGATGTGTCTGCTTCAGTCTGAAGGTGGTTACGGTTGAGATGTGCAAAATGTACTCACAGTGGCATCCTGTGAATGTGTGTGTGTTTTCAGAGGGCCGGGCGGGCTTTGCTGCAGCTGAGGATGATGAATGGTCTCGTGCGCTAGAGCTAGATGGTGTGGGAATGATGGACCTCCCTAATGGCCAATCAAGCATCACCACCAACGCTGCAACAGTCTCTGAGGTGAGACCACGCCCACTCGCTAGACCACACTTCATTGTGCGTGCTTCTTTTAGCGCTTTAGACACTGACCTGTGAGTTCCTGTGAGGTGACAAATATTAAGCCGACACATTTTTCAGTGATCCTCAGCCGTGCTGCGACACCGTGTTGGTTATTTAGCCCTCTTGAACCTTGCATACTTCACCTCTCCTCCACTTGATAACCTTGTTCTTAACAGCGCAGCCATCAGTCCTCCTAACCTTGTGATTTGACTGTGTCTTCTAGAAGAGCAGCAGCTCAGAGTCTCTCAGCGATAAGGGTTCTTCGGACCTGAAGAAGAGTTTTGACGCCGTTGTTTTCGATGTGCTGAAGGTCACTCCCGAAGAATATGCAGTAAGTGAAGTTTAAGTGTGTGCGCGTCTGTCCTTGTCTGGTTAATCTGTATGTTTGAGTGTTTAAAGAACGAAATGTTCAGTAAGCACAAAAGTGATGTGCTGACTTCAGATAGGAGGAGATGGGATGATAGAGGAGGAAATGGGGTCAGAGTTTGGATCAGTAATAATTGATGATGTTTGGCAGTGCCAAGCAGCCACTCATAGATTTGCTGTGGCTGCCTCTGCACAAACTTTCCATGGTGACTGTGAACAAACACAAGTTACATTGCTGTTAAATAATCTTACCTTGTCATTAGGAGTAATGTTGCTCAGGGTCGTCCCATGATAAATCAAATAAAAGCATGTTCCTCCTCATGTCTGGAGTCTTGTATCAGAGCTTTGATGTTTGTCTACGAGTCTGCACCAACCAACCACAAGAGGGCACTCTTGATCTTCTTTTTCCTTCAGTGTCTTCATTTCACATCTCTCCATTCGATATCAAGGTGCACTCAGTAAAAGACCACAGTCAATCACACCCACCTGCTTCAAATGACACAAGCTCTCCAGTAAAAGCTCTATTAGTCACCAAACATTTATTTTAGTAACCTGAGATTGGACTGTGTATGATTGTTTTCAGTTCACAGTAATGTAGTTCGAAAACTGTGACAATTTGTTGTCAGTTTGTCCCAATTTTAACACAGCAAATCTAACAACTGCTGTGTTTTCTCTCCCCCAGGGCCAGATTACGCTCATGGATGCTCCTGTGTTCAAAGCCATCCAGCCAGAGGTGAGTTGCTCTCAAATCTGTAGAGAGAGGAGAGGTGTTGACTGCATTATGTGGATGTCATTTTTGATGAAAATCAATTGCACACACAACACAAATGCTTATTAATCAAGAACAGATCAGTCCAGTGGAGAATTTACATACAGCGATCAGCTGCAACACTGAAACCACTGACAGGTGAAGGGAATTGATCATCTTGTCACAGTGCAGTGTTGACCTGGGAAACCTTGAGTCCTGGTGTTATGTGGACGACACTTAACATGCACCACTCACACCGTGCCACAGACCAACTACCCCCTGCTCAGGAATGGGCTGAAGAACATGACAAAGACCTCAAGGTGTCGGCCTGACCTCCAAATTCCTCAGATCGCAATCTAATCAAGCATTTGTAGGAGGTGTTGGTGCCCCGAGGTTCTGTGTCCATGCCTCGACAGGTCAGAGCCAGGTCTGACCTGTCGAGGCATGGACACAGAACCTCTAGGGGTATCCTGTGGTGTTAGGCATGAGGGTGTTGGCTGCAGATGCTTTGAGTCCTGTAGGTTGTAAGTGGGATACGGGCACCTCCTATGGATGCTCGATTGGATTGGAATCTGCGGAATTCGGAGGCCAGGTCGATGTCTTTGTCTCGGTCCATTCCTAAGCAGTTGTTGCAGTTTTGCAGGGCGCACTGTTGTGCTTGGGAAGCCACTGCCATTGCCGTTGCAACGAGGGGATCTGCTTTGTCCACAATAGTGTTTGAGTGGGTGGTGCATGTCAAGTTTCATCCACATAATGCCAGGACCCAAGCAGAACATTGTAAGAAGAGGATCATCTTTTTTTACTTAACCTCAGTGGTTGTTGTTTTGGCTGACAGGTGTATGTATATTTAAGCATTTACTCTGTCGGCCTCCTTCTGTCTTTCTCTTTTCTCCCTTGCAAAATTTCCATGCAGTTCACATCCCTGTAGCACGCTGTGATCAGAGCAACCATGCAGAGCCACATATCATAGTTATGCAGAAAAAAAAGGGCATCTGTGTCTCACCCAGTCGTACACACCTCGTCTGTTGCCTCAGTGAGCGCCAGTGTAATCTCTTTTGGACTGTCAGGCCCTTCCTGACAGCAGTCACGGATAACCTGTGTTTAAGGTTGGCCGCTGTGGGCTTATAAAAGCAGCACACAGACCGCATCCCAGTGCGGTGTGGTACACTCCGACTCCTGCGACTGCATATGTGCAACACTTGTCTCAGGCTCAGCTACCAGCACACACACTCGTCTGGCATGATATCATTCACAGATCCGCATTTTGATTCAATTAGATATCAGTGCCATTGTGTGGAGTGACGTTTGGATTCTTGTTAATAGTTTGCTGTGTCTGAGTAATGGAAAAGGCTAAAGATGAAAGGTTCTGAGGAGCTCTCGTCAGGGCTTGTCTTTGGGGTTATTGCCGTTCCTCGCTCAGAGGGAAGCCATTGACGTCGTCTGGACTCCAGCCCCATCACCTCAACTGCACGGGGCCAGGTTCACACAGAGGCAACTGCAGGGTTTATAAAAGCCAACATGCTCCTGACTGACCGGCTGAGTGGGTTTTATAAGCCTAATGAAATTGTGTCCATGCCTCTAAGTCCAATGTAGCAATTTGGAAAATAAGGTAAAGCTCTAAAGGCTCAGGTGCATGAGGAAATGGTTTCACTTACTGCCTTAAGATGCTGAGGTCTTTTAGAGAGACCTGCAGTGGGATGTGATGGGGAAGTGATTTGGGAAGGAGTCACTGGCCGGATTGAGGGGGAGGGCTGACAAGGAGTTGAAGGCTGCAGTCTGGAGGGAGTGAGGGAGCAGAGTGTACAGTATGCAGAGTGACCCAGCAGCATCCTGGCAGGGACAGAGTGGGCTAGAGAGGCTTTTCCTGCTCTCACGGTGTTTTTGTCTCGAGGCACCGGCCGAAAAAAGCTACACAGCTATGACCGAACCAAAACTCAACTAGAGTTTCCACTGCTGTCAGTCTCTTCGCCCTCCTCACAGACACATAATGGGAAAAGCAGGTGTGTGTGTGTGTGTGTGTGTGTGTTGGTGCACGCCTGCTGTTTCACTCGGCTCACTGCCTGAATAGGAAAATATTAAATAACTTGGTTGAATCTGTGAGTTGTGCAATAATGTTTTTACTGACATGCAGCCCACTTTGCCTTTTTAAGCACCCTTTAAATGCCATGTTTCAACACTAAAACCTACATGGACACATTTATGGTAGCTAAAGGTAGCTACTGTAGAGCTTTTTAATAAATTGGAAACATTAATGGACATAATAGGGGTTAAAAGGTGTATTCATGTAGAGCAGCATATTCTCATTTGTAAGAGCTGAAAAAAGACAGTGTGAGTTTCCATGATGTGATCTGTTGTAATTCTTATTTGTTAAAATATTTCAGAGGGAGTGAACTTTCGGTTGGATACGATGCTTCACTTTCATGCTTTACTAAAGTTTGACAGCTCCAGATGTTTTTCAGAAGGTCTCAAGTTAACATATTTTGACTTTTTGCTTAATAACAAACAAAAGACGATTCAGATTTTCCACCAGATAAGTTCCAAGTGTTTCTGGTCTGTGGTCGCTCAGATTAAAAATGTTTTTACTGCACGCTCTGTGAGTGACCTTGCTGCACAGTTACTGTTGATAAACTCAGCCTGCTCTTCAGTCTTATTACTGCATGGTGCAAATGTTGTCATCTGCGTGGTTTACATGTTCTGTATTAGCAGTCTGTCACGCTCAAGCTACTCGAAAGTTACCGTTTTCACCATCCTTCCAAGACTGTGGTAATTTCCATAATAACTGTACTGACTACTGAAATAGTTTAAATGACCATAAACTAGCTGTAACTTGGCCTGTCGATGTCTGTGTTCAAGATTTTATTTCTCCCCTTTCCATAAACACATCATAACTGTCTTAATATAATATATATTTGTGTGTGTTTGAGGAAGAGAGCACGGAAGACAGGGACTTGGTGTCCAAATGTTATTTGGAGTTTGTGTTTATGACATTTTGTACATGTGTACATGACGCACAAACAGACATTCTGGCACGAGCTGGGAAAGTTACCCCAGACAGGACTGCAGCAGAACAGAGAATCTCATTAACTCAAGTGTTCCAACGCTGACATGGAGCAGATGTATGGAGAGCAGCCGGCAAGGTTTAGCCAGTCCCTCTGGATGAGGAAGAAAAAAAGATATGTGTCCGTCACAATAGCAATAAAAGATTATACATGAGAGCGGTGGGTAGAGGCACTGAAAACAGTGTGAGGAGATGGTATAAAGTCTGGCCAACACCTCTGGGCAAGAAGCATAGTTCACAATCCTTTGTCTGATAAACTGTGGATAAATATAGTGGGAGAAATTATGGATAACAACTGGAGAGGGCAGCGTTTCTAAATAACTCTTTGATATCTGAAAAGCCTCAAGAGAGCCAGGTCCGAGAGCTCGAGCGCATGCCTCTCTGACACAGCAGACAGCACAGAATCTAAACACATCTGCTTTCGATGATTTGTTAAGTGACAGCTCATAAGACCTTGCCATGCATGAGGGTTGCAGTAATTTACTTCCTACACGTAATGGACCCTCGTCAGCATAATGCTCGTCTCTGTGAACAAACTGCTAAAAGATGGTGGAGAAATTGACGGAGAGTTGGTGAGCAGAGCATCGGCAAACTCTCGTGCTCTGTTTAATTGATGAGAACACCAGAAGTTATTTTTTTGATGGTAAAATAATCTATAGTGCAGAGCAGACTGATGTTTAATCTACAACCCTCCGCTGAATAGCTGATATGTTCTTTGGCTGTTTGGTTTGTAAAGTGAAATGCCATTGAAACGACAAGACGGATCATAGAGAGGGGGAGGGGGAAGGATGCAAAGGACTAAAAGCTAAATCTTTTTCTCTCATCTAAATTTACGAGGCAGTGATTACTAATGGGTTGTAGCATCAGCTGCTTCTATTAAAGTGAACTGGATTGGATGGCTCGTTCGTAGTATGGACGGATCAGCTGACAGGTGAGATGTGGAGAGCAAAATGATGTGTAAGGGAAAAAGGAGCAAGTTTAGAGAATCATGATGAAATAAAAGAACGTTAAAGGACTTTCCCTCCCTTCATCTCTGTTTTTCTGTCCCTGTAGACCATTTCTAATTTCATAATCAGACGTGTGGCGATGATCTACAGCTGGATGTTTATGAAATAGAGGCTGAAAGGAAAAGAGAGATTGAGTGATGTACAGGGACTGAAAGGAGGGGGGGAGAGGGTTGCCTTTGTTTTTAACACACAGTCATGACAACAGCCAAGTTAGTAATTTAGTGGCTTTGCCTGGCAAGCTTCAGCTCAAAGGGAATAGCTATCAGATTGCATTTTACGTACCGCTGAGAAGTATGTCAGTTCCTCTCCTGTCTGAGCACCCAGCGTAAAAATCCTCTGAACAGACTGAAGGTCTCATGTGAGATGGTGATGACTTGTAGTTGGAGGCAGGTAACGTTTCACATACTCGGGCCCGTCTCGCCTGCACGCTTAATGTGTTCCAGCACTGATTGTGAGATAAAAAACATTTACTCAAATTTTTTCTGTCATAAAGTCACAGCTGAATCTGAGATGCTGCATACAGTTCTCTGCAGGGCCCTGTAGTCTGCACATGTTGTTTTCTGGTGGAGGGATTGGACAATAATTGCTTCACAACAAACACAGAAGGGAATCCCACCCACACTCCAGCCTGTCAGTATAACGGTCAATACACATTCATCATGCTGAAAGGTGGAGAAAATAATGTTTTGGCAGTAAAGACAGAAAAACAACAGGGACACGTTTTTCCCTGTCAAAGAGGATTTTGTTTGAACATTGAGATTTGGTTTGAAAAAAGGTGCCAATTGGAGATACTTTAAGAATCTGTCAGATGCATCAAAACACATTTAATTACTTATCTCTCCCCCACCATTACACTGAGTTTTTAATTGTGTTTACAGTTTTCTGTTGGAATATAACGGTGTATCATTGTTGGAGACATTCAGGATGAGATCAAGCAAATCACGAGGGCACATCTACAGTACCTCTAGAGCCAGCCTTCATTATGCTGGGAGAGACTCCAGCGGATACAGACACCAAAACCCAAACATATTTGCTTGGGGTGTTTCTGGTGATTGCAGAGAAGATGATTACAGTGTTATGGAGAAATGTAAATCTACCAACTGTCCAACAATGGAGGGAAAGATTGGAATTTTTGATGTAATGAATAGCAGCAAAACTCCAACTAACGACCAATGTTTTCAACACTAAAGTCCCGTGTGGAGGATTTAGTGGCATCTGGCAGTGCGGCCTCAGGATATGAGATTATCACCATACTTTATTCGCGATACAATATTATTGTGGTTTTAAAGGTGTTGTAGAGGCAGGGTGAGGGTTTCTGGAGCAGCTTCACCAACGTCCAAGGTGCATAGAGAAGGGGGAGAAATTAAAGGCATCTTTGCCACTTGTAGTATTTAGAACAACTTTATTGCGAGACTAATGCATCACAAACAGCTTTTAAATAAGGGAGGAATGGAAAACAACCAGTCACGTTCATTTAAACAGAAATCAACCAATGATGTATCTAAAAAGGTGGGCTGAGTATGAGGTCACATCCCAGACTAGTAAAAAAAGTTTTGGCCAGTCTGAGACAACGATTGGCTGTTTGTAATGTGTTTTATTGTGACCTGATGAAGGCACAAGCCAAAGCGTTGGTCTTCCAATAAAGTTACTCTATATATACAGTAAGTGTTGCTGGAGTTTGGACACCTCTATGACTGCTGTCATAAAATGTCATTTGGTTTTTGTAATGACAAGTTGACATTGTTCGGGTTGTCTTGATTATGACAAGTTGACATTTATCAAAGTGACATTACCAGAAGTTGTCTTTGTCATGACAAGTTGACATTAACAAGAAATGCACCTCTTTTTGTGCTTATGACAAGCTGACATAATGATTGATACAAAGACATCTTCTGGTAATGTCATGTTGTCATTATAAGGACATCCCATACAAATTTAATGTCAGCTTGTCATGACAAAAACAACTTCTGGTAATGTCACTTTAATTAATGTCAAGTTGTCATAATCAAGACAACCCGAACAATGTCAACTTGTCATTACAAAAACCGAATGACACTTAATGACAGCAGTCATCAATGTTTATGACATGTACATAATGGTTATGACAGTGTCATGTCATAGTTATGACAGTGTCATGTCACCCTTATGTTGATACCTTCAAGTAAAGTGTTACCAAGTATTACAATACAATGCTGTAGCATTTATCTACCTGCCCTTGTGAGGGTATAGAACTCAAACTTCTCCCATGTGCTAAGCATGTATGAGGAGTACAGTAGCCAGTGCAACAAAGCAAAAATGTGAATGACTCTATCCAGAGCCAGTGTTTGCTTTGTCCCTTCTGGGCTACTGTAGAACAATATGTCTGGCTCCATGGAAGAGGGCCCAATAAGTGGCTTATTTTAAGGGAACACAACAGTTCTTATTTTCAGGTGATTATAGATGAATGAAAACATAGTTGTGAATATTACACCATTTCTGCCAATAGATGCCCCTTAACCCTGCACACTGGACCTTTAAATGCATACCAGTGATACTGTAGTTTCCCAGATGGATTGAGGAGTGAAGGGTGGGAGTTCGACTGCTACTGTCTACATGTAATTAGAGCCATGTATCATGTTGGTACAGTGACAAACTTATCGACATTTCCCCTGACCTTCTTTTCTTCACCGTATATGTGTCTGGCTAAACATATATGTGCTGCATATTAGTGAGAATGTTCTCTGTTATATGGTTACATATGATTGAGTATGAAAATAAAAGTTAAGTGCAAAGAATGGTGATTTTTACGATAATATCATCTTTAGCAAATGCACCATGAAATCTTCACCTAGGACCATGCAAGCTCTGGTTTTACTAGCCATGAAAGATGGCCTGTACTGCCATAAGAATCATGTAAAGCACATGTACTTAAAGAGCTGCTGGAAAAGTCATTCTTTCCACGGTGTGCACAGCAAGGTAATGGAGGCTGCTGCTGGCTCGTAGGTCCCTGCCAGCTTCTATAGTTTAGAACTGCCTGACTGCGACAATAATGCATTTTATGGCCATTTCCTCTTTTTTTTTTTGTTCCTTGTGTTTCCTGTTCTGCTCCTCTGAACAGAGGAGAGGAGGTAAATCTGTAGACCAGTGGCACTGTAAATTTGGCACAACCTGGCAATCAGTTCAGGGTTCCTCTGTCTCGCTACAAGCTGAAATACAGATCCGCAACAGGCACTGCTGTGCAGATTTCCCAGTGTACTCCTTCCTGTCATCTCCACAATCTCCTTTCTTCTTGTGGCAAACTGTCTTTCTTGATTTCACCTCCTCCCCTTCTCATCTTGCTTCTTTTTCCACCCTGTTCCTCATCTGTATCAGCCCTTCCCCACTTGGCCTGAAGCCTCTCCCTAACATTCCCCGGGATCCCAACACTTCAGTTTTCCATTTACAAAGAAGACAAAAACAAAAGGAATTGATGTGGTATCTTACATGAGGTCATCGCATTGTGTGGCTTAGCTGCAGCCTGCAGCTGGTTATCTTATTCAGCCTGTATAATTGTTTACATAGTGCTCCTCACAGTGTGGTTTGTAAAGCAGAGTAGCATCAACACAAAGCTGAGTGAGTGGATAGGGAGATCTAGAAATGGTATTTTTAGGGTTATAATTATAAACGTTTTGGGTTAAGTCAAGTTAGAAGATATGATAATTCACCCTCAGTAACAGATGTGCTGCCGGTTGGTAAGCAGGGGCACTCGTACACAGAGTGTCAAATACATGGCATTCCTGGTATTTAAGCCCATGCTGTGTAGTAAAATGTTTCAGCATATTGCTGGTGTGTCCACCCTTACTTCAAATCATCATTTTACAGAAATTACAAGCAGCACTGTTGTCATCTTTCTTTGTGAAATTAAGCTATGCTTTGGACTGTGTCCTCCTCTCTTCCAAGACGACTGCAGCGCAGACGCACGAGTTTGACGTCACTGTTCTGAAACACGCAACCCTCCGAGAAACATGCTGGCATCAATAAAAGGAATTGATTAGCTCAGAGGCATATGATCGTGATGGATCAGACAATATGGAACCAGCTCTCAACTGGAAGCAGTTCACCATTCTCATCCCTATTGAAAAAGAAATGTAGATTTGACATGTGGACAGGGAGAACAGCTTTTGGCTTGTAAAGGTGCGGACACGTCGCCCTGTGTCAGTTGCATTTGAACACACTATACCGACTACATCCGACGGCCAAGTAGCACGTACGTTCTGTGCCTGTGTGAGAGAGAGCGGAGTGAGAGAGTGGTACATGCTGTCAGCCGAGGGGTTTCCTATCTGTGCAGCCGAGCACCGCAGCACCTCCACGGACTATTACATCCAGACGGTCCCGGTGTTTCCTCCTCAGGCTCCACTTCACTCAGCTGCCTGATAAACCCGCTGCTTCTTCCCACTTTAACCTGAATAACAAACCAGGGCTCGGTGCTCCGGTTGGATCCAAACGGAGATCTGGGCCTAGCTCAGAGGCTAACTGGCTGTGCTTTCTTCCAGTCATGCTGCGGCTAACGCTTCACCAGCTGCTCCAAGCTAGCTCCAGTTTATTATTCAGGTTAAAGTGGGAAGAAGCAGCGGGTCTGTGGGGCAGCTGAGTGAAGTGGAGCCTGAGGAGGAAGCACCGGTTAGCCCCGGTTTCACTACAGGCAGATTCACTCGCCACAGGGGCGAGGAAATAAAACCTGAACAGCAAATCAGAGTGATCTCTCTCACGACAAGCTCCGCTGCCGATTCAACATGCTCAATTGGTCGAAAAGCCTCTGACAGAGTGCGTTGTTTCATTTGTGAGACGTCACAAATGAGGTGACATTTAGTGCAGAGATGGTGATAGCTAAAACAAAGCTGTATCTAACCTATCTAACAGGACTTTTTACATGTTCACACATAAATGTACAGTTACTTTTCCAGTATATTCAGAAAGATAGGCATCAGAATGACCTCCGTTAATAGCTTTACTTCAGGCTTCTGATTGGCCAACATCTTTTCTCGTCTTCTTAGTGTGGCTTTAGGATCATGGTTATATTACTGCCTGTTGGTATGGCATGCTCATGGCAGAGCTTCAACAGTGTTTTTGCATTTTCATGTAGATGGAGTTTTTTTGTATAACAGTGCTTGTGTGGATTGGATTTTCTTTTTCAGAACAAAAGAGAAAACCCGTTTTCAAAAATACCCATGTCCATGTGGACTAGGCCTAAACATCTTTGGTTAGATCCATAGGAAAGCTCTTTTATCCCATATGTTGATGTGATTTGACGATTGGCAACTTGATGCCAGATGATGATTCAGATGTCCAGCCACAGTTGACGTCATTTTCCTTGACAGCCCTCATGTTAGCTATACCTACGCAAACAGTGCAGATACAGCCGGCTCCTAGCAGCCCCCGTAGGACTGTTCTTTAATGAAAATGCTGCTATGCCAGACCAGCATGTGGAAATGACGGGCTGTCTGTGGCTTGGCGGAGCGGGCTTTTTTTACTGCACTCTTTTACTGCAGCATTTAAAACCCTCTCCTTACCAGAGCTGCCTCGTCAAAACCTTTCTCCACAGACTTAACTGTTGTCAGAGTTTTAAAATGTTGCCTGAGTGTGAAATGAGACTATGAAGGCAAAAGAAAAAGGAAATGAAATCTTAATTGTTTCTGGAGAGGCTGCGGATCACTTCCCTGCTGCTTCAACACACACGAGACACTGGCATTAGTTATTACACAACAGCTGAGGAACAATAAATGACTTAAAGCTTTCAGGCTTAGTGTGATGGACAGATGGATGGGTGGTTAGATTAGGAGACGGGCCCCGGTGGTCCAGGATTGAAGGGTCAGTATAGGTTGTTGAAATGTTGTGGTCTCGGTGGGTGAGGGAGGTGTAGAACCGTCTGTGTGTCTCTTCTCGGGTGCACCGCCTACCTGGGTGGTCAGGTGGTGGTCCGAGCTGCGAGACACACAAATACATCCACCTCCCACTAACTATGGAACGTCTCTGTTTAAGAGTCTTCACCAGCGTTATGTGGAAGCTGGAAAGGAGAATGATTGACACGATGGCAGGAAGAGGGGAAGCTCTTATTTAGAAAAGACAGATGTTAAATAAACGATGAGCTCTATTTGGTGAGACGTGCACGTGTCTTCTACCCTCTGATTTAGCTCCATCCTGTCTGTGACAGGGACAACATGCTCCACACAGGCTTGTAAACCCTGTGGGAGGATGCTGTTGGGTCTTCCACAGTGTTGTCTTTTATAGTCCTAACAGTATCCCTTCATCTCCTCTGCACTCTACTCCTTTTTCCTACCCTCATATCCTCATCCTGACTCAGGCAACATAGGCCCTGAGGCATCACCTCACCCACGCATGAATGTCTGCTTTTAACATCTGTATTTGATATGTTGCTTCTTTACCCCCGCCGGCTGCCTCTAACGACTCCGAGACTCACCCTTGAATGAGCACGACTTCTCTTTGCAAGGCGTCGTCATGATGCGGTCCAGGTCAGGGAGTTGTGAGCAGTTTGGTCGAGGTTGCTGCTTTCAGACAGCCAGTCTCAGAGGGGGGTGTTGTGTGGGAGAGCTGCAGCCTGATTCAGCTGTTCATATTGTAGCCCAAGTTGGCCGGGCTGGCAGGGATTAAGAGGAGAGCTTGCACAACATTTTTCCTACTGTTACGTCAGTGTCCCTGGCCTTCGGACAGCCCGCGGGGGCCAAAGGAGGGTCTGGGTTCCCCTCGCAGTGTCTGTGTGGTCTCCGTCTTTACCTCACCGCTGAGGACAGCGGCCGAGGCCAAGCAGAGTCCAGCCCGGTACTCGAAAAGAAATCACTGTTTGTGTGTTGTTGGAATTTTCTGTGTTTGGGTTCCAAAATCGCTGCCCTGCCTGTTTTAAAAACAGAGTAATGAAATTACTATCAGCACTGCTGCTTCCACAGCTGCAGCTGCTTTGTATAACTAGTGTTAATATAAGCACGGAAATGATTGATTAAATGATCAACAGAAAGTAAATACACCGTAAGTTCAATTAGCAAATAAAGTAAAGAAAGCAAACTCTGAATAGGACTTTCTGCAGAAGTGTTTCACTGCTGGAGCGATGGTCTTTTCTTAAAACTGAGCTGTATATGCAGTAGAAAGTAGAAACTACCAGCACCCATTTCCCGCTCATGAATTTTTGTAATTCACCTAAACAGTGCAGTGTCTTAAGACATTTTAGGCAAGAGATAGGCAACACAGTAACAGAAACCTGGTTTATGTTTGATCAACACTGTCTAGTTTTACCATTTGATCACAGTTTGGTCTGAGTTTGGTCGATCTGCTCCTGCACTCTTGGTGTCCGTGGTTGAGGGCGCATAATAATTTGGAAGTAAAAATCTGTATATCCAGAGAGCCCTAGAGCCAGCAAATATCAAGAGGGGAGGTAAGCAGGGAGATCTGGGCACTGGTAGGATGGAGGGAAGCTTCCATCCATCCATTTTCATTCGCTTATCCGGGGCAGGGTCGCGGGGGCAGTAGGCCAAGCAAAGCACCCCAGACATCCCTCTCCCACTTTCCAGCTCCTCCTGGGGGACCCTGAGGTGTTCCCAGACCAGACAAGATATGTAATCCCTCCAGTGTGTTCTGGGTCTTCCCCGGGGCGTCCTACCAGTGGGATGTGCCCGTAACACCCCTTCAGCGGGAGGCGCCCAGGAGGATCCTGATCAGATGCCTGGACCACCTCAACTGACCCCTTTAAACGCGAAGGAGCAGCGGCTCTACTCCGAGCTCGCTCCAGATGTCTGACCCCCCCCCCCCCCCCCCCCCTTATCTCTAAGGCTGAACCCAGCCACCCCACGGAGGAAACTCTTTCCACCGCTTGTATCCGTGATCTCATTCTTTCAGTCACTACCCAGAGCTCATGACCATAGGTGAGGGTTGGGACGTAGATGGACCAGTAAATTGAAAGCTTTGCTTTCCGTCTCAGCTCCCTCTTGACCACGATGGTCCAGCGCAGCGCCCGCATCACTGCAGAAGCTGCACCAACCCGTCGATCCATCTCACGCTCCACTCTACCCTCACTCGTGAACAAGACCCCAAGATGCTTGAACTCCCTCGCTTTTTCAACCCAGAGAGGGCAAACCACTGTCATTCACACATACTACCCTTATTGTTGGGATACAAAGCTGGTTGAAATTCGGCAAAGTTTAAATGTCGATTGGCAGCTCTTCTGTTTTTGTCATTGTAAATTGAATCATGTTAGCTTTCTGACAGTCTGCAAACAAAACTGCTCTTTGGCAGATGTGATGGACATTTTCTGTCATTGTTTACATTTTATAGATCTGAACTGTAAGAAGAACAAGTCGTTCAGTATATAGTTTTCATTGTTTACATTCTAACCAACATCCATTCTTCAGCAAAATGCATTGTGTTTGTCCACAGTTCTGCCCTCAAGGTCTAACAAACATTCATGAATACACACTATCTCTAAAACATTTGCAAAGCGTATTTTTTAATCTACATTGTTTACATTGGCTTGAAGTTTGTGTCTTCTTCTCTTTTAATGTCCCATTTTGTACTTTATACATTGCATTACCATCACCACCATTACCAGCCTCTGCAGCTGGCTGTAATATGTATCATATAACCCCTGCGTTCGTGGCATGCATGAGCTGCCTCCTGCACAGAAAGCCTTCTCTTATGTTTAGGTGTGGGTGTTTCAGCGCATGACTAATTGGGACTGTGTTATTATTAACGTTGTAAGTTACAGCTGTGGTTTTCCTGCTATGGCAACTCAAAATGTCCACAGTGAGAAATATTTGTTTTGAGGTTGCATTATTGAATTCAGGAGTCATAGCTTGGTTGAACATTAGAATGAATCAATATTGAGTACTGAGCATCGCACTGAGGCAGAGCGTGTTCCTGCATAGCTTCAGCTCTTTGTTTTTACAGTCTTCCATTAATCCGTTCGACCCTTTGACTGGATCTTCTCCTCAGCCTCTTTCTCTTTCTTCCCCCCTCGTCTGCTTTCCTCTCCTATCATATCCTGCTCTCTGCCTCCTCTCCACTTCCCACTGAGTGACCTCTGGCTTGACTGTTTAGTACATTCAGTTAAATTGCTGGCGTATACAAAAAGATTCTTTGGCTCAGTGAGTAAAGTCAGTTTCCCGGATTGTTTTGTATGTTTTCAGGAGCTGTCAAGCTGCGGCTGGAACAAGAAGGAGAAGCACAGCTCTGCTCCAAATGTTGTGGCCTTCACTCGCAGGTTCAACCAGGTGAGATGCATTCACAGTTATGTCACATTCAGTACTGACTCAGGCCGCCCCCCCCAAAAAAAGAGAGAGAAAACAGTCCCTGATGCAATTTTAAAGATTTATGGAGAGATTACCGCCCCTCTTTCCATCCTGTCCTCTTCCTCTGTCCTCCAAGTGCTAAATCATCACCCTGGCTTTCCCAGAGGTGGTTGTTTTTGAAGCTCTGCTTGTCATGGCAGCGCCTAATAATCTCCACGTCTTCTCCCTGCTAGTCTGTTGCAACATAAATAGTCTCCAGGTGGAAGAGGTCTGATGGAAGGTAGTTTGTTTTGTCCAGCTGGTCCTTGGTTCTGGCACTCGTGAAGTTTATTAATGCATTCCTGAATGTTGGTGCAGCACGTGTAGGAACATTTCCAAGTACATGCAGGAGTGTGTATGACCTGCTCCCCCAGTGCCCCTGTGAAATCATCAACAGGAAGTTGTGGGTTATGATGTAAGGGGCAGCCATGCCCTTTAATCCCCTTCCAGTGTTACTGCCAAGCTCCTTTAAGACCCACTTACTGCCCTCCAGCATAAATATGAGATGATCTAACAAGAATGTGTTGCTGTGGAAACTTCTCCATGTATAGCAGATCCCAAACGTTGATTCAAGATGTTAGCTGCACACATTGCAGCTGCTGGGAGCCAAGGAAAATGAGCTTTTTGGATAATGGGGCTTGGACTGGGAGGGCAGAGAGTCCCAGAAAGCTCCTTAGCATGAGCCCAAGCTACATTCCTCTTCCTTCAGTCCGCGTTTTGTTGGCACTGCGCTCTGGGAGCCAGTGGAGCAGAAGAGAACGGGCCAGTCTATTTAGCAGGAGGTGAAGAGAAAATAATTCAGAGCCCATTATGATCAATGCAAGCTAATCTGCCTTATTGCAGAGACAAATCAACAACTTACATACAGTAGTGAAAAAGTAAATGTTTATTCAGAACTCATTATAAAGAATTAGTGGTGATTATAAACAAATGGGAAAAGAGTATAACCTCACCAGAGGGGAAGATCTGCACAAGACATCACATCGGTGTAAATTTAATAGAAACAGTCAGAAGAACTGCCCGCAAGGTTTTGGACAAAAATCAGCATAATATCTTGTCTGTATAGCAGCACTAGGTGCAAGGAATATTATTTATTCATTAGGTAAAATGTTATATTGCAAACTTGCAGTTCATTCAGGGCAGGGCTGACACATAGAGACAGACAACCATTCATGCTTATATTGACATCTACGGACAATTTAGAGTCACCAATTAACCTGCATGTCTTTGGACTGTGGGAGGAAGCTGGAGCACCTGGAGGAAACCCACGCTGACACAGGGAGAACATGCAAACTCCGCACAGAAGGGCTCCCCCACCTAGGCCTGTCGCCATATGCGATAAGTCGGTTAATTGCAGGGTAAATTTAAAGGGAGACAGTAACTTTTCCGACCGTGATTAATTGCCATATTCATGCGTGTTTGTTTTCCTCGTCTCTCTCCACTAAAAAAAGAGACTGGACGACAAGAGCGTTCACTGTCGTGCATCGTCTGACAGCTAGGTGAGTTGGTTCATTAACGAATGAACTGAGGGAAAGCTCTAGTCATCGAGTGTCTTTGTCTCTGTGGGGGAGGCGGGGCTATGGGCTACACACACACACAGTGCGATCTTCGTGCGGGGGAGACGAGGCGGAGAAAAAACAGAGAGTTGAGTGCAAGAGAAAGACAGGGAAGTTGTTCCTAAACCAAACACCACGGCCCCTGTGTGAGAGTGTTTTGGATTTAAACCCAATGACAGAGGGAGGCCCAGTAATGTGGACGAGCCGGTGTGCCGGGTTTGTTCTTAAACCATCTCAACAAAAAGAGCGAATATGACCAACTTAACTGCACTTAACTGAGTGAGAGACTGATAGTCTATTTTTTGTAGTCATTTATTTATTTCGGATATTTAAATTTTCTTTTTTTTCCCCATTCCTAAATATTCTTGTTAAATAAGTGTTTATTTCTCTTTAAAGGGTGTGCTTGCATCTGCATGCCTTTATTATCATTATATAAGTTTTAAAAATTATCTAAAAACAGCAAAATTACAACAATAATAAAAATGGTGTTAAAAGCACAATATTGCGCAATATTATTGCTTATCGCAATAATTTGTGACGCAATTAATCAGCCAGCAAAATTTGTTATCGTGACAGGTGCTACCCCCACCCTGGCTTCGAACTAGGAACCCTCTTGCTGTGAGGCGACAATGCTAACCACTGCATCACAACTTTCATCAAAATATGATATAATATCGATTCTTTGCACAATGATACGATTAGGTTTGGCATCAACATTTGAACCAGTACCGGTACCAGTGCTGGTTCCTCGAATTCGGTATCAGTAAACAAAGGTACGTTTTTACAGTACTTTACTCTTAATGTAGCTTAATAATAAAAATGTATTTCTTTAACTAGCCGCAGTCAACAAGTGATTATGCTCCTCTGTTCTTTTCTCATCACACTTATTTCCAAAATAAAATAGAAACGAAAAAAGACCAGAGAGACCAAAACTATCAGCTCTGCAGCAACAGCTTCGGCTTGGTGGGAAACCGACAGAGCTCTGCGGTTGGCTTCCAGGCTTCGGCGCACTTCCTGTGCTTCTGCCTCCTCTCTGAACCCATTGTTGTCTCATCTGCAAAGGCCCTCAAAGCTGGGAAGCCACCCACAGAGTGCCATGGGCAGCCTCTCAGCTTTGGGGCTCTCTGCGGTGCTTCCACCTTGTGTCTGAACCTGGCGATCTCACCTAGGTGCACTAGGCACCAGTTCATTTAACGTGAATAGGTACTCTGCAGCACTGACATGATTTGGTTGGTATCTTTAAAAGTATCAAGTCTGGTACGTGACCCTAGATATTATATCACCTGAAGGAAAATGTCTGGATGGAAATGGTGACACAGACGTGCCACGGACATTAAAAAATAAATGGGTATCTTAAAGATGACAATTTGATATATCAATCCAAATTGTTACACCCCTGTTCTCAAATAGACATCAGCTGCATGTCTCCAACTTATTCCAGCTCATTGTTTGTTGCAATGGCTTGTGGGTTTTTCTCCACAGGTCTGTAAACTCAATTTCTTCCACTGAACACACGTCAGCACATTAGGGATCTGCTCACCTCGAGGCTGTCAGTCAGCTGTAGTCCCCATCTTTGGCCAGATCTTCATCTCCATCTCATCCCTTCCTCCCTTCAGGCCATTAAATGGATTGATCCCCAGCTATGAGCGTCGCGGCTGGATCTGTCTGCTTCCGCTTATTTATGATTATTGAAGCACTGGGGCCTTGCAGCTCCATCTGGAGGCCTTGATACTCTCATAAACACAACCCCAAAGACACAATCTTTGCTTCAGAACATAACAAGAGATCTGTGAAGACAAGAAAAACCCCCGTATCCCACAAAACTTCTGCTCAGTTGCACATACACACTGCTGTGAATGCACCTATGTAGAGCGCTGCCATCCAGAGTGATCTCACCGCTGTGCAGTGTTGGATGCCAAGGCTGTCGAGGACACAGGCTCCGTAATGAGCCCCAGTGGTACAGAGATTTGGACGGACACGCTTTGTCCAGATTGACCTCACATATTAAGTTAGACCACTGAGGGAACTAAATGTGAGGCTGCAGCATGTTTTGCTCCCAGATTGGAATCACATTTTACAGTCAGTGGAAACTCCTGTCTACTGTAAACTTATGGTGGACGGAAGATGTGACGATGTTTGAGCTGCTGCTTCACATGAGGTCACTGTCTCAAGGCAAGAGATGCAAATTAAAGTGGAAGTCAAAGGAAGTCAGGGTCAGTGTTAATGTTGACAAGAATTAAACATTTGGTTTAGTCACTCACTGAAAGATGTAGCAGGATTAAAGTCACATTTTAGCTTTTTTTGTTGTGTTCTAGTCAGTTTTATTTTAGTCTAATTTTAGTCAGTGTTTTAGTCATACTTTTCTCAGACACTTTGATGATGGTGTAAGGGATTTTGCTGAGGGATTTTCCTCCTGGCTGTAAAAATTCCAATTCCAAGTAAGCGTACCTTGTTTAGTCATCTAGTCTGAGAATGTGTGACTGACTGTATTTCTTTCATATCACATAAAAATGATTCCCTGCAGTTTTTTATTTTACCACAGCTTTATATTTCTGATATTACTGAAGTCTTCTGCCAAATCCGGCATCATGTTTTTCTCTCAGTAGAACTTGGATTCAATAAATCAGCCGTTATAAAAATGTGCTAACTTGAAGAATTATTTCTCTGCTGGAAAGAAGATCTTTTCATAAAACTGGGCTGACCATGCAGGAGAGAGACGCAGATACTTTTGAAACTGGTGCTATATGACCAGAGAAAACACAAGAAACAGGCTGTGGCGTTTGCTTTCGTTTAAGAGGTAGAAAACTACAACCACCAGAGTGCACTGCGCCGCACATGAGCAATAAACGGGCTGTACACATGATGCATTTTTAACCACCTGGAAAACGGGAGGTTGAGCTCTGGGTGCTACTCTTGCACATTTTCTACACCAGCTTTCGAGAGCGCAGCAGCAGTTGGTCTGAGATTATCAGTGCAGAGCTGATCTTCTTTCAGGCGCTGTTTATGTGTAGCTCTTTTGTCCGTGGGACGGATGGAAAGCTCTGGCTCTTCTTTTCCATATTTATCACAGACTGATGTTTACAGAAGAAGAGAAAGATGTCTGTCACCTGTGATTGGTTGGTCCTCGTCACATAAGCGGCGGCTCTCTCTTCATCAGCTTCTTTACTCCTTGTGACCATGGTGGTGGTCATGGCAGGCATACAAAAGAGCAATCTGTAGTTTGAGCACCAGCCCCAGAGGCAGGGGAAATCCACCGTTTCATGTCATCCAGTGGACATTTGCTGGGAAATGAGACGGGAGATCTTGGCGCTGGGAGGACGGAGAGAAGCCACCATTGATTTGCACACACTACCACATTTTAATGATAATGATACTAAGCTGATTGGAAATCGGCAAAATATCCCTTTAAGGCAGACGAGCATTATCTGGAAAACATAGCATTTATTCGTTTTACATGGGGCTAAAATGAAGATCAAATTATGTTGAGTCTTTGCTGAATGAGTTAAGTGTCTGTTTATGAGTTGTAAGGAATCATAAATATTCCTTTAGAGGCAGAGGGTGTTTACGGTAATGTTGCAAGGCAAACTAATTGCCAAAACAGCCAATGCTTGAGATGGTTTATGTGATCTTACTAATGTTGTCCTGCAGAGAAGATTATAGGCTGCAATCTACCCCCCATCTCAGATATCTATGAGGCCCATATCCAACGCAAGGGCATGAAAATCCTCCTGGACGAAACCCACCCCGCCAACCCACTCCTAAATGTACTTCCATCAGGTAGAAGGCTGAGGGCCATTACAACTAAGACCTCCCGCTTTTTGAACAGTAATGTCATTAAGTTCCTTAACGGCTCTACGACCCTGCAGTAGCACCTTTATGAAATTAGATAACCCCTCCACAGGATTTGAATTGCTTGAAGAACTTTTATTTATCCAGGCTCTTCATATGAGTGGTATGACCTGTTCTCAGGACATGTGACCTTGTCTGTTCCTGCTGTCTTTGTATGTTGTTTGTTTGCTGTGACTGGCTTGTGGTTTGTCCTTCCATGTAGAGGGCACTGTAGCAAATCCCGACTTGCACAAGTTGTATGGCAATAAAGTATTGAATCTTGAATCTTGTGCGCCCGAAAGGAGCCATCTATTTCTTCTTGTCTTTACTCTTCAGGGCACAATGAAAAGAAAGTTCACCATCATTTTTTTGTCAATATTTTTTCCATTTACGCTTTCGTAACAATTTAGTTATTAATGGTGCCAATGAATTAAAAATTTTAATTGCTAAATGAACACTGGTCAGAGTCCACCGTCTATGCATCATCTCTCCATTTACCTCACTCCTTGTTTACAGGCTTCTCCTCATGAACTGGTGAAAATGAAACCCATATGGTTCTGTTTCCTGGAGATACAGTACCTGCATAGATTGAGTGTGTGTGTATCGTGTGTTTGTAAGAGAAGACAGGCAGGCGGAGAGAGTAGTTGGATGAATTTATCTCTTCACTCCTCAGCTCATCACCTCTTCCCAGAAACAAAAACAAGTTTTGGAGCTGTTTCTAGGAAAAAGTAGGCAAAGCCAGCTGTAAGTTTCAATTTAAGCACATCAAGAATGTAGAAAAGCGCCGCCAAGCAGACACAGACACACACCTAATTTGTAGACACACACAAGAGGCACGCCTAGACGTCTGTGGCAAATGCTGAAGTCTAAAAGGAGAGAAGAATGGGCGTGGAGGAGCAAAGCGGGAAAATAATCCAGAAAGAGATAAAAGAAGAAAAAGTAGAGATGGTCAGTCTGCCTGGACGGTCTTATCAGAACATAATGTGCAGACAGCTGTGGGCTTTGAAAGCCCACAGAGCCCCGCAGCGTTGAAGCTAACTTCCCCTCCCATTACCTCCTCTCTTCCCTCACTCTTCTCCTTTTCCTCTTTCCATTCCCTCCCTCCCCAGAGCTTTAACACTGATTGATTCACTGACTCGTCTGTGTGTGTGTGTGTGATGTGTAATCAGAACTTTGGCTTACCAGCATTCTCCCCAAAGAGACAGATTTCCGACATCACTCTCGTTCTGGCCAAGCTCTCTGAACACACACACACAAACACACACACACACACAATCCTCTGTCTTTCTCGGTTGACGTATCAGGAGTTATGGTGTGTATCTGTTGTGTAATCAGTTGGAATCAGATGGATTTTCCTCTTGAAGCTCTTGTTTTTCCTCAAGAGCTAATTTCTAATCGGCTCTAATGGAGCGTTCTGGTTAGCAGTCTGCCCCGTGCTCTCCTGCTCCGCTTTGTACTGGTTTGGGCCCAGAGTTGTCATGACTGTCTGCAGGTCTTGGCTCTGGACTCAAAGACTAGAGGTTTAACAAGGCAGAACACCCTGTCTGTTTCTGTGCGCACCTGAAATCCTCATTGTGCTTTGGAGAATGTAACACATGAGAGATAGTTTTCTGTGTCATCAGTTTTACAGCATCCTGGGTCTGTTTTTGGTGAGTTTGTCAGAGTTGCTCGGTGCCGTAATCCCTGCGTTTTTTTCTCTAGACGAGTTTCTGGGTGGTACGAGAGATCCTCCATGCACAGACGTTGAAGATCAGAGCTGAAGTGCTGAGTCTGTACATTCGCACTGCCAAGGTACACACACCCACGCGCAGCACAACATTGATGTCCTATTCTTCTGTATGTTTGCATTGTAAACCCAACTCAATGTATGTACTTCAACTCTTCATAGAAACTGTGCGACATGAACAACCTCCATGCGGTCATGGCTGTGGTGTCAGCGTTACAAAGTGCCCCCATCTTCAGGCTTACCAAAACATGGGCGGTGAGTATATTTACATTACTTTGGGAGGCACGTCCCGTTTATTAGTAGAGTGCTGTCAATAAACTGGGATGTCATGCAGATGTGTACCAAAACACTGGGCGTATAAACAAAGGCTAATAAAAACTAGCACACAAGTGACACGACATGATGAATGAGAGAGTTCAGGGTATAAAAATAAACGAAGAGGCCTGTTGAGATCATTCAGAAAACTCTGAAGCAACAGTTCACCTCAAAATCAGAAATACATGTTTTTCCTCTTACCTGTAGTGCTGTGTGCGTAGAGATGAGTGCCTTCTCTAGAATATAATAGAACTAAATGGTACTCTGCTAAAGCTCCAAAAAACACATTTGGAAATCTCAACATCAGTGCAGTTTCATGTAGGAGCTATTTTCTTTCTACCAAACTACACTCGCCAAAACTGTGCAGAAGAAAGCGTGCATCTACTGCTAGCTCATTTAGCACCGCTGACCTAGCTAATGCGACAGCTCAGCCAACGAGGATGCCATAAATGTTTGCGTCTCACGCTGTCACGAGCATGGGCGTCTCATCTATAAGTAGATGCACGCTTCCTTCTGCTAGGTGGTAAGATTGGCAGATGTAGTTCGAAAGAGGGGAAATAGAAATTGAAAGTTCCTACATGAAACTGCTCACAACAAGGTCTGTGGATTATCTTGAGTAACCAGATCATGATTTCTGGAAAGAGACATTG
This sequence comes from Epinephelus awoara, assembly GCA_035609425.1. Taxonomy (NCBI): domain Eukaryota; kingdom Metazoa; phylum Chordata; class Actinopteri; order Perciformes; family Serranidae; genus Epinephelus; species Epinephelus awoara. The sequence continues at coordinate 39,731,962 of CM069303.1, read as the reverse complement.
CTGTTGAGTTTTTAAGCACCACAAGCTAAGTCCTATCTTGTGCCATTATGTTGGAGAGAAGGCAGACATCTCTACTGCAACACTCTGCAAGTCACACTCAAACAGGTGAGAGGAAAAAACAAGTGTATTTTTTGTTTTGGGTGAACTGTCCTTTTAACATCCACCCTCATGAGATAAAATGACAAACAAAGGTTTGCAGAGAGATGTCCGTGTCCTACTCCGTCATGTCTTGATGCCGTCTGTCCGTCCTTTCGTGACATGTGCAGCACCTTTCCACTGATTTCAGCAGATTTAGAGTGGAAACATTTTGAACACATTATTTATTTGTGGACCTTTTTATGTAGGAAATTATGTGTCAGTATCCATTTTAAAAACGTGCGAGGGATTACCGATCTGTTTCAGTGTGAAGATGTAGAGCTTACATAATGGCATGATGATGCTCTGATGTAATGGTGGAAATTTCTTAAACCCGGCTCCACAAAACCACAGGAGATTTTTTTTTTAGCCAGTCAGCAAACGCTGTTGCTGGCTGGGACGTAGCTCACCTGCTTCTTAGAAGACAGAAGGGCACAGACGCGCGCACACACACACACACACACACACACACACACACACACACACACACACACACACACACACACACACACACACACACACACACACACACACACACACACACACACACACACACTAGATTAGACTAGTACTTTCCGCTATTGTCACAACCTATAAAGTTCATTTGTCAGCACATCAGTCTGATGCTTTGCCTTTGCTGCTGCTTTGGTCCACAACCTAACTACTCTGCAGTGCAGCCCTCTTGCAGGAGTACAATTCATATCTGTAGCTCTCACAGATGGATAATAAGACACACACACACACACACGTGCAGTCTGTCTCTTAAGCTTCTGGCGCTGTGGCCTGTTCATTAAAACAAGCAGCCAGGGAGAGAGTAATGGTTTTATTTTGTACGACACAACTGCACTTCATTCTAAAATCGACAGCTGCAAATCACAGCCGAATTTTAACTTGTATTTTACTCATTTTACAAACAGGCAACAAATCAAAAAATGTTCATTATTTCAACAGTCTTGAATAGTTGAAGGACTGACTATAGCAACATGCCCTTTTAAATTGGCAGTATCTGTTTCTTGTTTTGTCAAAGGGTGACTTTTGGATATATATATATATATATGTCTATAGCTGGACACACACTGTACAGTTTGGGTCCGCCTTCACCAATTTTCGAGCCGCACAACTTATTTTAGAGTTGGACTCAATCTCAGCTTTGTCGTTTGTTATTTGCTGTGCAATGTACAGGAGTTAGTGAGGAACGATCATGTCTCCGCTGCTTCCCACCAGCCTGTCGGACATTCGGTCAGAAATCTTGATACGCCGTCGTCACGCTCTCAAATTGCCTTTTTTTTCCTCACTGTGCCTCTGCAACATGGCAAACATAGTGTCTGAAAGCGCCATGATGACACGTCACGTCACGTCAAGTGAATGGGAAATGTGGAGGCCAGGTTACTCCACCTGTTGCAACAGCATACGTGTCTTTTTAGTGTTTCCTCGTCCTTACACCATGGCTGATATGAACATTGGCGGTAATGCATTGTGAACTGCAGTGGTATAACAGCACAGATCTCCTCTAACAAACAAACTCTTACCTACCTTGGAGTTCTCAAACAAGTCTTTACTGACCGTTGTTAGGAGCCAGAATGGTCAGCAGGTGTCTGCGGGCTGTTTCCTGTTCTATTTCACATATAGCACTCAGGTCGTAGCTCGGTGATTGGACTGCACAGTGTGAGCATATACGTCCTGAGCGTACAGTGGGGGTTGGAATTACTTGGCTCAATCGTACAGTGTGTGTCCAGCTTTAGAGGAAGACTTCAGACATTATAGTTTGTCATTCAACAGCCGATTGAGCAACAGACGGCTCTCACGGTTAACACCACATCAGTCGAATCTCACCATACGTTTCTACAATCCATCTCTCATTCTGTCTTCTTCCTGTTGCTGTTGTTATAGCTCTTTAGTGTATATCAGATTCCACTTATTTGCGATTAGAGCTGAGTGAAGGCGACTTAGATTATGTCATTGTACTGGTATGTGTTGCTATCCCATTATAGCACTCTCATTCTGATTCTCCCTTTTCCTTTCCCTCTCCACCTCACAGTTACTGAGTCGAAAGGACAAGGCAACGTTTGATCGGCTCGACTACCTGATGTCCAAAGAGGACAACTATAAACGTCTGAGAGACTTCATCAGCAGCCAGAGCATGGTCTCTTGTATACCATACCTAGGTAACAGACACAAACATACACAGCATGATCTTCGTAGAATGCACTGAGACGCCTTACTGCCAGCTTCCTCTCTTTATGGGCTGTTTATGGGCCAAAGGCTAATCTAGGGACAAATCGTCTGAGTATTATGAAATGAGCTGTCTCTGCACGTGTGTCTGCTGCCATTATCTTATGGATTATTCAATGCAGCAGTTATCAGTCAGACACGCTGTATCGTCTGTTGTTCCTCTGTTTCTTCCTCCCTCAGTGCCTCTTTCAACAAGCTGCTTGTTGTTTCCGCTGAAGCCTCTCAGTTTGTGCCCTTTTCGTTCGTTTTCCTGTGTTTTCTTTTTGCTCTGCTTCTTTGAATAGAGGAATGTCAAACATAAATTTGCTGCTCTGTTGTGAAACATCTTGAAGTAGCTGGAACAAATACATGAATCAGTGAGGGGAAAAAAAAGATGTATTCCTCCCTCCTTCCTTTAAATATTTATGCCCCCTCTCTCTTTGGCTCCACAGTATGACATCACACAGGAATCCCTGATGAGTTTTGCGAGGAAAACACTCGCTGTGTAAGCGTGTTGTGCACATGGGTACACGTGTGTGCCGTTTTATTGCTGTACTGTTTGTTCTTGTTTTGACTCGATGATGACTTTGATGTTCTTCACTGCCACGGCTTTCTCTTTTAACATCAGTCTCATATCATAGCTACTACAGTGTGACAAACAAACACAGACGAGCACAAACAGAAAACTCAACAGTCTGTTTGTCATTAAAGAAACTTCTGAACACTCATTTTACCCATCACACTCCGTCACAGAGGTCTGGAAGCAATGACAGACCGTGAGACAAAGCTAATGCTGTGAAATGACACACGTTTGCCAGCTTGACTGTATGTCCTCATTGTGTGTGTATGCGAATAACAGGGGAATACTTTCCGTTCAGTAAGCGCCTCGGTGATTTGTGACTAGTTGGTCGTTCTTAGGGTGGAGTCTCTTTGTGTTATAAGCCGTCGTACGTGTGAGCAGGATGGTGTTTCCTTTCAGTCTGAGCCTGTCAATGATGCGTGTACCCGTGTGATGTGGGACCAGCTGGCTGTCCTCAGGGGCGAACAGAGCCAAGTTGGCACACAGGAGGGAAATCGCCACTCTCTTGTTCTCGGACGTTCTCCTCCATCATAAATCCACCAGATCCCTCTGAGGGGAAAGTGGGAATGAACGAGTGGGAGACTGAAAGCCGCAGCGCTTGTTCCAGAGCATCAATCCCAAAATAAGTGCTGGGTGTGTTGTAATGGTTAAACTGGGGTTGGGGGTTTCTGCTGATGTATTTGTGCATGTGTTTACCTCTCTGGTCACTAAACAAAGTACCCATTGAAGCTGAAATTAGTCCCAACCCACAGCAGAGGGGTAAAATAACCACGTGTCTTTCTAGGTGCCAAATACACTAAATACTTGTGCCGCTTCGTGACCTCCTATCATGTTTCTCTCTTTGCTCCATTTGCATCTTTGTAGGTGTGATGCTTATCTCTGATGATAATGAGGCTGGAGAAAGAGGTCTGTGTCTTCTGTGTCGTCACTGAGCTTTGGTTTTTCCACAGTGCTACATTTGTGTCAAACTGTGTATGTGTGCGTGTGTGTGCAACTGTGTGAACTCTGACCTGCTATTAGGCTTGGCAGACACGGCCCCTCCTGTCTGCGCTTACCACAGGGCCAGCCTGTTAAATGCTCAGATGAGCTTGTTCCTGTTCTCTGGCCAATCATGCGAGGACAAAGAGCCCACAGAAATATATGGCTCCACTGTGACATAACGCACACACTTTAAAATGTTTCCCCAACTCGTTACGCCTTCACTGTGTCTATACCAGCCATGTAGCGAAAGCAGCACAACAGCAGTAGCTGCAGTCCTCTGTCGGCGTGTACACTGAATAGGTTCAGTGACGTACTGCTGTGCACTCTTGACAATGCTCACAGCCCAACGTGTTATCATGTATTACACTTAGAGGAGACAGCATTGATTTAAGGCCCCAAACAAGCTTTGAATTGCAGCTAGCTCAGTCGCAGTGGGTAAAAGAAAAGTGTATCTGTTTTGTTTGACTGATGAGTGAAAATTGCAGCTGAAACGTGTCCTGTGTAAACAGGGTTTACCATCATACTTCTCTGACTAGTGTGAATTGCCTGTCGCAGCCAAACCTATCCCGCACTGTGCCAGCACCTGAAAAAAGGTCTGGCTGAACCCATCATAATTCTGCACTTAGGCAATAAAAACTCTCTGGGTTGTTTGTATTTCTTAAAACCAATCAAAAGTGATTTCGGCGCCGGCACTAAGCCCAGGATGCAGCGACAGTGCTCTTGCAAAATATTGTCTGGAGGGAATTTGCTTTGGTTAAGTGGCAGGTGCTGATATTAAAATGGATAAATCCCTGCATAAGAAAACACCACATAAAACATTACAAGATGTTTTAGGTTGCCAACTCAGAGGTTTATGTTTACACACAGCGACAGGGATTTTGAAAATGATAACACAAAGAAAGTGTGTTACCAGCTAAGATAGGTGGCCAGTGACAGGCCTCAACCCCACAGTCTAATTCCTGTAAGCCAGACGAGTTCTTGAGCAACAGCTCATTACGATAGTCCTAGTATCATTTTTTACACTTATTGCTGGGATCCTGTCGTAGCCATTTGCTACATGGCCTCTGTCAGTGGAGACAGAATCGACAGAAGGCCTGAAAGCTGCACAGAAGCCCTTTGACTCCCTTCTGCTCCAGCATGCTGTTGCTGTAGTTGTTGTGCAGTGATTCAACACAAGCCAGGGCTCCAGACTGCCACCGAAATAGTCACATATGCAGCCATTTTCTTGTAAGTGTGCAAGTTAAAATTTAACATGATTGCAATAATGCAAGTAGATGATGATCATTATCATTGGTGCCCTCATTGGCTATATAATTGAAGATGACCTATTACGTGTCAAAGAAACTAATATTCAGATAAAAACATTTTCAGATATCAGTTCTTGAGTCACTCAGTACATTTACATGCACCATAGCTCGACTGGGTCATGTAATTGCACTGCTGTCCTTGTCCCAGTATACAAGCAGGGGAAGTGAACTGATTTATTGACCGATGTATGTCCGACTCTGCTCCAGTAGTTGCTGATGTGCCGTCTTTCACCTTGTTAGTATTGGAAACCACAGTCCAAACAATTGGCAAAGTTAGCTACGGTTAGCTTGCGGCAAACTGGTACAATTGTGGACAACTTTACAGCTCTGCACGTTTTGTCCGTCCAAAAAGGCACGGCTCTGGATGTAGACTTTGCAGTGTTGTTTTCAGCTTCTTCTTTTGTTAAGTTTTTAATTCTGTTTGACTTCCAGGTCAAAGCCTGTGACGGAAACTGTGGTGCACATGCAGAGCGCCTACGCTAGTTTAGGTCGGATTAACTGTATACATGCAGTGTACAGGAATATCAAGTAATTATACCGACTGTCAGCTTTTACATCAATGCAAACCCATGGTATGCAAATTAAGACCACCTTTCATTAGCACGCAGGATCGTTGATTTATACCATGCTGTACTAAGGGCGCACTCACACTAGGGCCAGTTGTTCCGTACCGTGCTGAAGCACGAATGCCCCCCCTCCCCTGTTCCCCGCACTCACATTACCCCAAGCCCAAGTGTACTCAAAACTAAGTCTAGAGCCCGTCAAGTAAAAGTGTGTGGAATAATGGATGTAGTGGAAAGCACCAGGGGTACTGGAAGGTGTCATATGTTCATTTCCCCACTGGTCCCTGACCTACAGTCCAGGGGGTAGTACAGCCAGACAAAGCCTGCTCTGCACTGTTGGACTGCATGGATATACAGTATTTTAGATGGCTGACAGCAAGCCTACCTGCCAGGTTTGCTGGCTCACAGGGTGTTTGAGTATCTGAGCTACAATGTGTTGACGATGTGTCTGTGAGCTTCTTCTCCTGCAGTGTTTACGTCAGACGGCTTCTATCTGTTCTGACTTACAGCTCCTCCGAGGGAAGGGTCCAGAGGGGAGCCATAATTTCATGATATACCTTTGTATTGTAGGGAAAGAAAAGTTTTATATGGAAAGAATGTTCCCCTCCTTCTCTTCGCCTCTTTCTCTTGCTCTTTATCACTCTTACTGTCTCTCCAGTTCTTTAATTTTAGTCTAAATTTTTCTGTAGCAACATCATTTAATATCCTCCATGTTATATACATCTGTCCTCAACATGACTCAGTCCAGTCTGTCTATTTCTTCCAAACTTCTCCTTAACAAGAATAATGTGATCTTGAATCTCCTGTCTCTGGTGGCCACAGTTCATTTTTATTCTGCTTGCTTTCTTTTAATTATTAAATCCCTCTGACCTCCATCAGTGCGTTGACAGCATGTATTGCACTTAAATCAGATCAAAGAACTTTGAAGTGTTTCATTTCAGACGGCCGTGTCACTCTCCTCACAGATAAAAGCTGAGCTCGTATTTTACATACTGTAATATGTCAAGTTTTACATTCACTCTGGAGATCATTTCGAAAGTTTCATTTAACTATTCATTGATATGAAGCTGAGTGAAGAGCGAAAGACCATTCGGTGTTTACAAGAGAATTTAATTTGATGAAAACAGGAAGTGCATGTCTCATATTTCCAACTAGACATCCACTGTGGGTTTGTTTATGACGGCTAAGTGTGTGTGTGTGTGTGTGTGTGTGTGTGTGTGTGTGTGTGTGTGTGTGTGTGTGTGTGTGTGCGCCTCTTTTCAAGTGTCATTAATGTATCTCTACATGGGATTAAAAAAAAGACTTGTTTTGTTACAGGGCTAGATATAAAATGGCCATGTGACTATACTTACTATAAATACACTGATAAATAACAAACAATGGCAGAGTGACAATATTGTGAACATTCGGCCTGAGTAGAATCACACCTCTTTAAATTACCTTTCACAAATAAAGCCAAAGATATTTACATACCAAAGCCAGCTCAGCCATATGCACATTGAACAAGCACACTGTTGCACCAGTTCATTTTCTGTTGGGGTCGAATGAATCCCCTGAAGTCCAGACAAAACACAGGAACGAGTAGACAGTAGGTTTGGCGAGTCCTGTCCTCTTAACTGTTGGATTCTCTAATCGGCAACATAACTTTAACATTTCATCACTTTTCATGCTTCAATGGTTAAACATCCCCGTACATCCAGCACCCTTTGGTATGGGCGACACTACGTTCATTAGCTGCTCTGAAGAAATCTCATGTCTTTAGTAAATGACCATTTCCCTTTTATTACATACTGAGTTTCAACAAGGGTGACTAAAATAGGGCACTTGAGAGTAATACTTCATGGTCCAAGGGAGCTTGACGGACCATTACTAAAGGTGGAGGAGAGCAGTTACTTAGGGAGGGCAGTGGCATTAGTCTTCATCTCAGAGTCAACCTGGGAGCCAGCCACTGCACAGACTGCTGCAGTCATTATTGTCTGGCCATGACACACGCCACCGTCTTTTCCTCCTTTTTATTTTACAAGGCAGTGTTGTATGATGGCAGGGATTTCCGGCTCTGCCTTTACAGTCTTTGTTCATGGGTAAATAAAGATAAGGAAGGAAACTGAGGTGCATTTGAAGGGAGCTGCAGTCTGACTTATCAGTCGATCGGCCGGATCATGAGGCGCACTGACTTGAGGGAGTAGAAACCTCCTCCGTAGTCTGCCCAGAAGATACCATCCTGAAATTTGCTACGGTAAACTCCCCCGCTGTACCAGACACCGTTCAGGTTGGTCTGGCCACATGCATTGTACCACCAGCCGCCCTTATGGAAGTGGGCGCAGTTACCTAGCAGAGAGGGACACATCATAAAGCAAGATGAGTGTGATGGACAGAAAAAGAAGGCGCTTACACTGTGTTGTGTCTAGAGCTGTTCAGCACTGGAAATGCTTTCGATACTGCTTAAAATGCTTGATCGCGTAACGGCTAGCAGACAAGTGCACACACCGATCCGACATGGCGTGATTTAGTGATAAACTTTGAAACCCCTGAGGTTGTCAATGTTGTGTATGTATGTATTTAATATTTCCAGAATACCTCCAGCACACAGCTGTCTAGAAACTTGCTTTAAATGGACTCCGTTCCGTTACCGTTGTAAATTTCCACCAAGCACTCAGTGTGTGTTCTGTGATCATTTATCCATTCAATCCTGTTGAAAGGAGCCACTGACGTCATTAGCCATTAACTGAAGCCTACTAAATGCAAGATTTATCCCATGACGCACTGGTTCGAGAGTGTCAACGAGTCAGAGGCTGTGTTGCTGTGTGCGGAACAGCACTGATTCCAGAGGCCACACGCAATGGAGTAACGTGGCATTTTTAGGGCAGTGGCATCGGATTGGTACTTGGTATGGGCCAGTATGCAAGTTCAGGTATCTGAATAGGTATTGGGATGGAAAAATGGTATGTGAATGTCTCTCGTTGTGTCATTATATGACTACTAATATAAGAAATCAAAAAGCATTTGTGAGTCATCTAGCATCCCCCCTTACCAGAAAATGCATCCTTGTCACGATCAAGAGTGGTGAAATGTTTTCCGTTGTGGCTGCTGAAGGAGTCGCCGGCGTTGCCCTGGTAGGTGCCGAGCCTCAGCCGATAACCCTCGCTCTCTGGCTCCAGGTGGAAGCTGCTGTACTCGGCATACACCTTCTTCCCCGTCCAGTCCTCCAGCTCTATCATCAGCTTATAGTCGCCCTGTTTCCCCAGGTTGTAAATATTCTCCAGCCCAAGCCAGTGTTCACCGTCGATGTTTCCAAAGCCTCTCTGTGGGGGACACGCATCACAGCATGTTATATTGTTATTCATTGTTAGTTGAGGTTCATGTTAAAACTGCATTGCTTTGTAGCACAGACCAACAAAGTGCAGTATTAATTTGTGTGGTGGGGTTGGCCAACTGGTGAAAGAACAGATCTCTCTTTATTCTGCGGTCACTGAGCACAAATCATGTCCAAAAAACACAAACAGTAAAGCAGAGAGAGGTTAATATGATTTCTTAGCAGAGTGTTGAGTTTAAAGGAGTCTGGTGCCTGCAATCAAGTAAAATGAAATCAAATCTGCTTCTCATTGAGACACTAATGTGTTAAAGTTGTGATCTGTGGTTTCTCACTTGAGATGAATTCATTGAATGGCAGGGGCAATGGTGATTTGGCTGCAGTTAAATGAATAGTCGAATACAGTAAATGCAGAGCTGTAGAGACACATTTCTGTTCTAGATCCAAACAGCATGTAAGTATTGATTTCTAAATCAAATTTTATGACTGAGAGGAAAACGCTCGTCTTTGCCATGTTTTTTTTTTTTTTTTTTTTTGAACAGTTTAAACCGGGAGGCCAGTAAATTTTGTCAGGCTTAGTGTCTGTGTCACTTTTTAGTGTTCCTTCGCCTCTGTCCCCTGCTCGCTCTTTTAGCTCCTGGATCACATCTCAATCACAAAGGCTGACGCACGAAAAGAAAAGGATGAAGGGATCATTGCCAGTGGGGTTGAGCTGTATTTCCCTCTCAGCCCACCGTGGCTTTGTGATTGCATAGATTTGTATGTAGGTCCCTGGCTCAGGTTCTTGGCTGTGATTTCAGTGTGAGGAAATCCACTGCTAAGCTGTTTACATTGATGGAGCAAGTGCTTGCTTAGTGGCCTCAAAATGAACTGCTGAGACTGGGTCGCCAAGGAAATAGAAAAAGGAAAGCTGTGAACACACAGTGCTCCCTCATGCTTACCTTGTAGTTCTCCCAGTTCCGAAAGAAGTTGACAGAGCCGTCTCTCCTCCTTTGCAACACGGTCCATCCTCCGTTGTCGAGACCATGTTCACACCAGGCTTGGATCAACCGATCACTGCCATCGGTTTTAAGCAGGTACATCCCGCTGGTGCTGTGGCCTGCCTGTCGCACCTGGTAACAGTCTTTGAAGGGACCTGTGCTCAGAAAGATGGTTGTAGAGAAAGAGGAAGACATTGTGCTTGTGATTTAAACTGTTTGATATATAAAGAAATCCCTGTGCATTGCACTATTTTTCACAATCTGTTGTTCAATTCCAATTTGCTTTTCGATAATATTCTTAATGAGCCTGTTTACTGGAATTAACATGTGTCTTGGGTGATCTGATCACAGTGGACAGCACTAAATATAATAAATAAACCACCAAGATGCATTGTGATCTGAAGATTACAATGTCTGGGATGCATTTGACCACATATCCTTTGTAGTTTAAACATTAACGTGTCATAACGTGATGCTTCCCCAACAAGCACGTAACAGAAAAATTTGTCATCAGTGTAGGACATGGTGGTTTATTTGGTGACAGCACATTAATGTTCTGTAAGCTGCCAGTTTTACAATGAGCTGGACAAAGTTGTTCTGGGACTGTCCATCATTTTGCCCTGACACAACAGCTAATGTGACTAGCAAGCATGTTAGCAAGCAGCTAGTGAGAGTGTGGAGTTAATAACTGCAGCACAAGTAGCACGGGTGTAAATGGGGATGCGTTTCAGCTGCAACTTGTGTTGGAATCACATGATGCATGTTAATATCAGGTGTAAACAGGCTCCAAGGTCCTCCGTGTCCCAGGTGTTCTGGGTTTAGTAGTTGATAATGCTTTGCCCCTGGTGCAACGAAAATGTTAAAATGGTTTATTCAGCCAGTAAAAACCCAGAAATGACCATAAAACTTAAAGGCTTTGTACTTTGTACATTCATATATTTTGTTACTGACTCTTGATCTTGAAAGCCATTCATTGCATGAATCAGTCAGTTTTAGCTCCCTGAACAAATGCACCATACTGCGCATTCTATCGAACAAGATGTCTTCCTTTTTATTGCGTATGCAAAAGTCATCATCATCAGTCTCGGGGCTCCAGACAGCAGATGAGTTGAAAGTTGGGAAGGAGTGCTAGACCCCATGGTTTGACTGGATGTATCAGTGTGGCTGCATTCTTTGGAAAGCATCTGCTGTTGCTCAGGCCATCCAAACGCTATAGAATTACACAAACATTCATGTGCACACTTAATTTATTAAATGAATATTCTCCTACATGTAGCGTTCGGATGAAGCCATGTGGTAGCACTGCACCCAGAGCTGAAGAAGCTGAACCTAAACCCAGCATATTTCCTCTGTTTTCCCCAGTGTGAATATGTATTAAACCAGTATGAACACCGGCATTGTGTGGGGCCCTCCAGGGCCTAAAGGCCCTTAGAAGATGGTTTTCTCAGCTGAGTGTAAGAGCACATAGGGACCCAGTGTAATACCCCAGCACAGACACCTAAAACTCCCCAGCACAAGCTATGTATTTTTCTAGTAATGATATGTCTTCATCAGAGCTGTCAGTGAGGGGCTCTCTGACATGTTCACCTTTTCTCCTCTTCTGTCACTTTCTTGTTAGTTTTTCTAAACAGAGCTTTAAGGAGTCGAACTTAAAAATAAATCGAGTCAACGAGCCATAGTGGTTTAAAAGGGCTCAACTAGACCAAACTGTGGTCAGGCAGTGTGTATTTACAGTAGTAGTGAACGTACATGTAAGAGAGCCTATTAATGGTTTTTGGTGTGTGTTTGGGTTGAACTTTTACCTATTTTCCTTTCTGATTTAGATACATACCATCTGTTGGAAAGTGTATATTCATTCATGTATACTCATAATATCAAATGAATTCATTCCACAGTACAAGTACGCATCCTTATCTCCAGGAATTGGATAAATATGTTTTATGGAGACAAGAGGTAGAAATATTTCAGCAGATTTGTTTTTCTTTTCCGGAAAATTAAACGGTGATGGATGATGTGTCGGCAACCAAAACAAATATGATCCATCCCTGGCTTTCCCTTGTTTCTCTTGGTTGTAGATAAATCGTGGTTTCCAGATAGAGAGCTTTGTTTCTGTCATAGACAAAAAATAAATTCTGGAAGTTTGTGAAAACAGCAGCTTAATGGCGTACTTCACCTATGAAATAATAATTTGTGTATCAGTAACTCACCTCATGTTGAATTCATAAAGGAAAGTTTTTTTGACGTCTCCACAGTGAATCAAGAATTCAAAACCAGAGAAAGATCTTGATGAATTTGAGGGGGCTGCGTTTAACATCAGCAAAACTATATCAGAACATCCGTTCACAAACTCTCATACAACATGTGCAGTATAGTCCAAGTGTCGTTAATCCAGTTCCTGAGCACATGCATTACAGTCCCTCCAGGATGTCACGGGTTCTTAGGATTTTTGCGGGCTTGAAATGCTTGATTTTACGACAGCTTTTCAAAAAATTGCGATAAATGGTGCAGTGTTAATGGCCATTTTTTGCAATAATGTTAAGGGGGCAAGTGGAAATTGCAGACATAGTTGTGATGCCGTCCTGGATTTGGAGTGCATAATTATGAGCACTCTGTGTTTCCCACAGAATTAGAATCTATTTGTAATGGTAGGGGGGTGGGGGGCTTGGTGTTGGATGCTAACCGCTGCTGTTGGGCTTCTGCCGGCAAAATATGACGAATAGAAATGAGATCACGTGCTGTTTTAACTTTTGCTAACCAGGCAGAGGAAGCAAGAGGAGAGCCTCTCACAGGGACATCGAATGGCATTAACAGCTGATCTGTGTCTATCAACTATTAACGCCCCCTTACCTTTACAAATGTTCCTGCAATTTTCACTTTCCTCCACAATTCCATTGCATAAAATCCCTAAAGACGTTTTTTTTTTAGAAAAGCGGCCATGAATCAGGCATTTCAGGTATCCCAAAAACAGCACTGAAGTACTGAGCATATGACTGGATAAATCAGACTTAGATTATACTGCACAAATGTTTCGATACAGTTTTGCTGTTGTTAAATGCGAACCCCTATGACTTTAATTCATCAAGAATTATTTCCATTTTTTGATTCTTGGTTCTATATGAATTTCTATACAAATTCAGCGTAACACAAGTGGAGTAAATCAAATACAAATGAGGATTTTGTTGGTGAAGTATTCCTCTACACTTAATCCAGCCGAGACTCAGTGGAGCTGCAGGATTATTACATTGAAGCTCTCAGTTCTAATGAGCTATATTTGACTAATACAATGCTAAAATTACAGTTCAACAAGGGCTTTGCTAGAAATAACTATGAGAACACTCAGTCCTTTTTCATCTACAAGCAGAGTCCTTGCCATTTGACCTCCTCAAACCACTTCACCGCCCTCATTTTCCATCTCTGTGTTTCCTTAGTTTTTTTTTTTTCTTCTCCATGGAGGCTTTTGAAATATGGCCCCTTTGCCTTTCAGCTGCAAAACATGTTACATGTTCAAGTACGGCAGGAACAGAGAGCTGAGGTTTCATTAAAATGCTGTGATTTAAGAGGTAACTCTTGTAGTTTAGCACCTTGCTTTGCTAAATGGTACCACCCTCTTTCTCTAACGCCACATATCAAGATAGTATTGATATCTTTAAATGGAGTCTTTAAGAGTCAGAATTATCCAGAGCTTAAAATATTTGATTTAAGGTATTCTCACCTCAGCATTCCTCTGTAAACCATTATTATGTCACCCTACTAAGTGGCTCCTGTGTCAGTATTCAGACAGATCTTCTTTTCTTCCCCTTCTTGTCTGAGGGATGTTATGGATGATTTCATCCATTTTACCATCTGGTTGTATAACCTCTGTCAGCGTTCCCCGCCGTCATCTGATCGCCAGTCAAAATACAACAGCCCTGACCAATCTTTAGGAGTCATTTCCAAATAGCATTCTAACCTTGCAAATTGGTTTCACATTGGAGACAGTCTTCGCTCAGAGCAGCCTCATCCATCTCATTTGATAGCTTTGTCTAGCGGGCTGAGACATGACGGAGTGCTCCATCAGATGTGTGCTATGTTTGTAAATACCTTGCCGATTTATGCCGTGCACGGACTGAATGTAAATCTGACTAAAACCTCGCAGTAGATATCTATTCCCGTTCTCTGAAGTCTTTTAATGCTCTTCAAAGAGGCCTAATCCACATCCTACTAATTTAGTACATATGCTCAGTGCACTGCAGCCAGTACAGGCAGCCAAGTGGGAATCATAGGAATGTATGATTTCACCGCCTCTGTACCATGCCAAGGATTAGCCAACTGTGCCTCAGCAGTACCCACTGTTGGAGAAACAGTCCTTAGTAATTGTCCTAATTAATGGTACACACAACTACTAAAGTGCAATTACCTAAGTGTTCAATCACTTATATGTCATCATCTCCTGCCACTTTAAAATTTGTACATACCATCAGATGTAAGTGTTCCCTGTGGCGGCGGAGGTTCAATTCCAAATGGGCTTGCAGTCGGGGCGTCCATGCGCGATCCTCTGGGAAAGGCCCGGTTGTTATTGTCTCTCTGTATCTCGTTGGTGAAACGATTGTTAACTGGTATATTCTGTGGCACCACCTGTACCAGCGGGGGAACTACAGGCAGCTCACTGCGTCCCAGTGTCCTCAGGCACTGCTCCTCCAATGCAGAGATGAGAATTGACTGGTTGTTGACCACCCCGGCCATCACGGCAAACCTGGCCTCCAGCTCCTTGTACCTTGAAGCCAGTCGCATCATCTCCGAGGTCACATTGAGGACGCGGTTCTCCAGCTGGGCCAGCTCCAGAGAGTTGTCTCTTTTCCTGATGATCTCATGCAGCAGCTGCATATAGAGCTGGGTCACCCTGGAGTTCATGTTCCTGCTCTCCTTCCGCAGCAGCTTCATCTCGTTCACTAAGTTACCATCCACATCCACCACCAGCTGCAGTGTCTCGATCTCACGCCGCTGCTTGTTGAGCACCTCACGCACATCTGCAATGTCCATACGGGTCACTCTGTCCTTGTCTGGCTGGGGGCCTGTGGTGCTGGCACAGATTGGACCTGACGACAGATGAAAATTGATTAGGAGATTACTAAGAAGAAGCAACATGATGAATAACTGAAAGTTCATTAAGAAAGAAATTATCCTTTGAACCTGTGATTCTCTGCTCTGGCACAAGGAAGGTGTAGGAACACTTTTTGGCATCAGGGTTGATGGGGGCTCGTTTACTCCTGTTCAGTGAGACCTCTTTGGTCCTCCGGGCTTCCCTGGAGCTCGCGCAGTAACTTTGCTCCCACAGGGAGAGGCAGAGCAGGGCACACAGGCTCCACATCAGCCCCTGCATAGCTGCTGGCTAGTTAGATGGATAGATGGACAGCTACTGGCGCTCCCTCCAACTCCCCCCAGGCCTCCCTGTAAAAATACAAGATCTGAAGAGTTGGGACTCTGAAACAGACATTTCTTTGTTTACAGAGGGCTAACAAAGGGAATGTTAAGGGCAGGGGTGTTGATTGTATGTTATTCCAGAGCAGAGGAACTTACTGCTGAAAGATTATAACGACTAGGTATTTGACACTTTTTCAAAATATTCACAGACAATCAGCAATTGTTTTAAAAAGTGTTTACTCTGTGTGCAGTAGCAGAGTTGTCAGGCCATTGTTCCACACAGCATTGCTTGTGTGGAAAGACTGAAAGAGAGAACACATTGGCCGTCCAGCCCACGGGACGAAGTCTGCTTTCTGTCTCGGTTAGTTCCACCGCTGACAGACACCCCATTTTTCTGAGGTCCTGTTGGTTTCCCCTCTATTAAAGAGGGCTGCTGGCTGGGCTTTATCTTTGGTACTTGCCCTCACTCTTACGTCACCTTCTTTACTCTGGGAATTAGATTAATCGTTTCTTTTGCAAATTCCCATCCTCTTGTCTTGCATGGTTTTGACCTTAATGGTCTTTTTTAGTCGCAGCGAGAGTTCCAGAAATCCAGGAAGTTTTTAGCAAGTCGACCGCAAGAACTATCCTGTTTAAACCTAGTGTCTAGTATTTGTTTCTGGGGTATATTGTGGTTCCTGCCCCCCAACAGTCACTGCTCCTGAGTTAGTACAGCCTGTGCTTGCAGTGCAAATGGCTGATTTGTCCAACACAAACTGTGACGACCACAGCTCATGTGGAGCATTCAAACTTTCAAACACCAGGGGTTGTCACTAGTGTTAATGTTAGGAGGAGGGTGGGAATATTCTTTTAATGTTAACTTTGAAATGAAGGTTGAGTAGCCCACTTTTTGTCTGATCTAAAATAAATGGCTTTAAAGAGAAGCTTGATTTCATTTGTGAATTGTTTCAATGCAATTAGACAATAAAACTAAATGAAATACACTCTCTCTGCTGCTTTTGATGTGGGCGTATTGCGTCAAGGTTGTTTTTAATCTCCCTCTCTACATCTGCGTCTTCTTTCCAACATTGATTCAAGCATCACTGTCGGCATGCAAACTAAACATAATAAACAGTCATCGCTTTTTAATACGTGATTTATCTTCACACGTGTTTGGACGCAACAGAGATTCAAACCCAAATCGCTTAGGGAACTCTTAGCTTTTGATTTATGTTCGAAATATTTCCTCAAAAAAAAAAAAAAGGCCTCTGGGAGAGTTCCAGACCTCCTTCCTACTCAGAGGTCTGACCTTATTGTCCTGTACAACAGTGCTGTGTGTGTGTGTGTGTGTGTGTGTGTGTGTGTGTGTGTGTGCGCGCGCACGTAGTGTCCCCCCTCCCAGTAAAACACATTGACCTCGATGCAGCTTCCTGTGAGCCAGGTTAAATATGCTCACTGCTGAGCGCCCACTGCTCCACGTGGCTCCATTCATCCAGCGGGAATGTGTTGTAGGAGGTAGTATTTGTGTTTCACTTGAACAATTTAAAGAAAACACGCAGACAGGCAGTCACTGCAGGACTGTGAGACGGAGGCAAGAAAACAGTGTGTGCAAAGTTGTCTTCAGCCTTGTCTAATTTGAGGGGCGACTGCTGGCACTCCCTCGACTCTTTCTTATCCCTGCTGATTCAAGTTCTGTTTCTCATCAATGCACCAGCACAAAAACACTTACAAAGACGCACACACTGCTCCATTTGACACCCCGGCCTCGGCCTGTGCAAGGCCAAGACTAGTCTAGTCCTCCTAATCCACTTCATCACTCCTCAGCCACTCTTTACTCCGTGCCACATCATTAAGTCCTACCTCCACCCTGAAACTCAGGCCCTGTGTGTCTCCCTTATGACGCCATTGTGGTTCTTTAGGAATTCTGGCAATTCTGTCACTTGGAACAATGTGGAGCGGGGACAGGATTACAGCGAGTACTGCAGATCTGCAGATCATACTGGTATGCGTAAGCTCGTGTGTCCATCTGTATGATTGAATGCTGTGTGTGCATGACTATCCAGAGACGTTATTCAGTTTCATGGTCGTGTGTTTTTCCAGCAGCCGATGTGTCTGACAGCGTAACCAGGTACTGTATCCTTGCTGACCTCAGTGAGAGCTGCTAATGACTTTAACAGCAGCGTCAGCAGTATCACTTCTCTCTTCCAAACTATGACTGGCTTTCTGCTGTGGCTGGAAGCTCCATAAAGCGTCCATATACAACATCAGCTACATGTCTCCTTAGCATGAACAGGACGGGCAACATTACAGCTCATCCATCAGCCATCACCTTCCTCATTTCCCATCTCTTTCTTGTTATCCTTTTCTTTTCCTCCTCTCCCTTTCTTTCCTGTCTACTGAAGTCTGATTTTCTCCTGGGTGGTGGTTCAGAGTACGAGGGGCCTAGCTTCGTTCATGGAACCGCGATATATCAAAGGCATTCCAGGGAACGTGAAGAGGTCACCAGTGTGTGTTGAAGGTACAAAGTTTACAGCGTCTCCTCAGAGCACGCAGAGGGGCTTCTTTTTTCTACCCCAAACAAACCGAAACTAAATACTGCTGAAGTGCTTGGGGACGGGGAGCGCTTCTGAGCGGAAAACATAAAGTTGCTCACCTGTGGGCGTAAAACTTCATACATGCGAATACGCCTCCATATTCTGTGGTTGCAGTCGGTATGCCAATACGTTGTGTTTTTGTTTTGCAGATGGCAAATTTGGATTCTCTCTGTATGTGTAACTTTTGTGTTTGTACCGATGTGTGCAGCTGCCCTGCTTCACCAACTGTAATGGGTCAGCAGAGCTGGAATGGGCCATTATTCCAACGATAGCTCACATCTGCTGCTTTTCACGTTCAACAACAAAAGAAGCAACAAATAATTTAAGTCCACGGATGGCTGACGAGACAGGCTGCACTTAAATCTGACAGACCAGCTTGTTTACTGAATGCAGTTTCAGTTTACAATGGAAGCACTGTGCAATTCCGGTGTGTACGCGTGTGACAAGTTAATACAAGTTTGATGCGTGTGCGCTGTTTGATTTCCATTCCCTGGACAAAGCTCACTTCTAGCTCACATGTACTGCATGTCTGGTGTTGTGTGCTTTGGCATGAATGAGCAATTTTCCCGCACATGTTTCTAACTATTATTCAGCTGTAAATGCATCTTGAGGTGCTTTAGAGAAATGTTACTTACAATCAGAACCTAGGGGAGCACTGAGCTATGTGCACAGATTCTACAGAGACCGAACAATGGGAGGAGATGAGGAGCGACAGTCTGAGAGGCTGAAACAAAGATTTAGAAGGATAGCACAGACACTAGTAGATTAAAGATGGAAGAGACTGCTTTAACAGTGATAGAAAGTGGGTCATGGCCCTTTTTCCCTTCCTGGCCAGGCATCATGAACATAACTTGAGGCAAAGCCTCTCTTAAATGAAATACTTGTATTCCTTCTTTTGCAGTCTTTTCTGTGCCTGTGTAAACCCTCTCCTTCTTACCCTCCTTTCCTTCCGTTTTTGAATACTTTCCCTTCTCTTTGCATTCTCTGTCTTGCGTCCCTCTGCCTCTTTCGTCTCCAGGTCTTTAGGTTAAAGCTAAATCACTTAAGCAGCAGATTGCAGATACATATGGAGGTCATAGGCTGTGAGCAGCACAGCAAATAAAGGCAATTGAAACCAATGTTCTCCGTAATATGAGTAGGATTTATTAAATTTCTTGTTGGCTCAGCCCTACTGACAAACAGCTCTTGTATCCCGTAACATTCATGTGAAACCAGTGTGTGGAATAAAGGATTTGGAGCAGGGCTCTAACTCCGCCTGCCTTTTATTTTGGCAACAGTATGAGCTTCATAAGTCTTCCTAAGTGCACTGCTGGGTCCTCACCCACTAATAGTTATTAATAGTCAGGAGACATATGACAGTGGCTTTTTAATTGTCCTCACTCCCCACTTTCTGGCTCTCTCTTTCTGTGTGTGCTGTGGTGTAATTTATTTTCATGGCTTTTATTGGAACAGTCTAAGGACAGGCAGCGTTTATCTGTAGCGTACTTCCTTTGCTCTTTTCACGCCTCTATAAAGCCCACAACTGTTTCAGGTTGGGTTTAGCTTGCTTTAATTATGTGGTGGTGTGTTATATATATATATATATATATATATATATATATATATATATATATATAGCGAGGACACTGGCTTTCATCTCTTGGTTTTCTGTGTTGATGAGCTGAAGTTGTGCATTAATGGTGATTAAGTTTGCGCCCGAGCAGGAGACAGAAATAAGTCTTTTCTGCATGTCGTCAGAGAGGAAATGACCAGAGAACTCATTAAGCCAGACGGCTGCTTACATTACTGCGAGACAGGACAAATTTGTTTTGCCTCGTTGGTTAAACAGCGTAATGACTGTTGGTTGTTACCTCAGACAGACAGCCATATGTCACACTGGTGGCTTCAGGTTACTCCGTATGTTTTGGCAAAAACCCCTCCAAGAACGCAGACATCATTGTGTGACCTGAGCCAAAGCAAACTCCTTAATAAACTGATTGATAAACTATTGGTATGCTTCCATGGAAAATTGGCTCTCTGCAGGTTTTTGTTGTATGTCACTATCATACAGGTTTTATTAGACTTGTAACATTCACTCAGTTGCCAGGTTTTTTTTAGGATACCTAGGTAAAAGTAATGCATTCTGACACAACACTGGATAAATCAACATCTCTAAACAGTTTCAACAAAAACAGAACATCGTAACCCTCATGTTAGTAGGATTTATTGCAGCTCTCTTGTATTGGAGTGGATTAGATTTAGCTAGGTCACCTAAAGCCCCTTTTCCACCGGACAAAAAAATCCACTAATACCCTTTCCCACTAAAAATGAGCATGTATATGACCAGAGCAGTGGACACAGCTCTGCAGTAAATGAGTATACCTTACTTTCTGTCTTTTTCACTAGTGTTTCACATTCTGTGCCACAAGCAGGATTAATAAACAGTAGAAAGCAGCGTAGAAGCCAGTGGAAAAAGTCATGGTGGTTACTTCTTGTTTATACTGTTTCTTATTCAGTTGCTCTTTCAAACTTGGTGCCATTTCAGTTTGCACACTGCTTGGACGGAGACAGATTGTATTTGTGGCGCTGTGTCATTGCATTGTGCCAGAGAAGGGGCAAAAATTAGCGCGTCCACCCAGGTGTCATGGTCCCATCACGAGCGTCTGGAGCCGGAGCAGATAAATACCTGTGACTACTGAAAAGTCATTTGTCCTGGGAGTGAATGCTAGATGTTAGCAGGTTTTCTGTCCAGTGGGAAAGGGACATATTCATTTGCTTTTTGTCTTAAATGAGAAAGGTATCAATCAGCATTCATAGTGGGACAACGGTCACAGGTATTTATCCGCTTCATCTCTGATTGGCAGTGATGGAAACCAAACACCCAGAACTCCTTTCTGCCGCGACCGTCGACAACTTTCGCGACTCTTTGTCGCAACCACAAGTTCCATTCCTCTCCGTCCAAGCAGGGCCTAACATAGTTTGAAATTAGTCGGCACAAAGTTTGAAAGAGGGAAACAGATATAGAAAAGAAGTAACCACCGTAACAGTTTCACTGCTGCTTGCTAAATGGATTTTCTGGCGCATTCTTGACATTAAATGTGACAGACCAGAAACAAAACAGAAAAGTATACTCGTTTACCGGCAATGGGAAACAAGGCCATCGCCAAGTTTTAGTGGGTATTCCTGCATTTAAAAAGCATGCATGTATGTGCTAATTTTGGTGGACAAAGGGTATATTAAACTGGCACAGTGTCTTACAAGATGGTAGCACAAAGGGTCAGATAATCGAACTTGATAGTTTGTCTTTCCTGATGCTTTGCGCTCAGAGTCTGTTGTGTTAAAGTGCTGGTACATGTGGTGCACTGGGCTGTTGAAGCATGTACCAGGTGAGGAGCATGAACTCGAGCCCATGATGTAGATTCAGACTGTCATCCTGCCAGAAGTGAGGTTTGACTGCTGTACGAGTTTCAGACCTGGTCTCCTGCAGAGATTTACCAGTTCTGATGTGTCACTCTGTAGCCTGATGGATTGCAGTTCAAAAAGCGAAAGGGAATTTGATTTATATTTTCATAGCCAATGTATTTCCAAGCCTCAAAATCCCCAGCTTCCACTCCCCCATCTGGTCCTCAGACTTTCCCACAACAAGTCCAAAATGCCCTAAAACACACAACACATCATCGCTGGACACAAGAAAGAGAAAAGTAAAAACAAGACGAGGGATGTGTGAAGGAGAGAGGAGGGTTTGGATTTGGAGCAACAATAAACAGCAGCACTGCTTTACATGACAACATGGAGCTCAGCCAGCTCTACTGTTGGTGCACAGCCAGAGACCGACTTCCTCCGCAGCCTTTCATCCATACATGATGTCACCAGCCACCGTTTTTGAGTTACATGACCACTCATATGCTCTGTCCTTCAAAGACACAAATTGACTAATGCTTTTATGCTCGCTGAAACAATTGATGTGGGAGAGTGAAGGAGAAGTGACAGCCGAGCGAGGGAACATCTGACTAGTTGGGAATAAAGGACAGAATAAAGATGAGCGTGAAGAAATATGGGAGGCTATTGAGGACGGGGGCTGGAGAGGTGAACGCAGTATGAGTGGGAGCAGTAAAAGAACTGACATTATGAAACGATTAATGAAAACAAAAACAACTTTAAACTCTTAAAAACAGCATAAAAACAAGGGAAAAACTCATAAAACAAATTAAAGAAATATTACAGAGATTAAATGCTGCTACCACAGTGGAATAGGAAATACATCGCGGCGCAGTATTAATGGAGTTGTTTTATATCTCCTCATTAAACCGTGCATGTTGGAAATATTAAAAGCTAGAATAGGATTTTCTGCATTTATAACTTGAGCTTTTTATTGAGAACGGTGCCGCCTGCTAGAATAACAAAATGAAGGATGGGGTGGAAAAGCGAAGACGTTTTGTTAGATGAAGTGGCTCTGCTAAGGAAAGCCGGTGGTTAGAGAAGAACCAATCAAATGAAATGCCACAAGTGCTTCCTGCTCTCTAGCTATTGAGTTGTCTACCTTCATGATGCTGTGTTACTGAGGAGGGAGCCCCCAGACTCCGCCCTGCGTCCCCCATCTGTTTTCCTTCTTCCTCTGTAGTGAAACTCTAAACATGTGGGCTGATGCTGGGGGGGTCAGAGGTCTATATGTGGGATTAGGGTGCAGCCCCACCCTTCCTCGCCTCCACCCGTCCGCTCCACAACCCCTTGCAATCAATCGGCCTTTGTGGAAAAAAGGAGAGCGTGTTCCCCCTCTTCCTCTTCTTTTTTTTATGCACATAGATGCACAAACACACAGTTCTTGTGTTTGAGGTTTCCAGGGGAACAGAGTTCATGTAAGGCCGTCCCTCTCTATCTGTCATACTTTGTCAAGATAAGGACTCTCAACTCTCCAACACCCTCCTCCGTCACTACACTCACCCCCCTCCCAGAGCAAACACACAGCCACTGCCCCTCAACACAAACACAGCTCTCCTTTTACGCACTCGCAGTGATACATGCAGGCACACTAACCCCAGTAATTTATTACCCTGGCTGACGGATTAGCTGTTACCTTTTCCGTTCAGGTGGCTTTCCTCTGATTAAATTGAACTGGTAAAGTGACACTTTGGCTTTGAAGGAGCACATGCTGCCACGAAGGTTTCACGCATTAGAAAAGAGCTGGAGGAGGGTCAGGGGAGAGAGGAGAGCCAGGAGGAAGGAGTGTTAAAATTTTACAGCATTTGTGTAAATGTTTGTTTGGCTGGATGGTGTACATTTTCAGGTTGAGCAGACCAGTCGCAACTTTTCCCCAGTTTTGTTTTCTCCCTTGAGTCACACCCTCACCTTAAGCTCCTACCTTCAGCTGCATGTGCTTTCTATTAGTTGAATCAGCAAGGAAGAGCACGTAAATCCGCACACACTTATTGCACACTGGCTCTACTTAGTAACATGCCTCTACTTCTCTTGTCAATTTGTCCTGACCTCCAGGCTGACCTCTTCCTCCCGATGGTGACCTGTCCGTTCAACTGTGTCCAAGCGCTCATTAGAGGGATTTCAAATGAGCTTCACAGAAGAGCTGCAGACTTGTCTTTGAATTTTCCTCTTTTCTTCCCCTCACAGTCATTTTTTGTTATTCTAAAGCCCACTCCAGTAGTTCTACAGGCAGCCCTGTAGCTCATAATGTAGATTTGAGTTAAGAGATCCAATGTGTCCGGCTTGTTGTGCTGCGGTTGGATTTAACCACATGTGGTCAGCGCGGCGTAACAGCAGTGTTTTCAGACAGGCCCGTGTCTGTATCCAGTGTGTGTTATCTGCTTGTATATGCGTCTCACTGATAAGATCAGCCTAGCTGTGTCTGCGAAGGGTCCACGCACAGCCTCAGGTCACATAGAGATACGATTGGCCGCATGCCCATTGCCCCCCCTCCTCAAAAAACACAAGTTGGCTGGTGCTGGCTGAGTGAGCTATCAGTCTCCTGCTGCGTTACAACATAGTCTGTGACAGTATGGATGAAGTCAGTGTTTAACTGGCTCTGACAGCCCTACCTGACGCTATTTATTGGCTGTTCCAGGGTCTGTTAAAAACTTAAAATAGGAAAGACATCAAACAGAAAGTCTGCTGTGATTTAAAGTCCTGGGTGAGGGTTAAGAGAATATGTGTGGATTGCTTTGTAATGACCCATTTAAAGCTCTCTCCCAGGCCCTGTCCCCCATGAGGCCAAATTTCAGGTGAACCCGAGGGCCAAGCACTGCCGCTGCAGCACAGAATGTTCTGGATACTCGTCAGACAGCTGCTCCCTCCTTCTCTTTATCTTTTCAGCTCTCTTTTTTTCTTCTTTTCCAGGCTGAGTTATTGAAGGTATTGATCTTGTGATTTATTACGGGAAAAACCAGCAAGCTCAAGAAATGTTTTCGTAGCCTTTTGCCATTCCCTCATTTTTGACTTTTTCTCCAAGCTTTTTGAAGCTCAAAGAGTGTGTGTTCTCTTATGTGTGTATATGTGTGTGTGTGTGTGTGTGTGTGTGTGTGTGTGTGCACTCTGCACTGTCCTCCCTCTCATGGTCGTTTACAGCATTCACAGATGTGGCTTTGTAGCGAACAGAATATTTTCCACAGATCCCACCAACAGGCCTGGACCCTAAGTGAAAACATTTGAAGATAATTGTGACTCGGTGATATGGAAGTGCACCAGATTGATGCTGTTAGCGTTCAAAGCTTGTCCTATCATGGCAAGGTTGTGACTGAAGTGTCTTGTATCCACGGGGTGTATTTGATAGAGGATGTGGTTAGGGTTGGATAACATTGTATCATCACTTTTTTCCCTCCCTAACACGACAGTGGAACAGACTTCTCTCAGAGTCTGTTAACTTTTACAGATTTCACAAACTACAGTGTGTTTTCTGTGCGCCTCAGGACCCTCATATGTAACAAGGAGAAGCATGTGCTGAGAGACATGTCATCGCCTCATTAGGTGTAATATTATTGATCTAACCCTGATTCCACGGGGTTAACTCGCCTCCATCCCTGCACCGCTGTTAGTGGCCAGGCTCAGATGGTGCTGTATTAGGAAACCAAAAGCCAAGAAAAAATAAACAAGCCTGGCTCCAGAGCTCAAATCTCTACATCTGATCAGATCAGCCTCCCCCAAGTGTTTCACTGGAATGCCCTACTTTTGTTTCTCTCTTTTTTTCTGTCTCTTTGGCTATGTGTTTATCTTCAGGTTGGGCGTAGTGTAAAGCTGAAATAAATTTTAACAGCTGGGGTATTTCTCCTTGTTACATCGAAAAAACACTCGAGTCTCCTGCAGCACATTTTCATTATTTTGGGCTTTTTTTCTTTATATTCTTTTATTAAACTTTACCCTCGACACAATAGACATGCCAAAATCACCAAGCGCATTCCTTAACAAATTCGTTGCTGTATTTTGCCTTCACAGATGGCGTCCCACACACCCTTAACATCCCT
Organism: Epinephelus awoara; assembly: GCA_035609425.1. NCBI lineage: Eukaryota > Metazoa > Chordata > Actinopteri > Perciformes > Serranidae > Epinephelus > Epinephelus awoara. Next base: position 39,706,477 of record CM069303.1, on the reverse strand, counting down.
GACCTGCTCACATGTCTTGAACGTATACACATGATGCGGTTCTCAGCATGCTGTACACAGTATATATCCCAGGCCTCAGACTCCAGAGGAAAGCCAAAGAAGCGTTGCTAAATGTTTCTGTCTGCAGCCGGAGCCTCCAGTCACGAAACGTCTTAACCTCTCCAACCTCTCAGCCAGAGCTCTCGCAGCTGCCCAGACTCACATACACACACCTACACCTACACACACACACACACTTTGTCATGCTGACACACACTCCAAAAGCAAACTAGGAAACAGAATGAACTCAGGCAGCATTTACCTTCTTTGTGTTACCAGCAGTGGGGGTGTGTTTCCTTCAGTTATAGTTTCACGTGTGTATTGTGTTGTGTCTTCACCGAGCTGCAGTGCTCAGGACTCATCTCTCTGTCTCTTTGTCTCCAGTCTTCTGAGGTTGCTCCCCTCCACTCACTCCTTCTGTCCTGCAGCTGAAAATCACAGTATATATATGAAGCCCTTTTTTGCCAAAGGCCTACTTCCCAAAGATGTGCTCCTCTCTGTGGACTCAGCTGTCCTGGGGCCCGGGCTGGGGCATGGTTCAATAGCCGGCCACTTCAACAGACTGAGCTCTGAGGACTGATGCCTTGAGTTTTTCACAAAGGATGGGGGAGACTGAAGGAGGGAGGGGAAGGAGGAAGAGAGGGGAGGAGAAGGGGGATGAGGGTGTGGGAGTTTGAGATTGCCTTTTTTTTTTCCTTCTTCCCCTCTCTATTTTTTTGGAGTGGCCCAGCCTACCTCTGATGTCACTCTGATGGAAAAAAGACAGAAAAAGAGAATAACAGAGCTGCCTCATTAAGTTTCCCATCCTCAACAATGACCGTCATGGTTCTTATATAGAAGAAATAAAAGGAAATGAGATCTGCTTGAATTCAGAAGTGTTTTTGCTGAGTCTGGGGCACAGGCACGAACTGCTTTTACCATTTTTCTTTAATTGCAACCCACAATTCCCCTCATTTTTTCTTGTTTGGCTCTCTCTTTCAACAGCAGGAAGAGCTGATTGTAATGCCGCTTAGGTTTCAGAGCAGCTTCCTGTTGAGCTTCAGCTGGGTATGTGAGAGCAGGGGACAGAGGAAGGCAGATAAAGCTGAGCTGTGAGGTTACTGGGGCAAAATCATTCCTCCAGGTGCAGTCTGAGCTTGTCTTATCAGTATTGTCATTTACTTGAATGTGTTCAGGTGTGAGACGTGGACAGATATGGGTTTATATTTGAAGGATCTTTTAGTTAACTGGCAAAGAAGATCAGATATCTGATGATTTCTTCATATATTGTGGCACATTTCTTCCCTCTTAGCCTCAGGTTTCTATTTTCATGTTTTCATACATGTTCTGCTACATGTAAACACATACAAAAGGCCTGTGTCCCCAAACCACAGGTCCTCTGAGCACGCATCTGTCTGTGTGTGTTCCAGGCAGTATGGATTTGTGCATGACTAACTGCTGTTATCCCTGACATGCTCGCAGAAGAGCAGCTACAGCGGTTAAGCCTTCAGGAGCCCTCTCTTCCTCCTCTTCCTCCCCATCTCTCACTTTCCTCCTTACAGCTGTGTCTCCAAAACTCTTGTAAACTGCCTCTCCTGCTCTCAGCCTCCCTCTGTCTGATTCTAATCAGATGGTGTTGTGTTTGTGTGCGAATGGCATCCCGAGGACGAGCTTTGGCCCTTTTTATCTGCTTGATCTGATCCTGCATTTCTGTTGTCGCTGCTTATTTGTACATCTGTGTTTAGACTCTGTGTGCACGCTGCTGTAAATGCGAGCGCACACATCTGTTTGTATAAAAGCGATTTTCAAGGATCGGGGGGTGGTGTCATGTAGTCTACTGTGTGATAACTTTTCTTACATCTGCACTCAATCTCGACGCTGGTGTGTGAGAGAAACATTAAGCACGAGAGAGGGAGAGAGGAGCGTGGAAGGAAAGGCACACCATCAGTTCACATTGAAGCTTGTTAGTCTCTGTTTTCAGAATGGTGGGAAGCCGCTCCTGGGTTTGTCTCTTAATGTTAATATTTATGTAATGAGAGACTAAGAATCTCAGCTCTGCTCCAAGTCTGCCAAAAAGAGGCAAGGAGAGGGAACAGGGAGGAAAGATATGGCCCCGAGTTGGAAAGGCTGAAGAGAAGATCAGTCATCCACTCAAGGCACTCATTTAAATCCAAGGACAGCGGATCAGGGCAAAAAGACGTCTGCTAGAAACTTGAGCAAAGTATATACAATTAGCCGAGTTTCTTTTTACTGTCTATTATGACCCCTGTGATATCAAACAAGCTCTTTGCAATTACCAGCTGGTCTTTACCTCTAGAAATCCACAGCTGCATGGCACTTGCATCGTGCGTCCAAGAACACCTGGCGCTGTGACGACGTCCAGCCTCGTTTGCCTTTTTAATGAGCTGAGCTCTCTGTGCCCAGGCAAGAAAATCCCTGTGTTCCCCTGCTGGTGGTTAAAATTACACCTCCAACAGATGGACGCTGTCCTCGTTTGGCTTGCAGTGGGGCCCTTGACTCACCAAAGGATGAGAGGAAAAAGAAGGAGGGCTGTGTGGTTCTCCTGGTTTCAAGTAACCTGTTGCATCTTCTCTGTCTGCTGCTCTGTTTCAGGGATGTACCTGTCTGACCTGACATATATAGACTCGGCCTACCCCTCCACGGGCAGCATACTGGAGAACGAACAGAGATCAAACCTGATGAACAACATTCTCAGAATCATATCGGACCTGCAGAGATCATGTACCTACGGTGAGTTATTCACAGCCACAGTGACAGGAAGAAACCAGAGGACTCGGGTCTAAGTAAATTCATCTCATATGCAGATTGCATCTAGAAACGATTTAACCTGTCAGAGCCAGTTGGGAAGAACAACAAGGTTGATAAGGATGAAACAGGCCTTCCTGACTGTAAAGACAGTGATACATTAGAGATGAGGGAAACACCACAGTGGTGTTAGCATCAGATGAGAGAGAGACAGCTGTGCGCCTTGCAGTTTCACGTATGGTAAAGGACAGCAGTGGATGTTTCACTGTCGCACACAGTTACATATTTCTGCCCACGTAGATGTTGTATGTGGAATAAAAACGCATTTTACACTTGTGTATAATGTGGTCACAATGCCTCCCTGACCATCTGTAGATGTGCTTTGACAGATTGGATCACAAGTGGCGTTTCCATTACAGGTTTGCGAAAAATAAATGCAATATTTCTAAAGTTTCGACAAAGTACAATTGCAACTCACAGATGTTTCCATTAAAAGGTGTTTTGCGTATGCGCCGTGATTCTCGTAAAATCTCGTCCCGCGAGACTCCACTTTGTTTGTGGAAGTAAGATGGACATTGCAAATCTCTTGCTAGCTGGAACAATTGTCTCGATTGCCACTGCTGCCAGTGGTATTCCAAAGACAAAGTCCTTATTAGTTTGAATGAGTGAACCCTGAACCAGTCATGTGACCCCCGATGTCATGTCCGCTGACGTATATTTGCAAAAAAAAAGTGTTTTCATTACACTTTTACGATATACTTCTATATTGACACGTCTGAAAAAACCACCTCATGAGAGCGTAAAAACCTTTTCTCGATATTTGAGAGTTTGTTCGAAATGTAGGTGTTTCCATTACCAGTTTTTTATTGCGATATTTAGGTTTTGCGCATTTCTAGGGTTAATGGAAATGCACTTACACCTGTACTGTCATGTGATCAAGCACTATCTGATTACAATCCCATCACCTAAAATGCATTTTAATTCAAGGTGTGAAGGTGTCATCGATATAAGAAACAACAAAAGCAACTAAGACAAAGTAACCTGTTTGACATGAGCTTCTAGGTTACTTGTTGTTGCCAAATGAAGTTCACGCAGTGGCCTGTTCACTTTAATAGGCTGTGCAGTGCAGCTTTAAAATAAAGTCCATTTGAACTTGTTCTTTCAAACCTTCTGGCTGGTCAGAGGCCATCAGGAAACACACCTATTAGCCACTGTGTGTGTGTGTGTCTGTGTGTGTCTGTGTGTGTGTGTGTGTGTGTGTGTGTGTGAGACGAGGAGATGCATTACGACAGCAAAATGTGTCTCAGTTAATTTTTCTCTGTGTAAATGCACTGAGAAAAAGTCTTATAATGGTCAGGAGCGTCCTGTTGGCTAAAATGTCGGTGACATTTCTATGTCAACAAACACACCTGTAAACACAAGGGCAATATCATACAACACACAGACATGACCTGGATCAATTTTGCCGACCTTTAGAAGTCGACAGTGTAATTATTGTGAAGTCAGCTGATGAATCTTTTGACACGTTCTCACTGTGATCTGATCAGATTTTATCTTTTGTGTGGAAGAACAAAAACAACACAAAGGAGATGGAAGTCTGTGTAAAGGACTGGAGGGAAACTGCATCATGTCCTTGCCACCTCATTTTCTGTTGCCATGGAGACACAATAAAAGAATACTTGCTATTCATCAGTACTTCTGTGTGTTTTTGTGACATCTGAACAAGTTGAATAAAATGTACTCAGATTAGCTCCGATGCATTTTTCTCCAAATAACAATGTTTTAAGCATCGGTAAGAACAAAACATTAAAACAAGGGCATGCACATTATTAGTAGATCGTTATCCTCACTCTAGACAAGCATCATAGCGTAGATATATGAGCAGTTTTAGGTCACATGAACACGTATGTGCGTTTATTTAATGTTTGTCCTCATCCTCCCTCCTTCAGACGTCCCAGTGTTGCCTCATGTGCAGAAGTATCTCAACTCAGTCAGATACATCGAGGAGCTGCAGAAGTTTGTGGAGGACGACAATTACAAGTAAGAAACCAAGCTCAGATGTGCGCTGTGGTTTTGCCTCATAATTTATTGTTCCTGTTCCAGATTTTATTTTTTGCTGACTGCCACAGGGCTCATCTGTCTCTCCTAAAAATATTCCATCCCCAAAGTTATTGTAATGATGAGAAATTCACAGAGGACGAACTCAAGCTGATGGATTTGTCAATGTTCTTTATTTAGGCTGTCACAGAAGATTGAGCCAGGCACCAGCACACCGCGAGCAAACGCCTCCAAAGAGGATCTTGTCGGTATGTTGGATGTTAAATGTAGAATTAAACCTGTTTATCATTTCTTTTCTTTATGTTCTTCCTGGTCTATAAATCTGTCCTTCCCTCCCACTCTTACCTACAGGCCAGGAAGCGTCAGCATCTCCTCTCTGCGGCCGTAAATGTACGGTAGCAGCTGAAGGAACCAAAATCCCGGCCACGCCGCCCTCCCCCAGGAACCTGCTGCCCTACGGCCACAGGAAGTGCCACAGCCTGGGCTACAAGTCAGTTGTTTCGAATTATATTACGTAGAAAAACTGTATTTTCATCAGTAGCCATGTCTCAATACAAGAAATCTAGTGGTTGATACCAATACCAGGGAAATTCTACAATTATCGACACCCAATTCAATACCACTGCTTGAACACACACTCCTATGTTAAAAACATTTTGATTTAAATTTTATCAGTCCCTGATGATCTGCCTTGAACTCAAAGTACTAGTCTGTTTGAGTTTATGAGATTTTGTGAGCGAGGAAACATATATTAATATATACCCTACAGTTTACTGACATATGTCCTCCAGCTTCCTCCCACAGTCCAAAGACATGCAGGTTAATTGGTGACTCTAAATTGTCCGTAGGTGTGAATGTGAGTGTGAATGGTTGTCTGTCTCTGTGTGTCAGCCCTGTGATAGTCTGGTGACCCTGCCTCTCAGCTGGGACAGTTGGGACACCCCTTACAGGATAAGCGGTCACAGAAATGAATGGAGTGACATCATGTTTTCAGAATTTTGGCATCAGCTTAGTAACGTGACATCCCTATACGTCCGTCAATAATGCATCAATCCTTCGTTAAATCATGATGAAGATGACGGCCAGAAAAACTTGCAGAATTTATAAAACAATGTCGTGAAGCAAGAATACTTATTTGTTTTCTTTGTTTCTGTGTTCTGTGCTTAAGTAGTTTTATCCATAAGATGAACACAGTAGAGTTTAAAAGTGCTACGTTCCCCAACGCTGGTTCTCGCCACCTGTTGGACGACAGTGTGATGGAGAGCCACAGTCCCACCAGGGGACAAGCCGAGAGCTCAACTCTGTCCAGCGGTATTTCACTTGGTAAGACATACGCATGTATGCATATGACCGCGATGCCCAGTTTGTGTCGTCAATGACATTGTTCAGTTTTTGTGATGATTTGTATCCGCACACAGGGAGCAGCGAGGGCTCTGAGCTCAGTGAAGAGGTGTCTTGGCCAGCTTTTGAGAGGTAAGGTTGCTACGTCCGTGTCTGCCGTGCTTTTTTTTCATCACATCCACATGTAAGATCATAAATTCCCCCTGATGTGATTGTATAATTTTCAAAGCTCTGGCCTCAAGACACAGCTATGCGAAATGATCGGCCATTAAAACTCACGCAGCGTCCAGCTTTGCTTTTAGCCTTGCAGCCAGGGCCGTCATGCCTCATCCCTCCAGCGCTGCTCTCAGATGCTTCTGCGGCAGCCTGAAATGTATTAAGAGCTTAGCATTTAAATCCCCTAACCAGTAGTCCCTCCGTGCCAACAAGTGTCTGGAGCCACACTCTAGAATCAACTGCCTGAAAATCATCTGATTGCTCCTTCCAGAACACCTCCTCTTTAAACTGTTGAATAACCCTGTGAACGCACATTCATCAATAACTCCTCTAACCAAATGACCGCTCCTCCATTCAGCCCTAACCCATGCTATCTGAAGGGAACAGAAACACCCTCACAGCCTTAACAGTGTCCCGTGCCCCCTATCCTATCCTGTCTTATCCCATTCTGAACAGGACTCGGTTCTATCACTCTCTGGGCCCAGTGACCCGCGTGGCCCGCATCCCCTACAGAGGAGTCCTGAGGCCCAGCAGGTACACACATCCCGACCGGAACCAACCTGACCTGAACCAAACCCTCTCTTATCCTCACTTCACGCCCCTCAGTCCCTGCCAGGGGCCGCTGTGTGCTGGTGCTTAGAGTGTGTGTAGTGCTGGGATAATCTGGTGGTGGGAACTAGTGTGTGTGTGAGTGTGTGTGTGTGTGTGTGTTGGTGAAATCATGAATCAGGTGAAGGGCAAAGGATCTGTTTGGGGTCTTCATCTTTTGCTGCGTACCATCAGTCTATAATCCACCTTTTGCTTTCTTAAATTTCTTGCATGTCTGCCTCTCTCACACACACATACACACACACACACACACACACACACACACACACACACACACACACACACACACACACACACACACACAGATACAGAAAGCTTATGGTCAACCTGGACTTCTTCTTGTGATAAGTTTCCAAGATATTTCACACCGCTTGGAGCAAAAAGTGAGTTTCCACAGTCACACTGAGCTCCATGTGTTACTGGAAACAAACTGTTACATCCTCATTCCTGAGGTAGAGAGGAACAGACTCCTCAGGATTATTAAAGCCAATTCTCATGGACGTTGCATATAAAAGCGTCCCTTGCGGTTAGAGATGGTTCTCTCTTTCTGTCTCTCTCTCTCTTTCCACCAGGCTTCACTGGGCTCCTGCACTGGGCTTCCTGCTCTGATCCTCCAGACAGACACAATCTGCACACCACCTTGTCCGCCTCTGCTCTTCTTTCTGCAGATCCCAGCATTAAGATTTATATCTGTGAAATTCAGTTCTGTGAAAACAAGACAGAAATAGATGTAGCTTTAAAGAAAAGTATTTCCATGAAGCAGAGTTTAAGGTGGCTTAGCAGATTGTGTCTGCCTTTACTACCAAGTTCATCTCTGATTTGTATCTGGTATGCGTGCATGCATGAGAACATGCATGTTGTCTTTTGTGTGTGTGTTTGTGTCATATAGCTTGTAATGTTAGTGTCTGTCCTGTTTGCAGCTCAGCGGAGTCAGAGGAGCTCGCAGTTCACTTGTATCCTGGAGCAGTCACAGTGCAGGGGGTGCTGAGACGGAAGACTGTGCTCAAGGAGGGCAAGAAACCAACAGTGAGATTTTACACACGCACGCACACACACACACACTCATACATACATGTGCATGTGTCCATATGCTACTCATACGGTTATATCTACCTACCTGCTGTACGGCAGCAGATGGATGATGAAAGATGTCTGCAGATAGGGCCTCAGAGACTCCTTAACCTGCAGAACATCTCTGTTTCTGTCTGTTCCTTACACTCACCGTCACAGATGCACCCATAGCAATTTTATTAGCTGACTCCATTTTTTTTAAAAGTTTCACCTGCCGATTTCTCAGCAGTGCGATGCGATAAAGCAGTGCAGAAATATGGACGGTCTGCATGCATTTACCGCATGACAACTACGTTCACCAGGTCCGGTGCAAATTATCCGCATCACCAGTTCTTCGCCAAAAAAAGAGATCTCACTCCTGACTAGTGCCTGTGTCCTCTACACAAATCAAAAACCTATCCTGATAATGATACCCCAAAAACAAACACCCACTGCTCTGAGGTCCCGCTTTTTTAAAAGAATACATTTTCCCTGCAGTCACAAATATTCGTGGCTTGCAACCACACCACTGAGTAGCTCACCAACTACACCACTCAGTGACTCCCCAACTACACCACTCAGTAACTCACCAACTACACCACTCAGTAACTCACCAACTACACCACTCAGTGACTCACCAACTACACCACTCAGTGACTCACCAACTACACCACTCAGTGACTCACCAACTACACCACTCAGTGACTCACCAACCACACCACTCAGTGACTCACCAACTACACCACTCAGTGACTCACCAACCACACCACTCAGTAACTCACCAACCACACCACTCAGTGACTCACCAACCACACCACTCAGTGACTCACCAACCACACCACTCAGTGACTCACCAACCACACCACTCAGTAACTTACCAACTACACCACTCAGTAATTTACCAACTACGTCATTCAGCTCCTCCAAACATCAGACTTCTGTGAAATTGTCAATGAAAAAATGTGAGGAATTTGTTCTTCTCATGATGTTACGCCCTCACTATCATATCATTGCTGCATGGGATGCTACATAATGCCGACCAGGAAAGAAGGATTGTTAGATTAAGGTCCAACAGACACTTAGTGGTCTGATGTTCTTCTGAAACATCATTTTTTGACAATATGACATACATACAAAATTTTTCGTATCCAAGGTGAAGCAGAAACCAAATGGATAAAACGTTCCCTTTTTGGCAATCACGGGCAGTCAAACTGATAATCAGCCGATTGTGGTCACCAGCTGATCAATGAGTGCATCTCTACTCACTGTAATTCTCCTCCTCTGACTGTGCTTGCATTTTTCCCCACTGCATTGGTTTGCTCTGTGCCTCTTAAGCCATTTTTATATTTGCAGTGAGATTATCCTATTCTGTTTTGACTGGAAACAAATCTGCAGCTCTTTATGCATTTAAAATAACTTTAAACTGTCATAGGTAGTGCGAGTGATTTACAAGCTCCTTTGATGATGTAACAAGGTCTTCAAAATATTTTCCCCGATGTGGCCATGTAGTCAGGCAAAATCTCTCTGCACCAGGAGTATTAATTAGCAGGGTCACTTTGTCCCCTTTGCCCTCACATACTTTTCCTTCATCTGAAAACTCTTTATTTTCCTTGTGTTAGTCTTTAAAGTCTTCAATGTTTATGGAACAAGAAGCTAATTTTGCACTCTTATTCTGCTCATCCAACCGAGCATAGACAAGCAAAGACTTTCAGTTCCCCAAACCCTACGGTCTTTACCCCATGATTCATCTCTCTGCCTTTCTAATCTTGTCTCTTTATCTGTCCCATTCAAAGCTTTGTAAGTGAGTTATAAAACACAGAACACTCGTATAATAAACTCCAACACAAAAAAACATCCCTCAGTTTACTCAACAAGCGTCTGATGGTGCATGTGTAGTATTTCATTGACGAAATCAGGCTGAAGCTGATGATTAGATTTCACTTTTGTGCCTCCAGGTGGCGTCATGGACCAAATACTGGGTCGCTCTCTGCGGAACCCAGCTTTACTACTACCCTGCCAAGTCCCTGAAGGCCACTGAGAGAAAACATGTAAGTCACACAAACATTCACACCAATTCATCACCATCTGTGTAACAGTCTGAGGACACATTCACGCGATGCACTTCTGTAGCAGGTGATAGACATTTTGGTGGTTTTACTATAGCGCCTTTTCAACCACAGAAACTTTCCCCAGGAACCAAACACTTTTTTAGGAACTTGGTGCATTTCAACCACAAGGACAAGCGTCTAAATTAAGTTCCGGGGGCATCCCCCCCCCCCCACAAAAAAAGTCTAATTAGAGAACTTTAACGCTATTTTCTGATTTTTTCATGACTGTTACGTTACATTTTTAAGGACAAATAAATAACCATCAGACAGACACTCTTAGTTTAATTTTCCTTCTCTGCATTTCATTTTTTCAGGCTGCAGAGTGTGTCCAACTCTTGTCCAGTTACATTGCTTTGTCATACGTCAGCTGACTAATTTGCCTAATCTTTACAGGTCTTTAGACCACGGTAGAAACAAAGATGAGAATTGGCAGAAGGAGCTTTTTAGTCCAAGTAGATCCTGGGACTAAATGTCCCGTGAAATTTTGGTGGAAACACAGCTTATGTTTGTTTGTTTAGGCAGGTGAGCACAAAAACTGGAAGCGTATAACTGCATCTGAAAGTTTCAGACTTCTTCTATGTGAGCTGCAGTTGTTGATAGAAGCAGGAGTCAATGCACCAAATTACCCCCAAACACACTCAGTTTTACAAGGAGACGACACATGATAGCCATTACTTACTTGATTACAAAATGAACTCAGGGCAACACACTTAACGATTCTTCTTCATGTGTTTTTTTTTTGTTTTGTTCTGTTTTTTTTACTTGGTCTGCTCAGGAAAAAAAATCGTAGCAAAAAATGCAGAAAATAAAAAAAATTTATGTAGTTTTGACATAATTCAAAAACAAGCAGAGCATGTTGAGTGTATCTGGCTGGGTGTGTGTTTGTGTGTGAGAGTGTTTGGATTTTATCAGTTTGACAGGAACATTTACTGAAACTGAACAGGAGCTCAGAGGAAAAGAAAGGAGGCAGGAGGGGCGATAAGAACTGGAAGAAAGCTGTAAATGAGTGGACGTAAGATGCAGTGATAGTGTGTGTGTGTGTGTGTGTGTGTGTGTGTGTGGTGGGGCGACTGGACGGGGTCTGGCGCAGTGGGGGGACAGACAGATGGTAGCACTCATTGAATAATGAGCCCAATGACATCACTGCAGTCCTGTGTGTCACTCACAGGCTAATGAGAACCTTGTGGAGTGCAGATGCAGGCACACAGGCAACAGGCATAGGTTATGCAGTCACACACACACACACACCCACACCCACACCCTGTGTTAACATTTCTTCTTCTTAAGTAGCATTTAGACACAACACAGTCATCACGAGAAAAGAAGTTAACTCTGTTTCCACTTTTCCTCCACCCAGTTCAAGTCGACGTCCAGTAAGAGCGTGTGCGTGGTGGGTCTAATGGCCATGATGGCTGACGACCCCGAGCATCCCGACGTCTTCTTGCTGACGGACTCCGAGCACGGTGAGACACACAAGCGTACTCACACACAAGGAAAAGCTAAGCGGACATGACTAACGCAAGCAAACATTCAGCTCTCTGAAAACGGATGCAGTAAAAATGTGAACTGGGTCAGTGGAGTTTGGTTTGAATGGTGACATCACCTGCACACACACACACTTCCTTATACTTATGTCTATGTGAGGACGCCTGTGACATGCATTCCTGAGCCTTAACCATCACAACTAAATGCCTAACCCCAACCTGTAACCCTAACTTTAACCTAATTCTAACCTGAACATAAAAACCATGTCTTAACACACAAACAGGCCTTTGAGGAAGTGAAGACCAACCAAAACGTCCTCACTTTCAAAAATGTCCTCACTCTGTTAGTAAAAATAAAAGTTACGGTCCTCACTATGTAGCAAATACAAATTGACACACACACACTCACACAGTTAGATTCCACCTCACCGAACAGTAAGGCTGTCAGGTTAAGTGTGTGACTGCATGCTGGTCATATCTGGCATTTTTCGTGATCTTACACACCTCTTAATACACACACACACACACACACACACACACACACACACACACACACACACACACTCCAGTCACCTCTGTCCTGAACTTTTCCACTGTGATTTTGTTTTTATTTTACCCGGCGAGCCAAAGTCAATTGAGGCCTCAGCCATCTTTCCAGACTGTTGAGAAAACAGGTGGAAACGAGAGACTTGGCATCTCACGCTGTTTGTCTCCGTTGCCTAGGTAACACCTACAAGTACCAAGCAGGGAACAAAACGAACGCTTCGCTCTGGTTCAAACATCTGAGTGCTGCCTGTCAGAGCAATAGGCAACAGGTATGGAGCCGGATAAACACTCCAACACACACACACACACGCGCACGCACACTGTTAAATATGGCCTGTATTTACACACTTTACTCCTTTTTTTCCGCCCAGGTGCCAGCCAATCTGATGTCATTCGAGTGACCGATGCTGAGGAGTGTGACTGAGCAAAAGGAGAGAGAGAGATGAGGAAACAGATGAGGAGGATGAGGAGGAGTTTTGACTCAGTCGTGGGAGCTTTCACTGCCATGAGCCCTGACCGCCAATTCTCCGATTCTAGCCCTGGCCTCACTGCAGCCTCACCTGCCACCACTGCCTTAACCAGAGTACCCTGTGTGTGTGTATGCGTGTAGATGTGAGAGAATGTGTGTGTGTGTGTGTGTGTGTGTGTGTGTGTGTGTGTGTGTGTGTGTGGATGGAAGTGACTGTTTTGGGTGTACTGACTACTGAACAAGGACCTGCACCACTGCTCTCGTCTCCCATTTGCCCTCAGTGTCTTTTGTTTTTAGTCTTCAGCACTTCAGTGGAGCCATTCGACTTCTCCTCTCCTCTCTCACAGACAGACTGTCCTCGGATGGACAGAAATAATCCTCTCCTCTGTTATGCTTTCCTTTTTAAGGGGTTAACTATTTTTAATTGTGTTCCCCTGCCATGCTCGAATGCAAGATTTCCGCCTTTTGAATGGGCTGGACACACAATCACAGCAACACACTCTCATCGGACTAACCCGCTGGACTTTGGAGGGTTTGAAAACACTTCTTTTTTTAACTTACTCAGTTCACACTTTCAATTGTTCTCTTTATTCACTTGTGTTGGCTTGGAGTCACATGCTTATTTACATGAGCCTCACACTCACTCACTCACACACACACACACGCACACACACACAGGCCTATCTGATTGCATCGTTGTAAAACGTAAGGGCTCTGATTCGCAATCGATTCCAGCAGAAACAATTCCCACACTTCCTGAATGTGTCTAGTTTTTATTACAGAACTTTCCCCCTTCTTTCTCATATACTCGCTAAGTGTTCTGTACGTATGTGTGTGTTTGTATAACTGCATTGGGTGGGAGGGCAAAATACTTGCTTACTTTACAGGAATCTCGTCTGTGTTTTCCACATTGGTACGATCGTCCCAGAATCTAAGCTAAGACGTGTTCACGGTTGGAGAGTTAATCCTTTTACAAACCTTCATTTTTGTTTTCTCCAGCGTTGTCTGCTCTCTGTCGGCTGCCGCTCGGTTCACCAGACTCACACACACACTAAACACTAAAGACTTGAAGCTGTGAAAGAGTCCAGGAGACAGAGAGAGCATAGAGGACTTCTAATACATGATTTTATCTCCTCTTCTTCATGTTGCTTAATATGGTCAGAGCCTCTGGTCTGGAGCAGACATTCAAAGCTACCTGGAGCCATACAGAGTCTACTTTAAATCTTGTTTGTTCATATTGTTTTTGTGTTAGTTTTTTTTCCTTTTTTGGGAGGGATGGTGCAGTTCACAGTATTACCATGTAGTAGATGATCGCACGTCAACGTAGTTTTGTCTGTTACATTTGAATGTTACATTTTTGTGTTTTTCTCACCTTTCGGAGCAGTTATTTTGAACATTTTATGTACATGTGAATTTTATTTTTCTTTTTTTGCCCCTTATTCTGTTAACTAGCACCCAGCTCAGTTTAATGCCCGAACTGTTACATCTGATTTGGAAGAGCATCAGCACCTTGGTTGTCATTAGTGCCAAGTGATGTAACGTCACTGTTGCTCTGCGTGAGGACGAGCAGAGCTGCAGTGGCATCAGATGTAGTGTAGGTGCTGGCATGTTTCAGTGTGGAAAACCTGGGATTTACGGTTTCCTCTGTGCTTCACACACGTCTCACGGTGCCAGAAATAGACGATTGCTGTTGGTTGTCGTCGGGAGCAAATTGCATCCACATGAAAAAACATGATCGGGATGACTGAGAGGACAATGATGGGGAGCTTTTCACCCAGTAATATTCATCCAATTCTAATCTCTCTTTTTAAAAAAAAACAACAACAGATGTTTACATTGTATGTTTACACAATCTTTTGCCCAAAATCACAAACCCATCAGTGCTCCAGGTGAGTTGTATAAACCTTAGTATTACAGGATGTAGAAACAAAGTGGTATATTAAAGGGTAATGTCTGTATTATTTTTTTTTAAAGCTGGCCCCTATTTTCCCATGTGTGTGTGTCTCAGTAAGTAAAGGGAACAACTGTTTTTAATACTGGTTCACTATTGAGCAAGCAAAACAGGCTGCAGTGTTGTCACTTGGGTCAGTTTCCATCCACTTAAAGTGTTTGTTTTTGCCACTGACAGGCTCAGATTGTTTTAAGTGTCTGACCACATTGTGGAAAGGATCCCTACAGAGATAGACCTTTATGTTGCACAGTAAGATCCTCTTTGATTCACCAGAAACAGCCAAACCCACCAGACTCCATTTAAATAAACAGTGATTTAAGCATATATAGAGGCAGCATATTTCTTGTCTAACTGGGTGAATTAAGAGTTTATTTAAACCAGTCTAGAGATGGTGATTGCTGGAGCAGTGGAGTTTTATTATGCTTCTATTGACTGATGATGATGAAGTGTCTTTCAGCGGTAAGAACCAGAGTTAAGTGACACAGGACAGCCAAAATAAAAAATCACCACAATCAGTCCTGACTATTTTTAGTAATTTAAATGTTGAATATTAAAACCTTGTAAACATGTGCAGGACAATAAACTTAATGACCAATATTTATTGATATTTTTTTTAAAAATAAGGAAGTGCCATTAAACAATTTTTGCCCTAAATAGCTCAGTGTGCTCAGTGTTAAGTCTCTTAGTTTTTGATAATAACCGTAACCTGGTTGGTTTAGAATTCATTAGCACCATTTTAGCAGCAGAAAGAGTTCATCCAGAGCTTCCATTTGAGATATATGTGTGTGTGTGTGTGTGTGTGTGTGTGTGTGTGTGTGTGTGTGTGTGTGTGTGTGTGTGTGTGTGTGTGTGTGTGTGTGTGTGTGTGTGTGTGTGTGAGTGAGTGAGTGAGTGAACTGTGTAACTAATTTTCAACTCTGGTTCTCACTTCTCGGTTTTACGATTGTAAAATTAACGCCTGTTGAGTTTGGCATCAGTTTAAAGAAAAAGGATCTTGCTCTTAAACAAACAGGTCTGTCTCTGTAGCAGTCCTTTCCAAAATGTTGTCAGACACAACCTGCAAGTTCACACCATGGAGTCTGGTGGGTTTGGTGATAGTGATTTTAGGGCTGTTTTTGGTGAAACAAAAAGGATCCTACTCTGAAATAAAGAGGTTTATCTCTGTAGGGGCCATTTCCACAGTGTTATCAGACACTTAGAATAGCAGTTTGAGCCTGCCAGTGGCAAAAACAAACACCTTAGAAGATGTAAATTGACGATGCAAACACACCCTGAGTGTTTACATTACAGCCTGTTTTACCAGCTGCAGCCAATTTCAAAAACTGATGCTCCCATCAGTCACTTAGACACAAAAACATGGGGAAATAGGGCCCAGGTTGAAAATACTCACGTCACCCTTTAAGCTCAGAGTTAGTTGCAGGTTGTTGAAAGGGTGTGATGGGATTGGGAGGTGAACATATCCACTGGATCCCCTCTAATGTGCTTCACTCAGTCTTCTCCAGGCGAATATCCAGTCGATAGAAGCACACTGATGGGTTAAAATTCTCCTCAACACAAATCAGTAATTCAAATTTTTAGGTCAGACAAACAAACAACAGACAGTTTTGTGCCCGTGAAGAGATACTCAGTCCTTTGTGTAGTGACTATAGAGGAGATGGGAGTGGATGAACCTGTGGAAGAGTGAATGAGGAAGCCAAAGACAGGCATATGTAAAATGTGTATGCATCTGTGTGCCTGTGCATACTTCTCTATTTTTCTAAAATGTTGTAATTCAAGGCAGAAAGGCAATCCCTCGAGGCTGCCGTCACTGCTGGGGAGTGAGTGTGACCACTTAATCTTACCGTCTGTGTGACTGACTGCCAGCTCGTGCCACAACTCCACGCAGGACGACTCATGAGCAGATAAGAAGTGTAAACTGGTCTGTGTCCACTGTGGCCTGTGAAAGAGGTTTCTTTTTTTTACTGCATAATGGAGCAGAGACTGTTTTGATTTTTGATGTGACAAAATCCCAGAGCTGGAGCACTATGGAGGCCGATTGTTGCTGATGTTTGAATCTGATTGGCTGGCTGGGGACAAAGAGAATGAAACATGTGAAATGGGTGAGGCAGAATCTAGAGTTCAGGGCGTTTAGAGACTGTTTACCTGATGGTGGAGCTCAACCTGCTGTCTGCTGCGAGATACAGACAAATTGGTGCAGTTAAATAAGAACAGACGCTGTCTCAAATAACTCTGAGAAAAAGACTGTGAACAGAAGGAGCTGGGATGTAAACAAACCCAGTGTAGACAGCCAACATCCTCTTCACATTTCCCCTCTGATCTGCAATATTAATTGAGATGTAACCAATATGAATTCTTGAGTTACATGTTTTATACCTATTCAGAGCTTCGGGGCCGCCTGGGAAGGTTTATTTGAATCAGTTTGGGTTTAACAATCTGTCCCCAGATCACGTTGAGCGCTTTTTGTAAGGTTTTCCTCACCGTAACCTGAGTTTACACAGTTTTCTTTCTTTTTTTAATATTTTCATTTCTGTAACGGCGTATGGTCAAAATAAGGGAAACACTCTGGTTTTGGGATGTTTTGTGGTTTTAGCTGACTCATTGCTTTGATTTCAGGGCCAATCACTGCTCACATAATTGCCCCACGATTGTCTACTTTGGGATAAGAGTGGAAAATTCAAGGCGCTCCTCATTTAGAATAATTTTTGGGTTATTATGAGAAACTTGATGCTTGAAATTTTTCCCCCCTCTGTGGCGAGAGTTCGTGTTGTTTCCTATAAATTGACCATACTGTCTACAAATGCACAATTTCCCCTGTATTAACTGTTGTGAGTGAATCTGTCTTCTGAATTCATTCTTTTTTAACAGTGATGAAAAATGTTTAACAGTTGAGATGAAGGTTTGGACCAGACGAGGTGTTTTCAGCGCGGTTATACAGTGCGTCCTCTGATTTGGTGGAAGAGTGGAATCAATGTGAATCTGAACAGGCATCATTCACTGTTTACCAACCAACTTTGTTTAATTCACTGAAGGGTGACGGGGGTGATGTGTAAATGACCTTCGACCTTCGCCCTTTACCTGGCTCTGCGTGTGTCTGTCTCTGTCTGCCTGTGACATGAGTGTGGCGAGCGCTGTGACCTCACTGCTGAGTGATGCGCTGCCTGGTGTGAAGACTGAGAACCAATAAACACTCTGCCCTTTTTTACTCCACACATCGGTCTCATGCTCATTGTTCTGTTGTAGATTGTGTGTGACTGTTTATCTGTGATGGGGGAGTGTATTGTATCGTGGTTGTATGACATGGTTCACCACTATTTAAACACGGTTGTTCCAGCCTGTTTCAAGCTGCTGTTTGAGATGTTGCAGAGCAGCGGCGATGACTAAGAGCTCCTGCAGCTGTCAATGAAAGTTGCCTGAAGGGATTTTTCCTGCAAAGTCAGCTTCATGTCTTTATTAGTGCTGTCCCTGGCCTTCATAAAAACATTCCTAGAATATTACACCAAATTTTTCATCCTTGAATCAGCTAACAAAATACCAGGGAACAATAACCTCAGTTACAGTAATTGTGATGGCTTATTTTTTCCATCGTTTTTCATCAGAAGGCTGCTGCAGTCACAATCACATCCATCACAGCACCCCTGGCTTTTTGTTACAGATAAAATGAATGGATGTGGGATGTTTGCAGCATTACTTACTATAATTTTAAAATGTGCTGGGTATATCCAGATCTTTGTTGTACACGTAACACCCAGCAGTGTTTTTAAAGTGTCTGCAGCTCCTTAAAAGTCCTGTGATAGCATTTAATTTGAATTTCATTCATTCATTCATTCATTTTCACGGTTGCTGGAGCCTATCCCAGCTGACACTAGAGAGGCGAACATTTTACCTAATTTCATTCATCCATCTTTTAATTTATTTCTGTCAAAATGAATGAACCTCTTCTGCACATCAGTCCACATTTCTGATGTTACAAATCTTTAAACCTTCTACTGACTGTCTTTTTACTTCATACTTACACTAAGCTGTTGGCAGAATGCAGATCAACCCTGCTCACTCTGATACTCCTGCACAGGAACACTGCTACGTTTGAATAAGACAAAGATGATTTGTCCAAAAACATGTTTTAAATTTGGTTTTAAATTATCTTACAGGTGTTAACCCGCATTAGTTTTTAATGTCATATACCTGTGGACACCCTGTTTTTCTATTGAGCACAATTTTAAGGGCTGGTGGTGTTTTTTGGTTTGTTTTTACAAAAACTCTTCTAATAGTGGTGTTATGAGATTTTAACAGGACAGAAAAGGATGCAGTTTTTTTTAGACTACTTTCAAGCGTTGGCTTCTTGTGAATTACAAAATTACAACAAAAAAAACCCTTCAAACTTCTGTTAAATCCAACAGTCTGAAAACTAAGAGTCAGTGTTTGGTTGAATCAGTCTTTGTCCATGTCTGAACTAGTCATGACTTTGTTTTAAGCCTCGAAACAAAACCATAAGAGATAAAATAACCCTGCTGTCTTGTTCGGTAACTTTCTACGCAGGTTACAATCTGAGTCTGTTACACTAACACCTGTCCCCAGGTAGGAACTGTAGTTACATGTACATCTCACTTGAGGCTAAGGGGACATTAATAGCAACTTGAATTGAAGGTACATATGATGTATGCATAGAAATAGTGCCATAAATTATAAAGGAATAAAAATGTAAATATTTTTGTAGAGTGTCAAAACTAACTGAGGTATATGATGAGAAGTTCAAGTGTCTGATAATACAGAATGTTAATGATTAAGATCATGCTATTTACTTAATTTGCACATTAAGTGCCATATGCATGCCTATTTAGGGTCAGTTCTTGAAATTTAAGGTGTTGCAAGTAAAAAAAAACAACAGTTGGGAATCAGCAACAGTTGATGCAGCAATGTGTTGTTTTTTTAATATTCTTTTTTACATTTCCTTGTGAACACAGACAATAGTGTGAGAGAACAGGAGATCAGAGAATAAGGAACAACAAAGAGATGCCAGGAGTTACAAACAAATTGTGACACAGAAAAATTAAAGATATGCACTGAAATTATACCAAAAATAAATGAACACTATAATAGAATCTAAAACTTGAAGCACAAATGTAGGGTTTTCACAGCTCTTCTATTGTCTGAGGTAAAGTCCTGATGTAAGATTCTTCTTCCTTTATAAAGGTGCAGAAAGTGGCTTTGATTTTCATTTGTGGTGAGAACACATAGGGAAAAAAACATCTTGTAGTTCTTTCTTATAACTTGTGAAGGACACCCTTGTAGCAAAGCACAAAAGCATCACAGATATAGTCCAATATATAGCAACACACATCTTGCCACTGACTCCAGAACAAATGGGTGCATGTTACACAAAGTGCACATGGTGTTAGCGTCCTTCAACCTGACTAAAGATGACTTGACAGGGTGACAGTGATGAATGAGCTTAAAGGTTGATGATGATAATGGCTTTATTAAGGACACAGAGAAAGGTCCATAGCATCCAACACAAAAACCACAGACGATCATTTTTGTACAAAAATACAATATAATTAATATAATATGAATATATATATAATGTAATTAACTGCAGCCACAAACAAGCTGTAGAGCCAGTGGCCCCACAGTCTAGATCAGGGTGTCAAACATGCATCCCGGGGGCCAGAACCGGCCCACCAAAGGGTCCAATCTGGCCCCCGGGATGACTCTGCACACCTGATGTTGATGCACATGTGAAGGCTGAGAGGTTTCAGGAGCTCTTAACAGTGAACACGTACTTAAAGTAAAACACTGCCTCAGAGGCGTTTCCACTCTGACTGGAGTACTACTTTCTATGGTCATATTTGAAGACATTAAACATTTTGCAACATACTGTCAACCAGCAGCTTCAGTACAAAAGAATCTGTATCAGACTTCTGTCTTAAACAATATTAGAACGCATTCACACTGGTGCCATTTGGTCCGCTTTAAACGAACCCTGGAGCGCTTCCACAGAAGTTCAGTTCATTTGGAGTTGTGTGAACGCTCATTCGAACTCTGGTGCGGACCAAACGAGTGAACCCTGGTCTGCTTGAAAACTGGGGGTCTTGGTTAGCTTGCAAGTGAACCCTGGTGCAGTTTGCTTACAGTGGGAAGTGCAAACAGACTTCCACTCTAGTCCAAATCATAATCATAAAAAATCATGTATTGAAAGTGAGTAATAGACTGACTGAATGTGGATAAACAAAGACACACTGTTGAATTTGCAGATAATTTTTCTTTCTCCTTTGTTTGGTAAATGCATGTCTGTTTTCAGAATGAAAGAAGTGGAGTCTGCATGTTCTCCCTGTGTCAGCGTGGGTTTCCTCCAGGTGCTCCAGCTTCCTCCCACAGTCCAAAGACATGCAGGTTAACTGGTGACTCTAAATTGTCCATAGGTGTGAATGTGAGTGTGAATGGTTGTCTGTCTCTGTGTGTCAGCCCTGTGATAGTCTGGTGACCTGTCCAGGGTGAACCCTGCCTCTCACCCAGTGTCAGCTGGAATAGGCTCCAGCCCCTGCGACCCTCAAGAGGATAAATGGGTACAGAAATGAATGAATGATATTTATGGGTTATTATGCAATATTTCAGTGGTGCGACCCACTTGAGATCAAATTAGCTGTATTTGGCCCCTGAACTAAAATGAGTTTGACAGCCCTGGTCTAGATGAAAACCTGACTGAGATCCAGATGTATTTTAATATGTCTGGATGTATGTGTTGTTTTATACTGTTCACAATGAAAACACTGTAAAGTCCAAGACAAATTTCTCACTGAGACAAATAAAGTCTATCCTATCCAGCTCAGGATCGGACAAGACCTGAATGATACTATTTTCTATAGATAGAGAGCCTGCACATAATTCGGCAAATAACTTAAAGGCATAGTGCACCCAAAAATGAAAATCCAGCCATTATCTACTCACCCATATGCCGAGGGAGGCTCAGGTGAAGTTTTAGAGTCCTCACATCACTTGCAGAGATCCAAGGGGAGAGGAGGTAGCAACACAACTCCACCTAATGGAGGCTGACGGCGCCCCAGATTCAAACGTCCAACAACACATAATTGAAACCACAAAATATCTCCATACTGCTCGTCCGTAGTGATCCAAGTGTCCTGAAGCCCAAACTCAAATTCAAAACATAAACATGATTTGCAGACTGTAAATTTTTTTTAAATGCGAATATTCTGGCTGTACTGTTGTTGTTGGTGAGATCAGTATGTTATATGAACATTATTCCTCAGTCTCTGTGATGTATGAGGATGATTTTACAACTATTTGCTTTAAATTTCTTACATATAGCTCCTTTAAATGACGTTTCTCCAAACAGCTTTTTATGTCGGGGCTTCAGGACACTTGGATCACTACGGACGAGCAGTATGGAGATATTTTGTGGTTTCAGTGATGTGTTTTTGGACGTTTGAATCTGGGTCGTCAGCCTCCATTAGGTGCAGTTGTGTTGCTACCTCCTCTCCCCTTGGATCTCTGCAAGTGATGTGAGGACTCTAAAACTTCACCTGAGCCTCCCTCGGCATATGGGTGAGTAGATAATGGCTGAATTTTCATTTTGACTGCACTATGCCTTTAATAAATAACTTTGTTAAACAGTAGATGTCTATTAGGAGGAGACATATTTCTTGCACGAGCTTATTCTTCTGGCAGCGTGCACTTCTTGTGTCTATCTCAATGCACATGCGCGTACACGGTGCAGCGCTGCCACCTGGCGGCCGCCCGCAGCTCCTGCAGGAGGAGGAAGTGTTTCGGAAGTGGACGCGGCAGGCCAGAGGAGGAATCGAAGGAAAAGGGCGGAGGAGAGGGAGCCACCGGGGGGGATTGAGAAAATGATAAAGCACCGTGACTTTTAGCGGCGGGACTATTTATTATAGCTCACTTAAATATCGCAGGACTTCACAGACACGTGGAAGCTACTTTGTCGGCGGCTAACGGCACACGTCCGTAAGGTAAGAGCTCGGTCGGCAGCCAGTGAAAACAACAGACGACGTAGTGAAGCTAGCTGGCAGCGTTAGCTAACCTACACGGCAAGGTGTGCGGCGGCTTGCTAAGCAGCTAGCACCGTCGTGATAGATGTGAGCATATCGTTGCAGATACTGTGACCTAGTGAGGCGAAGAAAACCGGAGTAATGATGGTGGGAAGCGTGTGTGTGGAGCCACCATTCAGAGGGCTGAGGTGGTGTCATGCAGGCGGTGCTGGCCAGACGTTTTCTCCCTGCTGTTAAAGAAGGCATCATGAAAGAGCGATTGTGTGGCACGAGTGATGCCTGCGTGGCCAAACGTGTCGGCAGAGCTGTGTCAAACCAGCTCAACCGTCGTTGACAGTGTTTCCATCGTGCTAACGGTTAGCTTGTTGTCTTGTCACCGTTTTGTTCACCGCGCTAACGTGACGTTATGTCAACGAGGTGCCAGTTGGACGTGGCAGTTGTGTTAATGCAACTGGCGCGATTAATAGCTGACAACATGCAGAGCTGACGTGCAGGGGCCCCATGCCTCAGCTCGGGCTGTGCATGCGATCAGCTGTAGCAGGCAGGTGAAGTCAGTATGAGGTATGTAGTCAGGGAAACATCACACAGAGGGGCTGTGCTGGGTCCATCACCTCACCTGGCCCCCTCTGCACCACAGCACGACCACCTGTCCATCATCTGCTCACCGGAAACAGGCAGGGTCGATAAAGAGACAGTCCTGCCTTCTCCCAAACTCCAGTGCAGCAGAGGAGGGATGATATTAGCTTTAATGCTGTAGATGAGGCCCCACAGCTGCAGGAGCCAAAGTACACTGTGCTGTTAAGTTTACACACAGCACAGGGCGGATTATGACACTGTGGGCCCCTGGGCACAGATATGCAACGGGCCCCACCACCCCACAGACTTTGCGGTGGTCTTGCATCTTTTTGGAAATTCCTTTTCTCCACAGTTTTTCAGGCAGCTGAAATGCATCTCACGCTCAGCACACGCATGCAGCAAGGACGTGGTTTAGGGTCAGCCTTTAAAAGTGTCCCTGGAGCAGTTTTGGGGGATTGGTGCCTTCCTCAAGGGCACCTCAGCACCTCTCCAGCTGCCAGTCCACACTCCATACTTACTGTGCGTTCCAATTCCCACGCTACCATCCTGTGCAGTGTGCCAGATAAAGATTTAGTATGTTCCAGTACATAGTATGGTAAAAACAGGATGTTCAGGACGGTCCAACTTTGCAGTTTGCAAGCCAGCATGCTTTTCTGGCTATTCTGACCCACAATCCTCTGCACAGTGTATGATTCGTCACATTGACTGAGGCAAACAAATGACAGATTGATGGCTAGCTGACGCAGTGACGCATGACAGCGCATTCAAGTAACTGATGACCAGTCAAACAGTAATGATAGGAATATGACTTACATAAACAAAGTAATCATAAATGACAAACAACAAAAGGAATTAACTAAAAATAACAATGACATGTAATTTCACTGTCGCAAATATCACACGTTAGAATCTACAAACTGTGCAGCTATAACTTTAAAGTTAAACTACACACATTGCAAAGTAACAACAGCAGAGCTCGTCGAGTTGATCACCGTCTCGTGTTTGTTTAATCTCCAAGGTAACAGTTATAAAGCAAGAGGGTCAAAGTATGTCTCAATTGTGTGTATACACATGCAACCGTTCATACTTTTTAAGGGCAGCTGCAGTACGTACTAAAGGTGAAAGGAAAAAGTTTGTGATTCGGAACACACCTTTAGTCCATACTGGGAATTTTACTGGCGACGTCCGGTTTCCAGGCCAAGTCCCCGCGCACTGAGCTTCTGCTGCCCCAAAGCATCCACAGTCACTGCCGAAATCTGGTATTGAACCAGGGAGCTTTTACAACTTTAGTCTTGTAGTCATTTTGTGTCTCTTTGTGGTGATTTTGAGCCTCTTCCTGTTCAGTATGTGGTAATTTAAGTGACGTTTTTCAGGTGAAGGCCCCGACACTTTGGTGTTGGTAGGCCTGTTCAGTAATGCATCCATAGTTTTATAGTATGGCGTACTTTTTAATGCACACACACATTTACACAGAGCAGATTGTGCCAACCTGATGTAGTTACACACCCTGGACAGGCTCCAGCTGTGCTGCAGTACTGGGTCATCGTCTGCCCCCGGGGGAACATGCAAGAGGGGCAGCAAATCGATCAGTTTTCTCTCCACATGTATTATTGACAGTGAATTTTTCATCTCTCCCTCTGTTCCCTTTTCTACTTCTCGCTCCTCCCAGCCTCCTCTCATCTCTGTTTCTCTCCCTCCAGGTGACTGCCTGTTTGCTCTGACTGTAGCACAAGAGAGCCGCAGCTCCTGTCCTTCAGAAGAGTTTGTCTGACGGGGCAGGTGGGCGGGAGGGTGACGAGGAGTTGCAGGGGGCCATGCATCAGGGGTGAGGGGGATTCGCACAGACACAGCGTCGGGTGAGGAGGGAGTCTGGGCAGGTCGGTGTGGAGATGAAGCTCAAACAGCGCATGGTGGTGCTGTGTGCCGTGCTCCTCCTGCTGGGCCTGGCCAAGATCTTCCTGCTGGATGGAGGCGAGGGCTCTGCAGCCAGCCGACGGGATCTCAGAGCGTTTCGCAAGGTCAGACTGCTACTGTTATTTTCAGTTTCAGTCTTGTTTGACAAATGTTTTGAAACATCAGTGCTTTAATTTGGGAGATAGCAGATGCACAAGACTCTGACTGGCTATAGCTGGTATGCAGTCATACTTTACAGGGCTAGGGAGCATTTGGCAGACGTGTTCATGTTACTATCACCCACCTCTAACAGATGGAGGCTGGCCTTTCTCTGTCCCGGGGAGCTCGACTTACTCACACCCTGCAGTCTCCGTGGGAGATAGCAAGTCAGTGGGTGGGCCCGAGAGAGGTGTACCCTGAGGAGACCCCAGAACTGGCCGCTGTGCTCACCTCCCTCAGCACTGCCAGGATAGAGCGGGCAGATGTGGGCTATAAGGGCACGCAGCTCAAAGCCCTGCTGGTGCTGGACGGAGGACAGAAAGTGGTCTTCAAACCCAAGAGGTCAGATTGATAATAATGAGATTACACATTTTATGCTTCAGAGCGATTTCTTACTTGTGTCCTTTCCACTGTTCCTCAGATATAACAGAGACTTTGTGGTTGAAGGCGAGCCATATGCAGGATATGACCGACACAACGCGGAGGTGGCTGCTTTCCACCTGGACAGGTGTGTAAACAAATAGTGTCTGACTTTTATCCTCTCTGATCTGTTGATGGAGCATGGCGTCGTGTCCTCTCTGCAGGATCCTGGGGTTTAGGAGAGCGCCTCTTGTGGTCGGGAGATACGTCAACTTGCGGACAGAGATTAAACCTGTGGCCACGGACCAACTGCTGAGCACCTTCCTCATGCAGGGTGAGTGTCCGCCCGCCCTCTCGTCTTCTGTCTCACCTCTGATATAACTTTGCAATAAGAAGTCAGACGCCACAGAGTGACAGTGCGGTCATATTGTTTGAGTCATTTCCTTCTTCTTTTGACTCATCTGTCCACTCTTCCTCTCACTCTGAAGTCACTCTCTCCATCTCTCACTTTTTATCTCATCTCTGCTGTCTTTTTTTTTAATTTATTTTTTTCCCCAGCCTTTGTCAGTCAGCAGATCAGTCCTGTTTGGTCGGGGTGTGGTAAATAGGGATGGGTTTGTTTAAACTTTAACAGTATTACTACCATCTATTTGGTACTTTGTAGTACTCTCATTGACTCTTTTAGTTGTTGTTTTTTACTGTATAAATGAATATTATTGCAACATCATTGCATTGAACGAATCACTAATTATTATATTTATATTTAAATATATATAATTAAAATTGCGAGTACACCCATAATCGAGCTAACTCTACGTGTGGCTTTAGGCTGCTAGCATACAGAACATACCTGAGGTGGGTGGGGCAACAAGAGATGAATTATGAGCTTTCAAAAACTGTGTAATTCTCCGCCTACATGTGATGCAGAGGTTTTAAAAGGTTGCTCATGTTTCCACCCTTATGTGCAAAACACTTGTTGCACCTGTGGCAACAAGTATTGTCAGCATTGATTCCAGTGAAGTGTAACCAGGCTTTTGAGCGTTTAGCTTTGTCTGCCATTGTTAATATCAAGAGCAGTGTGTGTGTGTGTGTGTGTGTGTGTGTGTGTGTGTGTGTGTGTGTGTGTGTGGGCATCAAAGAGAGTGGTCCTCCTTCCTCTCCTCACGTACTGCGTGCTCCCAGAAAGAGATTTCTCTTCTGCATTGGGAATAGTGAAAAAGCATCATAGACGTAGGTCTTAGTCTTGTTACAAACTAGAAATGGAGCTGGTGAGATAAAAGGTGCAAGATAATGTTTTTGTAGCCTAAATAAATAGGAAATCCATTTTATTAATGTCTCCAATACTGAAAGCAGAACTCTTAACAGTGGAGCTTAACAATGCTAGTGTGAGATAATTCAGCCCTGAGGCCTGTGTGATACAGAGGCTTTGGTACCCATCCCCAGGCATCTTACAGTGATTCAGTTCTTTTTATTATAAGAGATTTTAATTCTCTTCTTGTATGTTTTTTCTATCATAGAGCAAAGATACAGGAATGGATTTGTAGGTTTTTGTAAACTAATGCAATATCCCGGCAATAAGTACCTTTTGTTAAGGGGGAACTCCAGCACTGTTACACCTAAAGGTCATTCAACCAGTCCAACCTGTTGCTATGCTTGTGGAAACGGGTGTTTGCTGTCTTATGTCGGTTTGAAACAATTTAAGCAAGTGTGACAAAATGACTCAGATTATTTTGTCTACAAACAGATATTTTCCGATGCTGTCTCTGGGTGTTTTTAGCTGTTATGGGTGATGCTGCAAGTTTCAGGACGGGTTCTCACTTGAGTGTGCAGAAAATGTTCTATATCATGACACATATGGGTCATTGAAGGTCACCGAGGACCTCCCAGTTCATGTTATGGATTTTGTTTTAAAAAAGAAAGAAAGAGAAAAATCATGTTAAAACTTTTACTCCACATACTTCTTAGTTTTAAGCCCTTTTTAAAATTGTGCAAATTTGCATTAAAGCCCAGTCAGTCTTCTTTCAGCACTGGCAGTAGATTTGCACCGATTACAATTTTTTGGGCCGATACCCATTTCCGATTTGCAGTGTTTATATGGCTGATTCCGATTTAATTTTTTTCAAACCACTTTACAGCACACAAGATATTGCAATATTTTCTATCTTTAGCTGCACAGTGCAGCAGTGAGAGCTCTGCAGTTCAGTTTAACATGGAACGGAGCCGTCTAAACGTTCGCAGCTTGCCGGCAAAACGGCCCATCATTCGCAGTGTAAAATGGACTACAGACTTTTAAAGTTTGAAGGCTTTGTTTTTGTTATTGTGTTATATGTGAATTATTTTTATTTTTGTTAGTCTCTGTATTTGTATTCCAAGTGTCGCCAGTTGCCCCCTTTTTACTGGATTAAGTTGAAATTTCTACTGAACATCCAAGAAACTTAAAGGATAATTTGCAACATGTATTCAGTTAAATGGCTGTTACTGAATGTTTCAAATTATTCAAATTGATCAATTATATATAAAGAATCTATAATTTTAGTTTTCACTTTCTTGCTTGCGACTAAATTTTGATTCTGTAATAATAATAATTCTAATAATACATAATGATAATAAAAGATAAATAATAATTAGTTATTTGGTCGTGCCACAGATCTCACTTTGGAGCTGAAAAACCTACTTTTTAAAGATATTTCGCTTGTATTTTTTCTGAAGAAGCATTATTTGAATTTCCTTGAAAAAACTTTTTACGACAAATTGTTAATATTCATTGCAGATTTATAAAAAATGTAAAGATATTTGTAGTATCGCTTCATCATTTAACACTTTTTTTGTACCTTTCAGTGGCTGTGATATTACATTCAGTGGTTTCATGGGCATGTTTACAATATTGACTTCAAGGGTTGTTGTTTTTTTTTATCTCCGTTTGATACCTGTTGAGCCTGTTTTTCTGGGTACAGGAAATCTTCAGCTTACATCTTGTATTGGCTCGAGGCAGTTTATCAGATTTCCAGAATTCCCCTTTGAAGCGCCAATCATGTCTTTTCACTTGTTAAGCAACAGCAAAGATTGTGAAATATCCAGTGCAGTTATTTTGGAGCTGCAATGATTGGTCGATCGACAGAAAAGCAGCTATTCTGATAATTGATGAATTGTTAAGGTGATTTTGTGAGTAAAATACTGCAAAACATTTGAAGAGTTCAATTTGTGTGATGTCAGGATTTGCTGCCTTTCCTTCTCTTACATGATAGAAGCCCAAACGTATGTGATATTTTTGGGTTTTGGGCAGTTTTTTTGATGACCATTATTGCCTGATGTTCAGTGGACTAAATTATGAATGGATAAATAAATGAAAATAATCATCAGCTGCAGCCATAGTTATTTCACATCATGGTTGTTAGTATACAGTGAAATAAACTGTCAAGGATTTGGAGTCCTTGGCTTCATCAGTTGTTGGACAGTTGTAACCAGACCTGAGGTGTGATCTCGTTTTCATAATGCCTGTGTATTTATATCTCTTATCTTACAAGGCATTATTTTATACACCTTTTAATTTGTTGTATGTAATTTACTTTGGGTTACCACTGTACTGTCTTGTTGGCTTCATTATGTTTGAAGTGAGTTGCAGCTGTGTGTGGCACTATTGCCCAAGCTAAATTTCTCCTTGCACCTAATAAAGTTTATCTGATCCTATCGAACTAGATCTTCATGTACTCAGGAGATGAGTGGGGAGATCGTCTCGAACCACAGTCTTCATACCGGTAAATGAATGTTGCGATAACTAAAAATATTTCAGATGAGAAGGAAGTAAATGTTTTACTTGAGGGCTACGAGCTATTAACCACCAACAGAGAAAACCGAAAAGGATGTGGTGTTGTCGTATTTGTGAATAATGAACTTGAAATGTGAAACTGTTAACGACATGAGTGAAAAACCTGCAAAACCTTGCAGAATTTTTAAAGAAAAATACCCAGAAAATTTCCAACACTTTTAAGTTGATTCGATACAAGACACCTGAAACCATGGAGGCTTTTAAGGGTAGCAAAGGCAGCAAAGATAGACAGAGGTTTATTCAAATAATGATTCAAGCAAAGCCTATGATAAATTCCTGTCTACTTTTACCGCCCTGTATGACAAACACTGACCTGTACAAACACAAAGGGTGAATGAATATGAAGACCGGATTACTAGGGGACTAGAAAATGCTTGTAAATAGACAAACATTCTGTACAAGCAGCCCCTAAAATCTAGAACAAAGGAAGCAGAAAATAAGTTACTGCATTCATATAGGATGGAAGTGCAATTGAGCACAAGGCTGAGCTCAAAAGCTTCTGTGGCACAGTTAAAGTGGGAAGAAGCAGCAGGTTTATTGGGCAGCTGAGTGAAGTGGAGCCTGAGGAGGAAACACCGTGACCGTCTGGATGTAATAGTCCGTGGAGGTGCTGCGGTGCTCGGCTGCACAGATAGGAAACCCCTCGGCTGACAGGATGTACCACTCTCTCACTCCGCTCTCTCTCACGCAGGCGCAGAACGTACGTGCCACTCTGCCGTCGGATGTAGTCCGTGTAGTGTGTTCAAATGCAACTGACACAGGGCGACGTGAGGCGACGTAGACGACACAACAGTTGGCTTTCGTCGCCGCTAGTTCTTTAATGTCGGTTTGGTGTGTCCGCACATTAACAGGATAAAGGATTACAGAAAATGGATGACACTAACGTATGAACACGTGAAATGTGTTTGGGATATTTGGGCAGATAATAGGCTGATATATATATATATATATATATATATATATACATACATACATATATATACTTAGTTTCTGTTTCTTATCACTCTGTATCACTTAAAGGAAGCTGACATTTTAATGCTGAAACGTTTATTGTTTATTTATTGTCTCCCTTTCAGTGCATTTGAGTTTTATAAGTTGGAAAATGACTGAAATTCACTAAACTAAATGTCAGGCTTAGGTATCTTTTAGTCACCGTGGAAGGCAAAGGTCAACAAGTGACACATTTTCGTCTGTTGGCGGCTCATGTTCTCATAATACTGTGGCTTTGTGGGTTTCTCTTTGTCACATTTTAGTTTTTATTTCATCTGCTGGCGAATGATTTACCAGCTGTTGATACCACTCACATGTTACATGTTCTGTAACTCGCCATTAGTTTTCATCTGTCACTTACCGCCAGTAAGTGTTGAAGTTGGTATGACTCATCTGTTTAACGGCCCTGTGGTTCACAGCGGGGATACGGATACCACCCACTCTCCCATTAGTACAGGCAGCCACAAAGATGTGTCACCGAGTCCTCAAAAAGAAGGATTAATAAAGGTAAATTTCAAAGGGTTTCTTACTCAGTACAGACGACCTCTACTCCTAGATGAAATTTGGTTTGGCAGCAATCCACTCCACTTAGCAGCTTATGTTAATATATTTTTGGAAAGAAGGAAATGTCATATAAATACATGGTACATGAAATAATAATAATATAAAGTCTTGATTTTATCTGTTCAGGTTTTTAATCAACTGACTGAGATTCAGCTTGTATTGGCTTTTGCTGCTCACAACATTGAAACATGATGATGAAAATTCAACAGAAACTGTCCATCATTTTGGATCGTCGCACAGACCCCGACAGCCCATTATGAGGATTGTCCACAGCACAGTAGTTGTGAGAAAATATTCTTTTTGTAATGTGTGTGAACAAAACCTTTAAAGTATGGCTGCAACTAAAACTTATTTTCATTGTCAGTTCAACTGTTGATTATTTTGTTGATCAATCAATGAGCTGTTTGGTTTATAAAATGTTAGAAAATGATTAAAAAATGTCGATCATCTTTTTCCTAAACCCAAAATTTATTAATTTTCTGTAACCGCAAATCCTGTTAGGGGTCGCAGGGGGGCTGGAGCCTTTCCCAGCTGACACTGGGTGAGAGACAGGTGGCTGACACATAGAGACAGACAACCATTCACACTCACATTCACACCTACAGACAGCTAGAGTCACCAATTAACCTGCACGTCTTTGGACTGTGGGAGGAAGCCGCAGCACCCGCAGAAAACCCACGCTGACACGGGGAGAACATGCAGACCCCGCACTGTAGGGCTCCCCCACCTCTGGTTCAAGCCTGGAAGCCTCTTGCTGTGAGGCGGCAATACTAACCACTGCATCACTGTGCCACCTAAACCCAAAATGACCTCCTCAAATGTCATGTTTTGTCCACACAACTGCCATAGAGGAGTGAAGACACAAAAAAAACTCACATGTAAGAAACTGGTAGCAGAGAATTTTGACTTGTTTTCCCCTTAAAATTTTTTTAAAACAATTAAGTGATTATCAAACTAGTTTGCAATCTGAAAATTAATCGATTAATTCTAGTTTAAAGCTGCATTAGCAGACAGAATCAGTGTTAACACATAGATGCTCACTTGCACAGCCTAATGGAGTCTTTATGAGATATTTACAGCCTCATAAAAGATCTTAACTCAGCACCTGTGAGTCTCCCAACATCTGATCATTCAGAGTTCAACAAAGGTAATATTTATCGCAGGGCTATTACTATATATTTAAGCTTGTGATTGTTTTATATGTTATATACTGTAAGAGCTCACAAGGAACATGAGGGGTGTTCATGAAAGCAGCTCAGAGTCAGTGTGATCCGATTAAGTAAAGTGTGGTCTAAGAACTGACTTTGAAACTCAGCCATTAGACATTTGGCAGCATTGTTTAGATTATCAGTGAGCCTGACACAAGTAGAGATGAAGTTAGCACTCTGAACATCTGCTCATACCTCCTCTGTTAGGTCAGCTTGCTTGTAATCAAGTGTAAGTGGGTTCAGGACTTTCTTTGAATCATATGCGCTGATAGTAAAGGACTAGATTGTCTCTGTCACCTGGACGGTGTTACTTGGCTCGTACAAGTGACATAAGAGCCTCCACCTGTTGGACTACAGTTTAGATCCCTTCAGAGTGGCCGCCTGTCTCGTATTTTTAGTCGGCAGATTTCTGTTTGTATTTTTATTTTATTATATAAGTGACATTTAAAGACTGAACAACTTGTGAGACTCTCTGAAGCTAGTGTCCAAGTTAAAGTTGTTTATTCACTTCATTTCAATCAGAACTCTCTTCACCCTGTTACTGACTTTGTTTCTCAGCAGACAGCTTCATACTGTAGCTCCTCACCGCGCCATGTTTACACCTCCTTCATGTCTTATTGTTGAGGCATCATGGTCAAGTGGATTCATTTTCACGGGTAACTTTTCTCTCTTTTCAGGTAATAATACGTGTTTCTATGGAAAGTGTTATTACTGTCGGGAGAGCGAGCCAGCGTGTGCGGAGGGAGAGATCATGGAGGGATCATTAACCCTTTGGCTGCCAGACGTCTGGCCGCTGCAGAAACACAGACACCCCTGGGGACGCACATACAGAGAGGGGAAACTGGCCAGGTGGGTGTCCACAAACTAGTTTCAGTCAGGGAGCATCCTGTCACTTGAACTGCTACTGATGTTTATCAGAATGAAGTGGAAATATGGTTGTGCTGATTGCAGTGTTTTCACCAGTGTATTGCAAGACAATTTAAGATTTAAGACTTCAGTATCCTGCAGAGTAAAGAATGATATAATAGTCTTTATTTATATAGCACCTTCAAAACCCAGTTACAAAGTGCTGTATGATAAAACTAAACACATTAAAACACAAGGAGGATTAAACAAATAACATCATAAAATGTAATCGAAGAAAAAGATGAAAAAAGGAAGGTCAAAACTAAAATCAAGATAATAAATGGGAAATAACATCAATGAAATAGACAGACAGCTTAGATAAAGTCAGGATATGCTTTTCGATAGCAGTATGTTTTTAGGAGAGACTTGATCGAAGCCAGTGATGAACAGCGATGTAAATTAAACTGACTACACACACACACACACACACACACACACAGAGAGCAGCCTGTGACCTCACCACAGCTGCAGCTGCATTGGGAAATTCAGCCCAAGTCAGTGAGGTGACTCTGTTAATGTTATCAGTTAGCTAATATTAGATTGTATGATGCTAACAGTAGGGGTGGGGACCACGATATGATATTATCACAGTACTTTAGTTACAATACAATATTATTGCAATTTTAAAGAGGCAACAGATAGGATTAATTTTTGTTTTTTTTAGCTTGGCGCCACCTAGCGTCAGCGGTGTTGCGTCGCAATGACCAAACTGAGCGTGGGGATCAGAGATAATCAATAAAATGTAGGCTGTAAAGCCACCAGTATACCTCTGTGTATATGTAGAATGAGAAGGTGTGTGGACACTCAACAACAATTATCAGATTTATCTGAAGAAAAAACAAATTGTAATGCAAATAATTATAGCAGAATGCACAGTACCAGTACAAACAGCTCACAGTAAATGACACCAATATGTACAGTATCAGTACAAACAACAGTAGACACAGTGAATTATACCAATATGCATGTAAACAGTCCCCATTCTAGAATAAACGCTACCGTATGGAAACGGTGCGGCAGGCTGGAGCTCAAATTGAATGGGAAACAAAGTCCAGTGTTCACTTAGCTGGGCGTAACTTAGCTGGGCGATGTCCGTGGATAGCTGCCTCCGTGAGAAGAGAACAGAAGGAAGGGAGGGGGGTATCACTGTCCGAGGGCTGCCGTAGAATGGCAACCAGGATGTCAGCCGACCAACACTCGCTACCCGCTCCCTGGTTGCGGCGATTTGCGATGCTGGCCAGCTAGGAATGAACTAGCAGCCAGTACAGTACAGTCCTCTCTGGTCTAGCTAACATTTAGCCGTGTTACTTACTGATCCATTAGAAAGAAAGCTAGCTGGACATGGGTTTTGAAGCCTCTTTGGTCACGGAGCTCCCTCCATCTCTTGAACGCCTGACTGAGGTTTACTCTTGTTTTTCCTCTTCTTTTATCACTCTCCTTTTTGCTCTTCTTTGCCTCCTCACACAGAGGAGCTCCTTTTCTTTTGCTAGGCCGTTTTTCACTTGTCTCCAAACTTTGTCCGTCTGCCATTGTGCTCGTGACTCAACTATCTCATGCCCAACTCCTCATAAGGACCAGCTCCAGTCCCTGATTGGCTGACCGACCAGTTTTGCAATACATGACGCGTTTCCTGCCGTAAAGCAGATTTTTTTACGTGAAATTTCACCTCCGATGGCAGAAGCTTGTTGCACAGCCACTAAGTAACCTCTGTAAATACTGAGTGTGTTTTTACTGTGGACACTACCCTGTGCAACCCACATTATTTTCATAATGATATATTAAGGAAAAGATGCTGTCTGTTGCCTCTTTAAATGTGTTGCTGAGTATTGTAATAAAATATGTTGCGATTAACTGCAAGTAATGTTCCCAAAGGAAAACTTTTTCACCGTTTTCAGTCTCTTCATCTCACTTCAGTCATTTTCTTTTGCAGCATCAAAATGTATCTAGTGGACAGAAAGCAATTGATTATGTTATTCTAGTAGGTTACGTAAAGTTAAATTTGTATTTGTAATTTTAATTATTTATATCATAAAAAAACGATACGATATTGCCACACAAAAATATCGAGATACTGTGCGTTCTCGATTTCTTCCCCACCACTAGTTAATGGTAACATTACATATAAAGCAGCTGATGTTTGCATTTGCAGTGAATGAGCTGAGAGCCGTGCTGCATTATGAAGAGTCAAAACTCTGTTACTGATGTTAACCATGTACTTACTTATATCTCTGCTTTTTATTCTTGGCAACATGTTGCACAGCTCCCCTTGACAGGAGCTTCTTGTCCAGGAGAAACACCAGTCAGCGGGGACGTTTCTAGCTTTTGGGGGCCCAATGTAGAATTTTGTTTTGTCTCCCTGTTTCAGTTGCTCATGACTAAACACCAAATCTGTGTCATATTCCGTCTGCATATGAGACCAAATGCTACTTAGCTGCATTGATGACATCAGAATGGACAAAGTCTGTTGCTGTCACTGGCTGCCAGCCCCCACCTGGCCTGACAGCTTCTCTGGGAGAAACCTAGCTGATAGTCAACAGTTTTTCCATAGTGATGATATTTTAGGTCCAGTTTCTAAAGAGACTGACCTTTACTTTCCTAATGATAAAGAGCAGTGACACCTCCACTTCCTCAGTCTCAGAAAAGTTTTCTGGGGTGGGAGGATGCGACGGGGAAGGGGTACATACGTGATGATGGAGTGAGCTGTGGTCTTATCATGTGATGAGTAATTAATACCGTCCATCATTATTTCCTGTGGTATCAGTGTGGGCCACAGAGTGGATGTTCCTATAAATGCAAATAGATGCTGTAATGGTTCAGACTTAAAAACAACTGAATACTTAAATCTGAAATCCAAACACTGCTGAATTTGAAGCAGTGAAATATTTTACTTTAAGAAACCTAAGTGTTTGGGTGCCTCTCTTCCTGTAGGTGATTTCAAGTGGTGAATTTTCAAAGTTGTTTTTTTCCTCCCCTCTGGCTCATTATTCCAAAACTATTCAAGTTGCTAAAATTTAATTAACAACAACAAAACATTTAAGCATCATACACCTGTGCTGCCAAGGACGCTTCTTTATCTTGTGTTTTATAGAGATGGGATGCTTGAGTGAGATGACTGAATCGTAAACTGATAGCCCAGAGTACTCACAGTTTCATTCAGGCTCAATCACTGTTCCTTGGTAGCAAGTAAACTGAGTTTATTAATGTAAACTGTCACTATGGTCTCTCCCCTCCTCCTGCCCCTGTTAGCTCTGGCTGGTTGTTGTAAAATGCATCACTTCCGGTGTGCATGCACGGGAAAGTCCCCACAGACACCAGACACCACAACTCTGGTATACGGTGAAATACAGAGCACTTTCCCCAGCGGTAATTGGCTTAATCAGCATTGTGTGAATTAGTTTGGCAGAGGCTTGAATGTACTAAACCTTCATTTATATTTAAAATTCCTGCAGTCCAGCTATAAAGGGCTGCACTGAGCTGAGTTGAACCGTGCTGACAAGTATGATTGCTGACAAATGTTTATCTACCACCAGGTCGATCTAGTAAAGCAGGATTTCTACAGTGGAGTGCATTATGTCACTGTACAGTTAGTGGATCAGCTGCTCAGTGAATCATGTGGTTATTGTGCACAGCTGTTATGTACACACTATAGGACTAGACGGAGCATATGTGACTGCATTTGTTTGTCTCTGATATTATATAATGTAATCGTGTCTTGTTACAGTGAGGTAGACACAGTCGCCTTATTTCAGCTCATGCACCTCTTGTTCTGCACATTCTTGTCAACACGGGTCTCATTTTTCTGCTGCCAATATCAGAAAAAAGGTGTGAAATCTTAAGGTGAATATGCTGCACAGAGGTGATGTAATGTAGGTGCAGCAGGACCATCAGCACGGTATCTTGACATCAGAGAGAACTTGTGTTGATCATAACAATTCAAACAGGGTTTTCCCTGCTTATTTAAGACAAAAGCGGGCCGCCTGGGTGATTTTGGCCACCGCCTTGGTTAAAGTGTGTGTGTGTGTGTGTGTGTGTGTGTGTGTGTGTGTGTGTGTGCGCGCGCATGGGGGGTGTTCAGATGCAGCGCCTTTTGTGCACACAAACCCATTACTTTCAATGTAATTTAGACGCACATCATGCACTTGTTTTTTCGTCCGGCGCACAGCTCCATGGACCTGCTTCCATTTGAAAGGCGAAGGAAGCCCGCATGTGGAAAGTCGTTGCCTCCAAGATGTAGAATGTGTGTTATAGAAGAGAAACACACATTTCAGGACCGCTAACTTGTATCATCAGAAAAGACCTCCTTTCATATTTATAGAGGGGGGACAATACCTGACAGTAATATTCTCAGCTGTCAGGATGTGCCTGCTGTAAAGGGTAAATATAATCATAGAAGGCTGAAAATCACAGGTCATGTCTGTTCTGATTATACAAGTCAGCAGTGTAAAGCTCAAGCATGTGGGGGCCTCCTTTCATATTTAATAGAGGGGGGGGGTATCTAAAAGTACAGCTGTCAAGATGCCCCCCGCCACAGGCCTTTGCCACCTTGGTCTCGAAAAAACCCAGGGAAAACCCTGGATTATTAAGCAAAAGCTGACTTGGAAGAATAACTAAAGAGTGAATTTTGACAATATTTCACTTGTAATCTGGTTCAGCTTTTTGCCTCTGCAGGACAGTGCACCTGCTGAGTTGAGGAAACTGGAAACTGGAAAACCTTGCTGAGCTCAGCAGTAACGATGCACCCCGCTGAGTGCTCCCAACATCATCAGATTTTTATCTGTTGCAGAAGTTAAATTGCAGAAATTTTAAGGCTGTGTAAGATCACAAAAATATGCTTGGCAGAATCCTCCCTTACACCCACACACACACACATATACATTATTGAGCTCAGGCAAGCATCGCTGCATATGTGTCGTATTGGCATCCTGTGTGAGACACCAGATTGTTGAAGATACTATAGATAGTGAGAAATTAAAATGAAGAAGTAGATGTCTGGTCTGTTCATGTGAGGTTGGCTTTAGATCATAGGGGTCAGCATCTTTCCTGAGTGCAGGGAGGATGTGATATTTATGAAGGTAACGGCAAGGTCACAGAAGTACTGTACCATGAAGAGACACACAAACATACAAAAAACACACTGAAACGCCACCTCACGTTTAGTTGCAGTCGCACATCATTTTAAAAGACTTTGTTCATTTCATCAGCATCAGAATTTTAATTAATTTTTACCTGCTCATAAAAACAGACACCTGCTTTTGAGTATTTATGTGAGTAGCAGCGGTTCACAGCTGTTTCTCTGCACGCTTACAGACCACTTATTGTAAAATGGTAGATTTTCATCTGATGTCAGTGGATTTGTGTGTGTGTTGATCATCCAGGTGGGAGTACGATGAGAGCTACTGCGAGGCGGTGAAGAAAATGCCTCCATACGATGCAGGACCAAGGCTGCTGGACGTCATCGACACAGCCATATTTGATTATCTCATTGGGAACGCTGATCGGCATCACTATGAGAGCTTCCAGGATGATGGCGGCGCCAGCATGCTCATCTTACTCGACAACGCAAAGAGGCGAGTAATAATGTGAAGGATGTTACGACCAAAGATCAATTCGATTGCCCTTTTTAGACTTATGATAATGAACTATCCAAAGACATAAACGAATGAACAAAACTTAGTAAAAAGACAAAACCCTTGAAATGACCTTTCGCTAAGCCCCGCCCCTTTGTGATGGTCCGATAAGTTTTCAAAGTAAGCGTGGAGTCCGAACTGTGACCAACTGCACTCCCTGAAGAAACATGATCATATTTTTGTAAAAATGAAACTGCGATTCCAGAGGCAGGGATCTCAGGAGGAAGTCAAACAAAGTTCATCTGTGCACAATGCAATGCCACAGAGCTGGTTGAACATCAGCAAAGTTTCCCTGGCCAGTCTGCGTTTGGGGGCGGGACTTAGTGAAGGGTCAGTTGCCATTTTCAACTGTTTTGCAGCCCACCATCTGAGGTTTTTGAGGAGAGGAGAATTAAATTCTTAAATATAAGCTTTTTTTTTCTTGTTGTGTGAGAGCTTGTGAAAGGGGTATTCCACATCTTTTTCAAGTGGGGCTGTGTGAGGTACTTGCATAGTCAGCGTATGACCTACAGCAGATGTTGGTCGGCATTCCCCAGATGAAAGAAGCAGGCAGGAGCACTGCAACAGAAGCTAAGCAATGTACTGTTGTGGAAAGGGGCAGCGGGAAAACATATTTTAGCCGCCTAAAAATATCAATAAAAGTGTATATGTAGTACATATTTACAATATTCTTTCTACTGGTTAACCTCGACAAAGACAGTTTTTTAACAGTCAGTTAGCAAACAATGCTCTCTCTTCAAAGCCACCAGACTCCTTTGACAAAAACAGTAATGTAAGCTTGCTCAACACATACACAGCTTGCAGAACAGCCTTAGTTCCCTGTTGGAAAGGGCCGTTTGGCGGCAAGGTGAAGCGGTGAAAATATTCTACATGTAGTGTGCACACACAGTATACAATGCAGGATTGTCAGTCTTTGTTCCTAAACATGCTCCTCAGTGAAAGTGACAGTAAAAGCCAGCCCCAGGTTCACTCTTGTTTGGTGTTATGCCTCACTGTATTTGCGTTTTTGGGCGCTGTGTATTTTAGATGGGTGCTGCTTACAGTCTGGCACCTGGTTGTAATAAAATGCTGTGGCGATATGCGGCCATAAAGCTCCCGAACACAGACGATAAGAAGTAAATAAGTAAATACAAGCAGAGGGCAGAGTCTCTGCAGATAAATACACAGTCATACACTTCTAGTGGGTCATAGGTAATGACTGAGAGTGATTACTTCTGTTTGAGTGTATACGTTGTTTTTTAGGACAGCTCTGCATAGTATATCTTGTTTTTTTTAGATGGCTAAAATACATTTTGCTGCTGCCCCGATCCATGGCAGTACATTGCTTAGCTTCCATGGCGGTGCTCCTCCCTGCCGAAATTGGGTGCACACCAACTGACACCTGCTGTGGGTAAAAGTGAAATGACCATGGATGAGTACATCACACAACCCCACTTCAGAAGATCCAAACTATACCAATACGTCACATTGGGCTTAGTTTCGCAGACCGGGCAAGGTGGGGGCGCAGTGCACCTGCGCTTCACCAGCTGGGTGTGGCCAGGCAGATTTTGCAAGTTTGACACACCGTGCGCACTGGCGCAGCTACTCCTCTATCCCACCTCTGTCCCTCCTACCTGCGCAAGTCGGAAAGAGGGAGGAGAGAAGGCGTGGAGTGGGTTTTCCACACATCACACCAATCAAATGAGCCTCTCTCCTCGCCCTGAAATGTGCCGCGTGAAGGTGTAATGAGAGTTTACTCAATTCGCCATGGCAGAAGAGAGCAGCAGCGTCAGACGGCCAAACTTCTCCCTGGAGGAAACTGATGTTTTGGTCCGGGAGGTCCAAGCTCGCAGTGTCCGAATATACGGAACTGCGAGCAGACCTCCACGGGCTGATGATGCAACGGTAGCCTGGGAGGAGCTCACCACAATTGTAAATCAATGTTGCGTTTCTCTCGTGCGCATACGCTCTCTCTTTCTCTCTCGCAGTCTCACTCTGTTTCTTTTCTTTTGACTTTTCTAAGATGACAGATGCTGAATATATACTCCCTATCTGATGCTGTGGCTGGTTGTGGTTGGCTGAGAGGGATGTGAACTCAATAGTTTGCAGCTGTGTTAATCAAATCAGGTTGGGTTTCCATTACGCGTGCCAAATGTGCCAAACAGTGCCAATCCACTTTGATCTGACATCAGATGTGACGGGACAGTCGATATAGAGATACATGCATGTGCTGATTGCAGATAGTTGCATTGAATAGTGGTGTTTGTGGGTATTTATTGCATCGTTAATATGCCTGATATTCTGGAAACCTGCCAGGTTTTGGTGACATGTGCGCACTGTCTGCCGCTCAGCCAAACTTCGGCTTACACCGGCTGCCAACCGGCTGCGCTCCGCCTGCGCTGACAGTAGACCTGGTTTCAGCTGGCAAGCTTTTACCGCACCTTCTGCGAAGCCTTTTAGCACGAAACTGTCACTGCGCCAAGCTGGATCTGTTGACACCTCCCCCTGCTGCGCTGCCACACCCATCTCAGCGCACCTCGGTCTGCCAAACTACTAAACTGAGCGCGCCTCAGGTTGCGCTGCTCGAAACTAGCTGTGCGCGGGGTTCGCCACCCTGCGCCACCCTGCGCCACCCTGCGCCATGCCGGGAAACAAGAGCCCATTGTTTCAGAAGCACTGTCTGAATCACTCTTTCCAACAAACAAATATCGTCCGTTGAAATTGAAATGAGTTTGAGTTGCATACAGTATTTATATAAACAATAAATCAGTTGACTTACTGGGAAATTCTGCACTCTTTCAACCAACATGTCTGAGCAAGTCAGCACAACATCCAAACAGCTTTTTCATCTTGTATATGAAGTCTAATTTTCAT
Source organism: Epinephelus awoara (assembly GCA_035609425.1). Taxonomy (NCBI): domain Eukaryota; kingdom Metazoa; phylum Chordata; class Actinopteri; order Perciformes; family Serranidae; genus Epinephelus; species Epinephelus awoara. The sequence continues at coordinate 39,664,818 of CM069303.1, read as the reverse complement.
TTTCAGCTACAGTGTGTTTTGACGTTTCCCCGCATGCCTATCTTTTCAGGAATCTTCTTATCGCCCCTGAAACTACTTCACAACTGAGTTATGACAAACAGCCAGTTCCATTAAATGAGCCGTTTCTCCCTCTTTGAAGTTATTTCGTTTATGATTATCAAAACCAACACTGGAACATTTTTCAAGAATTAATCACAGTTAGCAGAATGAAGTTAAAAAAACATTTACTTCACATAATGGCTGTTTTTTTATTTCAATTTAAAAGAAAGCCAGATGGCATTTAGCATTACTTTATTGGCTTCATTATAGTTTTCTTGCTATATTGGCAGAAATCAGGGATTTTTTCTCTGAGAGGAGACTGGCTTTTAAGTTCAGTCAGCAGCAGCAGGTTCCTGCCCACTACTTCCGAAAGTAGAGTCACTTCCTAACTGAGCAGACAGCCCTGCCTGTCAGTGTCACATTAAACCAACATCAAATCTGGACAACAAACCACAAACAGACCCAAAGCAGCATCAATAATCTCTCACCTAAGTCATGTCTGTGTGCTCAGACGATTAATTCCCTCCGTCAGTGTTGTCTTCAGCTTTAAAGCAGCTCAAAGTAAATCAACAAATCACATCAGACCCAAAGTAAAAGCAGAGTGTCCTTTGTGTAACAGAGGAAGTCGGGTCAATGTGATTGAACCTCGCAGTTAAAGCAGAGTAACCCATGAGTGTCTGCTCCAACTAGGATAGATAAAACCACTCTGGTTTTGAATTGCAGCAGGTGCAGATGAGGAGCAGCTGGTACACAAAGAAAGATAACAGTAATGTGATCTTTATTTATAGAGCACTTTTCAATGTCATCACAAAGGCAGCAAAATAAAACAAACAAGTCATAAAAAAAATCATCGGGTTAGGTCAATAAAAACAGTACAGTGTAGGAAAAGGTAATATTAGGAAAAGGAAAAAATTTAAAAGGAAATAAAGACAGTTAAAAAAAATATATATATATAACTCAAGTGAAGTCAGTAAAGTGAAGATAAAAGTTGTTTAAGAAGCAACCCAAAGGAGATTTTTTGACTCAGCTGACCTGATTCGACCATATGCCAATGTCTGCTGTGTAGGCACACTCTGACATCATCAACCCAAACTGAACAAAGGTAAATGTCAAAAATGTGGGAATGAAAGTTGCGGGTTGAGAGAAAAAAGCAACAATTTGTTCCATTACCTGTAACAAGCACACACAACATCACAAGAGCACTGTCCACTGTGTGTGTGTGTGTGTGTGTGTGTGTGTGTGTGAGAGACAAGATAGAGTTTCTTTTATCATTACTTATTGCCATTACCAGAGATTGTTTACATCAGATTGCGTGCATTGAAGTGTGCCACTGTCATTTAAGGCTGCAGCTGTCATTCGACGTTGGTTTCAGAGGTTCGTTTGGAGATTTGAACAGTTGAGAAGAACTCCCCGCACACTATCTCGCTCAGTGCTCTTGAGCAGTAAGTGAAACAGTGTGCGGGAGTTCTGTTTTCAAGACTGCAGCCTCCTCCGATGCACCTGTTGCACTTTCAGTGTCTTTGAGATATTTTGGAAAGGTACAGTTTAGCCCAAAATCAAAAATGCACATTTTTTTTCTTACCCGTAGAGCTATTTATTAGCCTTGATAGTTTTGGTGTGAGTTGCTTAAGGTTGGAGATAACAGCCATAGAGATGTCTGCCTGATCTCCATTATAAAGTCATAGATGGCACGTGGCTTGTGGTGATCAAAGCAACTGAGTGATACATTTTAAAAACTCAACAGCAATGTCTCTTTCCAGAAATCATGACCTACTCAAGATAATCCACAGACATTGTGAGCAGTTTCATGCAGGAACAATTTTCCTTCTACAGAACTACACCCCCAAACCATATCACCAGGCAGAAGGAGACATGCATCTACTGCTAACTGAGCTAGCTAATGTTACAGCTCGACCAAGGAGGACGCCATTAATGTTTGAATCTCACGCTGCCATAAGCACAAGCCTCTTGTCCAGGAGGAGATGCACACTTCCTTCTGTGTGGTGATACAGTTGGTGGTTGTTGTTTGGTAGAGAGAAAATATTTCCTACATGAAACTGCTCACAACAAGGTCTGTGGATTATCTAGAGTTACTAGGTCATTGTTTCTTAAAAGAGACATAGCTTGTAGTGTCCAAAAAACTCAACAGCAGAGTGCTGTCTAGCTGACATCTCCAACACTCAGCAACTCACCCCCAAACGATCTAGACTGATAAATAGCACTACATTTATCATTACTGAGTTCAACAATGGTTAAACAGAGCTCAGGACATTTTTTCCATTTTTTTTTTTTTAGCTTGGCCCCACCTAGCGTCAGTGGTGTTGCGTCGCACTGTCACAACGACCAAACTGAGCGTGGGGATCAGAGATAATGAATAAAATGTAGGCTGTAAAGCCACCAGTATACCTCTGTGTATATGTAGAATGAGAAGGTGTGTGGACACTCTACTAAATAAATGAGTAAAGAGACCGAGCAACAATTATCAGATTTATCTGAAGAAAAAACAAATTGTAATGCAAATAATTATAGCAGAATGCACAGTACCAGTACAAACAGCTCACAGTAAATGATACCAATATGTACAGTATCAGTACAAACAACAGTAGACACAGTGAATTATACCAATATGCATGTAAACAGTCCCCATTCTAGAATAAACACTACCGTGTGGAAACGGTGCGGCAGGTTGGAGCTCAAATTGAATGGGAAACAAAGTCCAGTGTTCACTTAGCTGGGCGTAACTTAGCTGGGCGATGTCCGTGGATAGCTGCCTCTGTGAGAAGAGAACAGAAGGAAGGGAGGGGGGCATCACTGTCCGAGGGCTGCCGTAGAATGGCAACCAGGATGTCAGCCGACCAACACTCGCTACCTGCTCCCTGGTTGCGGCGATTTGCGATGCTGGCCAGCTAGGAATGAACTAGCAGCCAGTACAGTACAGTCCTCTCTGGTCTAGCTAACATTTAGCCGTGTTACTTACTGAGCCTCAACTATCTCATGCCCAACTCCTCATAAGGACCAGCTCCAGTCCCTGATTGGCTGACCGAACCAGTTTCGCAAAAGTTTCCTGCCGTAAAGCAGATTTTTTACGCGAAAATTCGTCCCCGGTGGCAGAAGCTTATTGCAAAGATTGCACAGCCACTAAGTAACCTATGTAAACACTGATAGTGTGATTTTACTGTGGCCACTACCCTGTGCAACCCACATTATTTTCATAATTCTGCTATCTGTTGCCTCTTTAAATCTTCATCCTGTGTCAAATGTCTTGGTTATTTTTTATCATATTTATGTTGTTTTTTTTCTTAAAGATGACTAAAAGCCTAGGTATTTAAGCCTGATCTTAGTAAAACAAAAGTGGAACTGTTTAAAGTGTTGCTGACATTTCAGTCTGTACTAGTCATTAAATTGTTTTGAATTCTAGGCATTTTCATTTTATCTTGTTATGATGTGGGTATGAAGCTTTTCAAAGAGCATCTGGTTTAGTAGTCTGATGGTACAACTTTAAATAATATATCCAGACAGCATTGTTGTTGTCATTGTTATGCCTCTGCACCGGCGACAGCAGTGGTGGAAATCATGTTTTCAGGTTGTCCGTCTGTCCATCCCATTCTTGTGAACGTGATATCAAGAAAGTTTTGAGGGATTTTTCTCAATTTTTCACAAATGTTCACTTTGATTAAACAATGAACTGATTTCTTTTTTGGTGGTCAGAGGTCAAGGTAACTGAGACCTTGTCTGTTTCATTCTTGTGTGTGACCTCATCGCGATTGCAATATCTCAGGAACAGCTTGAGAGAGAATTTTCTTCAGTTTGACACAAACATCTTCTTGGACTAGAATAAACTGATGAGAATTTTGTGTTTGGAGGTCCACAGCTTTACTGACATGATAATGTTCTTCATAAAACACTTTTCTGGCCATTACTCAGTGTCATATCTCAGGAACAGAAGGGAAAACATTTGGACAAGTACAGAATTGGTGACTCTAATCTTGGGTGTCCACCTTGAAACTACGTGCTGTCGAGGGGAAAATGTGTGTGAAGCATCTGTTTATTTTCACAGACAGGGATAAAAACTGGAAGCGAAACTTGTTTTATTGAAATGAAAGTGGAACCCGAGTGAAGCCAATGCAAAACTAAAGGCTGCTTCACCTTGTTTGGTTTTGATCCTGGGAACACTGAGTAAACCTGTTCCAGATGATCTGAGGGGTCTGGATGCTTCATAACGTACAAGTATATCAGAGATGTATTTAGGCCCGAGACCATTTAGTGCTTTATAGACAAGTAACAAGATTTTAAAGTCTATCCTTTGACACACAGGAAGCCAGTGCAGTGACTTAAGCACTGATGTAATGTGCTCCACTCTCTTGGTGTTGGTGAGGACTCTGGCAGCAGCGTTCTGGACGAGCTGCAGTTGTCTGATTGATTTTTTACTCAGGCCTGCGAAGACACCGTCACAATAGTCCAGCCTGCTGAAAATGAAAGCATGAACAAGTTTTTCTGTATCTGGTTTAGACAGAAATTCTTTTATTCTTGCTATGTTTTTAAGGTGGTAGTAGGCTGATTTAGTCATTGTCTTAATGTGACTATTGAAATTTAGGTCTGAGTCCAGAACTACACCAAGATTTCTGGTCTTGATCTGATTTGTAGGTTTTAGCGTCATGGCGTCAAGGTGAGCACTGACTAGTGATCTTTGTTCTTTGGGGCCAAAAACAACTATCTCAGTTTTGTCTGTTTAGTTGTAGAAAATTCTGGCACATCCACGTATTGATTTCGTCAATGCACTTATTTAGCAGATGTAGGGGACTGTAGTCATCTGGTGACACTGTTATGTAAAGTTGTGTGTCATCTAGGGCTGTACCCAAATATTCGAATATTCGTTTCTATGGGTAGGTATTCGTTATGAAAATTTGGTATTCGATATTCGTTTTTTTATTTACTTTTTTTATTATTATTATTATTATTTATTTATTTTTATTTTTTTACATATTTTTTTGGTGCTAAATGTAGTCTTTTTGTTGTTGGTAAATGTAGGTTATCAATAAAAATCTAAACTTTTAAATTGCATTGTTAAAAATGTGAAAATATAGTATCACCTACCAACGGAGCGCACGGCACGCTTGAGCGCATCCGTCTGAGGCTGTGGATCAATGCCAGGTTTTACCACTGTATCACTATTCCCTCTAACTTGTAGTTGTTTTTTCGTTATCTTTTGAATTTAATATGAATTATGGAACCGTTTTTGTCAACGTTTGTTTCCCCTGTTTTGTACAACAAATTATTGTTTAAAGTTTCATTAAGTTTCTTTTGGAGTGCGTGACACAAGTGTGTTTTGAAAATGACCGCGGACTGTCACCTGCTCAACACATCAGCACCTTCAGATGCCATGACAGTAATAGATTAGAGTTATAGATTTTAATAATAATGTTAAAATATCATTTACAGAGTGATTTAACAGGCGATCACTGATGCCCGACCCACAGGTCCATTTGCATTGGTTGGCTGTTGGTTACGGGTCGAGCCACGCATCATTACTCAGCTCAGTCTATAAAGGCTGAACACAACAGTAGACATTATATTCCATTCAGGCCGGCAGAACCAGCAGCACATCGGCTCTACAGTGCACGGCACTGCTGATTAACCATTTTATTGCAGCACAGAGTGTCTGCCAGCAACCAGTTACTTGCAGAGGCTTCCTACAACTTGTTTCAACAGTTCCGATTTAATCAGAAGACAAATTAAACAAAGCAAAGATCCGGTCGCCGCTTTGCAAAACTCCGCAATACAATTAGGTCCGAAAAACCCCGGAGGAGTGCTTTGCATGGGGACTTTGAAAGGAGCCAAGCCTGTGCGTAAAACCGGCGAGAGCAGCACGGCCACGGCATGTTAGCAGTTAGCAGAAAGTTAAACTACTACTACCGCAGCGCTCTTAAATGTGAGGATTTCTTCACTGTGAGCTTAAAGCAAACAGCTCTGCAGTTCATACAATAATATTTACAAGTCGCACTGGTGCCCCATGGTTGCAAAATGAGACTAAATAGTCATATTTTAGAGATACAGAAACACACACCTCATCTGCTCACACACTGTTGTCCTGGAAGGAGAGGTGTGGATGGGTAGGGAGTGTGTGTGACGTATTATGTTTGTGAGTCCTTTTTCTTTTTGTATATGTGAGAGGGAGAGAGCGAAAAAAACAAAATGCTGAAGCGAATCTTTTTAAAAAAAAACAACAAAGTGACAATTTAAACCCGATGTTCGCGATATAGTCATTTCATGAATCCCATCTGGAGGAAGCTTTGATACATCCAGTATAATGGATATATATTGCCCACCTGTACAGTAGTAATTCATCTTCTCTTTTTTTGTCAACAGAATAAAGGCAGATATAATTAGGTTTGTCTTTGTCATCAACAACATTGCGTACTGATATAATCACAGATAGTGTTTAATGACGTTGATGCCGTCTTGTTATCGTCTTGTTTCAGTCATGGAAAAAGGTTCATTGACGAACATATTTGTTCAAAGCCCATCAGATAACAGGGAAACTGCTCGGTGACGGTTACAGAAAGAGGAACTCTCCTCTGGTTCAGTTGGCTTTGCTGAGTGAAGTGTGTTGTCAACGCATTGCATTTGAAAGTGTGTACTTGAGTGTGTGTGCGTGCAGTCCTCTACAGTCCCGTGGCTAGTAGAGTGTGGCTAATGCATTTTGATGGCTCCTCCTTACTGCAGTGCAGACAGGCCTCTGGCTTCAGTTGCCTTACTTTAGTTTTTATTTGTAATTTTATTTTATGTTTTTTTTTTTTTCTGTATGCAGCTTTGGGAACGCAGCTCTGGATGAGCGAAGCATCCTCGCGCCACTCTATCAGTGCTGCATGTGAGTACGAGGGAAGTGGTCATGATCATAGATCGGTTTTTATGATTATTTTTTTTTTAACTAAAGTATCTCTTTTCCCATCTCCGTCAGGATTCGTGTTTCCACATGGAACAGGTTAAACCTGCTGAGAGGTGGAGCTCTGAGTTCTGCTATGCGGCAGGCCCTGGCATTCGACCCCATCCACCCGGTCTTGGCTGAGCCACACCTCGCAGGCCTGGATAGGCGTCTGTCTGGAGTGGTAGCAACTGTCAAGCAGTGCATGGAGGCACAGGGCCCCGACAACACTTTGATAGAGGACCGAATGAACCTCCCACACCCCTAGAAACAAGGGACAGGAAAAACGGAATAACAGGAACAGCCAGGACTTTGGTTGACAAGCCTGGAGAAGAGGAGCGGGTCTCGGTGTTAAAGAGATGCAGAGTGAGTAAATGGATCAACAGGGTGGAACAAAGATTGTGTATTTCTCCCTCTCTGGTTCTTTCCTCGTTTGTCACTCTGATAAGACTGGAGTGGTGGATTCAAAATGCTGCCACCATCAACCTATATAAACTTTTTCTCAGGACTGTTGTACACTATAGGACGATATCTACAGTAAGAACCCCTCCCACTACTACTCCCGGTTGTGACAACTCTCCTACCTTGTGCCAAATTCTCCCACCTAGACCAGCTTTTCCTCGAGACTCAACGAAGGAGAGGAGATGGAGCTTATGGAGGGATGTAGACACTCAAAGGAGCAGGAGGGAAGGTGAAAATGAGCCACCACTGTCTTGATGAAACACTGTACGGCCATATTGAAGGCTGTTTGGAACTTCTAGTCCAAGAAACTGAAAATATTCCTGTTGAATTAACAGGAATTAAATCCATTTTAGAACAGACTTATTTTTCCTCGACATGAAATTGAACTTTGATTGGAGGGAAAAGAGAATTAACTCTGCCCTTCCCCCATTCTCTGTGTACATATTTAACTAAGTAGTGACATAGAATTACGAGATGAAAGAATATAAATTTGTGAATTATAATATTAAATAAACTTAAGGGTGCGTGTGTGAGTGTGTGTTGTGTGGGAGGGTGTGTGTGTGTGTGTGTGTGTGTGGGGAAGAGCGCCATATTGTGCCGTAAATAAGAAAAGCTACTGACATGACAGACTTGAACTGAGGGGACACAGAGGGGGGTGTGTGGGTTCATCTTCACCATTAAACTATGATCTATTTAATTGTGGTTCTCACTCAGTCATCTTTTTGTTCCATGTGTTCACCATCAAAAAGCACAAAGTCTGTTTTATGTGTCAGTGCTGTTAGTGCTACTATAAAAAACAACAACATTTGCTTTGATGCGGCGCAGCGTTCATGTTGGAAGGGACTTTCACTGCAGTCATTTTTAGTAGCTCAGATATTTTATATTTTAGTCAGATTTGTCCTGAGATGCGTTACAGGTCATATCTGGAACACACTGGTTATAGTTGACATTTAATTTATAATAACTCGTTTTCCTCTGTCACCGTCTCACTTTCTGTAAACTTTTGTCTTCCTTTTTACAAATTTGAATCACTTCTTGTAGGTTAAATTTAGTTCAAATTAAAGTGACAGTAACTCTTGTCACTCTCATATTAGTCAGAGATGTGATTCAAACGGTCGTGTCTGCATGATTTTACTTGTTGCCATGGCCTGAGATTGTTTCCATCAAATTGTATGCATTGCAGCGTGTCTAATTTCTTGCTGCAACTTTGATTAGAGGTTGGTTTCAGAGGTTTGTTCGGAGATTAAAACAGATGAGAAGAACTCCCGCACAGTTTCATATACTGCTGAACAGCCACGAGTGAAACTGTGCGGGAGTTCTTCGAATTGTTTTCAAGATTGTACCCTCCTCCAACGCACCTGTCAGACTTTCAGTGTTTTTTAGGTATTTTTCCTCATACCTGTAGTGCTGGTTATCAGCCTTGATAGTTTTAGTGTGAGTTGCCAAATGTTGATGATATCATCTGTAGAGATGATTTCCTTCACTTGCCTCTGATGGCACTAGATGGCACACTCACTCACTTGTGGTGCTCAAAACACAAAAAAGAAAAAAACATTTGAAAAACCCAACAACAACGTCTCTTTCTAGAAATCATGACAGACAATCATCCACAGACCTTGTTGTGAGCAGTTTCGTGTAGGAACTACAGTCAGGTCCATAAATATTTGGACATTGACACAATTTTCAGCATTCCAGCTCTGGACAACACCACAATGGATTTGAAATGAAACAATCAAGATGTGCTTTAAGTGCAGACTCTGAGCTTTAATTTGAGGGTAACGGTGTAGGAATTACAACACATTTTATATGTGCTTTCCACCTTTTTAAGGGACCAAAAGTAATTGGACAATTGGCTACTCAGCTGTTCCATGGCCAGGTGTGTGTTATTCCCTCGTTATTTCACTTACAAGGAGCAGATAAAAGGCCTAGAGCTCATTTCAAGTGTGGTATATTCATTTGGAATCTGGTGAGGTCATCTCTCAATATGAAGTCCAAAGAGCTGTCACTATCAGTGAAGCAAGCCATCATTAGGCTGAAAAATCCAAACAAACCCATCAGAGAGACAGCAAAAACATTAGGTGTGGCCAAATCAATTGTTTGGTACATTCTTAAAAAGAGAGAACGCACTGGTGAGCTCAGCAACACCAAAAGACCTGGAAGACCACGGAAAACAAGTGTGGTGGATGACAGACGAATCCTTTCCCTCGTCAAGAAAAACCCCTTCGCAACAGTTGGCCGGATCAAGAAAACCCTCCAGGAGGTTTGTGTATCTGTGTCCAAGTCAACAATTAAGAGACAACTTCACCAGAGGAAATACAGAGGTTTCACCACAAGGTGTAAACCATTGGTGAGCCTCAAAAACAGGAAAGCCAGATTAGAATTTGCCAAGAAACATCTAAAAGAGCCTGTACAGTTCTGGAACAACATCTCATGGACAGATGAGACAAAGATCAACTTGTACCAGAATGATGGAAAGAGAAAAGTATGGAGAAGGGAAGGAACTGCTCAATATCCAAAGCACACCACCTCATCAGTGAAGCATGGTGGTGGTAGTGTAATGGCGTGGGCATGTATGGCTGCCAGTGGAACTGGATCTCTTATATTTATTGATGATGTGACTGCTGACAAAAGCAGCAGAATGAATTCTGAAGTGTTTCGGGCAGTATTATCTGCTCATATTCAGCCAAATGCTTCAAAACTCATTGGACGGCGCTTCACAATGCAGATGGACAATGACCTGAAGCATACTGCGAAAGCAACCAAAGAGTTTTTAAAGGCAAAGAAGTGGAATGTTCTGCAATGGCCAAGTCAAAACTGAAAGGAAAATGCCCAAAGAACAAGCAGGAAGTGAAGACAGCTGCAGCAGAGGCCTGGCAGAGCATCACCAGAGACGAAACCCAGCGTCTGGTGATGTCCATGGGTTCAAGACTTCAGGCTGTCATTGACTGCAAAGGATTTGCAACTAAGTATTAAAAAGTGACAATTTGATTTATTATTATGTTAGTTTGTCCAATTACTTTTGGTCCCGTAAAAAGGTGGAAGGTGGATGTAAATACCCTCAAATTAAAGCTCAGAGTCTGCACTTAAAGCACATCTTGATTGTTTCATTTCAAATCCCTTGTGGTGTTGTACAGAGCTGGAATGCTGTCAATGTGTCAATGTCCAAATATTTATGGACCTGACTGTATTTTCTTTCTACCAGGCCACACCTGCCAACCGTATCACTGCACAGAAGGATTCATGAATCTACTGCTGTCTCACTGAGCACCACTGAGCTAGCTAACGTTACTTGTCAGCCGTGGAGTACGCCTTTAATATTTACGCTTCACGCTTCCACGAGCACAAGCCCTTAGTCCCTGAGAAGATGCACGTTTCCTCCTGTGTAGTGATGTGGTTGCTGGGGGTAGTTCAAAAGAAAGAAAATAGTCCCTGCATGAAACTGTTCACAACAAGGTCTGTGGATTATCTTGAGTAACCAGGTCATGATTTCTGGAAAGAGACACTGCTGTTGAGTTTTTCAAATATATTTTTTTGGTGCTTTGAGCACCATAAACTGAGTGTCACCCAGTTTCATTACACTGGACAGAAGGCAGACATATGTATGGCAGACATCTCCAAAACTTTGCAACTCACACCAAAACAATCTAGAGGTAAGAAAAATAATATGTAGTCTTGGTTTTGGAGTGAACTGTCCCTTTAAACAGATGTAAGTGCTGAAGAGTCCGTGCTAATGCAGTTTGTACATCTCGGTAAAATCATATATATATTTTTAAACGTGTTTTCAGTTGTGGTTTTACACCTGTTAGAAAGTCTGCAACATCGAGCAGTCTTGAGTTCTGATCCTCCAATGACGCACAGACTTCAAGAGCAGCTGACTGTAAGCAGGCAAACATGTCTTATTTTCAACTTTTCACCTGAAGCCAATTATAGAACCAACCAAACTTCTAACCTCAGTTGTGCATTTGCATTTTTGTGATTTACGTCATGTTCGCTCACTGAATGTGTTGGGGCTTGTTAAAGGATGTGCGTGGGCTGCTGAGGATGAACCAGATTACACTTTTCTTCCACAAACTCAATTTTTCCTTGTCCTTTTCTGGTCTGACTGAATTGAAATACCCAGCCTGTCCACAAAAACAAAAAAACCCTCATCCCTCTGAATCTGATGACTCGGCCTTCCTTGAATCAATATTTGAGGCCTGTGAACAGGTCTAAGTGTTGTGACAGTACCTCTGATGATGGATTTCCCCATCTCAGCTTGTGCTTCTGTTACAGGTCATCCTCCACCACAGGAGTTTGTCCTTATCACTTGACATTTATTTTATCTCGTTGTTTGGCAGTGGTTGTATCTTGGCTGCAGTGTGTATACTCTTACTCTGTGACTTGAGTGAGCTGCTTTGTTTTTGCTTCAGCCCACAGAAGGGAAACTTCATTGTGAAACCATGTGGCAGGTCCTCCATTTCCCACATATAGCTGTTCACTCTCAGCTGCCTGCTCTTCTTGCAGTCACGCCCAGCCTTCTCTTTGTTTATGTGTGCAAAGAAGCCAGATGATGTAGGACACCTGTTTCGTTTAAGCTAAGCAGGTGTTTCACTTGAGACACATAACAAAACATTGAAACGTTGATGAAAACCACAGTTTTTACCATGTCGGGCCATGTCGGGCCATGTCGGGGCATGCCAGAGTCAATACTGAATGTGCCCGATATCCTCACAATGAGTTGACATTTACAACTAAATATCCTTTTTGTCTGTTTGTCCCTGTAGCTGCCATCACGCCATCCAACATTCAGCCTCTATTTGACTTTTAATATCACCTTTTCCTGTCTTTTTGATCTCTGAATAATATTCTTTTCTACTTACGTTTCATCAGTGTGTGCGGCCCTGGGGTCGGGAGGCAGTGAACAAAGTGTGAAAAAGTTGGCTAAAATGACCACGAGTGTTTTATGAACTCATTACTCATTACCACAGACGCTAGATGTCCCTCTTGGATAATTTCTGTACACCAGCAAGGATGGACAAAGTACCACTAAGCATCATAAAGTCATTGTAAAGTCATCACAGACACCGCAGAAATCCCAACACCTATTACAGGAATATCAAGAGCCGTGTGTGTAGGAGATAAAGATAAAGTCATAAAGTTGACTATTGACTCACTGCAAGTACCACAAACACACTGTACATGACACTCTATTTAAAGTGAGACAGCATCTCAAATAAGAAAATTACTACACAACTAATGATTCAAAAATCACCAGATTGTGCTGTGAAATAAAACCCTCCTTTCACTCAGTTTGACTAACCTTAATGAGGAAGTGTTGCGGCGCTTTGATTTTAAAGGGAAACTACCTACACAGATGAAACCCAAGCAGTACACTGATGCAAGGCTGATTCAATGTGTGGAAATTAGTTTTTGGTAATTTTTTCAGTTGTGCGCTATTGGGCCTGTGTCACATCTAGTTTTAATAATTTACCTGTGGTTGACAAGATTGATTTGACTCTGGGAGTGCTATAAATCGTCTCATATGACTCTCAGCAGGAAAAGTTAATTTCCTAAAATATATAACCTGTACAAAACGTATAAGTTGGGAAACAAAGGGGGATATGACACACCCTTTCCAAACTGACAAACACCATACTAAAACCCACCAACATCTGACTTTTGTATTTAAAGGAAAACGTTATAATTTGCATTTAACTCTTGGAAATGATTGCAGTAGTCATGGGTAGGTATCGGTACACTGGTAAGACCATCCTAAAAATGTAAGCTCAACACTCTGTTTCGCTCTCTGTATCAGTTTTGACTCAGTGTTGCCCCAAACACTTTCTGTGAGTGGGACTACCTTATCAGACAGAACTCCTCCAGCCAGTAAACATAACGAAACACCAGAGAACATCTTCATCTTTAACACTGCCAGTTCATAAAAAACAGCAAAAATGTCTTTTCTTCTGTGAAACTCTGCAGTTTACTCTACTGCTGTTAGAATACACTTTGGAAACCAACATACGTTGTCCATGATGGTGCAGATCCCAGATTTTGATTTCTGGGAAGAGTTTGGGTTGACAAGAGTCCAGACTAATACAGAGAACGAAACAGAATGTTGAGCTCATGTCATCGGAATGGTCTTATCAGACTAATTTATAGGCTCCAGCTCTGATTGGCTGTAATTGAAATACAACACTCAGGTGGACGCACTAATTATAGCCCCTTTGCCTATACAATTGCAATGACAGCCGCCACAAAATATTGTCTGTCCCTGCTCAAGCAGTGCTCGAGCATTGTTCAAAATGTAGTCGGCACAGAGCTTGACAGAGAGACCAAATGAGAGATTTTAAAAATGAAGTAACCGCTGTAACATTTTCACTTGGCTTCATGCTGCTTTTAACATTTTCTGGCCTGTCAGTGATGCACAACGTGACACAAAAGAAAAAATAGACCCGTTGACTACAGAGCCCTGTACATGGCTCTGGACTACGAGCAGTGGAAAAGCAGTCGATCCCCTCTCCTAGCATGATGTCGCCATAAACACATTTTGGTAGAGCGGGGGTATTAGAGGCGCTAGCTCATTTGCGCCCAAGGTCTGCCTTGCAGGATGCTCTGACCCTGCACTTGTGTATAATTTAGTGTTTCTTGAAGGTTTTTGATTTGCCATCACATGACAACACAGGATGGTGCCATGTTTCATGATTCCATTGTCCTTTCCTTATGTGTGTGTGCAGGTGTTTGGACAATCAACTGGAAACAAAGAATGTCAAAATTCATCTAACCTTTGCACACTTAATATTCTGTAGCTTCAAAGTTTTGACCCAGCCCAAGAATATCCTCACAACAAGTGTTTATTCTGATGCAGATGTCCCATCTGACACGAATAACTGTGTGAATAATCCTTACAGCTCGGGCAGGCAGTGTCATTATGGTGTTATTGGGCAAAAATCCCATTATAAACTTTGAGCATATTGTAATTTAAGACGTCTGAAAGAACACTAGTCTCGTTATCATGTCAATCACCGCTTGTGAACTGCAGTCAGAATGTCAAATTAGGCAGTGCTGATCAAATATGAGTCAAGTTTCTGTTGCTGCACTTTCTATTTCTCGTCTCAAATGTTTTCAGGCGAGATGCAGGTAATGCAAATAAGATTCCTGATTCATATTTGATCAGTGCTGCTTAGTCTGACAGTTTGACCGCAGATAAGCGGTGATTGACACCATTGAAGGATGTGTTAGAGACTCCTCGGCTCTAAGTGGTTGTCTCAGTTTCCCACAGATTACCTGCCTCATGCATCACTGTCTGGATGCATATTTGTCATATTTACTATAAACGTTATCCAGCGTAGCTCTTAATAGTACTTTGGAGAGCAGGGAGAGAGTATATTTTAAGTTTTAAATCGTTTATGGAAAAGGAAAAGCCACCATTACACAATGTCATGTCCAGTTTTGCCTAAGACATGAAAACATACCAGCCATGATGATTTAAATATATTTTATTTATACAAAAATGGCCAGAACAGTCTTGAATTGTGGGGTTTCTCTTATAAACATTTATAATCATTACAACCATCAAACACTGTCCTCACTAGGTTCCTACACATCCTACGTTTTGCTGTCACAACATCAGTCACTGAAGTGGCAGCTCAGGTACTTTCATAGTCTCAGTGTATTTTGTAACATTGCAGGCGTTTGTGCTTGCAGGTGCAAATCTCGTGTCAAAGCACTCTATGACTTCTCTTCCTTATATGCACCATAAAAGATCAATTCTATGCTGTTTTTTACTTTTGGAGAATCCCCTGTGAAACTTCAAAGACCAACAGGTTTCTTTGTTGGTTGGAACATAGGCAGAGGGGATGGGAACAAACTGTTCTCTTCACAGTGCCAAGATCCCCCTTGAACTCTGTCACCACTGTTTCATAAAAAAATATACACAAGACATGGCGTGCAGAGTTTCAAGAGTCCCTAAAACCACAATTTTCAGAATCAAAGATCAGTTCAACCTAAAATAGCCTCAACTATGGATTACTGAACGGGCCTACCCTGCACAGGCCTGGGGGCCCAACGTGTCAAGGGCCATCTGGCCTTCACCTGCAAAATGTCACTCAAAGTAATATGAATCAACCAGGAAGAGACACAAAAGGACTGCAAAGAGATGCAAAGGAACTGCAAAGAGACAAAACAACCAACAAGGGCACAAATGCCACAAAGAGACAAAAACTGACCTTTAAGAGACATAAAACGACAAGAAAGACTTGCAAAACAGCTACAAAGAGACACAAAAAGAGATGCAAAGGAACTACTGAGAGACACAAATACCTCAACGAGACACAAATTGGCCCTTAAGAGACACAAAAGGAACTACAAAGAGACACAAGATGACAACAAAGAGGAGCAATGGAACTAGAGAGAGACAAAAAAAAAACATTAAGAGACACAAAATGGCCTCACAGAGGTTCAAAGGAGCTACAAAAAGACAAGAAATGACCACAAAGAGATGCAAAGGAACTACAGAGACACAAAACAACCAACAAAGACACAAATTTACCTCAGAGAGACACAAAATGACCACGAAGAGATGCAAAGGAACTACAGAGACACAAAACAACCAACAAAGACACAAATTTACCTCAGAGAGACACAAAATGACCACGAAGAGATGCAAAACAACTACAAAGAGACAAAATAACTACAAAGACACAAAAACTACCAACAAAGACACAAATTTACCTCAAAGAGACACAAAACAACTACAAAGAGACACAAAATGACCACAACCCGCATGACAACCTCAAAGAGACACAAAACGACCACAAAGAGACGAAACCACAACAACTAAAAGGGGCAAAACCAGCACGTGTCTTGGTGCTGTGTAGAGGAGGTGCTGGGGCCTTTTGCATGTTTGTTCCCAGGGTGCCTTTGTCCCATAATCTGCACATGGTCTCAGTGTACAATAATGTGTGGCACCTGTACTAAAGTAAAGCTAAATATTTTCATTTGAATGCATTTTGTGTGTCTTGAGGGAAAGTCATCACCACCAGAACAGGCATCATGGTGCTGTGCTGCTGTCAAGTGTTTGCCCCAGGTCAGTCTGTGACGGTTATTAAAAGTGAAATGTAAGACTGTAGAAGCAGCTTTCCATTTGCTGCTTTAAAGGCAGAAACACTCAACCCTGACTGTTACTGAAACAAGGAACCTCAAGCTGATTCATAATTTTAGCTTCATCTGTTACAGGGTGACTAGTTAGGAATAGTTTAAAAAGTTCACGCGACCACTTCTGTGTTTGGTTTCCTAGAAACCAGCTCAGCTTCCTTTACATCTCTCCCTACACCCCCTGATAAATATTATGGGAACAGCGATTGAAGCGTACATGATGTGGGAGGTTTCACTCCACTCGCTTTGAGTGCCAGCATCACTGTGAGCCGCCGCGCAGCACAGCACACTGTCAGCCAATCAGCTCCCGGTGCGCTGGTTTCACTCCTGCCTCTCTCTCACGCTGTGCGCGCGCGCGTGCGTAGCCGTCTGTCAATGTATGTGTGTGTTTTGCAACCCCCCCACCCACACACACACACACACACACACTCTCCGACACAATAAAGAGTAGATCACGAGCGGTTTCTTTCCAGTCACTCCCCTCCTTTCAACTTACCCACTCGCCTCATAAAAGCGTCGCAGACATCCTGCAGGGCGCACACAGCACTGATGGAGCGGAGGAGGATGGATGCTGACCGAGGCCGCGTGGTCCACCGGAGAAAGCGCACGAGGAGGCTGGCGATAGTTGTAGCCGTGCAGAACGTGCTGGTGACGGCGTGCCTGGCGGTCACGCTCTACGTTTACTGGGACCTTCAGGTGAGTGAGGAGCTGGACTGTTTCTTTATCATTACAAAAACTGTTATTTCTGACATCACTTGAATGCAGCATGATACTATGAGCACTGCACTCAGTGCTGCTGGCTCACTGTAGATTTATTTCATAAGTTTACATCAGCGTTTGAAGCACAACAAGCATTTTATCTGCTTGTGCACAAATGAATTGAAACTTGCTATTAAGCCTTGTAAAACCCAGACAAACTTTTTTTTTTTTTTTTTTTTTTTTACACAACATGTTGTCACAGCTGCATTTCATTCATACCATGAGTGATGATGAAATGTCTGGGTTGTGAAATTAATGTCAGCCGACAAGCTGCACAAACAAACTTAACCTTGTAAAGAGACTCAGACCACAAAGATTGTCTTTATTGGCTGCTTTTTGAAATAGAAACATTTCCTTAACTTGGTAAAATTCCAACATCACTACTTGATAAAAAGGCTGGAAAGTTGTAAGTACTGTTGTTTAGTTTCTTCTCATGCTTGTTTTGGCAGCAGCTCTTCTGTTTTTTACTGAGTCATGCTTTGAGTACTCAACAGTTTGGCTTTAGACTTACATTTTTTTATGCCAGCTGAGGAATCTTTCCAACTGTGGGCTTCCTCACAGAGGAAATCACACATGCTCTTACATCCTCCCGCCTTGAGTCACCTCTCAATTAGCTGTGCATCAGCTTAAAATCTTTTAAATTCAGCAGCTGGACTAAAACAATCCTCACACATCACATCTATTTTGGCTTCCACTTTCTTTTTGAATCCATTTTAAAGTGTTTTTACTCACATACAAGGCTCTCAGTGATCTGGCACCGGAGTACTTTGCCCCTTTGGATCTGCTAGTCTGGGTCCTCTAACTTCTCCAGAGTCCAGGTCAAAGGAAAAGGGTGATGGAGCCTGTTCAGTCCTCGCTCCTCGGCTTTGGGGCAGCCTCTCGCTGAGCATCACATCAGCTTACTCTGTTTAATCTTGTCTCAAAATTTACCCTTGCAGATTTCCTTTCCTGCTATAGTTGATAGACTTACATGTGTATCGTATGCACACATACAGGTATATGTGTGTTCAAGTGTATATGTTAGTGTAGGTGTCTGTATATGCTTATGTTTTATTAATATCACTGTTGTATTTTTGCCACATTCAGCTCGTAAAGTGCTCTACAAATTAAATTATTCTAATTATTAATATTAGATGTTACATTTTCAATTTTCAGCTGCTCTCCCCGTGAGAGAGCTTTCTCATACAGAAAAAAATATTGAATAAGATAGTGACTAGCTGCTGTAGCGCAGTGTGCTCATATTCAAACAGGATCATATGGAACAAACAAACCGCCTTCATAAAATCTACTGTGGTTTTCAGTTTTAATCTTGAGCCTAGAGTCGCATTTAAATCCATTAAAAGTTTGCTTTAGTCTGGTACAAGTGTCACCTTTTAAAAGTCAGAGACGACAGGAATGGGTGTTTAGAGTTTCTCCAGATATCCTATGACCTGGATGACTGATAGTCGGCGTGGACATATCAGCACAGTTACTGTATAATGATCATTCTAATGACTAACATTTGTTCTACATTCAGGCAGTGGTGTTTATCGCTGCAGTGCTACTCTCACTTCAGTTATTAATCATCCCACTGTGAGACTTTCCCTAGTTTCTATCAGCCTGCCTGTTTTCACACCATGTCACTTAACCACCGTATCAAACAAACAAGTGCTTTGTGTTTCACAGAGTCGACCACCGAGAACAGAGCAGCCTTTTGGAAATATATACATAGAGTTTTCTGACATATCAGGTGAGAAAAATACTTTTATTTCTGTCTTTTTTTCTTGTTTTTAAGCACTCATATTGAAAAACAAGCTGTGTATTGACTTCTTTCCCCTCATTTTCTACATTTGTCTGTCTGACACGCTGCCTTTCACCCTCCAGACATCTCAGGAAATAAGACGCTGGCCTTCGATGACGTTATTAGACAGAATCAGATGATTCTGGCCGACACGAAAGACAAGATCTACATCAACTGCACTGGACCCTATGTTTTGTATGTGGACCTGTGTTACCTGGATTTTATGAAAAAAAATGCCTCAGGGACCCTGCAGCTGCAGTTAGCAGGAGAAGAGGAAAAGACTCCTTTCAGCTTTCCAACCCTGCACGCTACTTCACGTGAGGTCTGCAGGGCGCTCCACGGTGTAGTCTACATCAGCAAAAAGGGTGAAGCCAGTCTGCATTTGATTTCCTCAGATGGGTTCAAGATTAAGCGTGCGCTTGTGGGCCTGAGCTATCTGCTGGGGAGCCCGTGTGTATACCAGTGAGAGCAGGTGAACGCTCTCTGAAGGAGGAGACATGAAGATCAAAGCTGACTGGTACGAGGACGGAAGAAAGCTCAGCACTCGTGTTCATCTGCCGCTGTGAGAACAGACACACTAAGCAGGACTCACGCTGATGGTATGATTTGTGTTGTGTTAATGCCTCGACCAAAGGAACTATGCACCTGGAAGTCTCAACAACTTGTGCACGATCCTGGGCAAGAGCAAATCATATGATTACGTTGGTGGTGATTCTTATTTTGTAGATATAAAATAGCTAAAATAACTAAAGCCAGAGGAATAACTTCCCTTTGATAAGCAGCCCCCTTTTTCGTGTGTAAGCTCAAATTTTGGCTACTGCACTTTTTTTTATTTATTGATTATTTTCTCAATCAATCAATTAAATGTTTGTCCTGCAATTCTGGAGAAAGTTATTTGATTAAGTCTCATTTTCAGGTCTCTAATGAACCCGAAGTGTTGGTGTTTGACACAGTCTTTACGCATGACAGGTCCTCAAAAGTGAAGCCGGAACATTTCGATCTCCCCCTGGTGGCTGGCCGCAGTATGGCTCATAAAATCTGCTCCCGCAAAGTGTTAGTTTGACATCATGATTGACAGTGCTGTGTGCCAACTGGTGTGGTCGCAAACGGCGGTGCAGTTTGCAATTGGTGTATGGGCGGGAACTCGGTACAAAGGAGAATGCTACTGCGCAGTCTCTGGCTCCAACTGACATCAGCAGCGCAAGGTGGCATCCGGGATATTTTGGCTTCATTTTGTACAACGGGAGAAAAACAGAGATGCATCGTCTGTTGCACTTGAAGACCTGGAAATGAGACTCCGCAATCAACTATCTTCCTCCAGAACCGCATGCTGCAGTTTTAATAGTTTGGTTATTTTAAACATCAAATAACAGTGAAAAATGCAAATGACGTCAGACAGGGGGAAACAGCAATTCATCACATTTAAAAATAATCTGGAACCATCACGTTTGGCGTTTTTGTTTGACAAATGACTTGAATGCTCATCAGTTTTGAAAACAGTTGCTTATTTTTCTGATCACAGTCATGATCCTTGTCTATTTGAGGCTCGCTATCCTGTGAAATGACCACGACCTCTGAACCTGAAAAAGATCATGTTTTCGGTAAATAACTACACTTGTTATAATTATGTCCTAAAGTGACCTAACAATGTGAATCTGACTAAAAGTCTGGTGTTTGTTGAGCGATCCACCAAACAGACCTTTTTCCTTTGAGGGCTTTGTTGCTCTTCATACTTTCTCTGGGGCTGTGACTTTAACCACCACCCATTCATTACGTGACTTTCTTGAACCAGGAAATTCATGTTTCGTGACAAAGGATCTAATTTGTCTTAACACTGGCACTGTGTCCGTTGTGCAGGCACGCAATTCCAACACAATACGTCGTGAGGTCGTGATCATTTCATGCATTTCTTATGAGACCAGGTAGTATCAGTCTGTCTGGGACTCAGCCACATTTCCAGAGACACCTTTATAAAACAAATGTACCGTCCTGTTTTTTTTAAATAATCCTGCTGCAAAATGAGCAGCTGTTGTTAAGTAAAAATGTTTTACACATGTAACAGGTTAAAAAGCGGTTTTGCACTCTTCAGGTGCCTTCTAGTTTATGAATATATAAATATATGTAATAGCTAATATACCATCATTTTACTTTGATTGTGTACTACCAACTAAATGTATTTGTTATTGGTGCATTTTTTCTTGTGAAGCTCCAATCTGAGTCTTATAAACTTTCTGTGTGCTGTGCGATTGTACCAAACATGTGCTCAAACACTGTTTAACTCACTTGAATTACCAGACTGGTTGGCGTTCACCACAACAGCAACAGCCTCACCGACATGTTTATCATCTGCTGATGCCACCGGAGGGTTAAACACATGTCAGACAGGTTTGATGCCGCAGTCGCACTCACACGCAGACAGCTCAGGGTAAAGATCAGAGAGGAGGTGGATGAAGAGGAAGTTGACTGTTTTGATTGTATTTGCACGCACAGTGCTGAAGCTTTGTCATTTTGGTGTTTTTCTTTATTGTGCCTGTAGTTATGAAGCAGGAGCCAAGTGTTGAACGTTCCTTGTGTGTTAGTGAAGCTATGATATTTTCAATGAAAAGCCGTGTTGTAATAATTATGAGTGTTAATGATTAAGTATGCTGTAAGGCACAATTGACTGTACTCTTGTCAAAGCATAACACGGTCAGGTTTACCATCTGGCCCAAGCTTTAAACAATGTCCTGTTCAGTGTCATTTTTGTTTTAAATTTATTGGTTTTGATCTCTATTATATCATAAATAAAGTATTTTATATGAGATCATGTGTCTAAAAGCAAGATCTTTTTTTTTTTTTTTTTTTTATACACCCTAATGTATATCAGTGACGGTTTGAATGGCTACCACAGTTTCTTATTAATGTGAAATGATGGGGTGATATGAGAATGCCACGTTATGATTAATCCACTGTGTGGCTACCTCATGTAAGCTTTGATACTGAACACATGTTTAAGTGAAACTTTAATAAAAGCAGTTTCCATTTGGCAATAAGCCTCTCTTCTTTGTTTTCCCCGCCCGCCCGGCCGCTCTCTCTCTCTCTCTCTCTCTCTCTCTGTCTGTCTGTCTATCTGCTGTGAGAGTCAGCAGTTTCGTCACCATTACCTGTCACGTTAAACACTGTTTAACCAAAAGTGAAAGCTAACTGCAGAAGGATCCCTCTCACGTCACACAATAGCCTGACGTGTCTGACCACAGCTGGAGGTCTCAAGAGATTAAGGTTGCAGTTTCAGACTCACTTCCAGGTGTTTGTTCTTCTTTCTTTTATTTAGCTTTCTAATCAAAGGATGGTATCGTGTTTGTTTGAAGCTCTGAATCTGCAGCATTGCTTGGTTTTAGTTGGCTCTTGTCATTTCTAAAAATAGAGCAACAGATATATTTCCATAGAAAGCATGTTTAGACACAACAGGCTTTCCAAGATGTGGGTGGAAAAAATTCCACTTTAAGTGTTGCAATTCAACAGTTTGTTTGCTACTCTGGTATCAGGAACAAGGATGGGTTTATTTTTGGCAAGTGTTTGATTTGTAAGTCATGAGCCCTTGAACACCTCCGGGTATACAGGTGTATACATGTGTATACATGTGTACGGACGTGTTCAGTGTTACTGTACAATAAAACAGAGTTCCCACGGATCCTTAAGAAGTCTTTAAAGGAACTGGGTTAATTAATCTAAAAATAAAGCCTTTATTGTAACTAAAACATCTTATATCAATCTTTCAGAAGTCTTAAAATGTTTGGGACACGAGAAGTAGGATTTTACGAATGTTTTTTTTTCTGATGTTGCATTGTAAAATCTCAAAATAATCTGTAGCACTGATTCTTTTTAAATAATACCTCACACATCTCACAGACCAGGACAGTGGGGCCATCAACATTCATGATGTGTTTCTGCTCAGACCAGAGGATCCACTGTCTGCTCGCTAGCTGTCACTGCACCTTGACGACATGGAGAGGTGTTATTTTGACGCAATATCTCTTTAATAAAGAGTTTGCAGCATGGCTTAAACAAGGCGATGCACAGGGCTCAGTATGCTTTGTGCACTTGTGTCTTACTTGTGTCTCTCTGTAGTTTCAAACTGGCATGGATGGATTACTGAATGGGCCTACACAGGCCATGAGCCCCCCCTGGCATTCACCTGCAAAATGTCACTCAAATTAACACGTACTCACCATAAAGAGACTCATAATGACCACAAAGAGATGCCGCAAGGAACTACAAAGAGACAAAAACCGAGCAACAAAGACACAAATATGCCTCAAAGAGACACAAATTGACCTTTAAAGAAACACAAAATAATAATAACAATAATATTAATAATAACTTTAATCTATATAGCGCCTTTCAAGAAACCCAAGGTCACTTTACAATACATAGTAATAAAACAATAACACCAACGGGACAGTACAATACAACACAAGCAGTACAGAAAAGCAACAAAACTATAACAAACAACAGAAGAAAGCAGAGAAACTGTGGGATGGTACACTGGGCATGAGATGGATTATTGAATTAAAAAGCCATTGTAAACAGAACAGAGTTTTGAGGGTGGATTTGAAAATGTCCAGTGAAGGGGAGTTGCGGATTACAGGGGGGAGAGAGTTCCAGAGGGTGGGGGCAGCGACGCTGAAGGCCTGGTCACCAAAAGTTCGGAGGCGTGAGTGAGGTATGGAGAGTAGGCCTGAGTCAGAGGAGCTGAGTTTCGTACATATTGGAGTCTGTCCAGGGTTTTGTTTGGAACCCTGAACAGGACATCATTACAGTAGTCCAGGCAGGAAGTGATGAAGGAGTGGATGGATGTTTCTGCAACTGAGTCAGTGAGTGATGGAGATGTTTTTCAGGTGGTGGAATGCAGATTTGGTGACAGATTTGATGCGGGTCTGAAATGAGAGGGTGGAGTCGAGGATCACTCCCAGGTTGTGGACCTCAGCAGATGGTAAGATGGTGGCACTGTCAATGGTTAGGATTAGATCCCCAACCTTCCCCAGCAGTACCTTGGGGGCCACAACCATGAGCTCTGTCTTGTTGCTGTTGAGTTTGAGTAGATTAGATGTCAACAAGGATTTTATTTCAAGGAGGTAATTGATGAGAGACTGAGGGGGCAGATGGGCAGAGGGTTTTGTACTGATGTAGAGCTGGGTGTCGTCGGCATATGATGAAAGTTGAGACCATGGCGGCGGATGATTTTGCCGAAGGGGAGCATGTAAATGTTGAACAGAAGGGGGGCAAGCACCAAGCCTTGGGGGACACCGTGATTGACGGAGGTGGGGGGGAGGAGGAGGAACCAGCATGGGTAACAAATTGTCAGAGAAGTCAGAGAGGTAGGAGTGGAAGAATGAGAGGGCGGAGTCAGTGAGGCCAAGGTATTCTGCCAGGCGGGTGAGGAGGATGAGTCAGTGGCAATGAGGTCATTGGTGATTTTGAAATAACAACAAAGACACAAAAATGCCTCAAAGAGACACAAATTGACCTTTAAAGAAACACAAAATGACAACAAAGACACAAAACTAACAAAAATGTTACCTACACAGCTCAGAGAGAAACAACCAACTTCAAAGAGACAGAAAATGACCAAAAAAGGCAGAAATTTACCTGACATGAGATGCAAAACAACAAAACCAGACACAAATATGTCATGCCAGACATAGTAAGACAGTCACAGATAAAACACTTGTAATTTTAATGAATACAAGTGACTAAATCTGATCTGTCATCTGATTATGAATTTATATATAATCACCTTTGTTTGTAACCACGGTTTAAACCTAACAATACTTTCAGTCACGATGATCCAACATCATAAACTTTCACTCAGATGATTTATTACAACGAGCTGAAAGGTCAGCTCCATGGTAAGATGGGGACAAGCATGCCTGAGATATGCAAATGTAATGGAAGGAAACTGATAACACAGCAAGTTAAGTCTTCACAGTGTGTGTCCTGAAATGAATCAATATCAACATAGGCAGCACAATGATCATGTTTGCTTTAAACACTGAATTACACCGTGCTACAGCCACAAGACAAAGACAGCTGTTGCTGGCAGATTGTGTCATCTGTAATGCAGCAAAGCAAATTAAAAAACAATGTTTATTGAGCTAATGTAAGCTCAAGGAGGTGGTGAAAAACCCCTTGTTACTGAGGGGTTTTTATATTTTCAGCTGATAGGATTTAAAAGGGTCTGAAATGGCGCTTGATGACTGCATAGGTGATACCATGCTAAAAGACTGATGCTAAAGTTTGCAGCGTCTTGTTTCCAGTTGATGATACGTGCAGAAGTTCTGGAAATAAAGCATGGCAAGCTGAAGTGTTGAGGCAAGCGTACGTTGTTCTCTAGCTCAAAACCTTCTTAATATGACTCATTAAGACCTTTCAAAGGGTTTTATGTCAACAGCAATGTATTTTCCCTCGGTCAAATGTTTAATGTACGTGTGTCTTCCTGAGTCAACATGCCGAAATTACCCACCTACAGCTTATAGCCTACTTACGTCATACCCCTCGAAGCCTGTGCCCTCAAATTTGCAGGCAACACAGTTTTCCTGACTTTTGATATCTCCACAGTGGCAAAACAGATTTTTACCATTCAAACTGCATTTGAAACGTCCATATTCCTTTGTGCTTTGGCAATTCAGATTACAACGCTAGCCCCTACCATTATCTTACACTGTTGGTTTATATCAAGAGACATAGGAGCCTGGTAAGGTAGGGATGACCCCATGTAGAACTAGTTAGCGCTAGTGTTAGCATGGTAAGGAAGAATGCAGAAACAACATAATCCTCTGTGACTTAATTTCTCATTTCTAAACTGTATCTTTTCATTTTTGACATTATAAATGAAGGATTATGACTACATATGACTACATCAGCCTAAACCGTATTAGGATCCAGACCAGGTCTTCCACACAGTGG
Source organism: Epinephelus awoara (assembly GCA_035609425.1). Taxonomy (NCBI): domain Eukaryota; kingdom Metazoa; phylum Chordata; class Actinopteri; order Perciformes; family Serranidae; genus Epinephelus; species Epinephelus awoara. Next base: position 39,638,776 of record CM069303.1, on the reverse strand, counting down.
CGGGTACTACACAGACAGCATGAGGCAAAAGGAAATGTGCATCTACTCATGGATGAGAAGCTAGTGCTCGTCACAGGGCCAAACATAAATGGCGTCCCCCTTTGGCTGAGCTGCAATGCTAGCTAGCTCAGTGGTGTGCTAGGTGAGCTAGCAGTTGATACACGCTTCCCTTTGCACCGTTATACAGTTGAAGGGTGAAGGTCTGTGGATTATCTTGAGTGACTGGGTCATAATTTCTGGCGAGGGACAATGCTTTTGAGTTTTCAATAGTTTTCCATGACTTTCCATGTCAAGATATGACGTGCAAGGTACCCCGGGTGAGATGTTTGTTAACGTTCTGGGGCGCCGTGTCAACCTTAGTGTGTTACATGCATCGTCTGTTTTTAATGTACACTTCTGTTCAGTACAGTTTGTATACAGTCTCTTTCAAAATAAACACAATACGTTGGTACAACACTGCAAATTGACATTTTTTTCCTCTACAACAAATGCGCGTGGTTATGTTTAGCCAATGCGCACACATTGTTAGGTTTAGGCAACAAAAGCATTTGTTGTTCCACTGTGTTTTCCCCCAGTGCCACTGGTCACTGTTAGATGATAATGGCGACCAGCCATGTATCATGCAGATGTGAAAGGACCACGTTTTCGTCTCTGACGCTGGAAGTCACTGACCAAGCGCTGCTTTTCAACGACTTCCGAGTGAGACAGGGTTAACATGATTTTAGGGTGAACTGTCCCTTCAAAGGACAACTGCTACAGCAACAACAGAAAGGACGACCCCACTGGAGAGGTTGGATATTGACCCCAGACAGCAATAAGTGGTTGGAAATGAAAATATTTCAAAAATGAAAGCCATATTACGCATCAGGATTAGCATTTTTTGGCCACCACATACAGTAAAAAAATAATTCAGACCAAAATTTTATCCAGTTGCTTTTCTGTCTTTGTTACGGGGACGTTTGGCTGAATGCATTCTTTATATAGTGATCAACCACTTGTATGGATCAAAAAGCTTGGGACAGAAAATCATTCTTATATAAATGCTGTTTAAATAATTTGCTCATATAATCAAGCCGTCCTCTTACAGCGTTAATTTTGAGTCTCATCATACTTTACTCTCACGATCTTTTGCCTCGCTGACGACCTGAGGCTGGTGCTGCGTGCACAGTAAATCATGACAGAAAAAAGAAAGTCAATTTCACTCAATGAAAACGTTGGTTTTCTCAGAGCTTATGGCTGCTTGTGATACCAGTGAAAACGAATGTGCATGGGGAAAGCACCTGTGATTGAAGCCACCCTTGTGAAGTAGATTGGTCATGACCAGTCACATAATTGCCACTTGAGTGGGCTCTCAGCGAGGGAAATGTCAGAAGAATTGGTGGTGAGCCTGGAAGAGTACAATTTCAAAGTTTCCATAGGCTGGTTTGAACAGTTTCAAAGAGAGAGAGAGAAATTTGTCTTTAAGAAGCTGCACTTAGATGCTGCTGTGTAGCAGTGCTTTCCATTATATTACTTTATATCCATGTGTGTCAGTTCAACAATAATCTACATTAGACATAAAGAATTAAAAAGCATATAATAATCATCTGATCATATGATGTTTATATTCTCTCACAGATCATGTGCTCTATAGTACCCTCTATCAGCAGATGCCACTTTATATGAGACTTGATTTATAGGCCTTGCAGGTACTGAACTCTGTACTTTTATGGTGATACTGCTCTTGTAACCTGTCACCTACTATTCTAATAAAGTGTTTTAAACACAGTTTGCTCAGGAAGTGCAAAGGGCAGCACATAAAAGCTACAAGGTGCTCATGACTGACAGTTGGTTGTGGTTTTATCTATGTGAGCAGTGTTACAGCAGTAATCACAATCATGGAGACATTTAGAAAAAGGGAAACAAACAAAGCTTCATTGATGAGATATTAAGTGTGATATGATCACTGGAGAAAATAATGGGAATGAAATACTCGAGTTGAGTTTCTCAAAAGAGTAAATGGAAGCTATCTTGTATACGGTGACTGGGATTTTTGAGTTGATTCTACGCCCAATTTTTATCAGTTTATTCAAACAATATGGGCAGACAGGAGGAGGCCTGGTTACAGTACTATATCTGGTGCTTTTAGGGAGTGTAGGAATGGCAATGTTGGTTGTTTCCTTCGTCTACCAGTATAGTCCAGACTGAAATATCTCAACACAGTATGGATTTGCATGAATTTTTGTGGACATTCATGGTCCCAAGAGTATGAATCCCTCTGACTTCTGTCAGAATTTCCTTGAAGGCCATGAGCTCATCAAAGTTTTCACTTAGCCGGTGAAATTTTTCAACAATCCAATCTGTGGATTAGCAACAGTTTTAACAGACATTCACTCCACATTTCTTCATACAACGGGTTGTATGGTATCTTATAGACTCACAAGTCAGTCTTTAGACGCTTTGCTTAACTGAAGACTGATGACTTTCTCCCTGATTTTGTGTTCAGATGGGCGGATACAATTTCAGAGTTTAAAAAAACTCCCTACGTTGCAGAACCAATGGTAAATCTGCAGGGCGGTCGTTCGGTGGCTTGCTGAACTCTTGTGCTCAAAAACATAGTCCAACTAGAAACACGTGTAGCGGTACAAAACAGCTCAAGTCGCTGTAAGTGCTTCATTTCCACAATCTTGTGGACTGAGCACACGTTTGATAAAACGGAGTTAAATCTCTCGGCATCCATTTTCAAAAATGCAAGAGGCGTTGCTTTGTTGCCGGCCGTTTTCACCGGTGTGTTAAACACACTTTAGAAAGGAGTGTCCCCAGACTATCAGAGGGCGGATATCTCTGATTGTCTGGTGGCGAGACTAGGTATCTTATAATATGATATATAACAAATTAGCGCCCCACAAATGCCGTTGTCACGTTACATGCTAAAGCTACACGTGTTAGGCTTAGGGGAAGATTCATGGTGACTATGTACTTAAAATGACTCAAAAGGTCCCACACTGGTCTCCTGGTGGAAAGTCCTGTGTTTTGTGACCCATTCGCCGCTCCATCCTGCCAACTTACGACATGGATGTATAAAGAGAACTGGGTACTGCGTTGGAGGTGGGACTCCATTCATTCCTACAAAGAATAAAGACTCCTGCCGGCTGAGCCAACTACTTCCCGTTTGGTGCTCCTCTAACTTGAAAGGGGATTATATCACGCAGACTGTCTACTGTTAAATGCTATCTGACCAAATGGATCAAATCCGGATACTGGAAAGAGTCATTTGCGGGGATTGTGATGCTCAAAAATATATATCCACTGATTAACAGATGTCTATTTCACAATTTAAGTCTATGGGAAAAAGTCTTTTTGGGCCCATGGCATCATGTGGCAGACTCAAAAGTTATAACTCCAATCTTTGGCCACTACAAAAATTAGCCTCAAAGCCTGGTGCACTTAATCAGAATTTCGCTCTCACTACTTCCTTCTTTACTCCTGTCAGTGCATTGCATGTGATCACAGTCCTGCTGATTACTTATTATTCATTGTTATACATGCATTACTGGCTCATGGTTACATGCGTTGTATACAAAATGTACTGCATTACTTTTTGTAGGCAGATGTACAAACAGTGCATGAGAGCAGCCTGCTCATAATGACTTTGGTGATCTCTAAAGCAGCAGGTTAACATTTGTGGTTCCAAGTGAAGTGTCTTGACATCTACTGGACGAAATCTTGTGACATTTGTAAAATTGTTCCTTGCAGTATGAACTGTGAACTCTAACAGTGATCCCTTAACATTTAATCAGTTGCCAAATTACAACTGCCAAATACTTTGGTTTATAACTAAATATTTGCAAAACTAAGGTATTGCCCTCAGCCTCAGCTGTCCTCCTGTATTTGGTGCTCATCGGCAAACAAATGTTAACATACAAACACACTAACGTAAAACTGTGAATTTGTAAAACACTACTGTCTGTGTGTTAACATTGTCACTGTTAGCATGCTGACATTAGCATTTAGCTCAAAGCACAGCAGAGCCTGAGTACAGACTCACAGAGCTGTTAGCATGACTCTGTAGACTGTTTGTTAGAAACTGGTCTGCAGACACCAACTATTACAGGCGGGATGAAGCACTTGAGGGTGCTACATGAGCACAGCTTGTTAAGGCTTAGACTCTGAGGATAGGGAATATCTAGACTTTCCAATACATTCACAGCATAACTCATTCTCGATTTAACTGTCTTTCAAATGTCATTAAAGGCTTGTAGGTGGAACCATGTACAGTAGAAGTACAGAACCACACAGCGATGAAGGTGCTGTTAGTGTGGTATCGGAGGGACCTTCGGTGAGGGTTCGGGGTAAATCCCTGTGGGTTTGAGTAATAACTGTGGTTTCAGGTTAACAGCAGTTTCGACTTTAACAGGTTTCCATACAGGTAGCAGAATGAAAGAATACTATAGTTGCATGTAGAACCTGAAAGCCCACTGTGACCATCGGTGGGACCACACATCTCTCGTTATGATATCTGCATTTGGGGACGCTTGCTGTTGACTGTTGTTGACTATCAATCAAGATTTATTTCAATTTTTAAGAATAATAATCTATATTTGCATGCTTTCTGAATGACTCAGTGCTGCAATGATATTCTTTGTAAAATCTGAAAATTGTTTTCAGCGTGGATGTGCTGCTGTAATTTGGTTCTCCCCTTTAATTACCCAATATATGGGCAATAATAATTAAAGCGACTGCCTGGTTGAAAACCTTGAGCAGTTATATTATGTTATGAAATAATTCTTGTGCAGGGCATGTAAAATTGTGCCTGCCTCATGGTTGAAATAATGAAATTGCTTCCAGAGAAAGTCAGGCCGAGAAGCTGCTATTTGATTGGTTTAATTGTGATTCATGTGAATTTATTTACAGAGAAATAAAGCTTAGGGCACTGGCTAGATCCACTGCTAGTGATGTGGACTGGCAAACTTACTTATATGGTGTAATGGGAATTATTAATATAATCTAAACATTAATCAACATGTGTTTTGTCTGGTAGAATTTGCCCCCAAAAACTTGGCATTGTTGGCGGGATCACTGTCACCTGGAACTCGGTGTGGACGGTAAAGACTGTGCACAGCTAGAGTCTGGGACTCTACGCCTGAGAAGTGGGGACCTGACACCAGAGGACTGTTTTTTTATTGCTGTTACTAATTCTTTGCTGTTACATCTTGTTTTTATGGACTTTTTTCATCACTTTATGAAAATTCTTTCTAACCCACTGAATGTGAACTTGCTGCAAAAGATCTTAATGCTCAGTCAATCTCCCCTGAATAAGCAATGGTTTAAATTTAATTTCTTGTGCACAGACTGACAAACAAAAGGCCTGCAGGGTAGTTGTGGATCAGCTTACAGTAAAAATTAGGCTGTAGCTTATTACGGTGCTCTCTCTTGGAAATACTGCAACTCACATTAGAGATCTGGTGCTGTTCTATTTTTCAGATGTCATTTTTTTCTGACAGAACCAACTGTGGTGATCATAATTCTTTGTCAGAAAATGTACTGTGCAGTTTCTATGGGGTGCCGTTTGTAAAGTATCTCATGCTGAAAATAACATCAACATTTTGCCACATTTAGCTTCAAACAGTGTTTAAAAAAGTGTTGTGAATTTTTTAACGTCATCTTTTTACCACATTTACAGCAATATTTGTTAACTTAGAAATATATTAAATAGTTAAATCTAAATATTAAATGTGGCACCTAAATGTTAAATGTTAAATCTAAATCTAAATGCTGAATCTAAATCTAAATCTAAATATTAAATGTGGCATCTAAATGTTAAATGTTAAATCTAAATATTAAATCTAAATCTAAACGCTAAATCTAAATCTAAATATTAAATCTAAATCTAAATGCTAAATATAAATCTAAATATAAATGTTAAGTCTAAATATTAAATATAAATCTCAATGTTAAATCTAAATGCTAAATATAAATCTAAATATAAATGTTAAATCTAAATATTAAATATAAATATAAATGTTAAATCTAAATGCTGAATCTAAATCTAAATGTTAAATGTTAAATCTAAATGTTCTGGGTGAAACTAAATATTTAGCTAATATGCAAATTCACACTGCCGGTCACCGGAAGTACCAAAATAAAAGCTTGAGATGGTGTTTATAGAATCAAATAACAAATTAAAACCAACTTATCGGGGGAAATGAACACTTGAACATACATTAGCGTGATAATAACTACACAAAATAATAACAAAAAACATGTTTGGAGAAAGTTTATTAGACTTGTACTTTGAATTGTTGGTGTCCCTTCGGAGGTAATCGTCTGGTTGTTTACAAGTACGAGCCACTTTACAAACGGCACCCCATAAGTTTCACTCCAAAGAAAATTACAATGATGCTGCTTGCATTATCAAGTTGTTTTGATTCCCAAGCATTGCTCTAAATTTAAAATGTCCTCCTCTCAATATTCAGGTACACGTGGACATAAATCCAGCTTGCACGTGGTTAGACAGTTAGGTTTTTGGACTGTCTGTGCCTCCGGCTACGAAAGCAAGTTTGATGAAAAACTTTCTGTATAGTGCCACACCCCTGTGATTTATTAGACTGTAGGCATGAATAATACTGAGGCGGTATGTATCTGTCTCTGCCATTAGTTCAAAGAACAGTTTGTCAGCTGGCGCTTCCAGAAAAACTGTTGTAGGCTAATTTGCAGTCACACACATGCCAAGCCCTGCGTTATTTCCGAAGCCAAGCTGTAGCAATAAAACTTTAATAGAGGGGGAATTTTTTGAAGAAGTCTAGTTTATATTATTGAAACCTGTGGTTGTCAAACTTCTTTTGGGTTTCATGATTACAAATAAGGAATCTGTTTTCTCTTGAGGTCGACATTCCTTCACCTCCGTGGAAATATTTGGACTGTGAAACTAGCGACAGACCAAGTCCTCACTCTGAAGATGATGAAACTGAACTCGAGTGAGATAAGAAATGCACAAGACAGGACTGTGCAAAGAGACAGACAGATAAGCAGTTTCCGTCTGCTGTGTGTCCACTCAAGTCTAAACGTATCATCAGACCTGAGTAATAGGACTGAAGCCAAGACAGATATAGAACAACAATGATGATGCAAGGTCTGTTCGTCCGCTCAGTGAGTGTGGGAGGGACAATAACAGTGATGTAACAGCAGGCAGTTTCTCTTCGTGGAGGAATTTCCTGCTAAATGGGTCAAGGTAAACAGGTAGACTGAAACACAGAGACGTAGTGGGAAAGACTGGTTGTTTAAAATGTCACTTTCATGTTTCATTGTACATCCGTGTTTCAGTTGAGCCGTCACTGTTTTGCCACCCCTGCATTTCAGCAAAACAGGTTGCAGGGACAGATAGAGAGGGCAGGTGAAAACACTGTGTGCCTCATGTGCTAGCCAAGTCTTATCATAAAGAGATTGTGCAGCCTCACCTGTGTCTCCATGTTGATAATACAGCTGTTGTAATGCACTTTACATACAATCTCTTCATGTAGGAAGAATGAAAAAGCTGCAAATCATAAGGCACACCAGAGATGACAGTGCAGGCTCAGGTGTTCATTCATGCTTGATAAGTGTTCTGCTTTTAAACAGAAACAAAAATAGCTCTTGGAGGGAAAATGAGGTCTGCTTCCAAGAGCAGAAATAGCTCTGCCTGTCTGTGCATGTACAGCAGACACAGCATGTCTTTTTAACAGTCATCATGAACGTAGGAGTTTGTGGAGTAATAGTGAATGATTGAGTAATGATCGGTCCAGCTCACATGGTGCAGTGTGTGTGAGTGGCAAGGAGCGACAATGGATTCCTGTAAACACCAGGACGCTGCCTCAGCGACAGACTGTTTAGTGCAAGTTTAACAAATTCCTCATCAAATATGAAATCACACACTTACAAGCATGACTGTGTCTTGTATGCCAGTTCCAGGAGACATAAATCAGATGTTTTTCAAGGTCCTGTATATTCTGACAGAGACTACTATGAACCAGAGATTACAGACAGCGGACAGTGTAATTATTAAACCAGTTTTGTTGCGTGGGTGTCGAGGGATTCCCTCGGCTCTCACTGCTGCTTTTTATTGTGCAGGGGGTGGAGTAAACTGAGCTTGGGATTCCCACTTTCATTTTAAGTGTGTGGGAAGACATGTGCTATATTAAGGGACAAGGAGTCAATCTCCACAGCAAGCATCTCAGTCTGCATCATGGAGAGACATCAAGCAGGACAGGAGGAGGCACTGGTGGAGGTCAAGGTGGACAGTTTGGAAACCCTTCATGGACCCGGAGGTTCACCTGTGGACCGCTGTGGCTGCTTCAAGTGTGCAGTTGGTCTGGCAGCTGTGATGGGATTGGTCACTGTGGCTCTAGTGGCCGGCTTTTTCCTGCATTTTTTCATGTTCGTGCCATCATGCAACCAGGTGAGTAACATCTCATAGAACTGATAGAAAGTTCTCTCCGAATATATCACTTATGTATCATGTCTATGTATGCATGTTCTCAAATCATTGTCTTTCTACAGGGCGCCCCACCATCGAATGATACAGCAAAAATCAACACAACCTTTAAACTAAAAAGTAAGCATCACTTGTGTTTCAGTTGCTTTTGACATTCCTATTTTGATGCTTGTTTCTCAGTGTGCTGATGGAAAATATTTCCTTTTCCTCCACAGTGAGTGGTGACATCTTCACTGTCAATAAAACTGCAACTTACTTAATCTACGGATGGGTGAGATTCTCAGACGACACCAGCAAAGAGGTGACGCTCATGCAAACGCTGAACGGAGACAGCAGGACCATCGAAAAGAAAACCATCGAGGAGGAGTTCTGCTTTATAGGCCAGAAGGTCATACTATTGAATGGCAGCAGTTTAAGCATTTACTCCAAGTCTCACTACACAGACAGCTTGTTCCATGTCTATGAACTCTAACTGGGCTGAAATCAGGCTGCCTCCATGTGAGCAACACAAACTGCTGTCTGTGTATATGTGGCATGCTGCTGTATTAAGCTTTTGCTGTACGTAGTTGTTATGCAGTTTCTCTGGATCCACGTGTGTGCACTTATCAGGGAGTAGTTTCATGAATGGCTGTGTTTGATGTGGAGAGAGTGGGTGTGTCTCACAGGGAGGGATGTGTTTTTCCTGCAGAGGTGAACGCAAAGTGCACTCACAGGTGTTTTAGCACAAGTTTATTCAACGTATTGTGGGAGAGTGCTGACCGAGAAACTGTAGAAATGCCCATGTTTCTGATTGGGTCTCCTCAGGTGAAGCAGTTCACTTAATTTGAAATATACATATTGACAAGAAATTGCTACAAAGCCAAACGATGTCTCATAACAGTAATGATAACTCATAGTGTACTTTACTTTCCTCCCACCCATTCAAGTGTTATTTGCACTTTCACAAGAAAAAGTTTCTTCTTACTCATTTTCATCTCTCTGACTGACGACTTTACCTGTGAGAACGATCAACCAGGTGGGAAATGCAAGTTTCATTTTCAACTCACTCTTAAAGTCAAATTGAAGGTTGTTAAATTGACAGAGGTCTTTAACGCTGAAAAACTCTTTAAGCCTGCAAATGAAAACTTGCTTTGTATTTAATTTTGCTGTGTTGAGGATGGACACACACTGCTGGCTGTGATTCTCTCTCAAACATTGGGATGCCATATTGGTATTAGCCCAGAGTTGTATTTAATCCAAATCATCAACAGATTGAGCACGCTGTTTTCAGAATGCCCTCTGATATAATTTAAGTTTGTAATTATTGTGACTTTGTAATATGGTTCTGTTTTTCTGTATTGTTTTATTGGTAACTTAAAGGATACGTTCACATATTTTAAGTAAACATTATTATTAATAAATGAATTAACATTAACAATAATAATTGCATTTAATTTTTTTTTTTTTTGGCGCTGTGAATACAGTTGACATGACTATTAAGTTTGTAATTATTGTGACTTTGTTTTCTCTAAATGTTATGTTGTTTTATTGGTAGCTTAAAGGAGTAAATCTTATTCTATAACCCACAACCCCATGTGTACATTGAAGGAGTTGGTATAATTGTGGATACACTGGCTGCAAAATGTCCCCACAAAAATGCATTATAAAGTTCATCTGAAGCTAATTTAAGGCTCCAGCAGAGTGTCACAAATCATGTGGGTATCTTTCAGAGTCCTTTGTGCAAAAATCCCTCTTCCTCTTTCAGAGAGGAGTTGATTCAACTGTGCGGCCACACTGGAGTCTATTGTGCAGTTGAATTGTATTGTGTCATACAGAGAGACATATTAAGCACTGCTCCTTTTCCAAGGCAATCCATCCGCCTGATGAGTGTAGCATATCAAGATGATGATTAAACAGCAGCATGACTACACAGGAACACAACCAAAGAATTTCTGCACAGATGGCCTCAGGGAAGCTCATTTACGTGCGCTTCACCAGAGTTGTCAGCTGACTACAGCTCATTACTGTAACTGAGTTGGCACATGTTCACCTTTAATGACTTCTGGCACTTTGAGAAGTGTTTTCTTCATAAATGAATCCCATGTGACCAACAAATGTGTATCTGTAGCTCTATGTGAAATCTGTAGCTCAGAGTGCCTGATAAATGTCTATTCTGAGGTTTAAACTACACATTTTCGAGTTGCCTTTTATTGCGACCAGCCCACAGCACACCTCACTAGTCTGCGGATGTGAGGCGATTAGATGTGCTGCCATATTCACGGAAACAGCACTGAAGATGACTTATGGTAGTGAAAAGAAGAATCAGCTCACAGGCGACAGCTCTGTTGGACATTTCTGCAGTCAGCATGCAAATAGAACGCTCCCTCAAAACTTGAGACGTCTGTGACATTGTGTTGTGTAATAAAACTGCACATTTTAGAGTGGCCTTTTATTGTGAACAACCCAAGGCACACCTGCGCAGTAATCATACTGTTAATCAGTATCTTGATATGCCACACCTGTCAGGTTTATGGATTATTTTGGTTAAGGAAACATGGACTTTTAAAATATGTGCACAAAATGTGAAAGAAATGAGCCTTTTGTATGCATAGAAAAAAGCTTCATCAGTCAATCAGACTTTATGGGTTTTTCTTATCACTGAGTTTATGTACTGACATCCATCTGTTCTATTTGTTTGGCTGGTACCACCATGCAGCCCGCCAAGTGTTTGGGTGGAGAAGGAGATTAGAAACTGATGGTTGTAATACAATGGAAAAGTAATACTTTTATAGCCACTTTAAAATGACTCAGTATAGTCATATAAATAATGTGTTGTGATTGTGTTTTTCATTTCCTTTTAACTGTCTGTTATGGCATTCAAACTGATGTATTATGATGTTATAATGTCCATAAAGGAGGACAGACAGCCATTTAACAAGCCTGATAATGTGTAAAAATTGCAATAACAATTCAGTGTAAAAGCTAATCTGCTCTCAGATATAAAACAGTTACCTGTTTCAGCATGACACTTCATTGTTACACCCCCACATATTTGGTCAACAGACTGCTCTTGTGAGCTGTAAATCACTTTTGTTCAAAGAGGAAGTGAAAGTCACTGTGATGCAATATTTGCAGGAACACCTACAGTTTGACTGCCCCAGGCATCCACCCATTCAAATATGAGTAGCATTGCTTCATCTCACCAAAACCAAACGCGCATCACAATGTTTATATTACTCCGAAGGGACTTTTAATCAGTTTGATAGTGTTACAGTGTTTTTACCAAGGTCAGACTGGGAAGGAAAAAATGGCCCTGAGGCAGGGAATTTACTGATAGAGTGTGAAAAGCTGCATCAACCAGTAATTCACATACGTGCTATGAGGTGGTTTGTCATACTGGAGAGAAGACATTAAATAAAACAAGCACATACAAACCAGGAAATATAAAGATATCCTTTGTGTTTTAAACATTTACAGTGACAAATTATTTTACAAATGCAGCTCAAAGGTAAAATGATCTAGTCACCATCATATTTCTCCTGTTTTAGCCTCTCTGCACTGGCTCCCTGTGAAAACCAGAACTGAATTTAAAATCCTCCGTCATATCTTAGAGAGCTCATAGTGCCTTATTATCCCACCAGAACTCTGCGCTCGGAGAACGCAGGGTTACTCGTGGTCCCTAAAGTCTCCAAAAGTAGATCAGGAGCCAGAGCCTTCAGCTATCAGGCTCCTCTCCTGTGGAATCATCTTCCTGTTGCGGTCCGGGAGGCAGACACCGTCTCCACATTCAAGACTAGACTTAAGACTTTCCTCTTTGATAAAGCTTATAGTTAGGGCTGGCTCAGGCTTGCCTTGTACCAGCCCCTAGTTAGGCTGACTTAGGCCTAGTCTGCCGGAGGACCTCCTATAATACACCGGGCACCTTCTCTCCTTATCTCATGTCTCAGATTCTGAAAAGTTCGTTCTAACATTCATGTTCTCTTACTGCATGTCACTAACTCAGCTTCTTCTCCAGAGCCTTTGTGCTCTACTGTCTCGCAGGTCCCCTCCAGTGACGACTACGCCTTGATCGTGGGTCGTGGTTACACTGCTGTCGTGGTCCTGCCTGATGCCTCCTACTACTGCTGTAATTATTAGTCATACTTCTACTATAATTACACACATATGATTATTATTGTCACATGCATATACTGTCATATGTCAATATTTTCTTATATGCTACTTTACTTTCTCTCTGTCTCTCTTTATGAATCATTTTGTCGTATGAATCACTGTAAATTAATTATGTTGATCTGTTCTGTACAACATCTATTGCACGTCTGTCCGTCCTAGAAGAGGTGCTCTGTCTGAGGTTGCTATTGATTTGAGATTCGATCAGCATCCTTTTTCATTAAGGTTTCCAGTCCTCTGGTTTCTGTTGGCTTTTACATCTTCCATCTTCCTGTAACTTACAAAATTCTGCTGCTGTTAGTGGGAAACAGCCTGCCAGTACTTGTGGTTTTCATACAACAGACACTTCTCCTGTTTTAGCTCTTTTTTAAATTCTACATTAATGATGTCATCATTTTCAACTCACTTTCCCGCTATTGCATAAACTGCTCTTTCAGCCTCTGTTCAACAGTCAGTTTCAACTTTCCAAACCACAATCATTCAGTATCTGCATAACCCGCAGGACCAATATCCACCCGTATTATGCAGGCTGAGCAAGTAACTTCATACTTGCTGCACCAGTTGCACCAGTCACTGGGCTGGTACATTTACTACATCATGCATTTTGTTTTTGTAGTTTGTGATTTGAAAATTGTGTTCCTTTGTTGTTACCTATGATTATCCCGACATGATAGTAAGATCAAAGTATTTGGACTGGCCATGAATGAAATGTAACAGGGTCAATTATACTGAAGTACTATGTGTAACAAAGTCAAATGTACATTTGTAATATAAAGTGTGACAAAGATAGTTAGAAGCTAAAGCCGAACTATAGGCTACAGATCACAGTGTAAAAGTGAACCACCACATCACAAGACAATGAATATAAAGGGAATCTTTGCTGATATTGAACCAGCTGTGTGGCATCACAGTGTGTGCAGACAAACAGTGTTTGGCTTCGCGCCCATGCCGCTGCCAGCACCCGGACCTCCACCGCCGGACGGGCAGGCATCTCCAGGGGAAGTCAAACAACACACAACACAATGACACACAGCTGGTTGAACATCAGCAAAGTTTCCCTGCTTCCCTTCAGTGCTTCCTGTACAGCAGGGTCATTCTGTGTTTCACTGTTATAATCATTAGAAAGCAAAAGCAGCATGTGTATACATTCAGTAGGCTATATGTTCAGTAGCTAGCTAGCTAACCCTACACTTTGCAGGGTTTGATTTTGGTTTTGGAACAGGGAAGAAACGTATATCTTTTTCCAACCTCTCCAGGTAACGAGTATCATTAATACACGACGTGCCCCAAATCCACAAAACCAGCCTGGAAATGAAGGAAATCTGAAACGACTGCATGAGAGTCAATGGAGCACAGCTGTGTTGTTGTCGCATCCTGGTCTGAGCTGGCTCAGTGCTACGTTATGATTGGCCAGTCTGTGTCCAGGGGCAGATGCAGACTGGAGGCACGGGGGCGAAGCCACACATTTGAGTTTAAAAATAGTATCCAACACTGACTCTCAAAAAAAAAGACTCAAATCCCAATCTCCTGAGTGAAAGTCCTGTGCTTAACCCATACACGCACCACAGCTTACTCCCTCTGTGGACTGTTGCAAGTTATGCTATGTCACCTGACCTTCTGGCTTTGTAATTTTTTTCTCATAGACCTCTTTACCCTAATCCTAACTGCTCCCGACCTCGACCTACTGACCAATCACAGCAAGCAGTGGGATCTATAACAATAACATGGTGCAGAGATGGAGAAACGGCTAAATATCTGCAGTGTGACTATTCTCACCCAGATTCAAGTAGGAACTTGTATAATCTCTGTTTAACCCTCCTGTCCAGCTTCACTCAGTCTGTGGTTACAGCTGTGATGCTGCCAGCTGGATCAACTACATTAAAGGGATAGTGCACCCAAAAATTAAAATTCAGCCGTTATCTACTCACCCATATGCCAACGGAGGCTCTGCGTGTGCGAGACCAGCGAAAGCATGAGCTTTGCTTACCTGTGTTTACATCACGTGACATGTGCACCGCAGGGGGAGACAGCAGTAACCGCAGTAGCTAAAAGATCATTTGCACTACAGTCTTTTAGCAAAGGACTGCCGAACATGTCTGAAGACTTTGAAATTGAGCCATTAGGTGTGCTCACTGCTCCCCCCGCCGATCTCCACAAGGGATGTGAGGACTCTAACACTTCACCAGGGCCTCCCTCGGCATATGGGTGAGTAGATAATGGCTGAATTTTCATTTTTGGGTGCACTATCCCTTTAAATCCTCTGCTGACACATAATGCATTAAAGTGATGGGACATAAGTCTGACCATGAAAACAGAGCTGTACAGTTAAAAAACACTTAGCTAGCTTCACTCAGGTTTTCACTGCCCATATTAAATGTATGCTGGATGATCATCTACTTTTTATTCTTTGATAAACTCGTTTGCAAGTGAAGCGTGAAACAAAGAAACACACAATACCCAAAATCCATGCAGGTATAACAAAAAAAACATGCAAACTCAGACTGGAACATAAATAGTATGCAGCCTTTATTGAGCTACACTTGTCGCTGTGGAAAAGGTGGGTGGCACAGTGGTGCAGTGGTTAGCATTGTTGTCTCACACCAAGAGGGTGTGATAGTCTGGTGACCAGTGCAGGGTGAACCCTGCCTCTCACCCAGTGTCAGCTGGGATAGGCTCCAGCCCCCCATTATGGAAAATGAATGGATGAATGTGGAAAAGGTCTATAAATACAGAGTATATATGTTTAATTTTTCCATCATTCTTTCCTTTTTATATCTATTCACTCATTTAAAAGTGCTTACACAGCTGAGCTAGTGTAAAAAAAACAAACACCCTCTGTTACATGGCACAGTGAATAGGTTGAAACTGCAAACAAACATTACCTCTTTGACTTTACCCGTTACTGTAAATGGTTAAGTTAGTGAATGCCCTGCCCTTTCCACCCACACACACACACACACACACACACACACACACACACACACACACACACACACACACACACACACACACACACACACAAAAACACATTGCAGAGATATGAGTGGAATGTTAGCTGACGGGATCTGTATACTACTTTAAATTATTGTTTCCTTTATACTTCCTAAGCATCATAAATTCAAATTGTCTTTCTATAAAAATAACAGTTCTTGTCTCATGTAGAGGAGACCGGGGATGATTGTAACACTTTTTGTTTGAGCAAGTGTAACTCAGTGTTTTGTTTTTTTTGTTAGAGCTCTTAAATTTTGACACTAACAACATTAGCAACACTAGTAACACTAGCTGGGGATGGATGTAACAATTAAATTATTGTGCTTAAAAAAAGATTCACAATGGGCAAAATGTATTCAAGCACTTTAATGAATAATAAAGAAGGAACAATGAACTTGTAAGAATACAATAATTATAATATGAAAATAAATAGAAATGTATAACATAAATACAAAAACAACAACAATAAAATAAATAAAAATATATATCATAAAATAAATAAAATCAAGAATAATAAAGTATTAACCGGTGTGTGTGTGTGTGTGTGTTGTAGCCTGAATGAGGTTGACGTTTGAACAGCATTTTAACAGTTGAACAATAAACGCTTTTGAAGAGTTACAACCCTCCCCATGCCTAGCAGCCATGAAAGAGCTAACCGTTTTTAGCATTTAGCTTCAAAGCTATCACTAATGAAACACATCAAATTAAACTAGAGAAACTACTACTTGAACCTATGTAAGTGAAACAATTGTACATACAACACAATGGACAATATGCAAAAAACATCTGTGATGAAAACGTTTGGTTTCTCACCTGAAAAACTTAAAGATACTCTCATTATAAATGCTTGCAGTCTTTACGTTTGTACATTAACTGAAGAGAGTGTCAACAGTCCTGCTGAGGCTAGTAAGGTTAATGACTAATAGGAAGCAGGGTAGATGGGTAATGAGGTCAGGGCAGGAAACCCAACAGCCACAAGTAGACTGGTAGAGGATTACCTACAATAAAATGTCGGTTATGATGGAGAGAGATTAAACAGAGAAAGCAGACACAGAAAACGGACGTAGATCAGACAGCAGACGACAATAAAGAGCAGCTGTGAATGAGCACTCCTTAAGGTTTAGACAGATTTGGAGGTATTGGTGTGTGGACAGGCTATGACCTTGGTAGGTAACAAAATAAGCAGCACTACTCTCACTTTCACAAACAGTCATAGAAAGTTACCCAGCAGTGTTGATCTGTCTCACCATCTCATGTAACTGAAGATGAAAGACTAGGCGAGCTCAAAAAGTGACTTCTGACAGTTATTTCAAGCAGCAGGTCACTCAAAAAGGAGAGGTATACCACTAAAATCAAGAAAGCACACAACATGCTAACACTGTGGAATAGTTTCATATTGGCATGAATTAACCAAGCCAGTGAATTATGGAAACTAAATATGGTCAAAAGTATTCTAGCTGTGTATCACCATATCTGAATGTGTTCAGCATTTTATGTGAATACATTTGAATTTGTGAATGTGTAAAAACATTTTGATCAAATGAATTAGAATACAGGTGCAGGTCCAGATCCCAAATGGAAGCACTATTTTAATGACACATTCTCAGTACAGTACCTTTGGATCCAACCGTAACCCTTCAGATATGGTACCTAGACCGTAGGTCTCTTCAGTGCTTCCACCACAAACAGTACCCTGAACATTAAAGGGATAGTGCACCCAAAAACGTAAATTCAGCCATTATCTACTCACCCATATGCCGCGGGAGGCTCAGGTGAAGTTTTAGAGTCCTCACATCACTTGCAGAGATCCAAGGGGAGAGGAGGTAGCAACACAACTCCACCTAATGGAGGCTGACGGCGCCCCAGATTCAAACGTCCAAAAACACATAATTGAAACCACAAAATATCTCCATACTGCTCGTCCGTAGTGATCCAAGTGTCCTGAAGCCCCGACATGAAAAGTTGTTTGGAAAAACCTCATTTGAACTCTGTTTTAGCCTGTTTAGCCTGTAGCTCTGACTGCCTCTGTGTACACTGCGGTCACATGTGTGCGCTTGTGTGAGACTGTGAGACATGGGCACCGCGTTCATGTGCGCTGACGTGGTTTCACTGGTCTCACGCACAAACGCACACACATGAACGCGGTGCACGTCCCAAATGACGTTCTTCCAAACAGCTTTTCATGTCGGGGCTTCAGGACACTTGGATCACTACGGACGAGCAGTATGGAGATATTTTGTGGTTTCAATTATGTGTTTTTGGACGTTTGAATCTGGGGCGCCGTCAGCCTCCATTAGGTGGAGTTGTGTTGCTACCTCCTCTCCCATTGGATCTCTGCAAGTGATGTGAGGACTCTAAAACTTCAGCTGAGCCTCCCTCGGCATATGGGTGAGTAGATAATGGCTGGATTGTCATTTTTGGGTGCACTATTCCCTTAACATTCTCAGAACAAAGTAGAACAAGCTGCAGTGAGAGTCTCTCTCCACAGGACATTTAAAAATAGCAGCTTTGTGACTTTAGTCCTTCTCAGGCAAGCTCGGGGGTTTAGTGTTACTGTAGTCCACAGGAACGACCCTCAGTGAGTGAAGATTAGAATATATGCCGTTATATGATGCTGAGAGCAGTTGATACAGACAAAGTCCACGTATGTTTCTCCCAGGAGACCACTATCCATGTCCTGTGTGAAACCAAAGGTCAATGCTGTTTGAACGCAATGTTATGTAAATCAATTCTGTTTTGATGTAATGGTACGTTACTCAGGTCACATTCTTCACTCACGTGACATATGCTTGTCACATTCAGTACTTATGGATCTGGGTCGATTATCCTTTTGGGATAAATAAAGTCGTCTGAATTGAGCTGAACTACACAGTCAAACCCAACATCAACACTGGGTTGGTGGTTCAGTCCAAGCGTGTTCATATTTGATATCCTGGGACTTAGATTACATAACCAACTATTTTTCTCCAGAATAACTGAAGCTTTAAGAAAGGGTAAACACCTATTCCTCAGAAACCGGAAACTCAGTGAGTCATGCTCTCATGGTTCTATGACAGCGAGAGATCCTGACAATAAGATGAAGCATTGAGATCGTTGCTATGCCCCAACACATGAAACAAACACAGTATAATGGCTAAAGTCTTCGTTAGGTTGGGCGATTCGATGTCTGAGAAAATGATAAACAGAAAGTAAACTCAGTATGACTCAAACATTCCACAGTGTTTTTTTCCTTGATTGACAATTTGTTTGTATGGTAAGCTCTGGTCTGCAGGTTCGTGGGAAACCATTAAGTGTTAGTAATTTTCAACATGTTCTCATCCCATGTTTCACATTCTGCCACTTTGTCAGTGAACTTTCAAATCTTCATATTATGCGCTAGGTATCCTCCTGCGTCAGCTGATGACGTTCCGAGGCATCGCCATCAACAAAAATGCATGGTTAGGTTTTGAAGAAAACATCTCGGTTTGGTTCTACGTTCATTAGATTAGATTAGATTAGATTAACTTTATTGTCCACCTGAGTGGAAAATTGTCTTTGGCTCCTCCAACATTAAGTTACATTACAAACAAATTCACAAGACACTTCCCACCATACATCACAAAGCAATAGTGCAAATAGACGAGAAATACCAGCAGATGAATGGTATAGCAGGTGACAATATAAACCAAATAAAAACACTTAAAATTCTTTGCTTTCCCTGGTGCTGTCATTTTGCATTCAGTGCTTGTATGGCATATGGAATGAAAGATTTCCTATATATATTACGGCTTGCCCTCGGGGCCCTGAATCGATGGCCGGATGGAAGCAATTCAAACTGAATTTAAAGGGTGTGAGGCATATCCAGATATCTGTCTGGCCTTCCTGCCTACTGCCCTGTTAAATACCTCACAGAGTTGTTGTTGGGGCTTACCAACCACTTTCCCTGCAACACTGACAACAGTGGAGAGCTTGTTTTTGTGCTTCACACTCAAATTGCTGTACCAGGCAGATATGTTGAACTGCAGTACACTTTCAACCAGGCCTCCGTATGCCGTTTCAAGTATATGTTGACTTACAACAAAGCTCTTCAACTTCCTGATTTAAAACAGTCGCTGATTTGCTCTCTTAAAAACACTTTCTGAGTTTTCATTAAAACTTAAGGTTTGTTAGGTACAGCAGGAGCGATGCTACTAGCTCCCTTTTTTGTTTGTACTATGAGTTCTTTAGTTTTGGCCACGTTAACTTCCAGATTTCTGGCCTGACACCGTCCTGCAGGAGGGAGACCTGTCTAAAATAGGCATCCTCATGTTTCATATTATTTTCTGTTACAAGTCCAAGCAAGGTCATGTCATCAGCATGAGGTAAGCTAACACCAGAGTCCTGGTGTAAGTTTATTAGACCCATCCACCACACCTCCCACCCACCCTATGGGGACTTTCCAGCACCTTATATCACATTATTATTGGCAGCATTTTAATCTGATGCCATCCAGCAGTGTATCATATCACCTCGACATCACTGACAAAGCCGCAGTATTTGATGACTTCAGAATGAGAGCAGGCTGGAATTTTACATTGCTTGTTATTACCGGTGATTGAAATTACAGCAATTGTATCAGGGGCCCACCCTGGCCCACCATCGGGGGTGCCACTGGATTTATTCAGTTTTGAGAGAGAAACCTGCAAGAGTCATTCTCGCAGACAGAAGATGATGAAGCCGTCAGTATGAATGAGTGTGAAGAGCATAAAAGCAGTCTCACTCCGAAGTCGCCAAAATCCGACGCTTGGGCAGTGACCCGCCGCATCAGAAACCAATGAAAAAGGCATCCCTTGATGGTGGCATCATACGCGACCAGTTGCCGTTAGAGTTCAACATCGCCCTGCGATGTAACCACACATTTGTTGCCTGAACCTAACCATGTGCGTTTGTTGTTGAAGGAAAAGAAAGTCAATTCGTGGTGTGTACCAACATAGTGTGTTGATTTTGAAAGAGGCTGTGAAAATGGAAGTGTGTTTTGAAAGAAGACAATGCATGTAACAGGCAGAACTTGAGGAACGTCAACAAACAAAGTCCATGGCCAAATGTCGATATGTGACGAGGTCAGTGAGAATGTGTGAGAATAAAATAGGCTGACCAAACGTCCTCTTTTGCCTCTATTTATTTTTACACTCCATGTTCATTGAAAGCTGACTGAATCAGGCCCGAGCCCGAATACAGTTTATACATTTTTGACCGAACCCGGGCCGACCCGTCGGGTAGGCATACCATCAGGACCCGTTGGGCTCGGATCAGGTAGCCACATTCTAGTGTGTGTATGTGTCCCCTATCTATAGGGGCCAATCTGAATTTCTGTCTTTGAGAGATATTATTTTGTATTATAACTGAATTTTCTATCCATACATATAAACTTTAAATATATTAAAATTATAAGGCATCTTTGAGTAAACTGCGAGTATCATTTAAGTAGGCCGGGCCGAGTGTCCTTCTTTTTTGGACATCAAAATATGGTCACCCTAACATAAAACATAATGTAAGAGTCCAAAACAATACATGTTTCTTATGTATTTGTTGTATTATGTGAAGGATCATGTTGTAGTATTTTGTTCAAAAAATCGTGTATTATCTGCCCTGTGCAGTTACCAACACTGCATATAGGGGTCACTGAACCTCTGGTGCTTAATGTAAAGTGATCTAATTTGATTCATTCACAGTCTGCTGCATTTGTTATCAAGATCGACACTCATAGACTGAGTTGTACACCTTAACTGAAAGTGAGACCTCAACTTTCTCCCAAATAAAATGCACAGAGCGACATCCTATTGCTGCAGGGACTGTACCTTTTTTCTGACAGTGTAACAATAACAACTCCAAGGGGGTCCACCAGTATTTATTATTTTAGTCAGCAGAATGGTTCCTGGAATTGTACAGTATATAATAAATCTCTATAAATTGCTCACAAATGCCTATAACATGTCTATGAAGGTTAATGTAGCTGGAGCAGTTCACAGATACCGGCAGAGAGCTGCAGGGGGGATTCCCTGTGCCATCTTGAAGCTGTGTGAGCCTGTTTATGGAAGGCAACGATAAACACAGCCAGCGGTAGACAAACAGCTCTGACAGAAGCCCACTCATGACGCGAGATAAAGCCTATCACCCCGTGTGGAGGTGGGACGAATAAGCCCCGCGGTGGCTGAGCGTGGGGGACTCCCCTGTCCTTATATTGGGAACTCTATCTCTCGTTTTCTCTGATTCTCTCTGTCTGTTTCTCTCACTGTCTGTGTTTCTTCCTCCCCTCTCCCTTTCTTTCTCTCTCAATTTCGATCTCTGCCCATGGCAGCGTCCTCACTGCGGTTTCCTCTCACCCCTGCCACATGTGCGCACACAACACTTCTTGATTTTCCATAGAAAGGTGCGAGATGTTTAAGTAGGTCTCTCTCTCTCTCTCCCTCAGTGTCCCTCTGACACTGTCCTCTCTGATGCATAAACAGGTTCATAATGACTCAGCCAGTAGCAGAAGCCTGTTCCACACTGCTCTCCACTCCCCACAGCCATCACAACTGCTGTTTTGGGAGCACAGTACCAAAAAGTGTGGGTGTGTTGTCCAAGAAATGTGCCCATCTCCTCCTTGTGTGAATGAAATGGAAAGTATGAGTTTACCAGAAATGTAGGTTGCAGATCAGTAGATTATATAAACAATAATTTCTGCAAATAACTAAGCAGTTTTTATTTTTTGGTCTAGCGCATTGCAAAGCAAGATCACCACAAAGTTCCAATGTGATGTCATGTTATAAGTGTTTTATTATTGAAAGTGTTACTTGCAGCCTTTCAGCATCAAAGACATTAACCACACAATGTTGAGACTGTGCTAGAATTACCATAAACGATCAGACCACGCCACACATGCTGTAGTTCTTATCACGGAGAGGTTCTGCAAAAAGTGTCACTTTGCAACAGGGTTTATGAAAGACCTGCTCTATATTTTATAGAAGCCCTATGTGATATTCAGAGCATATCTGTGATTCAGAGGGTGTCTGCACACAGCTCTCAACATGTGGGTGGCTGAGCTGGCAGCTAGCGGCTAATGGTGCTAAAAAGTGGTAACCGCCATATGAGCGCAGTACAGAGCGGCTGTCATCAGCTAGCCATTTGGATAATCAGGTAACATGTGGCTGGACATGCACAGAAGAAGCCCCCAGGTCGTGGGGGCAGCAGGCTGAGCAAAGCACCCCAGACGTCCCTCTCCCCAGCAACGATTCCCAGCTCCTCCTGGGGGACCCCGAGGTGTTCTCAGGCCAGATGAGATATATAATCCCTCCAGTGTGTTCTGGGTCTGCCCCGGGCCTCCTACCAGAGGGACATGCCCAAAACACCTCTAATGGGAGGCGCTGAGGAGGATCCTGATCAGATGCCCAAATGAAATCACAACCTGGTGAATTTAAGTCCAACATTATTTATCTTTTAGCTCTGTTTTTGGTCTCCACCAACTCCTGAGGGAAATGTCTGGCTCTGTAGCTGCTAAATGCTCCACTGTGTTCACCAGCTAGTCACTAACTGTATCAGGGGTTTTTAGAGCTTTTCAGTTTTTCCTGGTGCAACCGAAAACAACGCTTCGAGAGCGGTGAGAGTGAACCAAAATGGGACGGAGCTGAAACTCACTACAAAGCTCCGTAAAGCCGAGAGGAGCTGCAGATTCAGGTTCATCACCACAAGTGGCTCCTTTCACACTGTCACGTTGTTTTCACATTGTTAATATGAATGGATTACTGTCATACTGTCATGGGACACTTGAATAGAACTGAGCAATTGTTAATATTATTTGTTACACCTGCGTTTTTCCTACTGTCAGAAGAGTTCTGCCATTGTTTTGATCATTGCTTTGCTTAAGTTAAAAGAGCTGAGTTATTTGATAGGTGGCAAGAGAAAACATTGCTAATATATTAAAGCAACATTTAAATAAAAATGTGATGACAGTTGTAACATTGTCAGCTTGTCTTGTCATGAGTGCCAATCTGAACAAACCATACAGTCATAATAAAACAGAACAGCTGAGTTTTTGACCATTAAACTCTTAAAATACTAATTGTGGAGTTTTTTTCACTTTAATTCTCTGATAATTTATTAAAGAAATACTGAAAACCATGTGATGTGTTAAATGTGTATCAAGGCTCATGGTTTAAGGTCTTGGAGCCTTTCTCTTACAGTACATATGCATATTTGTATTCTTGATGTCTTTAAGGAACTTTTTGTACCATCTACTGCAGATGTGCTTATACAAGGGGTATGTTACCTGCATTAAAGATTCCACCAGTAGTCACCAGCCCAATCTGAAAAGTGTTTTGAAGGCAGTTTCTCTGACCCATATAATTAATCTGACAGGAAGCAACCCTTCTTTCCCAAATGTCACATGCTGCTGTTGTTTGTATCTTTTACAGGAAATTAATCAACTAAATGCTGATTCTAAATTGAAATGTCTGTGAGAGCAGTAAAACTTACAAGTCCAAACTCTACTGTCACTAAGAGTGCTTGTAAAGTCCCTCCACTCGCTTTAGTTTGACCACCAACATGACACAGGATATAAAACTGAACCAGTCTAGGGTACTTTTTTGAATGTCAACATCAAAAAGCTTTTGCAGATTGAATCTTCTATATTTTAATGAAACTGAAATATAGCTTTTGTCTTTACGGAGAGATGGTGGGAGGTGATATAAAGAAGCCCCTGCAGATCGGAGCCCACGGGACTCCCCCACATCCATGTCACTCTCTTTTCTGTGAAATGTAAGTCTTTTTTTGTCTTTAAAAACATTGAATGTCCCACAGTGAATGTAACAGTCAAAGCTGAGCTGAATGATCAGACCTACAAGAGTTACCTCAGGTCAACTACATGAAAACAGGACATAACACTGATTAACTTTCATAAATGAGAACATGTGGGCAGCAAGAAAAGGTTTAGAGACTCATTACTACAGTGCTAGGCAATGCTATAGTCTAATATGCTACGCATGCTATGCTATATGCCATCCAAGGGTTTTTTTGGGGAGTTTTTCCTTATCCGCTGCAAGGGTCCTAAGGACAGAGGGATGTCATTTGCTGTAAAGCCCTGTGAGGCAAATTGTGATTTGTAATATTGGGCTTTATGAATAAAATTGATTAACTGAGAGTAATTCTAATAAATATTAGGGGGCTAATATGGGTAAGTGGTGTTGCCGTAACCAGTAGAAGCTGTTGCTTGACTGCTGTGGGGAGGTGTAATCTGTGTCCCTGTACTGTACTGTCTCCCTATTTCATTGTTTTTTTAATGTGCTAAAAGGAACAGAACAAGAAAAGGAGGCTGTGATGATGTTTGTCATTAAAAACTGTAATAAAAGGTCATAAAAAAGTCATTGTATAGTATGTCATTAAAAGTTATTTTAAAAAGTTATGGTATAGTCTGGCATAAATAGGTTTTTAAAAAGAAATAGTAGTATAATAGTCATAGCATATGGCATAAAAGCTCAGAAAAAGTCATAGCATAGCATGATGTCAAGAGGTCATTAAAAAGTCATAGTATAGTATGTCGTCAAAATATCATAAAAAAAGTCATAGTATAGTATGTCATCAAAATGTCATAAAAAAAACTCATAGTATAGTATGTTGTCAAAATGTCATAAAAAAGTCATAGTATAGTATGTCATCAAAATATCATAAAAAAAGTCATAGTATAGCATGTCGTCCAAATATCATAAAAAAAGTCATAGTATAGTATGTCATCAAAATATCATAAAAAAAACTCATAGTATAGCATGTCGTCCAAATATCATAAAAAAAAGTCATAGTATAGTATGTCATCAAAATGTCATAAAAAAGTCATAGTATAGTATGTTGTCAAAATATCATGAAAAAAGTCATAGTATAGTATGTCATCAAAATATGAAAAAAGTCATAGTATAGTATGTCATCAAAATATGAAAAAAGTCATAGTATAGTATGTCGTCAAAATATGAAAAAAGTCATAGTATAGTATGTCATCAAAATATCATAAAAAAAACTCATAGTATAGCATGTCGTCCAAATATCATAAAAAAAAAGTCATAGTATAGCATGTCATCAAAATATCATAAAAAAAGTCATAGCATAGCATGATGTCAAAAGGTCATAAAAAAGTCATAGTATAGTATGTCATCAAAATATCATAAAAAAAGTCATAGTATAGTATGTCATCAAAATATCATAAAAAAGTCATAGCATAGCATGATGTCAAAAGGTCATAAAAAAGTCATAGTATAGTATGTTGTCAAAATATCATAAAAAAGTCATAGTATAGTATGTCATCAAAATATCATAAAAAAAGTCATAGCATAGTATGTTGTCAAAATTATTTTAAAAAAAGTCATAGTAGAGTATGTTGTCAAAATTATTTAAAAAAAATTCATAGTATAGCATGTCATCAAAATGTCATAAAAAAGTCATAGAATAGTATTTTGTCAAAATTTCATAAAAAAAGTCATAGAATAGTATGTTGTCAAAATTTCATAAAAAAAAGTCATAATATAGTATGTCGTCAAAATATCATAAAAAAGTCATAGCATAGTATGTTGTCAAAATTATTTTGAAAAAAGTCATAGTAGAGTATGTTGTCAAAATTATTTAAAAAAAATTCATAGTATAGCATGTCATCAAAATGTCATAAAAAAGTCATAGAATAGTATTTTGTCAAAATTTCATAAAAAAAAGTCATAGAATAGTATGTTGTCAAAATTTCATAAAAAAAGTCATAGTATAGTATGTTGTCAAAATTTCATAAAAAACGTCATAGTATAGTATGTTGTCAAAATGTCATAAAAAAAGTCATAGTATAGTATGTCATCAAAATGTCATAAAAAAGTCATAGTATAGTATGTTGTCAAAATATCATGAAAAAAGTCATAGTATAGTATGTCATCAAAATGTCATAAAAAAGTCATAGTATAGCATGTTGTCAAAATATCATGAAAAAAGTCATAGTATAGTATGTCGTCAAAATGTCATAAAAAAGTCATAGTATAGTATGTTGTCAAAATATCATGAAAAAAGTCATAGTATAGTATGTCATCAAAATATGAAAAAAGTCATAGTATAGTATGTCATCAAAATATGAAAAAAGTCATAGTATAGTATGTCGTCAAAATATGAAAAAAGTCATAGTATAGTATGTCATCAAAATATAATAAAAAAAGTCATCGTATAGCATGTCATCAAAATATGAAAAAAGTCATAGTATAGTATGTCATCAAAATATGAAAAAAGTCATAGTATAGTATGTCATCAAAATATGAAAAAAGTCATAGTATAGTATGTCGTCAAAATATGAAAAAAGTCATAGTATAGTATGTCATCAAAATATGAAAAAAGTCATAGTATAGTATGTCATCAAAATATGAAAAAAGTCATAGTATAGTATGTCGTCAAAATATCATAAAAAACGTCATAGTATAGTATGTTGTCAAAATTTCATAAAAAAAGTCATAGTATAGTATGTCATCAAAATGTCATAAAAAAGTCATAGTATAGTATGTTGTCAAAATATCATGAAAAAAGTCATAGTATAGTATGTCATCAAAATGTCATAAAAAAGTCATAGTATAGCATGTTGTCAAAATATCATGAAAAAAGTCATAGTATAGTATGTCGTCAAAATGTCATAAAAAAGTCATAGTATAGTATGTTGTCAAAATATCATGAAAAAAGTCATAGTATAGTATGTCATCAAAATATGAAAAAAGTCATAGTATAGTATGTCATCAAAATATGAAAAAAGTCATAGTATAGTATGTCGTCAAAATATGAAAAAAGTCATAGTATAGTATGTCATCAAAATATAATAAAAAAAGTCATCGTATAGCATGTCATCAAAATATGAAAAAAGTCATAGTATAGTATGTCATCAAAATATGAAAAAAGTCATAGTATAGTATGTCATCAAAATATGAAAAAAGTCATAGTATAGTATGTCGTCAAAATATGAAAAAAGTCATAGTATAGTATGTCATCAAAATATGAAAAAAGTCATAGTATAGTATGTCATCAAAATATGAAAAAAGTCATAGTATAGTATGTCGTCAAAATATGAAAAAAGTCATAGTATAGTATGTCATCAAAATGTCATCAAAAAAGTCATAGTATAGTATGTCATCAAAATATCATAAAAAAAAGTCATAGTATAGTATGTTGTCAAAATATCATAAAAAAAGTCATCGTATAATATGTCATCAAAATGTCATCAAAAAAGTCATAGTATAGTATGTCATCAAAATATCATAAAAAAAAGTCATAGTATAGTATGTTGTCAAAATATCATAAAAAAAGTCATAGTATAGTATGTCGTCAAAATATGAAAAAAGTCATAGTATAGTATGTCGTCAAAATATGAAAAAAGTCATAGTATAGTATGTCGTCAAAATATGAAAAAAGTCATAGTATAGTATGTCATCAAAATATGAAAAAAGTCATAGTATAGTATGTCATCAAAATATAATAAAAAAAGTCATCGTATAGCATGTCATCAAAATATGAAAAAAGTCATAGTATAGTATGTCGTCAAAATATGAAAAAAGTCATAGTATAGTATGTCATCAAAATATGAAAAAAGTCATAGTATAGTATGTCGTCAAAATATGAAAAAAGTCATAGTATAGTATGTCATCAAAATGTCATCAAAAAAGTCATAGTATAGTATGTCATCAAAATATCATAAAAAAAAGTCATAGTATAGTATGTTGTCAAAATATCATAAAAAAAGTCATAGTATAGTATGTCATCAAAATATAATAAAAAAAGTCATCGTATAGCATGTCATCAAAATATGAAAAAAGTCATAGTATAGTATGTCGTCAAAATATGAAAAAAGTCATAGTATAGTATGTCATCAAAATATGAAAAAAGTCATAGTATAGTATGTCATCAAAATATCATAAAAAAAAGTCATAGTATAGTATGTTGTCAAAATATCATAAAAAAAGTCATAGTATAGTATGTCATCAAAATATAATAAAAAAAGTCATAGTATAGTATGTCATCAAAATATCATAAAAAAAAGTCATAGTATAGTATGTTGTCAAAATATCATAAAAAAAGTCATAGTATAGTATGTTGTCAAAATATCATAAAAAAAAGTCATAGTATAGTATGTCATCAAAATATCATAAAAAAAAGTCATAGTATAGTATGTTGTCAAAATATCATAAAAAAAGTCATCGTATAGTATGTTGTCAAAATATCATAAAAAAAGTCATAGTATAGTATGTCATCAAAATATAATAAAAAAAGTCATCGTATAGCATGTCATCAAAATATCATAAAAAAAGTCATAGTATAGTATGTTGTCAAAATATCATAAAAAAAAGTCATAGTATAGTATGTCATCAAAATATAATAAAAAAAGTCATCGTATAGTATGTTGTCAAAATATCATAAAAAAAGTCATAGTATAGTATGTCATCAAAATGTCATAAAAAAAGTCATAGTATAGTATGTCGTCAAAATATCATAAAAAAAGTCATAGTATAGCATGTTGTCAAAATATCATAAAAAAAGTCATAGTATAGTATGTTGTCAAAATATCATAAAAAAAGTCATAGTATAGTATGTCATCAAAATATAATAAAAAAAGTCATAGTATAGTATGTTGTCAAAATATCATAAAAAAAGTCATAGTATAGTATGTTGTCAAAATATCATAAAAAAAGTCATAGTATAGTATGTCATCAAAATATCATAAAAAAAGTCATAGTATAGTATGTTGTCAAAATATCATAAAAAAAAGTCATAGTATAGTATGTCATCAAAATATCATAAAAAAAGTCATAGTATAGTATGTTGTCAAAAGGTCATAAAAAAGTCATAGTATAGTATGTTGTCAAAATATGAAAAAAGTCATAGTATAGTATGTCGTCAAAATGTCGTAAAAAAAGTCATCGTATAGTATGTTGTCAAAATATGAAAAAAGTCATAGTATAGTATGTCATCAAAATATCATAAAAAAAGTCATAGTATAGTATGTCATCAAAATGTCATAAAAAAGTCATAGTATAGCATGTCATCAAAATGTCATAAAAAAAGTCATAGTATAGCATGTCATCAAAATGTCATAAAAAAAGTCATAGTATAGCATGTCATCAAAATGTCATAAAAAAAGTCATAGTATAGTATGTCATCAAAATGTCATAAAAAAAGTCATAGTATAGCATGTCATCAAAATGTCATAAAAAAAGTCATAGTATAGTATGTTGTCAAAAGGTCATAAAAAAGTCATAGTATAGTATGTTGTCAAAAGGTCATAAAAAAGTCATAGTATAGTATGTTGTCAAAATATGAAAAAAGTCATAGTATAGTATGTCATCAAAATATCATAAAAAAAGTCATAGTATAGTATGTCATCAAAATGTCATAAAAAAGTCATAGTATAGCATGTCATCAAAATGTCATAAAAAAAGTCATAGTATAGCATGTCATCAAAATGTCATAAAAAAAGTCATAGTATAGCATGTCATCAAAATGTCATAAAAAAAGTCATAGTATAGTATGTTGTCAAAATATCATAAAAAAAGTCATAGTATAGTATGTCGTCAAAATATCATAAAAAAGTCATAGTATAGTATGTCATCAAAATATGAAAAAAGTCATAGTATAGTATGTCATCAAAATGTCATCAAAAAAGTCATAGTATAGTATGTCATCAAAATATCATAAAAAAAAGTCATAGTATAGTATGTTGTCAAAATATCATAAAAAAAGTCATAGTATAGTATGTCATCAAAATATCATAAAAAAAAGTCATAGTATAGTATGTCGTCAAAATATCATAAAAAAGTCATAGTATAGTATGTCGTCAAAATATGAAAAAAGTCATAGTATAGTATGTCATCAAAATGTCATCAAAAAAGTCATAGTATAGTATGTCATCAAAATATCATAAAAAAAAGTCATAGTATAGTATGTTGTCAAAATATCATAAAAAAAGTCATCGTATAATATGTCATCAAAATGTCATAAAAAAAGTCATAGTATAGTATGTCGTCAAAATATGAAAAAAGTCATAGTATAGTATGTCATCAAAATATGAAAAAAGTCATAGTATAGTATGTCATCAAAATATGAAAAAAGTCATAGTATAGTATGTCATCAAAATATAATAAAAAAAGTCATCGTATAGCATGTCATCAAAATATGAAAAAAGTCATAGTATAGTATGTCGTCAAAATATGAAAAAAGTCATAGTATAGTATGTCATCAAAATATGAAAAAAGTCATAGTATAGTATGTCGTCAAAATATGAAAAAAGTCATAGTATAGTATGTCATCAAAATGTCATCAAAAAAGTCATAGTATAGTATGTTGTCAAAATATGAAAAAAGTCATAGTATAGTATGTCGTCAAAATATGAAAAAAGTCATAGTATAGTATGTCATCAAAATATCATAAAAAAAAGTCATAGTATAGTATGTTGTCAAAATATCATAAAAAAAGTCATCGTATAGTATGTTGTCAAAATATCATAAAAAAAGTCATAGTATAGTATGTTGTCAAAATATCATAAAAAAAGTCATCGTATAGTATGTTGTCAAAATATAATAAAAAAAGTCATCGTATAGCATGTCATCAAAATATCATAAAAAAAGTCATAGTATAGTATGTTGTCAAAATATCATAAAAAAAGTCATAGTATAGTATGTCATCAAAATATAATAAAAAAAGTCATCGTATAGTATGTTGTCAAAATATCATAAAAAAAGTCATAGTATAGTATGTCATCAAAATGTCATAAAAAAAGTCATAGTATAGTATGTCGTCAAAATATCATAAAAAAAGTCATAGTATAGTATGTTGTCAAAATATCATAAAAAAAGTCATAGTATAGTATGTTGTCAAAATATCATAAAAAAAGTCATAGTATAGTATGTTGTCAAAATATCATAAAAAAAGTCATAGTATAGTATGTCATCAAAATATAATAAAAAAAGTCATAG
The DNA here is from genome assembly GCA_035609425.1 of Epinephelus awoara. NCBI lineage: Eukaryota > Metazoa > Chordata > Actinopteri > Perciformes > Serranidae > Epinephelus > Epinephelus awoara. The sequence continues at coordinate 39,607,228 of CM069303.1, read as the reverse complement.
TATAGTATGTTGTCAAAATATAAAAAAAAGTCATAGTATAGTATGTTGTCAAAATATCATAAAAAAAGTCATAGTATAGTATGTTGTCAAAATATCATAAAAAAAGTCATAGTATAGTATGTCATCAAAATATCATAAAAAAAGTCATAGTATAGTATGTTGTCAAAATATCATAAAAAAAAGTCATAGTATAGCATGTTGTCAAAATATCATAAAAAAAGTCATAGTATAGTATGTCATCAAAATATAATAAAAAAAGTCATAGTATAGTATGTCATCAAAATATAATAAAAAAAGTCATAGTATAGTATGTTGTCAAAATATAAAAAAAAGTCATAGTATAGTATGTTGTCAAAATATCATAAAAAAAGTCATAGTATAGTATGTCATCAAAATATCATAAAAAAAGTCATAGTATAGTATGTTGTCAAAATATCATAAAAAAAGTCATAGTATAGTATGTCATCAAAATATCATAAAAAAAGTCATAGTATAGTATGTTGTCAAAATATCATAAAAAAAGTCATAGTATAGTATGTTGTCAAAATATCATAAAAAAAGTCATAGTATAGTATGTCATCAAAATATAATAAAAAAAGTCATAGTATAGTATGTTGTCAAAATATAAAAAAAAGTCATAGTATAGTATGTTGTCAAAATATCATAAAAAAAGTCATAGTATAGTATGTTGTCAAAATATCATAAAAAAAGTCATAGTATAGTATGTCATCAAAATATCATAAAAAAAGTCATAGTATAGTATGTTGTCAAAATATCATAAAAAAAGTCATAGTATAGTATGTTGTCAAAATATCATAAAAAAAGTCATAGTATAGTATGTCATCAAAATATCATAAAAAAAGTCATAGTATAGTATGTTGTCAAAATATCATAAAAAAAAGTCATAGTATAGTATGTTGTCAAAATATCATAAAAAAAGTCATAGTATAGTATGTTGTCAAAATATCATAAAAAAAGTCATAGTATAGTATGTTGTCAAAATATCATAAAAAAAGTCATAGTATAGTATGTTGTCAAAATATGAAAAAAGTCATAGTATAGTATGTCGTCAAAATGTCGTAAAAAAAGTCATCGTATAGTATGTTGTCAAAATATGAAAAAAGTCATAGTATAGTATGTCATCAAAATATCATAAAAAAAGTCATAGTATAGTATGTCATCAAAATGTCATAAAAAAGTCATAGTATAGCATGTCATCAAAATGTCATAAAAAAAGTCATAGTATAGCATGTCATCAAAATGTCATAAAAAAAGTCATAGTATAGCATGTCATCAAAATGTCATAAAAAAAGTCATAGTATAGCATGTCATCAAAATGTCATAAAAAAAGTCATAGTATAGTATGTTGTCAAAAGGTCATAAAAAAGTCATAGTATAGTATGTTGTCAAAATATGAAAAAAGTCATAGTATAGTATGTCATCAAAATGTCATAAAAAAAGTCATAGTATAGCATGTCATCAAAATGTCATAAAAAAAGTCATAGTATAGCATGTCATCAAAATGTCATAAAAAAAGTCATAGTATAGTATGTTGTCAAAATATCATAAAAAAAGTCATAGTATAGTATGTCGTCAAAATATCATAAAAAAGTCATAGTATAGTATGTCATCAAAATATCATAAAAAAGTCATAGTATAGTATGTCATCAAAATATCATAAAAAAGTCATAGTATAGTATGTTGTCAAAATATAGGATAATAATTTATTTGAGGAATTACAGTCAGGATTTAGAGCGCATCATAGCACTGAGACAGCTCTAGTGAAAATTACAAATGACCTTCTGATTGCTTCAGACAAAGGACTCGTCTCTGTACTTGTTTTATTAGATCTTAGTGCAGCGTTTGACACTGTTGACCATGACATTCTGTTACAGAGACTGGAACACTTAATTGGCCTAAAAGGTTCTGCACTAAGCTGGTTTAAATCTTATTTATCTGATCGTTTTCAATTTGTTGACGTTCATAATGAATCATCCGTACGTACTAAAGTTTGTTTTGGAGTTCCGCAAGGTTCTGTGCTTGGACCAATCCTATTTATTCTATATATGCTTCCTTTAGGTAACATCATTAGAAATCACTCTATAAATTTCCATTGTTATGCGGATGATACACAGTTGTATTTATCGATGAAGCCAGAAGAAAGGGATCAATTAACTAAACTTCATAATTGTCTTAAAGACATAAAAACCTGGATGAGCACCAATTTCCTGATGTTAAATTCAAACAAAACTGAAGTTATTGTTCTTGGCCCCAAACAACTCAGAGACTCTTTATCTGATGACATAGTTTCTCTCGATGGCATTGCTCTGGCCTCTACCACTACCATAAGAAACATCGGAGTAACATTTGATCAAGATCTGTCTTTCAATTCTCATTTAAAACAAACCTCACGGACTGCATTTTTTCATCTGCGTAATATTGCAAAAATTAGGCCTATCTTGACCCAAAAAGATGCAGAAAAATTGGTCCACGCTTTTGTTACCTCGAGGCTGGATTACTGTAACTCTCTACTATCAGGTAGCTCTAGTAAATCATTAAAAACTCTTCAGCTAATTCAGAATGCAGCAGCACGTGTACTAACAGGAACTAAGAAACGAGATCATATTTCTCCTGTTTTAGCTTCTCTGCACTGGCTCCCTGTAAAATCCAGAATTGAATTTAAAATCCTACTGTTAACTTATAAAGCTCTAAATGGTCAAGCTCCATCATATCTTAGAGAGCTCATAGTGCCTTATTATCCCACCAGAACTCTGCGCTCGGAGAACGCAGGGTTACTCGTGGTCCCTAAAGTCTCCAAAAGTAGATCAGGAGCCAGAGCCTTCAGCTATCAGGCTCCTCTCCTGTGGAATCATCTTCCTGTTACGGTCCGGGAGGCAGACACCGTCTCCACATTTAAGACTAGACTTAAGACCTTCCTCTTTGATAAAGCTTATAGTTAGGGCTGGCTCAGGCTTGCCTTGTACCAGCCCCTAGTTAGGCTGACTTAGGCCTAGTCAACCGGAGGACCACCTTTAATGCACCGGGCACCTTCTCTCTCTCTCTCTCTCTCTCTCGCTCTCGCTCTCTCTCTCTCCCTCTCTTTCTCGTATCCTATTACTGTATCTATTTTACTCGGCCATTCTGGATGTCACTAACTCGGTTTCTTCTCCGGAGCCTTTGTGCTCCACTGTCTCTCAGGTTAACTCGTATTGCAGCGGTGCCTGGATAGTGTGACGTGTGTGGTTGTGCTGCTGCCGTGGTCCTGCCAGATGCCTGCTGCTGCTGCCATCATTAATCATTAGTCATACTTCTACTGCTATTATAGACATATGATATTATCATACATGTATACTGCCTGATACTAATATATACTTTCAACATATTGTACCACAGTAGCCAGAACTATAACGACAGTATTATTACTTTCATGAATGTTGTTGTAAGCTACTGTCATTACCGAGGATGTCATACAGATTACTGTATTGTGTCATACAGATTACTGTTAATTTGTTATGCTGATCTGTTCTGTACGACATCTACTGCACGTCTGTCCGTCCTGGAAGAGGGATCCCTCCTCAGTTGCTCTTCCTGAGGTTTCTACCATTTTTTTCCCCCGGTAAAGGGGTTTTTTTGGGGAGTTTTTCATTATCCGCTGTGAGGGTCTAAAGGACAGAGGGATGTCGTATGCTGTAAAGCCCTGTGAGGCAAATTGTATTTGTGATATTGGGCTTTATAAATAAAATTGATTGATGATTGATTGATTGAAAATATCATGAAAAAGTCATAGTATAGTATGTCATCAAAATATGATAAAAAAAGTCATAGCATAGCATGTCGTCAAAATATCATAAAAAAATCATAGTATATTGTGTCGTCAAAATATCAAAAAAAAGTCATAGTATAGTATGTCGTCAAAATATCATAAAAAAGTCATAGTATATTGTGTCGTCAAAATATCATAAAAAAAGTCATAGCATAGTATGTTGTCAAAATTATTAAAAAAAAGTCATAGTATAGTATGTTGTCAAAATTATTTAAAAAAAATTCATAGTATAGCATGTCATCAAAATGTCATAAAAAAAGTCATAGAATAGTATGTTGTCAAAATTTCATAAAAAAAGTCATAGAATAGTATGTTGTCAAAATTTCCTAAAAAAAGTCATAGAATAGTATGTTGTCAAAATTTCCTAAAAAAAGTCATAGAATAGTATGTTGTCAAAATTTCCTAAAAAAAGTCATAGTATAGTATGTCGTCAAAATATCATAAAAAAGTCATAGTATAGTATGTCATCAAAATGTCATAAAAAAGTCATAGTATAGTATGTTGTCAAAATATCATGAAAAAAGTCATAGTATAGTATGTTGTCAAAATATCATGAAAAAAGTCATAGTATAGTATGTCATCAAAATGTCATAAAAAAAAGTCATAGTATAGTATGTCATCAAAATGTCATAAAAAAAAGTCATAGTATAGTATGTCATCAAAATATCATAAAAAAAGTCATAGTATAGTATGTCATCAAAATGTCATAAAAAAAAGTCATAGTAGAGTATGTTGTCAAAATATCATAAAAAAAGTCATAGTATAGTATGTCGTCAAAATATCATAAAAAAAGTCATAGTATAGTATGTCATCAAAATGTCATTAAAAAAAAGTCATAGTATAGTATGTCGTCAAAATATCATAAAAAAAGTCATAGTATAGTATGTCGTCAAAATATCATAAAAAAAGTCATAGTATAGTATGTCATCAAAATATCATAAAAAAGTCATAGTATAGTATGTCGTCAAAATATCATAAAAAAGTCATAGTATATTATGTCGTCAAAATATCATGAAAAAAGTCATAGTATAGTATGTTGTCAAAATATCATAAAAAAAGTCATAGTATAGCATGTCATCAAAATGTCATAAAAAAAGTCATAGTATAGTATGTTGTCAAAATATGAAAAAAGTCATAGTATAGTATGTCATCAAAATGTCATAAAAAAGTCATAGTATATTATGTCATCAAAATGTCATAAAAAAGTCATAGTATAGTATGTTGTCAAAATATCATGAAAAAAGTCATAGTATAGTATGTCATCAAAATATCATAAAAAAGTCATAGTATATTATGTCGTCAAAATATCATGAAAAAAGTCATAGTATAGTATGTTGTCAAAATTTCATAAAAAAAGTCATAGTATAGTATGTTGTCAAAATTTCATAAAAAAAGTCATAGTATAGTATGTTGTCAAAATATGAAAAAAGTCATAGTATAGTATGTCATCAAAATGTCATAAAAAAGTCATAGTATATTATGTCATCAAAATGTCATAAAAAAGTCATAGTATAGTATGTTGTCAAAATATCATGAAAAAAGTCATAGTATAGTATGTTGTCAAAATTTCATAAAAAAAGTCATAGTATAGTATGTTGTCAAAATATGAAAAAAGTCATAGTATAGTATGTCATCAAAATGTCATAAAAACGTCATAGTATAGTATGTTGTCAAAATTTCATAAAAAAAAGTCATAGTATAGTATGTTGTCAAAATATGAAAAAAGTCATAGTATAGTATGTCATCAAAATGTCATAAAAAAAGTCATAGTATAGTATGTTGTCAAAATATCATAAAAAAAGTCATAGTATAGTATGTTGTCAAAATATCATAAAAAAATCATAGTATATTGTGTCGTCAAAATATCAAAAAAAAGTCATAGTATAGTATGTCGTCAAAATATCATAAAAAAGTCATAGTATATTGTGTCGTCAAAATATCATAAAAAAAGTCATAGCATAGTATGTTGTCAAAATTATTTAAAAAAAGAGTCATAGTATAGTATGTCATCAAAATGTCATAAAAAAAGTCATAGAATAGTATGTTGTCAAAATTTCATAAAAAAAGTCATAGAATAGTATGTTGTCAAAATTTCATAAAAAAAGTCATAGTATAGTATGTTGTCAAAATATCATGAAAAAAGTCATAGTATAGTATGTCGTCAAAATATCATAAAAAAACGTCATAGTATAGCATGTTGTCAAAATATCATAAAAAAAGTCATAGTATATTGTGTCGTCAAAATATCATAAAAAAAGTCATAGCATAGTATGTTGTCAAAATTATTTAAAAAAAAGTCATAGTATAGTATGTCATCAAAATGTCATAAAAAAAGTCATAGAATAGTATGTTGTCAAAATTTCATAAAAAAAGTCATAGTATAGTATGTTGTCAAAATATGAAAAAAGTCATAGTATAGTATGTCGTCAAAATATCATAAAAAAGTCATAGTATAGCATGTCGTCCAAATATCATAAAAAACGTCATAGTATAGTATGTCGTCAAAATATCATTAAAAAGTCATAGCATATTATGTCGTCAAAATTATTTTAAAAAACGTCATAGTATAGTATGTTGTCAAAATATCATAAAAAAGTCATAGCTTATTATGTTGTCAAAATTATTTAAAAAAAAGTCATAGTATAGTATGTCGTCAAAATATCATAAAAAAGTCATAGCATATTATGTCGTCAAAATTATTTTAAAAAACGTCATAGTATAGTATGTTGTTAAAATTTCATAAAAAAACGTCATAGTATAGTATGTTGTCAAAATATCATAAAAAAGTCATAGTATAGTATGTTGTCAAAATATCATAAAAAAACGTCATAGTGTAGTATGTTGTCAAAACATCATAAAAAAACGTCATAATATAGTATGTTGTCAAAATATCATAAAGAAGTCATAGTATAGTATGTTGTCAAAATATCATAAAAACGTCATAGTATAGTATGTTGTCAAAATATCATACAAAAGTCATAGTATAGTATGTTGTCAAAATATCATAAAAAACGTCATAGTATAGTATGTTGTCAAAACATCATAAAAAAACGTCATAGTATAGTATGTTGTCAAAATATCATAAAAAAAACGTCATAGTATAGTATGTTGTCAAAATATCATAAAAAAACGTCATAGTATAGTATGTTGTCAAAATATCATAAAAAAGTCATAGTATAGTATGTTGTCAAAATATCATAAAAAAGTCATAGTATAGTATGTTGTCAAAATATCATGAAAAAGTCATAGCATAGTATGTTGTCAAAATTATTTTAAAAAAAGTCATAGCATAGTATGTTGTCAAAATTATTTTAAAAAAAGTCATAGTATAGTATGTCGTCAAAATATCATGAAAAAGTCATAGCATAGTATGTTGTCAAAATTATTTTAAAAAAAGTCATAGCATAGTATGTTGTCAAAATTATTTTAAAAAAAGTCATAGTATAGTATGTCGTCAAAATTATTTAAAAAAAGTCATAGTATAGTATGTTGTCAAAATTATTTTAAAAAAAGTCATAGTATAGTATGTCGTCAAAATTATTTAAAAAAAGTCATAGCATAGTATGTTGTCAAAATTATTTTAAAAAAAGTCATAGTATAGTATGTCGTCAAAATTATTTAAAAAAAGTCATAGCATAGTATATTGTCAAAATTTTTTTTAAAAAAAGTCATAGTATAGTATGTCGTCAAAATATCATGAAAAAGTCATAGCATAGTATGTTGTCAAAATTATTTTAAAAAAAGTCATAGCATAGTATGTTGTCAAAATTATTTTAAAAAAAGTCATAGTATAGTATGTCGTCAAAATTATTTAAAAAAAGTCATAGTATAGTATGTTGTCAAAATTATTTTAAAAAAAGTCATAGTATAGTATGTCATCAAAATATCAGAAAAAAACGTCAAAGTATAGCATGTCATCAAAATATCAGAAAAAAAGTCATAGCATAGTATGTTGTCAAAATTATTTTAAAAAAAGTCATAGTATAGTATGTCATCAAAATGTCATAAAAAAAAGTCATAGTATAGTATGTCGTCAAAATATCATGAAAAAAGTCAAAGTATAGTATGTCATCAAAATATGAAAAAAGTCATAGTATAGTATGTCATCAAAATATCATAAAAAAGTCATCGTATAGCATGTCATCAAAATATCATAAAAAAAGTCATCGTATAGCATGTCATCAAAATGTCATAAAAAAAGTCATAGTATAGTATGTCGTCAAAATTATTTTAAAAAAAGTCATAGTATAGTATGTTGTCAAAATTATTTTAAAAAAAGTCATAGTATAGTATGTCATCAAAATATCATAAAAAAAAGTTATAGTATAATATATCGTCAAAATATATAAAAAAAGTCATAGTGTAGTATGTCGCCAAAATATCATAAAAAAAGTCATAGTATAGTATGTTGTCAAAATATCATGAAAAAGTCATAGTGTAGTATGTCGCCAAAATATCATAAAAAAAGTCATAGTATAGTATGTTGTCAAAATATCATAAAAAAGTCATAGTATAGTATGTTGTCAAAATATCATAAAAAAGTCATAGTATATTGTGTCGTCAAAATATCATAAAAAAGTCATAGTATAGTATGTTGTCAATTTTTTTAAAAAAAAAGTCATAGTATAGTATGTCGTCAAAATATCATGAAAAAGTCATAGCATAGTATGTTGTCAAATTTTTTTTTTTAAAGTCATAGTATAGTATGTTGTCAAAATATCATAAAAAAGTCATAGTATAGTATGTTGTCAAAATATCATAAAAAAGTCATAGTATATTATGTCGTCAAAATTATTTAAAAAAAAGTCATAGTATAGTATGTCGTCAAAATATCATAAAAAAGTCATAGCATAGTATGTTGTCAATTTTTTTTAAAAAAAAGTCATAGTATAGTATGTCGTCAAAATATCATGAAAAAGTCATAGTATAGTATGTTGTCAAAATATCATAAAAAAACGTCATAGTATAGTATGTTGTCAAAATATCATAAAAAAGTCATAGTATAGTATGTTGTCAAAATATCATAAAAAAGTCATAGTATAGTATGTTGTCAAAATATCATAAAAAAACGTCATAGTATAGTATGTTGTCAAAATATCATAAAAAAGTCATAGTATAGTATGTTGTCAAAATATCATAAAAAAGTCATAGTATAGTATGTTGTCAAAATATCATAAAAAAACGTCATAGTATAGTATGTTGTCAAAATATCATAAAAAAGTCATAGTATAGTATGTTGTCAAAATATCATAAAAAAACGTCATAGTATAGTATGTTGTCAAAATATCATAAAAAAGTCATAGTATAGTATGTTGTCAAAATATCATAAAAAAACGTCATAGTATAGTATGTTGTCAAAATATCATAAAAAAGTCATAGTATAGTATGTTGTCAAAATATCATAAAAAAAGTCATAGTATAGTATGTCGTCAAAATTATTTTAAAAAAAGTCATAGTATAGTATGTCGTCAAAATATCATGAAAAACACTCATAGTATAATATATCGTCAAAATATATAAAAAAAAAAAGTCATAGTATAGTACGTTGTCAAAATATCATAAAAAAACGTCATAGTATAGTATGTTGTCAAAATATCATAAAAAAGTCATAGCATAGTATGTTGTCAATTTTTTTTAAAAAAAAGTCATAGTATAGTATGTCGTCAAAATATCATGAAAAAGTCATAGTATAGTATGTTGTCAAAATATCATAAAAAAACGTCATAGTATAGTATGTTGTCAAAATATCATAAAAAAGTCATAGTATAGTATGTTGTCAAAATATCATAAAAAAGTCATAGTATAGTATGTTGTCAAAATATCATAAAAAAACGTCATAGTATAGTATGTTGTCAAAATATCATAAAAAAGTCATAGTATAGTATGTTGTCAAAATATCATAAAAAAAGTCATAGTATAGTATGTCGTCAAAATTATTTTAAAAAAAGTCATAGTATAGTATGTCGTCAAAATATCATGAAAAACACTCATAGTATAATATATCGTCAAAATATATAAAAAAAAAAAGTCATAGTATAGTACGTTGTCAAAATATCATAAAAAAACGTCATAGTATAGTATGTTGTCAAAATATCATAAAAAAGTCATAGTATAGTATGTTGTCAAAATATCATAAAAAAACGTCATAGTATAGTATGTTGTCAAAATATCATAAAAAAGTCATAGTATAGTATGTTGTCAAAATATCATAAAAAAACGTCATAGTATAGTATGTTGTCAAAATATCATAAAAAGTCATAGTATAGTATGTTGTCAAAATATCATAAAAAAAGTCATAGTATATTGTGTCGTCAAAATATCATAAAAAAGTCATAGCATAGTATGTTGTCAATTTTTTTTTTTTAAAAAGTCATAGTATAGTATGTCGTCAAAATATCATAAAAAAGTCATAGTATATTGTGTCGTCAAAATATCATAAAAAAGTCATAGCATAGTATGTTTTCAATTTTTTTTTTAAAAAAAGTCATAGTATAGTATGTTGTCCAAATATCATAAAAAACGTCATAGTATAGTATGTCGTCAAAATATCATGAAAAAGTCATAGTATAGTATGTTGTCAAAATATCATAAAAAAGTCATAGTATATTATGTCGTCAAAATTATTTTAAAAAAAAGTCATAGTATAGTATGTCGTCAAAATATCATGAAAAAGTCATAGTATAGCATGTTGTCAAAATATCATAAAAAAGTCATAGTATAGTATGTTGTCAAAATATCATAAAAAAACGTCATAGTATAGTATGTTGTCAAAACATCATAAAAAAACGTCATAGTATAGTATGTTGTCAAAACATCATAAAAAAACGTCATAGTATAGTATGTTGTCAAAATATCAGAAAAAAGTCATAGCATAGTATGTTGTCAATTTTTTTTTTTAAAAAGTCATAGTATAGTATGTCGTCAAAATATCATAAAAAAGTCATAGTATATTGTGTCGTCAAAATATCATAAAAAAGTCATAGCATAGTATGTTTTCAATTTTTTTAAAAAAAAAGTCATAGTGTAGTATGTTGTCCAAATATCATAAAAAACGTCATAGTATAGTATGTCGTCAAAATATCATGAAAAAGTCATAGTATAGTATGTTGTCAAAATATCATAAAAAAGTCATAGTATATTATGTCGTCAAAATTATTTTAAAAAAAAGTCATAGTATAGTATGTTGTCAAAATATCATAAAAAAACGTCATAGTATAGTATGTTGTCAAAACATCATAAAAAAACGTCATAGTATAGTATGTTGTCAAAACATCATAAAAAAACGTCATAGTATAGTATGTTGTCAAAATATCAGAAAAAAGTCATAGCATAGTATGTTGTCAATTTTTTTTTTTAAAAAGTCATAGTATAGTATGTCGTCAAAATATCATAAAAAAGTCATAGTATATTGTGTCGTCAAAATATCATAAAAAAGTCATAGCATAGTATGTTTTCAATTTTTTTAAAAAAAAAGTCATAGTGTAGTATGTTGTCCAAATATCATAAAAAACGTCATAGTATAGTATGTCGTCAAAATATCATGAAAAAGTCATAGTATAGTATGTTGTCAAAATATCATAAAAAAGTCATAGTATATTATGTCGTCAAAATTATTTTAAAAAAAAGTCATAGTATAGCATGTCGTCAAAATATCATAAAAAACGTCATAGTATAGCATGTTGTCAAAATATCATAAAAAAGTCATAGTATAGTATGTTGTCAAAATATCATAAAAAAAGTCATAGTATAGTATGTTGTCAAAATATCATAAAAAAACGTCATAGTATAGTATGTTGTCAAAACATCATAAAAAAACGTCATAGTATAGTATGTTGTCAAAATATCAGAAAAAAGTCATAGTATATTGTGTCGTCAAAATATCATAAAAAAGTCATAGCATAGTATGTTGTCAATTTTTTTTTTTTAAAAAGTCATAGTATAGTATGTCGTCAAAATATCATAAAAAAGTCATAGTATATTGTGTCGTCAAAATATCATAAAAAAGTCATAGCATAGTATGTTTTCAATTTTTTTTTTAAAAAAAGTCATAGTATAGTATGTTGTCCAAATATCATAAAAAACGTCATAGTATAGTATGTCGTCAAAATATCATGAAAAAGTCATAGTATAGTATGTTGTCAAAATATCATAAAAAAGTCAAAGTATAGTATGTTGTCAAAATTATTTTAAAAAAAAGTCATAGTATAGTATGTCGTCAAAATATCATGAAAAAGTCATAGTATAGCATGTCGTCAAAATATCATAAAAAACGTCATAGTATAGCATGTTGTCAAAATATCATAAAAAAGTCATAGTATAGTATGTTGTCAAAATATCATAAAAAAGTCATAGTATAGTATGTTGTCAAAATATCATAAAAAAACGTCATAGTATAGTATGTTGTCAAAACATCATAAAAAAACGTCATAGTATAGTATGTTGTCAAAATATCAGAAAAAAGTCATAGTATATTGTGTCGTCAAAATATCATAAAAAAGTCATAGCATAGTATGTTGTCAATTTTTTTTTTTTAAAAAGTCATAGTATAGTATGTTGTCAAAATATCATAAAAAAACGTCATAGTATAGTATGTTGTCAAAACATCATAAAAAAACGTCATAGTATAGTATGTTGTCAAAATATCATAAAAAAGTCATAGTGTAGTATGTTGTCAAAATATCATGAAAAAAGTCATAGTATATTGTGTCGTCAAAATATCATGAAAAAGTCATTGCATAGTATGTTGTCAAATTTTTTTTTTTAAAAAGTCATAGTATAGTATGTTGTCAAAATATCATAAAAAAACGTCATAGTATAGTATGTTGTCAAAACATCATAAAAAAACGTCATAGTATAGTATGTTGTCAAAATATCATAAAAAAGTCATAGTATAGTATGTTGTCAAAATATCATAAAAAAGTCATAGTATATTGTGTCGTCAAAATATCATAAAAAAGTCATAGTATAGTATGTCGTCAAAATATCATGAAAAAGTCATAGCATAGTATGTTGTCAAATTTTTTTTTTAAAAAGTCATCGTATAGTATGTCGTCAAAATATCATGAAAAAGTTATAATATAGTATGTTGTCAAAATATCATAAAAAAGTCATAGTATATTGTGTCGTCAAAATATCATTAAAAAAGTCATAGCATAGTATGTTGTCAAAATTATTTAAAAAAAAGTCATAGTATAGCATGTCGTCAAAATATCATAAAAAAAGTCATAGTATAGCATGTCGTCAAAATTATTTAAAAAAAAGTCATAGTATAGTATGTCGTCAAAATTATTTTAAAAAAAGTCATAGTATAGCATGTCGTCAAAATATCATAAAAAAAGTCATAGTATAGTATGTTGTCAAAATTATTTTAAAAAAAGTCATAGTATAGTATGTTGTCAAAATATCATGAAAAAGTCATAGCATAGTATGTTGTCAAAATTATTTAAAAAAAAAGTCATAGTATATTGTGTCGTCAAAATATCATAAAAAAGTCATAGCATAGTATGTTTTCAATTTTTTTTTTAAAAAAAGTCATAGTATAGTATGTTGTCCAAATATCATAAAAAACGTCATAGTATAGTATGTCGTCAAAATATCATGAAAAAGTCATAGTATAGTATGTTGTCAAAATATCATAAAAAAGTCATAGTATATTATGTCGTCAAAATTATTTTAAAAAAAAGTCATAGTATAGTATGTCGTCAAAATATCATGAAAAAGTCATAGTATAGCATGTTGTCAAAATATCATAAAAAAGTCATAGTATAGTATGTTGTCAAAATATCATAAAAAAACGTCATAGTATAGTATGTTGTCAAAACATCATAAAAAAACGTCATAGTATAGTATGTTGTCAAAACATCATAAAAAAACGTCATAGTATAGTATGTTGTCAAAATATCAGAAAAAAGTCATAGCATAGTATGTTGTCAATTTTTTTTTTTAAAAAAGTCATAGTATAGTATGTCGTCAAAATATCATAAAAAAGTCATAGTATAGTATGTCGTCAAAATATCATAAAAAAGTCATAGCATAGTATGTTTTCAATTTTTTTAAAAAAAAAGTCATAGTGTAGTATGTTGTCCAAATATCATAAAAAACGTCATAGTATAGTATGTCGTCAAAATATCATGAAAAAGTCATAGTATAGTATGTTGTCAAAATATCATAAAAAAGTCATAGTATATTATGTCGTCAAAATTATTTTAAAAAAAAGTCATAGTATAGTATGTCGTCAAAATATCATGAAAAAGTCATAGTATAGCATGTCGTCAAAATATCATAAAAAACGTCATAGTATAGCATGTTGTCAAAATATCATAAAAAAGTCATAGTATAGTATGTTGTCAAAATATCATAAAAAAAGTCATAGTATAGTATGTTGTCAAAATATCATAAAAAAACGTCATAGTATAGTATGTTGTCAAAACATCATAAAAAAACGTCATAGTATAGTATGTTGTCAAAATATCAGAAAAAAGTCATAGTATATTGTGTCGTCAAAATATCATAAAAAAGTCATAGCATAGTATGTTGTCAATTTTTTTTTTTTAAAAAGTCATAGTATAGTATGTCGTCAAAATATCATAAAAAAGTCATAGTATATTGTGTCGTCAAAATATCATAAAAAAGTCATAGCATAGTATGTTTTCAATTTTTTTTTTAAAAAAAGTCATAGTATAGTATGTTGTCCAAATATCATAAAAAACGTCATAGTATAGTATGTCGTCAAAATATCATGAAAAAGTCATAGTATAGTATGTTGTCAAAATATCATAAAAAAGTCATAGTATAGTATGTTGTCAAAATTATTTTAAAAAAAAGTCATAGTATAGTATGTCGTCAAAATATCATGAAAAAGTCATAGTATAGCATGTCGTCAAAATATCATAAAAAACGTCATAGTATAGCATGTTGTCAAAATATCATAAAAAAGTCATAGTATAGTATGTTGTCAAAATATCATAAAAAAGTCATAGTATAGTATGTTGTCAAAATATCATAAAAAAACGTCATAGTATAGTATGTTGTCAAAACATCATAAAAAAACGTCATAGTATAGTATGTTGTCAAAATATCAGAAAAAAGTCATAGTATATTGTGTCGTCAAAATATCATAAAAAAGTCATAGCATAGTATGTTGTCAAATTTTTTTTTAAAAAAAGTCATAGTATAGTATGTTGTCAAAATATCATAAAAAAACGTCATAGTATAGTATGTTGTCAAAACAT
This sequence comes from Epinephelus awoara, assembly GCA_035609425.1. NCBI lineage: Eukaryota > Metazoa > Chordata > Actinopteri > Perciformes > Serranidae > Epinephelus > Epinephelus awoara. The sequence continues at coordinate 39,592,174 of CM069303.1, read as the reverse complement.
CATAAAAAAACGTCATAGTATAGTATGTTGTCAAAATATCATAAAAAAGTCATAGTATAGTATGTTGTCAAAATATCATAAAAAAGTCATAGTATATTGTGTCGTCAAAATATCATAAAAAAGTCATAGTATAGTATGTCGTCAAAATATCATGAAAAAGTCATAGCATAGTATGTTGTCAAATTTTTTTTTTAAAAAGTCATCGTATAGTATGTCGTCAAAATATCATGAAAAAGTCATAGCATAGTATGTTGTCAAATTTTTTTTTTAAAAAGTCATCGTATAGTATGTCGTCAAAATATCATGAAAAAGTTATAATATAGTATGTTGTCAAAATATCATAAAAAAGTCATAGTATATTATGTCGTCAAAATATCATAAAAAAAGTCATAGCATAGTATGTTGTCAAAATTATTTTAAAAAAAGTCATAGTATAGTATGTCATCAAAATGTCATAAAAAAGTCATAGTATAGTATGTCATGAAAATGTCATAAAAAAAGTCATAGTATAGTATGTCGTCAAAATTATTTTAAAAAAAGTCATAGTATAGTATGTCATCAAAATATCATAAAAATCCGTCAAAGTATAGCATGTCATCAAAATATCATAAAAAAACTCATAGTATAATATATCGTCAAAATATATAAAAAAACTCATAGTGTAGTATGTTGTCAAAATATCATAAAAAAGTCATAGTATATTGTGTCGTCAAAATATCATTAAAAAAGTCATAGCATAGTATGTTGTCAAAATTATTTAAAAAAAAGTCATAGTATAGCATGTCGTCAAAATATCATAAAAAAAGTCATAGTATAGCATGTCGTCAAAATTATTTAAAAAAACGTCATAGTATAGTATGTCGTCAAAATTATTTTAAAAAAAGTCATAGTATAGCATGTCGTCAAAATATCATAAAAAAAGTCATAGTATAGTATGTTGTCAAAATTATTTTAAAAAAAGTCATAGTATATTGTGTCGTCAAAATATCATGAAAAAGTCATAGCATAGTATGTTGTCAAAATTATTTAAAAAAAAGTCATAGTATAGTGTGTCGTCAAAATATCATAAAAAAAGTCATAGCATAGTATGTTGTCAAAATTATTAAAAAAAAAGTCATAGTATAGTATGTCATCAAAATGTCATAAAAAAGTCATAGTGTAGTATGTCGTCAAAATATCATAAAAAACGTCATAGTATAGTACATTGTCAATTTTTTTTTTTTAAAAAAGTCATAGTATAGTATGTCGTCAAAATTATTTTAAAAAAAGTCATAGTATAGTATGTCGTCAAAATTATTTTAAAAAAAGTCATAGTATAGTATGTCATCAAAATGTCATAAAAAAGTCATAGTATAGTATGTCGTCAAAATTATTTTAAAAAAAGTCATAGTATAGTATGTCGTCAAAATTATTTTAAAAAAAGTCATAGTATAGTATGTCATCAAAATGTCATAAAAAAGTCATAGTATAGTATGTTGTCAAAATATCATAAAAAAGTCATCGTATAGCATGTCATCAAAATATCATAAAAAAAGTCATCGTATAGCATGTCATCAAAATGTCATAAAAAAAGTCATAGTATAGTATGTCGTCAAAATTATTTTAAAAAAAGTCATAGTATAGTATGTTGTCAAAATTATTTTAAAAAAAGTCATAGTATAGTATGTCATCAAAATATCATAAAAAAAAGTTATAGTATAATATATCGTCAAAATATATAAAAAAAGTCATAGTGTAGTATGTCGCCAAAATATCATAAAAAAAGTCATAGTATAGTATGTTGTCAAAATATCATGAAAAAGTCATAGTGTAGTATGTCGCCAAAATATCATAAAAAAAGTCATAGTATAGTATGTTGTCAAAATATCATAAAAAAGTCATAGTATAGTATGTTGTCAAAATATCATAAAAAAGTCATAGTATATTGTGTCGTCAAAATATCATAAAAAAGTCATAGTATAGTATGTTGTCAATTTTTTTAAAAAAAAAGTCATAGTATAGTATGTCGTCAAAATATCATGAAAAAGTCATAGCATAGTATGTTGTCAAATTTTTTTTTTTAAAGTCATAGTATAGTATGTTGTCAAAATATCATAAAAAAGTCATAGTATAGTATGTTGTCAAAATATCATAAAAAAGTCATAGTATATTATGTCGTCAAAATTATTTAAAAAAAAGTCATAGTATAGTATGTCGTCAAAATATCATAAAAAAGTCATAGCATAGTATGTTGTCAATTTTTTTTAAAAAAAAGTCATAGTATAGTATGTCGTCAAAATATCATGAAAAAGTCATAGTATAGTATGTTGTCAAAATATCATAAAAAAACGTCATAGTATAGTATGTTGTCAAAATATCATAAAAAAGTCATAGTATAGTATGTTGTCAAAATATCATAAAAAAGTCATAGTATAGTATGTTGTCAAAATATCATAAAAAAACGTCATAGTATAGTATGTTGTCAAAATATCATAAAAAAGTCATAGTATAGTATGTTGTCAAAATATCATAAAAAAGTCATAGTATAGTATGTTGTCAAAATATCATAAAAAAACGTCATAGTATAGTATGTTGTCAAAATATCATAAAAAAGTCATAGTATAGTATGTTGTCAAAATATCATAAAAAAACGTCATAGTATAGTATGTTGTCAAAATATCATAAAAAAGTCATAGTATAGTATGTTGTCAAAATATCATAAAAAAACGTCATAGTATAGTATGTTGTCAAAATATCATAAAAAAGTCATAGTATAGTATGTTGTCAAAATATCATAAAAAAAGTCATAGTATAGTATGTCGTCAAAATTATTTTAAAAAAAGTCATAGTATAGTATGTCGTCAAAATATCATGAAAAACACTCATAGTATAATATATCGTCAAAATATATAAAAAAAAAAGTCATAGTATAGTACGTTGTCAAAATATCATAAAAAAACGTCATAGTATAGTATGTTGTCAAAATATCATAAAAAAGTCATAGCATAGTATGTTGTCAATTTTTTTTAAAAAAAAGTCATAGTATAGTATGTCGTCAAAATATCATGAAAAAGTCATAGTATAGTATGTTGTCAAAATATCATAAAAAAACGTCATAGTATAGTATGTTGTCAAAATATCATAAAAAAACGTCATAGTATAGTATGTTGTCAAAATATCATAAAAAAGTCATAGTATAGTATGTTGTCAAAATATCATAAAAAAACGTCATAGTATAGTATGTTGTCAAAATATCATAAAAAAGTCATAGTATAGTATGTTGTCAAAATATCATAAAAAAAGTCATAGTATAGTATGTCGTCAAAATTATTTTAAAAAAAGTCATAGTATAGTATGTCGTCAAAATATCATGAAAAACACTCATAGTATAATATATCGTCAAAATATATAAAAAAAAAAAGTCATAGTATAGTACGTTGTCAAAATATCATAAAAAAACGTCATAGTATAGTATGTTGTCAAAATATCATAAAAAAGTCATAGTATAGTATGTTGTCAAAATATCATAAAAAAACGTCATAGTATAGTATGTTGTCAAAATATCATAAAAAAGTCATAGTATAGTATGTTGTCAAAATATCATAAAAAAACGTCATAGTATAGTATGTTGTCAAAATATCATAAAAAGTCATAGTATAGTATGTTGTCAAAATATCATAAAAAAAGTCATAGTATATTGTGTCGTCAAAATATCATAAAAAAGTCATAGCATAGTATGTTGTCAATTTTTTTTTTTTAAAAAGTCATAGTATAGTATGTCGTCAAAATATCATAAAAAAGTCATAGTATATTGTGTCGTCAAAATATCATAAAAAAGTCATAGCATAGTATGTTTTCAATTTTTTTTAAAAAAAAAGTCATAGTATAGTATGTTGTCCAAATATCATAAAAAACGTCATAGTATAGTATGTCGTCAAAATATCATGAAAAAGTCATAGTATAGTATGTTGTCAAAATATCATAAAAAAGTCATAGTATATTATGTCGTCAAAATTATTTTAAAAAAAAGTCATAGTATAGTATGTCGTCAAAATATCATGAAAAAGTCATAGTATAGCATGTTGTCAAAATATCATAAAAAAGTCATAGTATAGTATGTTGTCAAAATATCATAAAAAAACGTCATAGTATAGTATGTTGTCAAAACATCATAAAAAAACGTCATAGTATAGTATGTTGTCAAAACATCATAAAAAAACGTCATAGTATAGTATGTTGTCAAAATATCAGAAAAAAGTCATAGCATAGTATGTTGTCAATTTTTTTTTTTAAAAAGTCATAGTATAGTATGTCGTCAAAATATCATAAAAAAGTCATAGTATATTGTGTCGTCAAAATATCATAAAAAAGTCATAGCATAGTATGTTTTCAATTTTTTTAAAAAAAAAGTCATAGTGTAGTATGTTGTCCAAATATCATAAAAAACGTCATAGTATAGTATGTCGTCAAAATATCATGAAAAAGTCATAGTATAGTATGTTGTCAAAATATCATAAAAAAGTCATAGTATATTATGTCGTCAAAATTATTTTAAAAAAAAGTCATAGTATAGTATGTTGTCAAAATATCATAAAAAAACGTCATAGTATAGTATGTTGTCAAAACATCATAAAAAAACGTCATAGTATAGTATGTTGTCAAAACATCATAAAAAAACGTCATAGTATAGTATGTTGTCAAAATATCAGAAAAAAGTCATAGCATAGTATGTTGTCAATTTTTTTTTTTAAAAAGTCATAGTATAGTATGTCGTCAAAATATCATAAAAAAGTCATAGTATATTGTGTCGTCAAAATATCATAAAAAAGTCATAGCATAGTATGTTTTCAATTTTTTTAAAAAAAAAGTCATAGTGTAGTATGTTGTCCAAATATCATAAAAAACGTCATAGTATAGTATGTCGTCAAAATATCATGAAAAAGTCATAGTATAGTATGTTGTCAAAATATCATAAAAAAGTCATAGTATATTATGTCGTCAAAATTATTTTAAAAAAAAGTCATAGTATAGCATGTCGTCAAAATATCATAAAAAACGTCATAGTATAGCATGTTGTCAAAATATCATAAAAAAGTCATAGTATAGTATGTTGTCAAAATATCATAAAAAAAGTCATAGTATAGTATGTTGTCAAAATATCATAAAAAAACGTCATAGTATAGTATGTTGTCAAAACATCATAAAAAAACGTCATAGTATAGTATGTTGTCAAAATATCAGAAAAAAGTCATAGTATATTGTGTCGTCAAAATATCATAAAAAAGTCATAGCATAGTATGTTGTCAATTTTTTTTTTTTAAAAAGTCATAGTATAGTATGTCGTCAAAATATCATAAAAAAGTCATAGTATATTGTGTCGTCAAAATATCATAAAAAAGTCATAGCATAGTATGTTTTCAATTTTTTTTTTAAAAAAAGTCATAGTATAGTATGTTGTCCAAATATCATAAAAAACGTCATAGTATAGTATGTCGTCAAAATATCATGAAAAAGTCATAGTATAGTATGTTGTCAAAATATCATAAAAAAGTCAAAGTATAGTATGTTGTCAAAATTATTTTAAAAAAAAGTCATAGTATAGTATGTCGTCAAAATATCATGAAAAAGTCATAGTATAGCATGTCGTCAAAATATCATAAAAAACGTCATAGTATAGCATGTTGTCAAAATATCATAAAAAAGTCATAGTATAGTATGTTGTCAAAATATCATAAAAAAGTCATAGTATAGTATGTTGTCAAAATATCATAAAAAAACGTCATAGTATAGTATGTTGTCAAAACATCATAAAAAAACGTCATAGTATAGTATGTTGTCAAAATATCAGAAAAAAGTCATAGTATATTGTGTCGTCAAAATATCATAAAAAAGTCATAGCATAGTATGTTGTCAATTTTTTTTTTTTAAAAAGTCATAGTATAGTATGTTGTCAAAATATCATAAAAAAACGTCATAGTATAGTATGTTGTCAAAACATCATAAAAAAACGTCATAGTATAGTATGTTGTCAAAATATCATAAAAAAGTCAAAGTGTAGTATGTTGTCAAAATATCATGAAAAAAGTCATAGTATATTGTGTCGTCAAAATATCATGAAAAAGTCATAGCATAGTATGTTGTCAAATTTTTTTTTTTAAAAAGTCATAGTATAGTATGTTGTCAAAATATCATAAAAAAACGTCATAGTATAGTATGTTGTCAAAACATCATAAAAAAACGTCATAGTATAGTATGTTGTCAAAATATCATAAAAAAGTCATAGTATAGTATGTTGTCAAAATATCATAAAAAAGTCATAGTATATTGTGTCGTCAAAATATCATAAAAAAGTCATAGTATAGTATGTCGTCAAAATATCATGAAAAAGTCATAGCATAGTATGTTGTCAAATTTTTTTTTTAAAAAGTCATCGTATAGTATGTCGTCAAAATATCATGAAAAAGTCATAGCATAGTATGTTGTCAAATTTTTTTTTTAAAAAGTCATCGTATAGTATGTCGTCAAAATATCATGAAAAAGTTATAATATAGTATGTTGTCAAAATATCATAAAAAAGTCATAGTATATTGTGTCGTCAAAATATCATTAAAAAAGTCATAGCATAGTATGTTGTCAAAATTATTTAAAAAAAAGTCATAGTATAGCATGTCGTCAAAATATCATAAAAAAAGTCATAGTATAGCATGTCGTCAAAATTATTTAAAAAAAAGTCATAGTATAGTATGTCGTCAAAATTATTTTAAAAAAAGTCATAGTATAGCATGTCGTCAAAATATCATAAAAAAAGTCATAGTATAGTATGTTGTCAAAATTATTTTAAAAAAAGTCATAGTATAGTATGTTGTCAAAATATCATGAAAAAGTCATAGCATAGTATGTTGTCAAAATTATTTAAAAAAAAAGTCATAGTATATTGTGTCGTCAAAATATCATAAAAAAGTCATAGCATAGTATGTTTTCAATTTTTTTTTTAAAAAAAGTCATAGTATAGTATGTTGTCCAAATATCATAAAAAACGTCATAGTATAGTATGTCGTCAAAATATCATGAAAAAGTCATAGTATAGTATGTTGTCAAAATATCATAAAAAAGTCATAGTATATTATGTCGTCAAAATTATTTTAAAAAAAAGTCATAGTATAGTATGTCGTCAAAATATCATGAAAAAGTCATGGTATAGCATGTTGTCAAAATATCATAAAAAAGTCATAGTATAGTATGTTGTCAAAATATCATAAAAAAACGTCATAGTATAGTATGTTGTCAAAACATCATAAAAAAACGTCATAGTATAGTATGTTGTCAAAACATCATAAAAAAACGTCATAGTATAGTATGTTGTCAAAATATCAGAAAAAAGTCATAGCATAGTATGTTGTCAATTTTTTTTTTTAAAAAAGTCATAGTATAGTATGTCGTCAAAATATCATAAAAAAGTCATAGTATATTGTGTCGTCAAAATATCATAAAAAAGTCATAGCATAGTATGTTTTCAATTTTTTTAAAAAAAAAGTCATAGTGTAGTATGTTGTCCAAATATCATAAAAAACGTCATAGTATAGTATGTCGTCAAAATATCATGAAAAAGTCATAGTATAGTATGTTGTCAAAATATCATAAAAAAGTCATAGTATATTATGTCGTCAAAATTATTTTAAAAAAAAGTCATAGTATAGTATGTCGTCAAAATATCATGAAAAAGTCATAGTATAGCATGTCGTCAAAATATCATAAAAAACGTCATAGTATAGCATGTTGTCAAAATATCATAAAAAAGTCATAGTATAGTATGTTGTCAAAATATCATAAAAAAAGTCATAGTATAGTATGTTGTCAAAATATCATAAAAAAACGTCATAGTATAGTATGTTGTCAAAACATCATAAAAAAACCTCATAGTATAGTATGTTGTCAAAATATCAGAAAAAAGTCATAGTATATTGTGTCGTCAAAATATCATAAAAAAGTCATAGCATAGTATGTTGTCAATTTTTTTTTTTTAAAAAGTCATAGTATAGTATGTCGTCAAAATATCATAAAAAAGTCATAGTATATTGTGTCGTCAAAATATCATAAAAAAGTCATAGCATAGTATGTTTTCAATTTTTTTTTTAAAAAAAGTCATAGTATAGTATGTTGTCCAAATATCATAAAAAACGTCATAGTATAGTATGTCGTCAAAATATCATGAAAAAGTCATAGTATAGTATGTTGTCAAAATATCATAAAAAAGTCATAGTATAGTATGTTGTCAAAATTATTTTAAAAAAAAGTCATAGTATAGTATGTCGTCAAAATATCATGAAAAAGTCATAGTATAGCATGTCGTCAAAATATCATAAAAAACGTCATAGTATAGCATGTTGTCAAAATATCATAAAAAAGTCATAGTATAGTATGTTGTCAAAATATCATAAAAAAGTCATAGTATAGTATGTTGTCAAAATATCATAAAAAAACGTCATAGTATAGTATGTTGTCAAAACATCATAAAAAAACGTCATAGTATAGTATGTTGTCAAAATATCAGAAAAAAGTCATAGTATATTGTGTCGTCAAAATATCATAAAAAAGTCATAGCATAGTATGTTGTCAAATTTTTTTTTAAAAAAAGTCATAGTATAGTATGTTGTCAAAATATCATAAAAAAACGTCATAGTATAGTATGTTGTCAAAACATCATAAAAAAACGTCATAGTATAGTATGTTGTCAAAATATCATAAAAAAGTCATAGTATAGTATGTTGTCAAAATATCATAAAAAAGTCATAGTATATTGTGTCGTCAAAATATCATAAAAAAGTCATAGTATAGTATGTCGTCAAAATATCATGAAAAAGTCATAGCATAGTATGTTGTCAAATTTTTTTTTTAAAAAGTCATCGTATAGTATGTCGTCAAAATATCATGAAAAAGTCATAGCATAGTATGTTGTCAAATTTTTTTTTTAAAAAGTCATCGTATAGTATGTCGTCAAAATATCATGAAAAAGTTATAATATAGTATGTTGTCAAAATATCATAAAAAAGTCATAGTATATTATGTCGTCAAAATATCATAAAAAAAGTCATAGCATAGTATGTTGTCAAAATTATTTTAAAAAAAGTCATAGTATAGTATGTCATCAAAATGTCATAAAAAAGTCATAGTATAGTATGTCATGAAAATGTCATAAAAAAAGTCATAGTATAGTATGTCGTCAAAATTATTTTAAAAAAAGTCATAGTATAGTATGTCATCAAAATATCATAAAAATCCGTCAAAGTATAGCATGTCATCAAAATATCATAAAAAAACTCATAGTATAATATATCGTCAAAATATATAAAAAAACTCATAGTGTAGTATGTTGTCAAAATATCATAAAAAAGTCATAGTATATTGTGTCGTCAAAATATCATTAAAAAAGTCATAGCATAGTATGTTGTCAAAATTATTTAAAAAAAAGTCATAGTATAGCATGTCGTCAAAATATCATAAAAAAAGTCATAGTATAGCATGTCGTCAAAATTATTTAAAAAAACGTCATAGTATAGTATGTCGTCAAAATTATTTTAAAAAAAGTCATAGTATAGCATGTCGTCAAAATATCATAAAAAAAGTCATAGTATAGTATGTTGTCAAAATTATTTAAAAAAAAGTCATAGTATAGTGTGTCGTCAAAATATCATAAAAAAAGTCATAGCATAGTATGTTGTCAAAATTATTAAAAAAAAAGTCATAGTATAGTATGTCATCAAAATGTCATAAAAAAGTCATAGTGTAGTATGTCGTCAAAATATCATAAAAAACGTCATAGTATAGTACATTGTCAATTTTTTTTTTTTAAAAAAGTCATAGTATAGTATGTCGTCAAAATTATTTTAAAAAAAGTCATAGTATAGTATGTCGTCAAAATTATTTTAAAAAAAGTCATAGTATAGTATGTCATCAAAATGTCATAAAAAAGTCATAGTATAGTATGTCGTCAAAATTATTTTAAAAAAAGTCATAGTATAGTATGTCGTCAAAATTATTTTAAAAAAAGTCATAGTATAGTATGTCATCAAAATGTCATAAAAAAGTCATAGTATAGTATGTTGTCAAAATATCATAAAAAAGTCATAGTATATTGTGTCGTCAAAATATCATAAAAAAGTCATAGCATAGTATGTTGTCAATTTTTTTTTTTTAAAAAGTCATAGTATAGTATGTCGTCAAAATATCATGAAAAAGTCATAGCATAGTATGTTGTCAAATTTTTTTTTTAAAAAAGTCATAGTATAGTATGTTGTCAAAATATCATAAAAAAACGTCATAGTATAGTATGTTGTCAAAACATCATAAAAAAACGTCATAGTATAGTATGTTGTCAAAATATCATAAAAAAGTCATAGTATAGTATGTTGTCAAAATATCATAAAAAAGTCATAGTATATTGTGTCGTCAAAATATCATAAAAAAGTCATAGTATAGTATGTCGTCAAAATATCATGAAAAAGTCATAGCATAGTATGTTGTCAAATTTTTTTTTTAAAAAGTCATCGTATAGTATGTCGTCAAAATATCATGAAAAAGTCATAGCATAGTATGTTGTCAAATTTTTTTTTTAAAAAGTCATCGTATAGTATGTCGTCAAAATATCATGAAAAAGTTATAATATAGTATGTTGTCAAAATATCATAAAAAAGTCATAGTATATTATGTCGTCAAAATATCATAAAAAAAGTCATAGCATAGTATGTTGTCAAAATTATTTTAAAAAAAGTCATAGTATAGTATGTCATCAAAATGTCATAAAAAAGTCATAGTATAGTATGTCATGAAAATGTCATAAAAAAAGTCATAGTATAGTATGTCGTCAAAATTATTTTAAAAAAAGTCATAGTATAGTATGTCATCAAAATATCATAAAAATCCGTCAAAGTATAGCATGTCATCAAAATATCATAAAAAAACTCATAGTATAATATATCGTCAAAATATATAAAAAAACTCATAGTGTAGTATGTTGTCAAAATATCATAAAAAAGTCATAGTATATTGTGTCGTCAAAATATCATTAAAAAAGTCATAGCATAGTATGTTGTCAAAATTATTTAAAAAAAAGTCATAGTATAGCATGTCGTCAAAATATCATAAAAAAAGTCATAGTATAGCATGTCGTCAAAATTATTTAAAAAAAAGTCATAGTATAGTATGTCGTCAAAATTATTTTAAAAAAAGTCATAGTATAGCATGTCGTCAAAATATCATAAAAAAAGTCATAGTATAGTATGTTGTCAAAATTATTTTAAAAAAAGTCATAGTATATTGTGTCGTCAAAATATCATGAAAAAGTCATAGTATAGTATGTTGTCAAAATTATTTAAAAAAAAGTCATAGTATAGTGTGTCGTCAAAATATCATAAAAAAAGTCATAGCATAGTATGTTGTCAAAATTATTAAAAAAAAAGTCATAGTATAGTATGTCATCAAAATGTCATAAAAAAGTCATAGTATAGTATGTCGTCAAAATTATTTTAAAAAAAGTCATAGTATAGTATGTCATCAAAATGTCATAAAAAAAGTCATAGTGTAGTATGTCGTCAAAATATCATAAAAAACGTCATAGTATAGTACATTGTCAATTTTTTTTTTTAAAAAAGTCATAGTATAGTATGTCGTCAAAATTATTTTAAAAAAAGTCATAGTATAGTATGTCGTCAAAATTATTTTAAAAAAAGTCATAGTATAGTATGTCATCAAAATGTCATAAAAAAGTCATAGTATAGTATGTCGTCAAAATTATTTTAAAAAAAGTCATAGTATAGTATGTCGTCAAAATTATTTTAAAAAAAGTCATAGTATAGTATGTCATCAAAATGTCATAAAAAAGTCATAGTATAGTATGTTGTCAAAATATCATAAAAAAGTCATAGTATATTGTGTCGTCAAAATATCATAAAAAAAGTCATAGCATAGTATATTGTCAAAATTTTTTTAAAAAAAAGTCATAGTATAGTATGTCATGAAAATGTCATAAAAAAAGTCATAGTATAGTATGTCGTCAAAATTATTTTAAAAAAAGTCATAGTATAGTATGTCATCAAAATGTCATAAAAAAGTCATAGTATAGTATGTCATGAAAATGTCATAAAAAAAGTCATAGTATAATATATCGTCAAAATATATAAAAAAAGTCATAGTGTAGTATGTCGTCCAAATATCATTTTAACCAGGAGAGACGCGTTTTTACAGTAAAATAATATTTATTAACATGTGCATACAAGAATGCAAAACGTGATAAGGTTTTGGCGATTAGACCCTGTAGAGATGGTGTGATTTAAGGAGCATGGTGAATACATAGTTGAAGAGGGACATCCCCGCATTTGGGGCCTTGATGCTGGTGGTGGAAGAGATGGCGGAGATGCGATGACAGGAAGATGGAGAAACGATGATCATCTGGATGAGTTGAAGAGTGAGCCTGTTTTGAGCTTGACCTGGACTCTGGATAAGATGGCTGGAGGTGACCGGGGTGAAGGTGGTTGTGGAGATTCCGCCTGAAATGATGGCTGACAGCAGCAGAAATTCAAAATTTTGCAGTGGCATCCTGATTGGCTGAGAGAGATTGTGGCAAAGCATGATTGGATAACTAGAAAGGTGAATGCCTATAGTCAGCTGATGAGAGGAAGCAGTGGGAGTGGGATGGAGAGAGTTATGAATGAATGAGCACATGAAAGGTCTTGCTGATTGACCTTACGCTGAGCTTCATAAAAAAATCATTGTATAGTATGTCATCCAAATATTATAGAATATGTCATAGTATAGTATGTCATTAAAAAGTTTTATAAAGTTCATGTCAGAGGTTGCTGACCTCATTCCAGGTGTTTTCTAACAGCAGAATACAACAGCGAACCTACTTTTCCACCAGCAGAATGAGGCACTTTCAGATGTTGTCCCAAATGCAGTCAAAAGTTACTGCAGCAGAGTGCACCTTGGCTGACCGTCCAGTTGGTTTATAGTTGTGGATTAAATAGAACTTCAAACCACATAATTCTTGCAGATAAAGGCTTTCGAAAAGAAGGCACTCTGCCTCAGGGAGTGTCAGTGACTAACGCTCTGCTGCTTGCGCTCTGCTTTGTTTACATTCTTTTGTGGATATACTTGTTTTTCCTGCTAAAAGCTACAGAAAGTAGATCCTGGATACTTATAAAGCATTGGGACTTTAATTTTTGAAAGATACAGAGGACTACTGCCATATTTTCACCACTTTTTCACCACTTACTGTGTGAGCAGGGCCGAGGCACAGTGCAAGCCTTTTGCTGTGTCTGTGACTGGAAACCTGTGATTAGAACAAGGACAAGACGGCAAAACCTGTGAGCTGCACAGAGTGTGAGCGACTGACCGAGACGATAAGGCAGCTTCAAAAAAAGAACGAAACGCTACAACAAATTTGTGAGAGTGAGCAATTCATTGACTCTGTGGCAGCTAACATACAAGGTGCTGATGGACAGACTTTTATGTATGGAAATACAACAAATGTGGAGCATAGCATCGCTGACCTGGCTGACAGAATCCCATGGATATGTCCTAACACCACTGGATCAGCTGCAGAGGCTCCCAAACTGGCCTTCCCTAACGACCCTCCCTACTGGCACAGGACTGGTGCTCGACCAAAAGCATCAACTCCAGCCAGGACCTGGGCTGACGTCGTTAGACGCAAAGGCAAACCCAGCAGGAAATCAGTCAAGAGAGTCCCTACGCTCACCCCTCCACTTGAACTCTCTCTACAGAACAGGTACGATGCACTAGCTCCAAATGAAATGTGTGACAATACCAACTACACTGAACCCACGCAGGCCAATCACACCTCTGGTATTAAAACCACTGCTAGACCCAAGGCCAGAAAAAACTATGCTAACACCACACCTGATCAGCCAGACACCATCCTGATCGGAGACTCAATAACCAAGCATGTAAGAATGGCAAAGACTGAAAATCTAACAGTGTCTGACACGTCTGTCAGGGAGCTAACCGAGTTGTTGCCAGTGATCCTCTCTACACACCCAAGTAACATGAGGATCATCATCCATGCTGGGTCTTTTGACATTCTACGAAGAAAAACTGGCTCTGAGATCCTGAAAAAAGACTTTTCCCTGCTCCTGGAGAAACTGAGTGACTGTCAGTCACAAAATGTGTTCATTTCTGGTCCCATTCCAACCCTGGCGAAAGGAATCGAGTCTTTTACCAGACTCCTTGCCCTGAATACATGGCTGACATCGGCATGCTTCACTCATGGGATAAAGTTTATTGACAATTTTAACATCTTTTGGAACTGTAAGGATCGCTTTCAGCGTGATGGGATTCATCCGAACATCACTGGATGCAGACTACTTGGGGCCAATCTACGTCATGCTCTTGGAATGCCATACCAAAACAAGAATGGACAGATAAGAGCCAAGGACAAGTACGGGGCACAGAGACAGACAGCCTGCATCTCTCCCCCTTCACCTGACCCTTTGCTCCACATCACCCAAGGCATTCAGAGGATGTCCCTGTCCCAGTCAGGGATCCAACAACCCCCCTCCTGCCCTTCACCACAACCACCAAGGAGCCAACGTCGCCTGTCTGTTGTTTGCATTGATTTTGACTGTGTTGTTATAGTGGGTGATTTTAACATTCACATTGATAATCCCAAAGATGGCAGTGCGAAAGAACTTTTCTACATCCTGGAGAACTTTGAACTTTCCCAGCATGTAACAGAGACAACACACAATAAGGGACATATTTTAGATCTAATTATCTCCAAAGGGCTCAACATTTCTGAGGTTGTGGTGACTGATGTTACCTTTTCTGATCATTACTGTGTTTTCTTTAAAATGGCCATCTCCGCTGACACCAGTAAAATTTCAACAGAGGTAATCAGAAAACGCTATATCAACGAAAACACCTGTACACTATTCACCCAGGATTTTACATCCACACCAGCTCTGCCCTCAGTCTCTGTCAATGATCTGGTTCATAGTTTCAGCTCTAAAGCTTTGAATATTATGGACAATATTGCCCCCATGAAGGTCAAAGTTGTCTGGTAAGAAAAAACCACCATGGAGGAACGCAACACGGGTAAAAGCTCAAAAAAGAGAATGTAGAAAAGCAGAACTCAGGTGGCGAAAAACCAAACTCCAGGTTCATTATGACATCTATAAGGAAAGTCTGCGCATCTATAACTTGGAGCTAAAAAAGGCGCGGCAGTCCTTTTTCTCTGAGATTATCAACAAAAATAACAACAATGCACAGACTCTATTTACTGTAGTTGACAGACTGACAAACCCATCAGCGTCAGTCCCTCCTGAACTGCTATCCACCAAGGCATGCAATGACTTTGCTTCTTTTTTCACAGACAAGGTTTTAAAGATAAGACAGACAGTCTGTAACTCCAACACAGTGGCTATTTCACCAGTGCCTCACTACTCCAGTTAATTTGGCACTTTTTCACCCATTAAATTATGCTACTTTGACATAGTTAGAAACCTTAGGTCCACTACCTGCTGCCTTGACACTCTGCCAACAAGCTTTTTTAAAGATGTTTTTAACTGCATAGCATCAGATATACTACAGATAGTCAATTGTTCTCTTCAGTCAGGCCTTTTCCCAACGGCCCTGAAGACTGCAGTCATTAAACCTCTCTTAAAAAAGCCTAATCTGGATGCCTCAGTAATAAATAACTACAGGCCCATATCAAACCTATCATTTTTAGGAAAGATCATTGAAAAGGTTGTTTTTCAGCAACTTAACACCTTCTTGGAGCAAAACACTTCCTTTGATGCCTTTCAGTCTGGATTTCGCGCACATCACAGCACTGAGACTGCACTTGTAAAAGTTTTAAATGACATTCATCTGAGCAGTGATGCATCAAAGATTTCGGTTCTGGTATTACTGGACCTCAGTTGACCATAAGATACTGCTCGACAGACTAGAAAAGTTTGTGGGACTTTCTGGCACTGTGCTAAGTTGGTTTAAATCTTATTTACAAGACAGGGATTTCTTTGTGTCACTTGGCAATTATGAATCTGTGCGAACAAAAATTACATGTGGAGTTCCTCAAGGGTCCATTCTTGGGCCTCTTCTGTTCAACATCTATATGCTCCCTCTTGCTCAGATTATGGAATATCATAACATCTCCTACCATACTTATGCAGATGACACACAACTTTACATAACAGTGTCACCAGATGACTACAGTCCCCTACATCTGCATTGACGAAATCAATATGTTATGAAGCATCCAGACCCCTCAGATCATCTGGAACAGGTTTACTCAGTGTTCCCAGGATCAAAACCAAACACGGTGAAGCAGCCTTCAGTTTCTATGCTCCCAGCCTGTGGAACAAACTTCCAGAATATCTGAGGTCGGCTGAAACTGTCAGCTCATTTAAATCAGGGCTTAAAACATTACTATTTACTGCAGCTTACCAGTGAACTAGATATGTAACTTATTGTTAGGATAATCTGTAGCTATTGTTTTTATATTTGTCTGCTGTTGCTTTATGTTTGCTTTTTAAATGCATTTTCTGCACTGTTTTTAACTATTTATTGTCTTGCTTTTAGCTTTTGTTTTTAATGATCTATTGTTCCTT
Organism: Epinephelus awoara; assembly: GCA_035609425.1. NCBI lineage: Eukaryota > Metazoa > Chordata > Actinopteri > Perciformes > Serranidae > Epinephelus > Epinephelus awoara. Next base: position 39,575,576 of record CM069303.1, on the reverse strand, counting down.
TAATGTTTTCTCTTGTAAAGCACATTGAATTGCCTTGTGTATGAATGGTGCTATATAAATAAAATTGCCTTGCCTTGCCTTGCCTTGCCTAAGGCACCATGAGGCCGAACCTCTGGCTCATGTGAGCATTGCCAGGAAACTCATTGAGGTTGCCCTTTAAACGACCTGTGAAAAATTGCTCAGATGTAACTGGCTGTTTCATGGGTCTGTATGTGAAGAGGTCCAAAGAGGAAATCCTGCAGAATGGTGGCATTTGTGTGCACCAAGTGTGAAAGTGAGGCCACCTGAAATAACTGTGGTCAGCTGATAATGACATAGCCTATAAAACAGGAAGCCCTCTTGAGTTGCTGCTGTTAAACACTCAGCATGTATCACAGGGATATCACACTGTCGTAAGGTGAACATATGTACACCAGCACAGCACACCGTTTGGTTCAGTGTAGGTGTGAATCCAACCAGCGGATTGTTTCTGAGGATTTTTGCTCTGCTTAGTGTCATTAGTATCTGCGTTATACAGACGCTGATGCTGATTTACATGAGACACCTGTAGTGAAACAAGAGACCTAGTGCAGATATCCATCAGCTGTGTCTAGGAGCATGTTGGTGTGAAACAGGAAGTGCAGAGGCATCCCTCAACACTCTCCCTTCCCAAAGATAGAAGGGTTGAATCTCATTCAGTTTTCCCCAGCGGCTCCCTCACAGTCAAGATGGTGGCACTGATAGCAGAAACTAGGACAGGGACACTACAAAGAATATGTGTTGCATTCTACTGTCTTCAACAGGGGGCCATGACCCACTGTGGGGAGCAGGAAGTCCTCAGAGTTAGTGCATTAGGGCAGCCAAATTATTGTTTTATTTTTTCTATTTTTTTATTTTCAAAAATTAAAACATGTATAATCGTATTCTTCACCTCTCTGAAAAAGTAAATTCAGGTCAAGACTGCTGCTTTGAAGGTGATATGGCCCTCTGCTTGACAGCCTCCATCAACCCAGTTTAATATGCACCTCATGAGGACCCGTACACATGCCATGTTTTTTTGCACCCTAAAATTCATTATTTTCAATGGCCTCTGCGCCTTTTTTTCAGGGCGCAACAACTGCACCCTGAGACCAACCAACCACAGCTGACAGAGATGTTTCCCTTCTTCCCTAAATATCAGTCTGTGTTGAATATGAAGAAGAAGTTGAGCTGCCAGGGCTTCACATCTGTCCTACCTCACATTTTCCAGGCAGTTAAAGATGTGCATGTGTACGGCCCCTTATATTCAGCAGGGGCCCCTGTTCAGTTTCTCATTCAGTTAAGGGGTCCTAGGCCTGAAAAATGTTGCAGATCTCTGGCTTAAAGCATTTAAACAATTACAAATCAGATTACAAAATACATGTGAGCAAAAACTCAACATGCAATATATGAATTAATAAAAAGTTTCTAATCACCAAGCAAACATTTTCTTTCATCCACCATGTTTGTGCACATATGACATCGACTCAGCAAGTCATGTACCAAAGTTGTCACTGACTTCAGGGGGTGTTCATGTGAGTTTTTCCAGTTGGGAAGTCATTTCTCCAAACATTCCAAGACCACACGAAAGGAGGGTTAATCTGCAGATGCTCCAGGTAGAAATGTTGTCAGTTTTTGAGCCATGGCAAAGTCCTTGTGAAAGAGGGCTTGTACTGAGCCGATCCCTAGCCAGAAATTCCGTTTGCTAAATGATTTTGTCAATCACTTGTGGCTCCTGCCAGCTGGTTCAGAGGAATGAAGAACATCAGAGTCAGTAACGGTATAAAACAGTCAATCGCCACAACCAAGAGAGGTCTTTGAGCATAAAGTCATCAGTGTGCTCAGAATTATCAGGCTGGTGAAGTGAAAGAAATGTGCGGATTGCTGCAAAGAGGGGGTGAGTGAAGCAAAGAGCAATGAGAGTAAAAAGCAAAGGAAAACTTTTATGTTGTTGTGTGAATCAGCACGTGACGCTGAATCAAATATCTGAAGTCCGTTTGATTCCAAGTAACAGTGGATGATATGAAGAATGTCTCAGGGTTATGAGGCAACACAGACATGCCTTTAGACTACCTGTTCTGAGATCTGACTGAGCTGTGTGGGTGAACTGACAGTGTATGGACCATTTGTTCACCTGCTGTACCAGACATTTACACAGGAAGTCAGCTGACCTGCGTGGTGTAATGAAGAGGATGTTTATGTGTCACAGTGGAAAAGACAGACCATGTGGTATTGGTAGATATACTATGTTCCAATGTCACCTCCCACGGTATATCAAAAGTAAAAGGAAATGGATGATGGTGGAGCGACTGTAGGCGAGCTCTATGTACACACATACACAGAAACACACACACACACACACATACACACACACATGGTGGGGGAGGGAGCTGATCAGATGGGCAGCCTGATGGACTGTGGTACAGGTGGAAAAATAAATGGTTTTGTGACATAGAGCAGAACACCACAGACTTTCCCAAATACACAAGAAAGGAAAAATTAACTCCTTACTCCTACTTACATGTTCTTGTCTCGGACTGTGCTTTGATTAATCTTCTTTACAAAGAAGTGGTTGTTGATGCGCGAACGCAGCAAATGTCATCTGAGGTCAGCTCTAGACCGCACTGAGGGTCTATCAGGAAGTCATTCATAATCTTAATCATGGAGTAAAGCAGTGAAGCCAGTCAAGCCAAGTCAATTAAGTTTCAAGTGCTATAAAGATAAGAGTTTATTTCTATTACAGATGCTGAAGCTTCCACTCAACTTTTCACAGTTACTGTCATGAGTCCTCATGAGTCTTCAGTATACCTGCTTATGAAATTGATGCAAAGGTGATAATGCCAGGCTTAACAGGAATCGGAGGAGAAATCAAAATGTGCAAAACTAACCAACACCTTCCTTTGAATTTGTCTTACTCTTGTTTAGTGCACTTACACAGTCAGCTGACCTCAGGCCTCACCCATATCATTTTTAGAAATTTACTAAAAGCTAATAAGTGTGGTCCTAAATTTAAAACAGAATCTGAACTTAAGTCACTTGCAGATTTTCTAAGTTTACATACACAACTGCGTGTGAGAGCTGGAAGCTGGAAGCTGTTAGCTGTGGCTGCTACAACAGCAATTTCGCAAATCTTTTAGCTCCACCCACAGGTGGCTCTGTATCAAATGCTACAGACTTGTGCTACAGACATTTCCCATTTGTACAACCTTGCTGAATTTGGTATACATGGGATTTTACATTGAAGAGATATGGTAGTTAATAAGTAGTATGGTGGTGTTTTACTAATGGCCACAAGGTGGGGCTACTGATGACATTGTTTATACGTCAATCACTTGTCATGGAGAACTTGTTTACCAAGTTTCATTTTATGAAAGTAAACTGAATTGTAAAAGTATCATGTTTTATGTTACTGTTGCGCCCCCTGGAGGCAGATTTCTATGCCATTTCAAACACTTGTGCAATGTGGCTGTGTGGACAACATTGTCACATTTGGTTGCAATCCAATCTTCCATTAAAGAGTTATGGCCCATGAAGAGCATCAGGCCAAGGCTTCATAGGTTTGGATGATGTTGCATTATACCCAAAACAAACTTGAATTTTGTTTGGGGTCATCTAAATGTGGTATGTACCAAGTTAAGTGAAGATTAGATGGAATATGTGCTAAGAGAAGCAAAAAAATGTGCATATAAATTCATTCATTCATTTACTGAAAACCCTTATCCTGTTCAGGGTCGGAGCCTATCCCAGCTGACACTGGGTGAGAGGCAGGGTTCACCCTGGACAGGTCACCAGACTATCACAGGACTGACACATAGAGACAAACAACCATTCACACTCACATTCACACCTACGGACAACCTGCATGTCTTTGGACTGTGGGAGGAAGCTGGAGCACCTGGAGGAAACCCACGCTGACACAGGGAGAACATACAAGCTCCACACAGAAGGGCTCCCAGACCCTGGGTTCAGGCCCCCCACCCTGGGTTCGAACCAGGAACCCCGTTGCTGTAAGGCAACAATGCTAACTGCTGCACAACCGTGCTGCCATGCGCACATAAAATAGGTATGGATGCCTAGAATCATAGATCTCCTGAAGAAGATGAAGTTGAAATTTGTTTGACAAATGATACAGAAGTAAATAAATGCCAAAAAACCCCGAGCAGATTACAATAAAACTGAAAAGTATAAATTTGAATTGAAAAGTTCTGAAGCAAAAGTGTGTCAGAGTTTAAATGTGTGTCTTACAGTATTAAAAGCTGAATTAACTTAATTTTCTTCCTGAGTTAAGTTTTTTTCTGAGCTCACAGACTGATTAAATCGGAGATCGGAGTCTGATGTCATGTTCTCACCCACCACACATTAACACACATTTTACCTGACCGCAAATGTCAGCTAACAGAGGAAGGGGGGTGATGTGGTGAGACTGTTTGATATTCCACTTATTTTCTAACACCCCTGATGTTGTAATTAAACATACCCCTGGATGTTTGGTTCTGGAAAAAAAAAGCCCACACCTCTGACCAAAAAATATTATATATAGATACAGACTTATGATGTAAAAGAAATGACGCAGAAGCTGAAAAGTCCCTTCACCAGTGAAGGACAAGAAGAGGAATCGCTCACACGGTAGGAGAAAAGATCTACTATAGATTAAACTCAAGACACTGGTTACGAGACTGAGCTCATAAACTCAGTCAGTTTTCTACCTCTGCTTGCTCCCAGCAGGCACAGTACCTGAAGACCAGTTAGTGTGCCAGACACAAGCTTTGCAACTAACTTTCCAGCAACAAGGAGAACCAAGTCAAATTAGCACCAGACTTCTAACTCTGCAAGGACACCGAGCAACCTGACTCCTCAGATCTGCATTTTTGGAACAAGGACACAGCAAAGACTGCAACTGCAACCCATGTTCCTTCCAGCCTTCGGCTGCCAGCTAACAAAAGCAGCACGCCCCTCCATCCATGTGACTACTGAGCATAGCAAGCTATTACAGCAGTACAGCCTGAGCAGGACTCTTAGCCTTTATCAGTGTATGTGTTACATGTGTTGATCGCTTTTAAATGAGCTATTGTTCTTGATTGATCTTCTCATAGTCAGTGTAGTGTGCACTGGACGTATACTATATGTGGATAACTAAAACTACACACAAATTATATCACCACAACTCAACAGGTGAACTCTGCACCAGCCGCCCCTGTGACTGGAGGCCAACATTTACTGCAGCGCTAAAAGATAAAACCATATAATTTACTAAAATACAGATAAAACAATGCACAATGAATAACCCAAAATATAATATAACATAAACTGCAATCAGCACTTTGCCTGTAAATTAAGCACAACACATGTTAATCTTCATCCACCCAGAGGCAAACATTGTTTAAAATTAAATGACAAAATGTCAGAAAGTGAAGGCAGTCGTAGGTATGGGTATAAATATTACAGAGAACAGCAAATAATCAGCGTGGGAACTAACTGCACAACACCAACAGCACAGTTTATTAACTAATTACATGTGTAATCATGATTTAATGGGTGCAGCAGTAGAGCTCCACACACTGTAGGTAGCAGCTGTATCAGCTGGGTACTGTGTGAAATTGGGTGTTAAGTAGCCGGATGGCTTAGAAATAGAAACTCACTATGATAATGCTGATCTTGACACCATCTGTCAGATGGCAGCTGGGTAAACAGTGCGTGTGTGTGTGTGTGTGTGGTAAGACACACTGACTATCACACAGGCCATCTGCAGAGAAGTGTGTAGGAAGTGTCTGAATGGCTGGGAGCTCCCTGCCAATCATCTGCCTTACAGTTCTCACAGCACCACCCTCTACAGAGGGTTGCAGTTGTGTGCACAGCTACCAAACCATAAAGTGATGCAATCAGTCAGTGGTGCATCGGTTAAAGTTCCACCAGGCCCATGTGCCAGATTTCTCACAACTCTCGAAGAGGAAGAGGCATTGAAACACACTTAGGATGTTATCAGAGCTGCCATTCTACGTCACTTACTGCACCTAAAGTTCACTACTTCTTTGTTTTTGTCGCACAAATAAGTAATTTGTTTATAACTAGTCCATACTCATTGGTAGCTTTGTCACCTTCTACCTGTGCCAATCCTCAATGCCTATGTGCAGTTTCACATAGATTGACCACGTCAGTGAGTAGAAAAACAGTTTCCATGATTATGTACAGCATACCATACCATGACTTAGTCATACCAAACATTAGTGGTGATGGGTGAAACCCTTGAGATGTTATACACCTTTATGTGATGAGCCACGCCCTCCGCAATATTCATTGCCTTATAGAAGCTCAGTTTTAGTAAGTTTTCCAACTTTTGCCAAGAGGGAACTTTAGATATTGGTCCCTAGATTATGTTCACCCAGTTTCATGCAGATTGCTCAAACTTCCTAGGAAGAGATCCATTTGAAGTGTTTTTCAAAACATTCAAAATGGTGGAAAATCTATATAAGCGGAAGTTATGGGTTCTTGAGGCAAATGTGTTCCTCATGAGGAGAGGCATCTCTGTGCAAAGTTTCATGTCTCTACCACATACGGGGCATGAGATATGCCCATTCAAAGTTTGACATTTCAATGGGTTGCTATAGCGCCCCCCTTTGGCCAATTGATGTAATATTGCTTCATTGGCATCCTCCCATGACCCTCTACCACTGTGCCACATTTCACATGGATTGACCAAGTCAGTGAGGAGAAAAACGTGGAACAGACACACACACAAAGTTTTCGTCATTATATTGTAAGATTATGCAAAAATATATACTTACAAAACTTAAAGGTGGTTGGTTTGTTTCAGCTGCCACTGGGTTATTTTTTTCAAATCATTCTCACTCCAACCACGTCACATATAGGCGTTTGGTCATGGACTTTCCACATCCAGATACGTAGTGCAAGGTACCACGTTATGTCTGTTACATGCATTGTGTTCTTTGTAAATATACTTACGTTTTCAGCTTGGGTTTAGGCAACAAAAACATTTGGCAACAGGGTTTTGATTATTATAGGGTTTTATTTATTTATAATCTCACGGGAAGCGAACACTGCTCTCCTGGGTGTTGGTGTTTGTTGGACTCATCCTCCACCCCTCCCCTCCGCCCCACTCGGACTTACGCCGCCTTATTTTGTTCTTGTCCCACTACCTTTCTCCCTGAAGCTGCCATATGTCGTGTATCATGCCGACGTTAAAGGGTGGCTTTTCTCTTCAGTGTCTGATGCCACACGTCACTGCCCAAGCGCTGGATTTCGACAACTTCGGAGTGAGTCCAGGTTGATTTTTCCCCCTGTAGTTCCAACACATTCTAATTCCAACACTGACGCCCTCTCATGCCCCTCTGTGTGTGATACTGATGCAGGAGGCACCCTTTAGCATCCCTGTGTGATGCACTCTTTAGCATCTGTATGTGACGCACAGCTGTCATGTGGCTGCAGTTTGGTTTAAGCAACAAAACTACTTGGTTAGGCTTAGAGAAAAACATGATGCCTTGTGTTCCAGATCTATACATGGGCCAAAGATGATGCACACTGGCATGATGTGTGGTCCCATGCATGCTGACTCACATGAGGACCAGGCAGAGAATAATAATTCACATACTTCAACAAATAAATTAGTAAACGTATATAAACATTCTAGTGCATTGCTTATTACTTAACTACATTCACTGAATGTATGGGCTCGCCAGCCATGTGAAGAAATACAGACACAGAGTAAACCAAGTATGTGGTTACAAAATAAGGCATTCATCTGAAAAGACCACTGTCAACATTTAGCAGCCCGATAACAGCGAAAATAAAGGACTTAGAGTAACGATTGTGGTGTGTTTTTGTTGTCCACTTTTGATGATTGACTCCATGTTCACGTCGAACTGCAGTTGGGAGTCGAGCAGGGTCCCCAGATACTTTTAAGTGTCAACAATCTAAACCTACTTGTCTTGTTTAGTGCTATCTTTGGGTTAATCATCATTTTTCCTAAAATCAATGATAAGTTCTGTAGTTTTTGACATGTTGAGGTCGAGGAAGTCAGCATCACACCAATTAACAAAAGCAGGTAGGGCACAATCATGGTCTGACTGAGCTCTGAAGAAGATGGTCAATGGACTGCACTTGTCTTCCGACCACTCAAAGCACTTTAACACGACATGTCACTTTCACTCATTCACACACTCACTCACACACTGGTTGCCGAGGCTGCCATACAAGGTACCTCCTGCTTCTCAGTAACCATTCACTTGCACTCACACAGCAATTTGGGGTTCAGTATCTTGCCCAAGGTAGTGGACAACCGCACTCTACCTCTGAGCCACAGCCACTCTAAGACGAGACAGAAGTGAAGTGTTGTCAGAGGACATTATCAGGTAGCAACCCTTTTAGACACCTGTAGCTGTCCATGAACAAAATAAATAGCAAAGGGGAAAGAACACAACCCTGGAGTGACTATGTGTTTGAAGCCAGGGCGTTGGACATAACTCCGTTGACTAAAACCTGTTGGGTTCTGTCCGGTAAGAAGCTGAAAGGCAACAAACAATAGAAGCTGATCAGGAAAGTTAAAACAGAAAAATAATTGGGTTTCTTCATGTCCTTATACACCGATCAGCCAAGACATTAAAACCACTGGCAGGTGAAGTGAATAACATCGATCATTTCATAACAATGCAATGTTCTGCAAGGAAACCTTTGACCCTGGCATTCACATGGATGCCTCTTTACGCACTCCACCCACCTAAACATTGTTACAGCCCAAGTAACCCCACTGATTGCAACAGTACCTCTGACGACAGTAGCCCCCCAGCTAGGCAATGCACCATACTACACTGTAAAAAGGTCCTTTGCCTAGGCCTCGACAGGTCAGAGCCAAGTCCAATCTATGGTGGAGCCTCTGGCCTGTCGAGGCATGAAGACAGGACCTCTGGGGGTGTCCTGCGTTGTCTGGCACCAAGGTGTTGTCAACAGATCCTGTGAGTCTTGTGGGTTGCAAGGTAAGGCACCAGTATGCCCAGTGGATGTTTGATCTGATTAGGAACTGGGGAATTGGACGGCCAGGCTGACGCCTTGAGCTCTTTGTCACAGCCATTCCCGAGCAGTTTTTGTGGTGGCACGTGTCCTGCCTGTCCTTGTCCTCACGTTTTCATGATGTGACTCTGTAGGTCTAATGTTTGTTGACAGTTAGGCTGCTCATTTCTATCCAGTTTTCACTTAGCAGCCAAAGTAGAGTATGAGAGCAGTTAAAGTAATTTAATTCAACTGAAGCCAATTAACCCTTCGCTAAGTCTCGTCCCTGGACACAGACTGGCCAATTATAACGTAGCATCGGGCTGGCTCAGACCAGGGTCCAACAACAACAACACAGCTGTGCTCCATTGACTCTGATGCAGTCGTTTCAGATCTCCTTCATTTCCAGGCTGGTTTTGTGGATGTGGGGCACGTCTTGTATTAATGATACTCGTTTCCTGGAGAGGTTGGAAAAAGATATACGTTTCTTCCCTGTTCCAAAACCAAAATCAAACCCTGCAAAGTGTAGGGTTAGCTAGCTAGCTACTGAACATATAGCCTACTGAATGTATACACATGCTGCTTTTGCTTTCTAACGATTCTACAAAGCGACCGACCCTGCTGTACAGGAACCAGTGAAGGGAAGCAGGGAAACTTTGCTGATATTCAACCAGCTGTGGTCACATTGTGCGCAGATGATGTTTTACTTCCCCCGTTGTTTTACTTCCCCTGGAGATTCCTGTCCATCCAGCAGCGGAGATCCGGGTGCTGGCAGCAAAAGCAAAGCCAAACACGGTTCATCTGCACACACTGTGATGCCACACAGCTGGTTCAATATCAGCAAAGTTTTCACTCTTTCATTTCTCCAAAAATATGATTTCTTCAGGGAGGGCAGTTAGTGACAGTGTGGGCTCCATGTTTACTGCGACAGCTTGTTGGACCATCACGAAGGGGCGGGGCTTAGCGAAGGGTCAATTAATGTTAGCTTATTCCAGAGGTTAGCGAACTAATTACAAAACCATTTCTGGGAAACAACTCTAAAAACCAGCGTTTCTTGGAGTATGAAACACAGCTCTGTTGTATTTTTTTAGTTTCTGTTTATTGTTGACTATTAAGTCTTTGTTATGGTGATTTGCTTTAACTAAGAAACAAAAGCGTAACCATTGTATGACAAATGTAATCATACCAAGATCTGATGTTCAGCACAAACCTAAGTGATTCTTTAGTTATCACAGTTTTTGTGTCCCTGTCAGAAACAAAAATAAATTTCTAATTTTTGGTTTTTGTCACACTAACTTGTCACTAAAAGGAGCATACAGGAATTAAAAATCAGTCATTATTTTTAATATATAAAAATTGTTCTTTTATATGTAGCTGTTGCTTTATTTCCCTTGTTCTTTAAATGTACGAATAATAAGAAAAACAACATTTTATATTGTGTCGATTATTTTGTGTATATTTGCACTGAAAGAAGACATGTTGCACTTTCTCCCTGTCTTTTCATAACACAGCATAGTATGTCAAAAAGCACTCTGAGGTAGTGCACAATGCTTGAGGGCACTTGGTTGGTGACCATTTCTTGTTCACTTTTTGCAGCGTAGGATAGTTTGATTCAGTTATAAAGGGTATCATTAAACACACCGTAGAGTTCAGACTCTACAGTGAACATAGTGAATAATAAACTTTGGATACAGTGTCTGTTTAAACACCCGCACATGTGATTCCATGCACCAAAATAGTGGGTGTGTAACCAGCATGATTGCAAACTTTTCCAAACACCACTGTGGAGTTGTGATCAAAAATGCAACTATTGTTACATCAGCAGGGTTGTGAAATTAAAGACACTTTGGGGTTGTGAAAGAGGAACAATGAAAAAACAATGGTAATACTAATTCAGCCTTTTCTAAATATAGTAACTGGATGTGCCTCCCAAACTTGCGTAACTAAACATAAAGAGTGCTTCCTAGGTATTCTATACACCCCCATGTCCTTAAACATGCGTAATATCTACGCATTTCTCAATTTCGGCAGCATTGCCATATGGTTATTACTAAAAACGTAACCAGTTACTTTGAGAAATTTCTTAAAGAAGTCAGGATGCCAAAACCAGTAAGATTAGTCAAAGTAACATCATGCAGGTTGCCTAATACGTGTAGCTTCAACAATCTCAGATAAAAAGCTCACAAAACAAGAGAAAAAATAATTTTACATTGAATATTTTGACAGAAGGTATTTGTGTCATTAATCGGCTAAAATATATCCTCATGTGCAAACATTAAACTACAGGTGTTTAGCATGTTTTCTTATTTCCTCTACTTAAAACACTGCAGACGTTTTTTATTTTATAAATGTATACACTCATCGGCCACTTTATTAGGTACACCTTGCTGGTACCGGATTGGACCCCCTTTGCCCTCAGAACTGCCTTAATTCTTCATGGCATAGATTCAACAAGGTGCTGAAACATTCCTCAGAGAGTTTGGTCCATATTGACATGATGACATCACACAGTTGATCCATGATGAGAATCTCCCGTTCCAGCACATCCCAAAGGTGCTCTATTGGACTGAGATCTGGTGACTGTGGAGGCCATTGAAGTACAGTGAACTCATTGTCATGTTTGAGATGATGTGAGCTTTGTGACATGGTGCGTTATCCTGCAGGAAGTAGCCATCAGAAGATGGTACACTGTGGTCATAAAGGGATGGACATGCTCAGCAACAATACTCAGGTAGGCTGTGGTGTTTAAACCATGCTCAGCTGGTACTAAGAAAATCTCCCCCACACCATTACACCACCAGCAGCAGCCTGAAGCGTTGATACAAGGCAGGATGGATCCATGCTTCCATCTGAATGTGGTTTTTCCAATCTTCTATTGTCCAGTTTTGAATTGTAGCCTCAGTTTCCTGTTGTTAGCTGACAGGAGTGGCACCTGGTGTGGTCTTCTGCTGCTGTAGCCCATCTGCTTCAAGGTTGGACAAGGTGTTGTTGCTTCAGAGATGGTCTTCTGCACACCTTGGTTGGAACCAGTGCTTATTTGACTTCCTGTTGCCTTTCTATCATCTTGAACCAGTCTGGCCATTCTCCTCTGATCTCTGGCATCAACAAGGCATTTTGGCTCACTGGATATTTTCTCTTTTTGGGACCATCCTCTGTAAACCCTAGAGATGGTTGTGCTGAACATCCCAGTAAATACTCAGACCAGCCCGTCTGGCACCAACAACCATGCCACATTCAAAGTCACTTAAATCACCTTTCTTCATCATTCTGATGCTCAGTTTGAACTTCAGCAGCTCGTCTTCACCATGTCTACACGACTAAATGCACTGAGCTGCTGCCACATGATTGGCTGATAAGCTATTTGCGTTAACAAGCAGATGAAAATATGTACCTAATAAAGTGGCTGAAGAGTATATATACTACATGCTGTTTTAATACTGACTGTGGGCATGTACACACTACTTGACGTCTCCCTCACTGTCCTCTTCACTTTAGAGTTAGGTTAGTTATTGATAGCTTTATAATTTTAACAATTAAAACACCATTATAACCCCGTCAGACGCCAGGCTGACACTGTTCATACCGACTTCAAAACCTTTAAAATTACAACATGAATGTTAATCTTATCTTGATGAGGTTTTCAGAATGTTATTACATATGTTTGATATTTGCTGAAATTCAGTTGTTTAACTTGTCTAAATATATAACCTAAGGGGGCTTGAGGTAGCTAAAGTAGAAACCGTGAAACCGTCTTTTAAAGTCTTTTTTTTTTTAAGATAAAATGGGATTCTTGTGTGGCTGCTGTTCATTAACTCCAACACAGTAGTGAGTCTTTCATGATCACACTTGTCATCTTCAGATGATGTAGCTGCTCGCCAGCTAACAACACATTTCCCAACAGCTTGTGCTGCAGGATAGCAACCAATAAGTGGGACAACAAAACGTACTGTATTCATATGTGAGGCTCTTCATCTCAATAAAAGCTCCGAATTGAACCTAAGTTTGAAACCAGCTTCAGCTAAAGAGCCTGAGTTCAAATTTAGGTCCCTTACAAACTCAGGTAGGTGACAGGAGCCTGAGGCGTGTTATTAACATAGATGACACGTTGGCGCCCTCTGGTGGCGTAAAGATAAACTGCATGGCAAAAGTTTGATGGAATAAATAAAAGGAAGTTTGTAAAACCATCGAAAATATGACTGAGTTTTATTTTATTTTATCACCTACATATGGTTGAATGTTTTGTCACAATGTTTGTAAATTATGTCTATTGAGCTCATGTAGTTTCCAGCATAGTCTGCTCATCTCAGGCTGCTCAAGGTCAAGTAAGTAGGATTTAGGGGGATGTATTGGAAGAAATGGAATATAATATTTTTACCATTTTTCCCTGGTAAAGCTTATTCACTGTGAGGGTCAAAGGACAGAGGGATGTCATATGTTGTAAAGCCTCTGGGGCAAATTGTGATTTGTGATATTGGGTTTTATAAATAAAACTGAGATTGAAATCATAACAGGTATCTTTTCTCTACAGTTTAATCACCTGAAAATAAGAATTGTTGTGTTTTCTTTACCTTAGAAGAGCTGTTTATATCGACATATGGAGCGGGTCCTCGTCCATGGAGTCCACCATGTTGTACTGCCACGTTTCTACAGTAGCCCAAAACAGACAAACCAAACACTGGCTGGAGACAGGACGATTTGTGCTTTCCTTTCGGCCACTGTGGTTGACAGCCCCTTTGTGACGAGTCGACCAGCTTTGGAAAAACGGCGCTGTATCTTATCAGACAACAGCAAACACACAGCACACAGTAACAACATGGACAACATGATATATACTGTACAACAGCACACAGTAGGAGACACAGACAGCAGTGTAAACTCGGGCCTGTTCAGCGAGGCCTATTATGGCTGGCTCTTCCCAAAGTGAGCCCTTCTACACCTCAGTGCTCTGTGCCTGCGCCCAGAGGGCAGTGGGACGAGGCAGTGGTAATGATGTCTTGTTCTATTGAGGTAGCAATGCATGCAATAGGCCTGATGTTTAACTCAGTGAGGTTGGGTGTGGGGAGACCAATTATCCTGGCAGTGGCATTAGTGATGCGTGTGACTTTGGCCTGCGTCGTGGGAGAGCACAGCGGTCCTGCTGCAGACCACTCTACTCAGCGTACCCATGCAGGTGATTCCACAGGTGACTCTGCATCTCACCTCTCTGCCTTCCACTCCTAACACTACTAGCATCTTTAACTGCATGACTATCTCGTCTAACAATGAAATTATTACTTGCACTGTCCCTATTTCTCGTTCTCTGGTCCCATGGAACTGTAATCCATCGTAATGTACCCGCTAAGGGGCCCCGGCCACCTCTGTGCCTTCCTAAGGCAGTGACTATTATATGGTCCTCTGCTCCTGCTGAGCTGACTGAATATTTGTCAGTGTCCTCTTGTGGGCCAGTTTTAAATGATCTTAAATTGCTTCGTTCAAAGTGTAATCTTGTCTTGAAAAACTATTTCTTTCTCACAGAAGCATCATTTATTGACCTTGCCATGTCAAATAAGGGTGACTCTGTATCATTTCGTGATCTTAAGAGAAAATGTTTCATTCTGCTTTTGCTACTTCTGTCTGGCAATGTTCAGCCTAACCCAGGCCCAACTCTGAATTGTATTGCTACCCCTGATGACTTCAGTGCCAGATGTGGCCTTGGCATTCTCCATCTAAACATACGAAGTTTGCTCCCAAAACTAGACTTTGTAAAAATTTGGATTCAGTCAACTGACACTGACATTCTTGTCCTGTCTGAAACCTGGCTGACAAAATCAATTTCAGACAATGACATTTTAATAAAAGGCTATCGTGTCTTCCGCTGTGATCGTCCCAGGAAAGGCGGGGGTATAGCCATTTATGTTAAAAATAGGTACCACGTGTCTATCCTATCCTCTGTGTCCTTGAGCAAGCAATTCAAGCTTCTTGCCCTAAAACTTGATTTTGCACAGGATCAGTCTATAACAGTCATGGGTTGCTATAGACCACCTTCAGCATGTAATGAATCCCTTTCGTCGCTGTCAGATATTATTTAATTCATAGTCCAACCCGCCCTAATGCAAAACAGCCTACCGGATCATCATTAATTGATTTAATCATAACTGATGTTCCCTACAAGTACACTGGAGTAGGTATTTTTGCGAATGATTTAAGTGACCACTGTGCTATTGCTACTGTGAGAAATGCCAAGCTCCCAAAAACTAAGCCACAGCTTCTGCTGAAAAGAGATTTTAAACACTTTTATGAGCAAGCTTTTTACCATGATTTGTCAGTTTTTGATTGGAGCAGAGTTTTACTCTTTGATGACGTTGAGCTTGCTTGGAAATACTTCTATGATGAATTTCTGAGATTAATTGATAAACATGCACCCCTATGCAAATTTCGTGTTAAGGGACGAAATAATCCCTGGTTCTGTCCAGAAATTGGTCATTTGCTTAAGACAAGAGATACTGCCTGGGCCAAGGCAAGAAAAGCTAAAAATTAGGCCGACTGGCTCTCCTTCAGGCAGCTTCGCAATAAATGTACATCCTTTATGAAGACCAAGTCAGAGTTTTACCTTTCTGAAACAACCAAAAACCTAAACGACCCCAAGAAATTTAGGAAAGTTGTGAACAGTTCTGGTCTTGGATCATCAACTGAACTCCCAAATTTTTTGATGAAAGGTTCATGTACTCTGACTGAAAAATCTGACATGTTGCACTGGTTTAACGAACACTTTATTTCTGCTGGTTATTTATTTGACACTGTAAACCCTGAACTCGTTAAGCCTGTCTCAATTATGGATGCTCAGGCTGCAAATAGTAGTGCAAATTGTTTTTATTTTACTCCTGTGTCTGCCTCTGATGTGCAGAGAGCTTTGTCCAAACTGGACGCTAAAAAAGCAGTGGGTCCTGACAAACTGGACCCGTTCTTTCTCAAATTGTCTGCAAATTTCATTGCTGAGCCTCTTTCGCACAATTTTTAATTTGAGCTTTACCACTAGTAAAATTCCAAAAATCTGGAAGTCAGCTTTTGTTCTTCCCCTGTTAAAAGGGGGGGAACCCTCGGATGTGAATAATTATCGTCCGATATCCAAACTTTGTGTGCTCTCTAAAGTGTTCGAACGACTGGTCAGTGATCAGCTCAAAGATTTTCTTGAAGCAAATAATATTTTATCAACTTTTCAATCTGGTTTCAGAAAGCAACACAGTACAGTCACGGCCACTTTTAAGGTTCTGAATGACTTTAACTATGCTTTGGACTGCAAAAAATACTGTGCTGCACTTTTCATTGACTTGTCAAAGGCATTTGACACAGTAGATCACGGTTTACTGATAAACATGCTATATCAGATTGGCCTGTCTAAAAATACAGCCTTGTGGTTTGCAAATTATTTGTCTGATAGAACCCAGTGTGTTCAGATGGCTGGTTCCACCTTGTCATTTTCTGAGGTCTCCAAAGGTGTGCCCCAAGGTTCAGTCTTGGGGCCTATTTTATTTTCTATTTATATAAACAAAATATGTGATAACCTGTCAAATGCCTCTTACCATTTTTATGCAGATGACACTGTCATCTATTGTTGGTCACCCTCAATTGTGCAGGCTCTTGAGTTTTTACAATCTGCTTTTAATGTTGTTCAATCTCGACTGCAAAATCTTAAATTAGTTTTAAATGCACAAAAAACCAAACTGATGGTGTTTTCTAGATCTGGTGAATTACCAGGGAACATCCCCTCAATCTTAACCTCACGAGGTGCTCTCATTGAACTTGTCTCAAATTACAAGTACTTGGGTTTTCTTATTGATCATGAGCTTTCATTCAAAGTGCATATTGTTAGTTTGGTCACCAAGCTCAGGATTAAAATTGGTTTCTATTATAGAAACAAATCCTGTTTCTCTCTCCGAGCTCGCAAATATCTTGTTTCTGCAACTTTTTTTTACCTCTGCTTGATTATGGTGATGTTTTGTACATGACAGCTTCCGCTAAATGTCTACAGTCCTTGAACACCGTCTATCACTGTGCGCTGAGATTTGTCACTGGCTGTAGCAGACTCACCCATCACTGTGATCTCTATGCCAAGTCTGGATGGCCATCTCTGAGTGTCTGCCGGCACATACACTGGTTGACTCTCATTTATAAAGCTCTTCTTGGCCTAGTTCCAACGTACTTGTGTATACTTCTGCAAGGAACTTAAAGCCGTTACGCCTTACGCTCTGGTGATATCATTCACCTGATTGTCCCCCGTGTCAGGACTGAACAGGGGAAAAGAGCTTTCAGATTTGCTGCCCCATCAGCGTGGAATACCCTCCAGTCTGATTTAAAAATGTTGGAGCTTATTCCATTGGAGAACTTTCGCTCTCTCTTGACTGACAGATTTTGTGAGACCTTGGAACAGTGCTTGTGTTTTTAAAATTGTTATTGTGACTTCCACTGCTGTACTTTAAATGTCAACCTTTGACCTTAGTTATTGGCTGCTCTATCATATTGTTTATTGCCTGTCTGTTATTTATTGTGACGTGGGCTGCTGACCTCTTGGCCAGGTCCCCCTTGTAAAAGAGATCTCGATCTCAATGGGTCTTTTACCTGGTTAAATAAAGGTTAAATAAATAAAATAAGTACCAGATAACATGGTTGTTTTAGAGAGGAGGAGACCTCTGTGGATAATTCAGGTCCAGGTAAAACAAACTCCTGAACAAAGACCACTGGAGAAATCCACAGAGAGTTCATGCTTGGCACATCAGAGAACTCGCAGCTCGTTGCAGTCTGCAACACGCACCACCAGATGTCACTAAATCCCACACACTGCTCCTTTAAGTTGCATGACAGTCTGCCACAGTGTTTTGATAGCAATAGTGACAGCAGCCATAGAAAATTAAATGTCTGAATTTAAATTTGAATTTTCATCTTTTAAAATTTAGTTGAAGACATTTTTTTTAGCTGTGCATTTAATAAGCCGGGTTAATTATTTTTAATTTTGTTTCATTTTCCTCAGGTGTGCTTTTATTTTTACTGGTTTATTGGTTTATCTATTATTTTATCTTATTATCACCTTTTATTGGTCTATTAATCTTATTTTAGTTCTTTTATTTCTTTTAATTCATATGTATTATTCTCTTTTAATGGTCTAGTTTTAGTCGGTTCTGTGTCACGTCTTTGTATCTTTTAGCGGTTTATTTTTGATCTTAATTATTTCATGAGGTTTCATTTTATAGTTTCAATGGATTGTTACTGGCTTTGTTTTGTGCCTGCAACTTCTACCTTGCACTTTGTGCAGCACACTGTGCTTCTACCTGGAGTTTTTTTTAAAAAAAAACACCTGTAAATGTAAAAATAAAAATAAATAATGCAAATAATAATAATAAGTGAATAATGACATGTAAAAAAAGATTTTTTACATTTATTTGGAGGATTTGATTAAAGTTTTGCGTTAAAGTTTGTCTTAAACTGATGGGTCCTTACATCTCACAACATACATGACAAGGACTTATTGAGCTTTGTCAACACTGATATTTTACAGCATGTGGTGCCATCGAGTTTAACGTTTGTTTAATTCATGTACAAGCAATGAAATATAGGTTTAAACACCAGACGTATCTTTTAGTGTTTGAAGACTAAATAAAAGAAGGGTAGAGTGAGAGATCTGGAGGTTTTAAGTAAACCTGTCCACATTCATGATAAAGAAAAAAAAAGTTTTCTTGTAATAATGAAGCAAGATATTTGTCGTTATAGCACAACATCAGCGCAGTGCGCAGGAATAATTCATATTTCAGATAAGAAGTTTTATTTCTCGTCTGTCTATATGTCTTGCTGCTTCAGTCACATCAAATGCAGTTCATAAAATATTTGATAGATGGAGCTAAAGACAAGGTGCAGCTGGTACCCGGCTTTTCCTCGTCACCGTGGGAGAACATGGTTCATACTGCATCATCTGCAGCTTGTCAGTGTACAGGGACTCTTGCATACTTAAATATGTGCACATCTGTAGATTAAATCCATATGAATGTTTATAGGTCATTCTAAGACTATGTGCA
Organism: Epinephelus awoara; assembly: GCA_035609425.1. Lineage (NCBI taxonomy): Eukaryota > Metazoa > Chordata > Actinopteri > Perciformes > Serranidae > Epinephelus > Epinephelus awoara. The sequence continues at coordinate 39,556,536 of CM069303.1, read as the reverse complement.
TCCATCTCTCTCCACTCCTTTTAGTTTGCCCATCAGGTGTTTAAACCTGTGTCCAGAGGTTTGCTCCTGTTCAGCCACATGAGCATTAGTGAGGTTAACCACTGATGTTTAGAGGTTTATAAGTTCTGTCTCTACGACACTGTTTACACCTGGTATTAAGATGCATCATGGGTAATCAGATCACAAGTGGACAGCTTAAAGTACAGGAGGCAGTGCACCAAATGTATTCTCAATGCAAAAACGACATCCTGGCTTCTAGCTCAGTGGTTTCCAACTGGTCCAGCCATGGGTGCAGATTTCTCCTTAGTCATTAGCTCACTGTTTAATACATTCAGCATCATACTTGAGTTTGGCCATGTCGTCAAGCTAGTTTACCGTCTCTGTCAAGTAGCTGTCCGTTAGTCTGTCACTTAAGATAAAAACTGCCAGTTGGAAACCACTGGCTTAGACCACATCTGAGGTGGTCAGGGCCTCAAATGGCCACAAACTTTCAGCAGTGTGTGTTCATATGTCCTGGGCCACATGGAGGGGTCGCCCACTCAGCTGACATTCTTGCCTATCAACTCCCACCAGTAGACGCTGCACTGAAGCTGCTCGTTTCCCAGGGAAAAATCAGTTAGCACGAGCTTACACAGCAGCAGGTGTTAAACAACCCCAGCAAACACCGACGCCTCCAAGGCTCGACTCTGTTGTTAAACCTGTTAATAACCAGTAGGTACCAGCCGTCACTATATGTGTGTGTGGGCGGACTCTCACCAGTGAGCGTATAGCACCACAAATCTGCTCATGGTAAAAAACACACATTTGGTCTATGCAAATGACAATTAGATACACGTTTATCTGCATGTAGGACGGAGAATTGAGTTTCGATCACAAGCAGTGACTGGAGGTGCATGGGGAGACGCATCCTAAGGCCAGGTGTGAACAGACAGACTTTGAGCTGTGCACTTGTGATTCGATCACAGGGTTCATGTTAATAACCCCTGTGTGAACAGGCTCTAAGTCTGCGTTGAGGTCAGGGTGCTGCACATGCCAGTCCCACACCAAACTTCTTTATTCTTTATTCTTTATGGACCTAGCACTGTGTGCAGGGCCATTGTTATATTGAAACAGAAAAAGCATCTTCGCGTTGGAAGTGCTATATCGCAGGCAGCTGGACTTGCTTGCGTTTCTTGAAGACGTTTCGCCTCTCATCCACAACCTCACCTTAACGACTCTGAAAGTTAAGAGCTCACGTGACCCCTACGACTCTGCAAGGGTTCACACCCACACAGGGTTTAAAGCCTGCAACTCTGCACCAGTCATGTAGAACTGAAGAAGCCTCTTGGATGAGAAGCGAAAAGTCTTCAAGAAACACAATCAAGTCCAGTTGCCTGCGATATAGCACTGATGATTACCATGACAGTACACCATTGTCCAAAATATCACTGTACATGATGAAGCATTGAGATTCCTTTAAATGCCCTGAGTATGTATTTTCTGAATCACCTTCTTATTACAAGTATTGGATCCCACAGAAACTGTTAACATGTTCTCTTCTACCACAGTTAGAGCTCTGTCTTTTTTGCTAATTCCAGATTATTCAGTGTTTCTTTTTTTTTTTTTGTCTTTGACGTGTTCTTGTTGGTTTCAAGTGGGTTGAGTTCGGTTGGAAAAGGGTGATGGATTTGAGTCAGAGTTTGATGACAGTTGGTGGGTTGTCTGGCCATTATTATATCTGATGAATCCATGCCCACACAGTCCTGATGAAGCACAAGAGCTGGCTTCTTCAACGTTACTCTTTACACAAATAACATCTAAAAAATATAGCGAGAGACATACAGGAAATACTTCAGTTTTGAAACCAAATTTTAAGTTTAAATGACAGGTTCAAAATTTCCAAGTCCAATTTAAGAGCAAAATTCCAACGTAAGAAGTAGAACACATTCTAGTTCAACTGCTGTTAGTGCGAGGCTGTAGTCTGCGAGTGCATATCTTAACAAGTTTGTTTTTAGAAATACAAATCCCTCTTTATTACATCATATTAGATTTGTTTGAATCTTATTTGTCACAGAAAAATGACCTCAAACTCTTCCATTGGATTTGTATTACAAAGGGATCACTTCACAGCCAGTAGGGACATGAGAAACAACTACAGTAACCATTTGAATGTACGTATGTCAGTATTGCTTTAAGATAGATCTGAAAAAATGCACACTCACACCCTCTAAATCAGCCTGCAACAAAAATGAGCGTCTCTATTATGAATCGTGGCTTTAACTTTTGTGCAAATGTCACATAAGCTTTGGAGCTGCAGCGAGCGAAACATTTATATGTCATGTTTAGACACTGAAGTGATTGCTTAACAGGATATTTCACCTTCTATTTAGTGGTTTATGAAGCCCCAGTGCATATCTTATGAAGTAACCAAACAGTTCCCTCTTATCATGCTATCTTAATCACACTTTATCACACTGTGTGGTTTTTAACTTCTGCAGTAAACAACCTGCCTTGCAACATTTGGTCTGGCCTTCAAACGGTCTGCATAAGTTAAGTGCTTATTTACGTCTTTATCCACTGGCTTTACGTGTAGCCTCAAGGGGCTGCCCTTTATCATCACTTCAGTTTCAAATGGACAGGTGGGATCATAGAAAAATGTAAATTACTGTATTCTAATTAAGAGGAAAGGTGAAAACAAAAAGAAATCATCAAAATGCTAAATTGAAATGTCCATGAATAATGAGTGTTACTCACATGGAACATTGCACATTTCATCCTGGCACAGCATACAAAAATGACCATTATTATCAAAATCGATATAAGACAGCCATGCTGCCTCGTCTGATTCCAACAAGCTTGACAGGGTGCTGTTTCAGGATGACTGAAATGGAAACAGATTCAAAACCAGCTTTTGCAGCCCCCTTTTTAAGTGAGGTGATAAATTTTTAGTCAAAAGAAAGATCTGTGGCAGGGTCTCACTTTAAACGGCCAGTATCGTGATGAGTAAAAAGTGATCGGAACAAGATGCAACCACAAGTCCGTCGATTGCAGACAAAGTGTTCAGACTGAGTTATCTTATTAGAGTTGCTGAGTAAAACCCTGAGCACTCTCAAATCTGCGGTGCTACTGAAAAAGGGTGTCGCAATAACTGAGTAAAGCTTCACATAACAAATTAACCGTTGATATGTTTTGTGAAATGTGTTCCAGGCATGAAAAATGAACGGAGATGATTCCCTACAGGTGAATTTCACACGATATCACTCATGAATCAACTTGCTGTAGTAACATGCTGATGGGAAAGAGAACACAAGGGGTCCTTTTTTGTTTCTGTTGATCACTAACCACTGAAATTCAGCGGGGAACGTGTGGTTTAGGCTGAAATGACTGAAACACGTAACTTTGTTTGTGTTAAAAAGGATTATTCAGCTCTTGTTACCAAGAACTCCGGGTCTGCAGATAGAAATGAACTTACAGTTTAGAAGGAAGCCAAGTGAATTAAAGGAAGCATGATCTCTTTCACAAAAATCAATGTGCACACAAGCAGGACCCTCACGATGTTCACACAGGAAGGAAACACACGTCAAACCTGCCCCTGTCTTGTCTCCACATCTGTGCCCAGCCTGCACATCTTTTCACACACACTGCATGAACATGAATGTTTGTGGTGTTCTATACACAGCGCAACGAGGGTGTTACAGCTGCGAGAGAAAACTGCAACGATGCAAGTGCACTGCACTGTCACCTGGAAGCTTCATTTTCAGCTTTTAAATACCCAGATTTTTTTTTTTTTTGTACCTACATTACATACATAGCTACTGCTTTGGAGAGTTTAACTGTGTCTTTCAAAACACCAAGCTAGACTTCTGCTGCACCTCAGTGGAATATATGAAAATCAAGTTCATCATCATCAGGAGCAAAACCACATTTGAGTTGGTGTCTTTATCTAAATACTTTCCAGTGGTCATGAACAAAACTCGTGTGGGTGTGTTACATGACAGATGAGCAATACTCTGTTTCACCAAATAAAACTGCTTAAATTATCTTTATTTACTTTCAACAACCATTAAGTAACACGTTCTTACACATTTAGACATCATACATGTCAGATCAACACTAAAATAAATATTTCAAAACTTCTACACCTAAACTAGTGTTAGTGTTAACTGACTCTCTCAACATTTATAAAAGGCACAATATTTGTTTATGCACATGTGTGGAGATTGCCTCTAAGAATTTCGCTACTAATTTTAAAGCTGGCGACAAAGAGAATGTGCAAAATTTTCCCTGAGTTTTAACACTGCAGACTGTTTCATATTATGCTGTTCGGTGCAGCAATTATAGCAATCACATTCAACTCAGCCATCAAAGTGATGAGTCAGACTAAGAGACACTCTGACCAGTTTACATTCTTTCATTGGGTAAAATTTCTACACTAAGAAACAAAGCCTTTAGATCTTGTAGAGACCAAAGAAGTTGGCGTAATGAGTGTGACTAAGAAGGGTGGGGTGAGATACATTCACAAAAACTCTGTCAGATTTCTGCAGCTGCAGGACAGAGCCCAGGTAACTCTCTGTGGTCCAGGAGTGTACCAACCGCTGAGAGCAGAAACCTGCTCTGTGGGCCACCATCAGGGTCAGGGGCGAGGTGTGCCCCACTCTCCTCACAAACACAGTGTGATCGAAAGAGGATGTAGGGGAGCAGCCTTTAAAGAGCAACTCCACTCGAGAGTAAATGTGGTAGAGTCCAGTCTGGTTTACTTGCAGGGCACCGTCTTCAGGCCTGTAAGCCACTGCTCCAGATATGAACGCCTGACCTGTCTTCCAATTCCATCGCAAAGTCTTTGGGAATGTTTCACTTTCAATGCGCCCTGCAAGAAGAGAGGAATGATGTTACCTCTTTCAGTTGGACGTAAGATAGAGATTCAGAGTATAGGTTGCATATTTTAATATAACATTACCTATCACATGTGCTGCAGTCCTGTCTTCTTCCTCCTCCCTTTTCATCTCATGTTTATGACCTGCAACAACCGTCAGATTAGAGTCACATCACCTCTTCTTTGACTTCACTGGGAACATCTAGCTGGGAGTAATTTACGTGTTTATATTTACCAATTTGCTTCTGAGGTGCACTGAACTCATCATGCGCCTGAGGTGGTTTCATCATAGCTATGGATTTTTCCTTTAGTGAGACGAAAGAGAAACAGAGAAATCTCAATACCACATCACACAGACACTTGTTCTTTCTTCTCGAAGCACTCTCAGAGCACAAGTTAAAGAGAGGATATCCTGTCTCTTCGGACCGGTGACCACAGGTGGTGCGATTAAGTCCTTGGTTTGCATTTTTAAATGTCAGAGCAGAGGTGAAGTATAATAACCCTTCAAGTGGTGGCCAAAAGAGGTGAATCAATTATTAAACTTTGCAGTGTTAACTTTCCAGCCCTGTGTTCCACTCTCCCACCTCACGCCTTTCTGTCACCTCCTTTCCATGCAAAGGTGGGAGAAGTGACATCTTTTTTTTTAAATGTGTAGCCTTGCCCCATTAAAACTGCACAAGAAGCAATATTGTACACAAAACAATACTATTACTATTGGCATATATCTTTGCAACCACTGCACATTTATTGCTTCAGTACTTTGCACAGAGTTATCACTTCACTATTTCTTGACCTTGTACACGGCGGTCACACTTTCACAGCCTCAAAATCATATATCTCCACACTCTCACTTACTAAATTTCAAACCACTCTTCTATTCTTTCTTTTTGTCACTCCATTTTCACAGTGCTCCCTTACCGGTTTCATGTCCTTCAGCTTGTCCTTCATTTTTTCAATCTGGTAGGCTTGGAACCCCAGCGCTGCAAACACCAGCAGGAACAGCAGCAGCACCACCATAGCCAGACTGGGGCTGACTCCCATGCAGCCCCGACTTTTCTCACGGCTCCTCACCCTCTCCTGGGCCGGCGGGAAGGACCAGCAGGGTATGAGACCCGGTGGCTGGGCAGAGTGCTGCTGACCTCCACCTCCATCCACGAGGAACACCTGTGGAAACGGATAGCTCTGATCACAGCTCATGGTGCAGGTCCTGCTGTAAGACAAAGTGTGTGTGTCTGTCGCCTCTGCATGAAAGAGGTGTGTACTTTTGTCTGAGCACCTCTGTCTTAAAAAAACACAAGCTTCAGCTGTCACTCACCACCCACAAACCCCTCCCACACCAACTATGGACTGAAGACAAGTGCACATCACTTCTCATTAACTTGTATATGTCAAGAAAGTAGCAATCTGTTCCTCTCCTCTGGTCTGCATTGCAGCACAGCATTAATAAGAGCTTCCTGTGTGGTTTGTACTTGAAACTACAGAACTTTATTGAACTTACTGACACAGTTTGGGTGCTGTCTTAGAGTCACATCACCATCCCCTCACACTAACAGAAGACTGTTAGTGTGAGGGGAAAGGAAGCTCAAGGCTTCAGCTGACCCCCAACCTCACTAACCACCATCAAGTCATCACCAGAAATAGAGCTTTATACAAATTCCACGAAAGGAAAGACTGAGCAACCACGAACACAGTCACCTGCCGAGCATTTCTCATGCAACGCAACAAGTTTTTGTGACCCAGGTAACATACTTTTTAACACTGATGGGGATTTCTCTGTGATGTCACTGTGCTTCTTCACATCTGAACCATGCTCTGATTCTGAATGTCATCTTTAATATTCAACCCATTTAAAAGCGCATTACTATTAAAGTGTATTATAATTCTGCGAGTCTTTATGAGACACAGTGTGTTAGTAAACAGTGAGGCAGCAGTTTCAGTAGCACACAGCGTATTCTTGGTGGGAAGAAACTGCTGCCACATGAAAAGGACATGTTTCTGCACTGGCTTTCCTGCTTGAGAAAAGCTGGTAGTGAGAGACAGCGATACTTTACAGGGGTGAGAATTAACCCCAAGTGATACCTCATAGATGCGCTTACAGGAAAGCTGAACACGCACACACTGCTTTCCTCCCCACTAAATGACTTAATACCATTGTGGTCTCTCTGCCACATCTGGGTTCATTTCGTAGGATATAGGCAAGTGGTGCTGCTTCTTTATTGTGGTTGCATTAGTTTCCAAAGACATCAGTTCTTATCAGTAGATTAATAAAGAAAAACTGCTGACGAATATTAATAAGCGCCGTTAGTGGGCTTTGGTGGGCACCTTTCCGACCACATAGATGGGAACTTATGCAGCCGTGCAGGGGTGCAGCAGTGAAACTTAGATTGTGACGGCAAACCAATTTTTTATATTGCGTAAAAGATTTTAATTCTTTTGCGTGTGATGTGGCGCCAGCAAAGTAAGCTCTCAGGCCTCTGCTTTGTCCACTGTTGCAAAAGTTTCATTTCCCATCCCGTGCAGAGACAAAGGGAAACTCACCTTGCAGTTTGCATACAGAGCTCTAACTAAAAGGGTAAGTACGTCAAGCTTAACCATAACATGCACAGGGTGTCTGCACTCTACATAGGCTGATGTGTCTGTTTCCCAGAAGTGTCATGCTGAAAGCGGTCCTCGCAGCAGCAGCAGTAGCAGCAGCGGCAGAAAAGAGTGGGTTAAGTGGGAGGGTGGGGTTTTGGGGTCTAACCAGGTCGTTTTCTGTACCATTGCTGCTCCAGTTAATAAAACCAGACAAGGAGACTAAAATGTTTCACCGAGTCAGCAAGTATCTCTATCGATTACCGTATGTTTCTCACAATCTCCCTTCTTTCTGTTGCATAATGGAGGTAGCTGTGGTCATGATGACTGATTCCAAAATAGAGAAAATTACAATGAATATCTGCCTGAAATGTCTCGCAAGCATAACCTTTCCCTAATGCGGCAGCTCTTACGAGCAAAGCATCAATATTCAGCCTCTGTATACCATTTTCATATTGAGAAATTGTGATTCACATGTCTAAAAGAATAAATTAAATATCCTATCTAAAATGACAGGTTTAGCTCATACTGAAATTCTCTACAGGACACCATCTCAAACCAGCATAAAATATGGCAACTGGACTAACCTCGTGTGAGTAGAAGACGTTTCGCCTCTCATCCAAGAAGCTTCTTCAGTTCTGAAAGAGTCTGGTGGGGAGTACCAGATATTTATCCACCAGGAGGGTGGTGGCAAAAAACAAGTGGTCATATGACCCGAAACAACACAAAAACAACACAGGAGGGCCACTACCACAGGCCAGGACTCAGCAGTCCACCTCCACCTCAAGGAGCAGGGGCACTCCTTTGATGATCACAAGGTGCGCGTTCTAGCCAGAGAGGACAGATGGTTTGAGAGAGGGGTAAAAGAAGCCATTCATGTTAAACTAGAACGGCCATCTTTAAACAGAGGAGGGGGCCTCAGACACCACTTGTCTCCCACCTACAACGCTGTCCTTGGAGCCCTCCCAAGGGAGTGCAGCCACCGTTCCCACCTGCAGTCAGGTGACCCCCAACGACCCTCCTAAGAGGGCTGGGAGGGGTAACGACCGCCCATCAAGGCCAACGACTCAAATTAACACCTAACGAGTCTATTGGTTTCGGGTCATATGACCACTTGTTTTTTGCCACCACCCTCCTGGGGGATAAATATCTGGTACTCCCCACCAGACTCTTTTAGAACTGAAGAAGCTTCTTGGATGAGAGGCGAAACGTCTTCTACTCACACAAGGTTAGTCCAGTTGCCATATTTTATGCTGGTTTGAGATTAACCATGACCTGGATGACTGAGAATATCCACAGATTCCTACAAGGCACCACTTACGAAGCTTTTGAATGAACACGGCGCATCAACAGGTTTCATAAAACACTTCACTGTAATTAAGATGTAGAGAAATAGGGACCATACATTTCATGATCAAACAGCATCACGCGTCACACTCCTCATCAGAAGAAGAGTAACAATCTAGTCCCAGGACATGACCTGTCCTCTCTTCTGTTGTCCCAGTGCTGGATGATTTCCCATGTATCCTTTCTGCTGCTTCACAGTCTGACTTACGATCTTGAACGACACTTTTCTTTTCAGATCCCACTGTTGCATTGTCATCGCTCTGTGCATCTGTGCTGTGGGTTGAAAATGTTTGCTTTAATGAAGTGTTAACAAGGTTTGGCAGGCCGGACTGCAGCACCCTGGCTAGACTCTGTGTTTGAGAGGAGCCTCGCTGGACTGACGGCCCTCTGAACGCAGCAGCCGCCACCGCAAGCTTTGTTTGGTCAAAGGAGAGGGGCCGGTCCTGGTGTGCACACACTGCCTCTGAAGATTCTGAGATTGGGTTGGTGGGGACAGGAGTGTGAAACTTCTCTGAATGGCTGAGAGCTCCCTGTCTCTCAGGGGCTGAGGTTTTGTTGCTGGTCAAATCACTCTCACCTCCACTCAACTGACTGCTGGCGTCATGTGGCTCACAGGGCCGCAGGTTTTTAACTGTAAATGAAAGTGAAGATACACAGAGGCATGAATGGTCCGATGTTAGTGCCTTGAAGGAATAGCTCACTCAAAAAGAAATTTCAGATAGAATTTTGAAGGTATACAGTATGACTGAGATGTGTAATGTATATAATGTAAAAAATATACAGTTTTTAAGGGTCCATGTGTGGGATGTAGTGGCATCTAGCATTAAGGTTGCAGCACTCAAACTCCTCCTGTGTGCCACGTGTGTAAGAGAACTATGATGGCCTACGCAAAAATGCAGAAGGTCCTATCTAAAGCAACAACGTGGCAGGCTCCATGGAGAACTTGCTCTGCAGGCCTCGATATAAACATATTATTCTAACGTAACGAAAACAAACAATTCTTAGTTGTTAATTCTTAGAAACGGTTATGAAAGTCGCAGTTTGTTGTAGGTGTGTCATAGCTCCATTTAGTTCCGTGTAAAACCGCTCAGTGAACTACACTTCTCGTCTCGCACAATATACATCACCTACATCAGCTAGCTAACCAGGTAACTTAGCTATGTTCCACACATATATGTAATGTTATCTTACCTGCTGTGCTTTCTCCAGCGACTCCTGATCTTTTTATGTGCCAGGCAGCAAAAAACAAGCAAGAGCTGTTGCCTGTGTGAGTATATCCTGATACAAAACACACAGGCGTCATAGCTCCAGCAAGAAAGAAAGGTGTGACGTCACCTACGCAACATGTGTAGTCTTTGTAATTCATAGATGTATGAAGGGAAATGGATACAGCGCTGGAGGAGGGGGCTCGTTCCTATAAAAGTTGCTCGGTGGCACATGAAGCTAAAAAAAGCAGAGCAGGTGCACTACAGACTTCCGCTGAGTGAGCCAACAGCTTCTGGTGTAACGCTTAATTAGCTTAAATGGGGATAAAATTATTAAATGCTGCAGCTCGTCGAGCCTCTCCAAATGTTATCGGACCAACAGGATCAAATTCTGATTGTAAAATGAATCATTTGGGGCGGTGGTGATGCTCAATTTGCAGATGTCTCTCATAAAGTCTATTAGAAAAAGTGTTTTGGGGCACATGACATCTTGTGAGAGACATAATTCCACTGTCTGGCCACTGAGATAACTGTCTTCATAGCCTGGCTGCCACACTTCCTAGGGGCCTGTCTTAATTACGTATTCAGAATTTTTACAACAAACTGCAACTTTCTTGTCTTGCAAAAATATGTTTTAAATTGACAACCATCATGTGTGTAATTCATGGCACATTTCAAACAGGATCTAACAATCACTTGTCTCTCACCATTAGCTACCATATAGGGCTGCAACGATTAGACCAATCAACTATTAAAATAATCGGTTTGAGTCATTTTTCATAGAAAAGTACTATAAAGTACCGAAAATACTCTTATTGCAGCTTCTTATGTTCGGATATTGGCAGCTTTACACACTCTCCCATGACAGTGAACTAAAACCCTTTGGCGTAAGTACGAAACAACATTTTTAACATTTTTTCGATAAAATGATTAGTTGATTAATTGAAGAAATAATCGACGGATTAGTTGACGTATTTTTTCTAAAATTATGTCTCATGGCGGTCCATCAGAAGGGGAGGGACTATGCCTAACTATTCCCATTTCTATCTACGTCCTTGACGGCATATTTGACCATGCTACATCTGGTTAAACCTGGACATGGATCTGTCCCAGCCACCTTGCAATGTGCTGTCCTGATATACAATCCTCACATGCTTTATAGAATTTTTTTTTTTTGGGTCAAACCAGGATGGTGATTGAAATATATCTCAAGAGGTTGTTGGCTATACGAACACGTGCTTTTACTGCGTGTGAGAGATGAGTCATCACCTTTGACACACTGACCGATTCTTAGAGCGTCTTGCGTGTCTGCTCTCCTCTTGCAGTACGCTCGAGGAGTCCAGGGCTTGTGTTTGCAGGCGGGGTCAAGGACTCGTAGTTTGGCGATAAAGCTTTTGTACTCTCTTTCTAAAGCTTCAATGTGCAGCTGGAACTCAGCTATCTTCCTCTCTGGGTAATGGGGCAACTGGGATTGCTGGGAAGAAGAAATAAATAATTCAACTTCAGACAAGGAAGTCAGTGTGATCTCTGTAGAATCAAAACAGAACGAAACTATTTACATACCTGCAGATAATACTCTATATCATTCTTGATGCTGGGGATCCATTTTTTCACTGAGGAGGCGGAATTAAGAGTTGACTGCAAAGAAAAAGGGGTTAGCTGAAACAAGTGAGGTGAAGTGTTAAACTGATAACAATATATTACTCATTCTTTACCAGCTTGGGTCTCCGCTGGTGTCCATCTTTGAGGCGTCCCTCTGTTAATGATATAATGAAGGAAACATTAGTGAAGGTGCCTGAAGGAGCTCAGCATGTACTGTGAGTGACATGGTGCGTGATTGCTAAAGGGGACAAAAGCAGGACTGTAAAGAAAGAATGACAAGCTTTGAATATTACTCACAACAACTACCTTATCTAACCTTACCTTATCTACCACCTTATATTATCCTCTTGCTTTCATTGCAACCAGAAAGAGTTAACGACTTAGTTAGCATCACTCTAGCTAACAGTTTAAGCTAGCTGTCCGTGCAGCAGGGTGCTTTTATCGGCTAAATATTAATTAAACATTGATTAAACTACACAGTGTGTCATGGCTGCAAGCTGCATACCTTCTCTCTCTTTCTGGAGCCAAAGTCTGTTCAGCTTCCCTTGTTGTTTCTCCTCGTTTCGAGCCATGTTGGACTTTACTCCGCAGTTCCTGCGAGACCGCGGCTCATACTAACAATGTCACGTGATAAACAGTAACTGTCATGTGACACTGACATCACGTGAGAGCAACACCCAGCGTCATAATAATAATAATAATAATAATAATAATAATAAATCTTTATTTATATATCACAACAAAACAAACGTACAAAGTGCTTTCTTTGACAAAAGAAAAAAACAATTTAAAAGTTAAACATCAACACTGAGCAAAATGAGCTACATATGAGGAAAAGTAAAAGAAGTAAAATGAAATAATGTAAAATAATAACTGAAATAATCACTAAAATAAAAGACCAAGAGGATGCCTTTGTGTATATATAGAGGTTTAAATAACTGACTTTACAGATAAAAGTGAATTCAGGCCACAAACCCTGAGAACGTGCACTTATTAAAGGAGAAGTCTGGTATTTTGCACTTTGAGCCCCATTTCTGGGTTGTTTATGATGAAATAGAGTGGTTAAGACCAAAATAGTGGTTGATTTTGCTACGATTGTTATGTCAGAACATCAACGAACACCACTATGTGACTTTCATGGCTTTGAACACAAGCGTTCAGGGTGGTTTTAGGACAGTTCACATGGCCATAAGCAGCAGTGTTAAGCCAGGCAGGGGAGAGACAAATTCTCTGAAAATTAGCAATTGTCACTGGTCTTAACCACTCTGTTTCATCGTAAACAGCCCAGAAATGGAGCTCAAAGTGCAAAATACCAGACTTCTCCTTTCTTTTTAAAGAGGAAAGTGAGCATGCTGGTCTGCACGGCATTTTTGCCTCACATCAAGAGGGATTCTGGTTTAAACTTAGAGTTGGGGGCCCTCTGTGCAGAGTGTGCATGTTCTTTCTGTGTCAGCTTGGGTTTTCTCTAGGTGCTCTGGCTTCCTCCCACATATGCACGTCAGATTAATTGGTGACTCTAAATTGTCTGTCGGTGTGAATGTGAGTGTGAATGGTTGTCTGTCTCTGTGTGTCAGCCCTGTGATCGTCTGAATCAGGAGGCGAGCATGAGCTAGCTCACTGTACAGCTCAGCCGAGGAGAACACATTAATGTTTACTTCTCTTAGATCTCTGTCATGAGCATGTCATGATTTCTGGAAAGAAACATTAGCCCCTTTTACACTGCTAGAATTTCTGCGAATGTTGGGCCGTTTTGCCGGCAAACTGACAGACACTGTAAAGATGAGCAACTGGGGAGACAAGGAATTGCGCGCCCTCCTTGTCCTCGCAAACGAAGAGGCCATTAACCGTCAGATGACGGGGACGGTGAAGAACGGGCCGACTTATGAGAGAATCGCCGAAGGTTTACGTCACACGCTGAGCTACACATTTTCTTACTTGCTCACGCCCCCCATTGCCCTGAAATAGTAGGTAGGCGGCATTTTGCTGCACTCCCTGATTTTGTTTTTATACTGCCAATGCTGAAAGAAGAGGGGCTATTGTTAGTTTCTCTTGTTTTGTATTTTTTGGCGCCTTGAGCACCACAAGCGGAGTGCCATTCGGTCCCATTATATTAGAGAGAATGCAGACATCTCCATGCCTGATATCTTCAACACTCAGCAACAACAGATCAGTTTAGGGTGATCAATAGAGCAACAAGCTAGAGGAAGAATATGTGATTTTGGGGTGAACTGTCCCTTTAAACCTCAAGGTGTCAAACTCATTTTAGTTCATGGGCCACATTCAGCCCAATGTAATCTCTGATGGGCCGGAGCAATTAAACCATTGCAGAATAACCATCAGCTCCAATATTTTCCCTTTTTTGTGTAAAGAATTACAAGTACATTTTGTAGATGTTTATCTTTTTACTAAACAGACGAACAGCCTGACACGTCTCAAGAAAAACAAGTGTAACGTCAACAGTTTGTCTCAGTTTTTCCACACTCAGTCAGTCTACTTCTCACTGTCATTGCATGTGCATTCATCCACACATGTCCTGATACAAATACAAGCTGCTGATTAACAACATTCGCCACAAGGTTCAATATCTTAAAACATGATCACAGTAAGCATTCATTGTTATATCAGAGAGCTGTATTCTGGTCAGGGTGGAAAAGCATGAAGTAGGAAACACATTGTTTAACGTGCTCCTGAAACCTGGCACCTCTTAGTCATCCAGTGGGTTGGACTGGGCCCTTTGGCAGGCTGATTCTGGCCCACGGGGCGTGTGTTTGACACCCCTGCATTAGGCTATGTGATAATTTGTAAGGGACTACTGAAAAGGTATTGCAATGGCACTTTCCTGCATCCACACAATGGAATCCAACAGCAATATGAATATCAACATAAAGATCAGGGTTTTGCTTTACATGGAAGTTGCCTTTAGGTATTTCATTTCTGTGGGAGACTTCCTGTGTGTGCTGTCTGTGTCAGCTCAACATTTTTGTGGCATCCTCTTGTAACATGTTTAACATAGTAGTATTATACTTATAATCCATTTTTCTGACAAAGCATTTTCTTATGTGGAAATATAGAATGATGAGTAGCACAGTGGAAAAGTGATGTGGGGGAATGCAATGAATTTCAAAGAACTGCAAGTGTTGCCTAACTGAGGAAACAGAAAACTAGAGAAAAAAAAAAATCCCACCATGACCTTTTTGGGTCTCCAGTGGTTTTGGTTTCGCTGTTAGCCACTTGCCACGTTGGTCTTTTCTTTAACAATCACACAGGAAGAAGCACATCACAAGGCTTATGTGAACCACCTGCAGTTACCTTAACCAGACAGTCATCTAGCACAACTGCATCTTTGCAAATCTTTGGTTGATAAAGGGTGAAATATGGGATGATACATCTTTAACAGCTCATGTTTTAACCTAAATAACATGACACATGGCAGCCACTGCAAAACCTCTTTTCAGCAGCAAAATAGAAAACACTGAACATCAAATACAGACAGAATATAAAATAAGTGCTCTAAACATAAGCTTTTTTTGAATGAAAGTTCTCATTGTGTGTCCGCTCGTTATTTCTTTTGCTGTAAGATTCATAATACAATTACCATAAGAGGACATAGTTCTGATTTGAAATACAGTGCTGCAGGGATGACCGTTTTTTGAGGGCCAAGGTGGAAGTTGCCGTAAAACTGGATGGAGAGGCACTAGAAGAGGTGGACACATATACATAACTGGGAAGCTTTGTCGGGGAGGATGGAGGCAGTGACAAAGTCATACAAGCAAGAATAGGGAAGGCAAGAACAGCCTTTTTAATACTGAAGCCAGTATGGAACACAAACCACATCACCACGGAAACTAAAGTCAAATCCAACATTAAATCAGTCTTACTATATGGGGCAGAAACATGGAGAACTACAAAAGCATTATCAAACAAGTTCCAAACAGATGCTTATGACACATCCTGGGAATTTACTGGCCTGACACCATCGCAAACAAAGACCTCTGGCAAATCACACAGCAAGAACAAATTGAAACCCAAGTCAAACGCAGGAAGTGGGGCTGGATCAGGCACGCCTTGAGAAAACCATCCTCCAACACGACCAGACCAAGAAACAGCTGGAAAAAGTCTGTCGAGGCTCCCCAAAGAGCAGAAGGGTTTAAGTCAAGTAAGTAAGTTAAGGTGGAAGTTAGCGCTGCGCTGGTTCCCCTGTTAAAAAGCCAATGGGATTATTCCTTCAGTATTTGGATTATTGCAGAGAATTTGATCTGTGGCAAATAAAAGTTTATGATACTTAAGTGCTGTAGAACAAAACAGGAAGGTCTCTTAAGACTGTGTTAACCACAGGCAGACACATTCCTGCACCGCTATATATGATGCTGACCCAAAGACCTGACCTTTCATGCACACAAAAAATACCAGGCCCAGGTGAAAGTTTACTCAGCAGTACCCATTAGTACAAAAACCACCATTACACCTAAAACAGTGGGTTATTTTGACCCAGATTTAGTGATATTTGTATAAAATTACTCAGCCCATTAACATGTGGTTATTTTGACCCAGTAACAATGTCATGTTAATATTTCAATTGGGTCATACATTAAACTAGGAAAGAGTGGGTACTTTCAGCGTCAAATTATTTTTATTCTTTACAATGGGTCATCATTTAAACCAAAAAGAGGTTTGTTCCAGAACTGGGGTTGTATTTGGTTCAGATGTCAAGAAAAACTTCATTGACACAGAGAGTTCTGGACATGGGAAAGGAGGGTTTATTACCATATATTTGCTTTACAACTTCACAACATCAGAGTTTGGGGCAGCTGTGGTTTACAAGTACCACGAACATCCGCTCCTCCAGTCCGTGTGTCGAAGTATTTTTGGGCAAAATACTGAACCCCGAATTACTCCCGATGGCTGTTCCACTGGTGTGTGAGAGCGTGTGAATGGTTACTCAGTAGCAGGTGGCACCGTGTGGTAGATTCAGCCACCAGTGTGTGAATGTGTGAATGTGATATAAAGTGTAAAAGCACGTTCACTGGTCAGAAGACTAGAAAGGCGCTTTACAAGATCAGACTGTTTACCATTTAGTTTGAGTATTTCATTTGTTTTTATCATAGATTATGCAAAAATAGTCCTCAATACCTTTGACAGGATATGATGCAAGGTTTGAGATATGATTTTAATGAGTGATGGAGTGGAGTCCCTGAACTTGTGATAAGATAAAAGATCATTAAGCTGACTTTATATTTCCAGTTCCTGTTGTTTGCTCTCTAAACTCCTCTCCCTTCATTTGATAAGAAACATCTTCCTCTTGAGTAAAGTAGCAATGCTCTCATGTTCTGAGGTGTCTCCACACTCTGCCACCTGCAGAGGTGTCTTCCCCACATTATTTGTAGCCTGCAGACTCGCTGTCTTCTGCCGTCCCATGAGCCCAGCCTGGCCCCAGTTTACGAGCCTCTTCACTGCCTCCTGGTGTCCACCTCGTGCAGCACAGTGCAGAGGAGTGTCTTTACTTTGATCTGTGCTGTTGATCTTTGCCCCGGCCTCCAGGAGCAGCACCACCACACTGTCGTGGCCCCTCTCAGCTGCACCATGAAGCAGCGTTTTCCTCCATGCATTCCTCTCCTCTATGCCTTTGTTATTAAGTAACTGTAGAAGGGCTGATACCGCGCTGGCATGCCCGCCAGCTGCTGCATAATGAAGAGGCGTGGAGCCATCCATGTCTTTAGCTCCTCCCTTTGCCTTGTGGGACAACAGTGAGTTCACAGCATCCACTTTTCCCTCCATAGCAGCGAGGTGGAGGGCTGTTTTCTTCTCGTTATCAGTGGTGTTTGGGTTGGCTTTGGCTGACAGCAGCAAGTCTACCACACAGTTTTCTCTCTGGGAAGAGGCTGCCCAGTGCAAGGCTGTCCTCCCCAGCCTGTCTTTCACTCCTGGGTCAGCCTTTCCTTGAAGAAGCGGGATCACTGTGTCTGCATGGCCCTGCTGGCTGGCAACATGCAGAGGGGTCAGCCCGTCCTGGGCTACTGCATTCACCTAAAGAAATGACACACAACTCTCAGTCTCCAGAAACATTAAGAAAAATCCACTAAATGGACACTAATGACCAGCTGCTTTTACCTGTGCTCCAGCTCTTAACAACACATCTACTAATTCTGGCCTATTGCACTGAGCTGCCAGGTGTAAAGGGGTTTGGGCTTTAGGTCCAGCGATGTTGGGCTCTAATCCTGTTTCCAGTAATGTCTGCACTATGGGCACAGAGCCACTGTGGACAGCCAGGTGCAACGCTGAGGACAGGTCGGATAAAGTAGCATCAAGTTTGGCCTGTTTGGCTAACAGCACTCTGAAATAAAAAAAAAGAAAGAAAAAAATCATTACTATAAATTCATATATTATTTCTATGATTAACATGGTCACAGGTACAAAGTCTGAAGCTGCTCCACAGATAATGAATTGGGGAACAAAGTCATAGATGACACCAGGAGCACCCAGAACTGAGAACACTACTGTAGAAAAAGTTCATTTGGGGATAGAAAAGGGACCTCCTATGATAAACTGAGCCCCTTCTCTCCTCTGTCTCGCATCTTAGATTCAAGGTTTTGGTTCTTTTCCATTCCTTTTACTGCATGTCACTAACTCAGCCTCATATATCTTACTATAGTATAATGACGAAAACTCTGTGTGTCCCACTTCAAATGGATCTCTTCCTAGGAAGTTTGGGCGATCTGCATGAAACTGGGTGAACATAATCTAGGGACCAATATCTAAAGTTCCCTCTTGGCAAAAGTTGGAAAACTTACTAAAACTGAGCTTCTATAAGGCAATGAATATTGCGGAGGGCGTGGCTCATCACATAAAGGTGTATAACATCTCAAGGGTTTCACCCATCACCACGCAACTTTGTAGGCATATGACCACACATAATCTGAGGGGACCCCTCCATTATTGACCCCATCAAACAAAATGGGGGCGCTAGAGAGCTCATTTCTTATCTAGGCGGTGAGGTGACAAAGCTACCAATGGCTATGGACTAGTTAATATATACTTGTAACATGTATGCTACCAAAATACCATTATTATTAGTATAAAATATAATCAGCGTAATTGTAGATATTGTCATGACCGCCTTGCATCTCTCTCTCTCTCTGTCTCGCCCTCTCTTTATGTATCATGTTGTCATATGGTTTACTGTAGATTTATTATGTTGATTTGTTCTGTACACACAGCATCAGTTGCACATCTGTCTGCCCTGAAGGAGGGATTCTACCATTTCCACTTCCACTGTGAGGGTCCAAGGACAGAGGGATGTCATATACTGCAAAGCCCTCTGAGGCAAATTGTGATTTGTGATATTGGACTTTATAAATAAAATTGAATTTAATTGAAAATCAGACTCCCATTCATTATCTGTGCAGCAACTCCAGACTTTATATTTGATGGCATGTCAGCTTGGTTTCTGGCTTTAAGAGAGAGAAGCTCATGTGAATATTGGTTGAACTTTCCTAGACCATGGAAACAACATATTGAAATTCTGCTGTGTTTCCCTTTAAGATATGCAAATAGTTAATGAACTGAAAAACTGACTCAGAGTAAACATGGACTTATTAGCAATTAAGCTGGCAGCTTATGCTCACCAACAAAGTCATATTGGACGCATGTAAAGACACAACCAGTAAAGAGAAAGAGCTGCAGCAGTGGACACAGGCCTATAGAACATATTGTGTGATATAGGAAGAATATATAGATTATACCCCCATATTTGTGTCATTCAGCATGTGCTGTGTGTGATGGATATTACTTAGATATGTTTCTATGTTCTGTTATTGTTCATGTCATGGTTTGTCACTTGCAACACTGAGTCCTAGTTGGACAGGTACCTTAAGACTTCAGTGTGCCCCAGCTCAGCTGACAACAGGAGAGGAGTGTAGCCCTGTTTGTCCAACATATTCACATTTGCTCCGCTGTCTATGAGAGTGGTCACCACTCCATCACGGTTCTGTTTAACAGCTGAGAAGAGAGCAGAGCCCAGCGTGTCTTCACTCGGAGCTCCTCTGGGGTTATCTATGATCCAAACAAGACACAGTGTGAGTGTATGTTTGCAGCTTTGTGCTTTATTTATGTGCTATTCAGATCTAAACAAAGCAGTCTGCTGCATGGTGACGTGGCATACTTTAAGTTGTGAAATAATATTAGAGGTATCATAGTCTTTCGTGAAGAGACTCACCAAGCAACAGACGGAGAACTGATTCTTGGTTGAGCTTAATGGCTTCATTTATAACGTCATAGTCAGCTTCAGCCCCTGCGTCTAGAAGGACAGTCACTGTTTTCTCATCGTTCCTGGAGACTGCATAAAACAGAGCTGCTTTTTTATGGCTGTTTCTGGCATTGACAGCGGCCCCGCTCTGCAGCAGCAGCTCAGCCAGCCTCCAGTTATCCTCCATGGCTGCTGTGTGAAGAAACATGTCCAGCGTGTGGCTCACACACTGCTTGGCCTCCTCCTTCACCAGGACTTTCACAGAGTTCAGGTGTTCATTTTCTGCTGCCAGGTGAACGGGGGTTTTGCCGTCTACATCCTGAGTGTAGATGGGGGCCCCAGCCTGTATGAGGGCAGCGACTATCTCAGTGTGACCCCTTCTGGCTGCTCTGTGAAGAGCTGTGTGACCTTCATTATCCTGCAGGTCCAGTCTGGCTCCTTTACGGATCAAGAGCTCAATGATGGGCAGGTGACCATTTTCAGCAGCTACGTGTAATAGAGTCTCATTGGCTGAATTGACAGTGTTAATATGAGTGTCATCTAACAGCTCCTGTAGCAGCACTAGCTCCCCGTCTGTTGCAATCATGTGGATGAGATTTTCTGGTTGACTTTGTTCTGGTTTGTGCTTCTCTGGTTTTAAGAGTGCCACAGTGCTTCTGTCTTCCCTTTCACGGCTAGATTTCTTAGTTCCTTTGGTGACAAGTAAAGTGCTAGTCTTGTGACTGACAACCATCCCCTGTTGGTCCCTCTCCAGCAAATATCCAATCAGCTGTCTCCTTGTGTCTCGAACACGCTCATTCACACCACCCACATAGGTCTTGATTTGCTGATAGAGGTCGGGTTCTGCCAGCATGAGACACGGATGAAAGAATATGCGACATGCCCTTTCACCTCTGGCCTCCAGGATGTCCAGGACCCTGGAGTTTTGATCTTTGCGAGTCCTGATGGACAAGACGACGGATCTCTTTGCTGCTGTCATGACCCCCTCTGTGACGAGGAGATCCAGTAGATCCTCAGTATGTGAGATCCCATACACTAGATCCCTTCTCTTTGCCCGGATTACATCCACAGCGTAGGGGTTGATACAAGCTGATGCTGCGGCCTGAGCGTCAAAACCTTTGAGTATATTGAGCATTTTAAATACGCTGGGAAACTACAGATTTCTGAAGTCGTTGCTGAACTTGAACTTGAAGTTCTGGTTGTATTTTCTCTTATTGCCAAGTGAGACACCTCACCCTAGCAACAAAATACAGACAGAAACCATTCAACATACAGATCCGTCCAGCTCAACCTGCCCTTTGTGGGATTATGTGACATGCTGACATTGTTAGTTTCCATTAGCATTTCTGCAGCATGGAAAAAGTTTGTAATTGAAATAATAATATGCAGTTTGTTCGGGGTTCCAGGATAACCTTGTGTGCGTGTGTGTGTGTGACTAGACTAACCATGTGTGGGTGCAGAGATGGTGCACTCCCTGGGTTAACCCCATTCTGCTTAATCTCTGAATCACACCTACACGCCTATGTGTGAAAGCTTGTTTTTTATGCGCTTGGAGCCATTTTGCTCCAAAACATGAGCCAAATATTTTATTTAAAGTTATTCAAAAGCACATGCCAGGTGCACAGGACTGTCAGTCCTCATAACTTGGTGCAGGCGATGGCAGGGAACAACAGACTGAGGGTAAATGTGCAGATAAGAGGGCTGAATTGCTTCTTTTAATTCAGTCTTCATTTGAAATGTTACTAACAATGTGTTTCGCCCTTGGCTTCATCATTTTCTTTAAAGTTATTTATGTGTGTCAAATGTGCCACATTAAGTCAGCGGTGAAAGAAATTTATTTAGATGATTTTCTTGAGTACATGCAGCAACACTTTGGCACTGTAAAAACACAAGTTCTAGATTTAATTCTAAAAATCAAACTGATGCACAGGCTGATAGTGTAGGCAGTATCTAAATATATTATTTAATTATTATAACTGATGCAATAACATGTGAGCAGCATTATAATACTTGTTGTGGTAGAGACTTCTTCTTCATGATTAAATATTCTGTCTGTAAAATCTTAACCTGCAAAGCAACTGGAAATGTCAGACAAATTGAAGGGAATAAACAGATGGCTATATAAAATATTAAATGCAGTGAAATAGAATTATAAAACAGTTGCCTACTCATATGTAGTCTTAACAGCATCATGTTTGTAGTTATTAACTACATATGTACAGTTAGACCGAGATATTGAGTTTTCATTGCTTTTTTAATGTTAAAATCTGCATTTATTTTATTATTTTACAGCCAATAGGACACCGATTTGCTGCCGTTGCAATCTGTTCATTGATTTGCCCTTGGGCTGTCCAGTGTCCCCCCTTGGATAGCTTCTCAGGGCTCACCGTATTATGCAGAGATTACTGAGTCGATTCACTTCCCGTAATACACGCCTCCTCCGACGTGACGAAGATCTTCCGAGCGCTCCCTCTCCTTATATGGACGGAAAGGACTCCGCTTTCCGGAATGATGTCATGCTGCCCCAAATTTGTGAAATCTGAACAGGTTAAAGCAGATTTATAGAGAAATAATTTATTATAGTATAACATATATGATAAATAATAATATAGTCTATCTGGATCTAATAAAGGAATCAGAATAAACCTGCATCCAAATGATCAACTTTTATGGTTGGTTCATAATTTAATTGTACATATAATAATGGATTTTGAATTAGCCTAGCCGCATTTGCATCAATATATGTTCATCAATATATGAAAATCCTCCTTATATATGTGTATAAGAAAAAAAAATAATATAAATGCAAGAAAAGCAAACAAAAAAAAGAGGAAAGGGGAAAGAAAGAAAAGGCAAAATAGTATTTATACTGCGACAGAGCAGCACATTTGCTTCACATTTAAGCTTTACTGTGTATTAGGTGTTATCCCTCAAGCCTCTAGATTTTGCACCTGTTTTGTTTCTCTGAAACTTCAAATCATAACTGTGTTTATTTGAAGCAAGGAGCCAACACAAGCTGCAGTGGAGACATGAAGACTTAAATACAGCAACGTTTCATTTCATCTCTCAGGTAAGCCAGTCTGTGTCGCCCTCTAGTGTTTCATTATGAGCAGGACACACTGCTGGCTCATGAGTGTTCAACATTAAACCCATAACCTGAGCAAGAGCCACAGGCTGTCTGACAGATCCCGCCTCATCCACCTGCTGTAAAGAGGTTGCTGGGTTTATTGGGGGGAAATTAAGCTAAATGTCTTTACTTTCATTTGAATACAGCCCCTGGATATTTTGTTTTTGTTTTTACTTCAAACATGTTTGACATAAGAAATCCTTCTCATCTCATCTCATCAAGGCTGAACATATTGGGATGGATTCACCAGCTTTATTGATGGATGGAGGCATACTATTTATTGGCCTGTCAGTGAGACTCCTATCTTGTGTTTTGTTCTTTGGTGCTGCAGCTAATATATTGATCACATTTTGATTAATATTTGTTGCTTTAAGACGCCTTATCAGAGAGGATGTCACAAGAACATATTCTCCTACAGATCCACCTGGACTTTCACATTTTAGTGTGAAAGTACTGTTATTTTCTTGTTGATATTCAGCAGTGTGTTAGCTATGATGTGGCTAATATTCATTTGCAATATATGACCAAAGACTTCATCTTCGTTTGTTTCAACATGTTTGGGCTTTTTTGATTTACACCAGGACAGGAAATAATGTTGAATAACTGCATGGCGCAATAGCACAGAGGACGGGCTGTGATTTTCCTGTTGTTATGTCACATCAGTGATGTCTTCAGTTGAGATTTATTGCTTATTTCAACATGTTTTGACTCAGTACCAGAGTGTTGACACCTGAGAACAATGGGAAGTGTTATATGTTTATACTCTTCAGGTAGGCCTGTGTGTGTGTGTGTGTGTGTGTGTGTGTGCGGAGACATAAAGTGAACATTTCAAGCCTTGTTTGCAAGACTGGCCTCCATCAGTAGTGCACGGCCTGTCAGCTAAAACACAATCACTTAGCCTGGATCAATACCAGCACTAATGGAATTTACCTTGAGGTACTGGGAACTAGCAGCTCTTGGAACATGTTGCAACATGTTTTATTGTTTGAGCTCCTGACATGGCACACCCACTTTTTTTCTGTCACACACTTTTTTACAAGAACACAGAGGCAACGTTGCTTCATTTCATCTGGTTTATTTTCTTAAATATTGATTAGTTTCTGAAGTGCTCAGAAAACAAAACATAAAAAATTATACAGTATTCTTATTACAAATGGTAAACATAAGTACTCCAAGTTGATCTTATATACATATAACAATGAGTGAAACCCCATTAAACAACTTTAGAAAAAAACAAGTACATCTTGAAGCTTTTCTAACTGAATTTCTTACAATTAAGAAAACAAGTACATTGTACTGTAACTCAGAAGTCAGGCAGCTTTTGTTACAACTTTTCAGCCGTTTAGAGTTGGCCAACACGCCCAAGTTTGAAGCCAGTATGGCTACAGCAAGAAAAGTCTCTATTGCAGGTTCTTAAATCCTCTAATACTGAATTCTCCTTTGATGGTCATGATAAGGTCCATGCAGAGCTGGGTGTAAATCAAGAAAACTTCAGTCTTGTCCAGTTCTGTGAAAACAGCACGAAACAGAAACAGAAAGGTATCCTGCTTGTTGCCATGCCCCCTCTGGTTCATGGCTACTGTCACTGTCCCGAGCCCCTCTCCGGGACGCGCCACCGGGGGAGCGCGTGGCACTCAGGAACTTTAGTGCGGCCCCAATCCTGCCAGTGTCGCGCCACATCATCCCAAATCCCGTCATGGTTTCGGGAGATACAGCCACTCACTATCACAGGACGCGTCCGTTTCGTTCAACTACAGTCTCTTTCTCTCTCCGCCGCCGCTGACGCCACCTCAGAAGGTCTGGAGCTGCTGCGTTAACATGAGCTGGCACCCGCTGTTGACGTGGTTCATCACCTTCTGCTTCAGCTGGGCCACCTGCTCGCGCAACATGTTGGCGGTGGACGCGAGCTCCGAGTTTTGGGACTTGAGGTTCTTCACTTTGTCCTCCAGCCTCGAGATCCGCTCCAGCTTCCTCTTCCGGCACTTGGAGGCAGCGATGCGGTTCCTCATCCGCTTTCTCTCGGCCTTGATGCGCTCCTGGTTCTCCATGTCGATTGGGGAGAGAGGAGGCGTCTCCCCCGGCATCTCAGGCACGGTTTGGGGCTCCTCCTTGAGCGCCGTGAGCCGGGGGAGCTGGGCGGCGGATGGCTGCCCGTAGATG
Organism: Epinephelus awoara; assembly: GCA_035609425.1. Lineage (NCBI taxonomy): Eukaryota > Metazoa > Chordata > Actinopteri > Perciformes > Serranidae > Epinephelus > Epinephelus awoara. The sequence continues at coordinate 39,531,427 of CM069303.1, read as the reverse complement.
GGAAGCTGCGGCGGGGCTGCGGGGAAGGACATGGTCGGGGCTGAGGTGGTGTAGCTTGGTGCCGAGACGGTGCTGATGGCTGGGTTGAAAGTGTTCAAGTCCTCATACACCGGCGAGTCGGAGCGCATGGCTGCGTTGTTGTTGTAAACGGTGGCACCGGCAACAGATGAAACAGGCGGCAGGGCAGTGTTGACACTGGACTGAGCAGCCGAGGTGACACTCACATTAGTTGTGCCCGGCATGTGCTGGTGGTGGAGTTCAGCCAGAGCTCGGACAAACCCCTCAGCGAAGCCCTCCTGCTCGTCGGTGACGTTCTTGGGACACATGAACTGTGTCGGGGTCGGCGTGGTGGTGATGAGCCCGTTGCTGGACTGGATGATGAGCCGCTCCAGCTCCGGGGAGGCCAGCTTCAGCAAGCCCACATCAGGAGACGTGAGGATGTCGCTGGCTTTGGCGCGGAGGTGAGGTTTCAGAGTGCCCGTCGGATCGCTGAGGTTCAGTGTCATGTTGTGTTTCAGCACTTTGGGGTTGCTGTATCCGTAGCCGGCGTTGTCTTGCTGGGAGAAAGCGTTGAGTGAGTCGTCATAGAAAGTAGTTTCCATCTTGGTATACATGGAAGAGAAACCAAAATACTACAAAGTCTTTTACAAAACTACTTTTCGTCCCCCCCTCTCTTCTTCCTGGTTTATCAGATGAGGGAAAAACACTGGTTTCCAAACGTCCTCTCTGTGCGTAAAAACTTCCAAACTCTGAGAGCGCACTGTCTTGACACAGGAATCAGAACTTACTTCTTTGAGCCAGCGATGGTTGATTGTTGTTGTAACAGTTCACAAAGTCTTTGCCAAAGTATCCACAGTTCTTTTGAGTCCGTGAATGAAACGCTCTCTAACTTTGCTCGTCTGTGCGCCTCCTCTCTGCCCGGCTGTGTATATACTCTGAGCGCTGCAGCGTGGAGGCAAACCTTATCTGCTGCCGCTGCCTCTCTAAAAATAGCCATGATGTCATGACGGGGCTCTCCCATTGGCTGGTGGGCGTGTCGCGAGGCGGGGCCCGGCCCTCCGATAAGGTGCGTTGCCTTGACGACCACCCAGAAGATTCTGAATCTCGCGGTGGATTGTGGGATGAGGTAATGCTGTAAGGAGAGCGTAAGCGCGGTGCATTGTGGGATGACGTATTGTTTTTGAATATCTGGTTACCCGCTTTACTGTCAGTGGCGGGACAGCCAGTGTTGCTGCTGCATGTGGCTCCTCTCACCAATTATTTTGTTGTGAAACAGCTCCGCTATAACAAAAAAAAAAAAAAAAGATATTCTCTGTCTTTTATTTATCACACATTTTCTATTTATGTTAACTTTCTGAAAACATACAAGTCTTTAATTTAAAGTACAAATAAATGCCTCTAATGAATTTAATAGAATAAAATATATTCTGTTAAATGCATGTTATTGAAAATTACCCTATCTCATATTAGATAATATTGCTATTAGAAAATTTACCTTGCTTCATAACAGTCAGTAACACAAACAGTAAATGATAATTACAATCTATTCAGCTCTTGCATTCAAGTTCATGACTGTTTATATGGCTTCAAAACAGCTTTTTTTTTGTGAAAAAAAGAGATTATTCTCAGGAAATATACTATTAAAATATAAATAAATAAAATATATAATATTATATTAAGCTATTCAAAGTGTTCCATGTTTGTCTGACTTCAAAATACCATTTTGCGAAACCAGTGGCGTAAGGTAGGCTAGTTACAGCAGGCCCTAATGCTTGCTAATGAGGGACTGTTTGTTATTTATGATGGGAAGGGGGTTTTGCAGACAGGGGAGACATGAAATATTCTTTAAACACTAGGGAGCGACCCATGTTTTTTTAATTTGGCTCAGGGGAGCCACGACCACGCCCTTAATTATGCGCAACTTTGAGCCTTAATAAAATTTAAACTGATGAGTTATAAAAAAATTCACCCCCCGTACAGTTGTGATAAAAGGGGAAATTAGCTATAGAGACCAAAACCATTTTTTGTACCAGGCTGTAAACATGTTTATTTCTGCTGTAAAGTTGAGCATTTTAACATGGGGGTCTATGGGGATTGACTCGCTTTTGGAGTCTGCCTCAAGTGGCCATTCAACGAACTGCAGTTTTTGGCACTTCCGTATTGGCTTCACTCGTCATCTCCGGAGGTTGCCGCTTGGTTTGGAAGGTATGTTTTCTTTAAAGTCACCAAAATCATAGTCAGAAACTGTAAAAACAAATAATTGTCTGATTTTCAAATATCCAATGATCCTTGGGCGCGCCATGTGCGATGAACCCTTCCATCAGAAAAAAATTAACAAAATCAAATCTGAGTTTAAAATGGTGACATTTAACCAAAATCACTTTATTCTGTTTCTCGGTAAAAATTTGGCCAAAATAAGCATATGTGACAAGAGTGAAAACCAGAGGCTTTGGTTAATGCCAAGATTTCCACCTCAGTTTTTAATTTTTACTTTTAACTTTCACACTTTTCACACACAAGTGTATATATATTTTAGCAACAGTGTGTCTTACTGCTGCTTTTACGTAACATCCACCTGCAGATACTTGATATTGGACACAATAATATACGGTACATATTACACAGCAGTCATCATTACATATCTGTATTAGACAAATCTACAAAAGAAAATAGGAAATTATTAGTTTAACTTGATAATTTTTTATTGGTAAATTATAGTTTTTTAAATAGTTTTATCTAGAGTAAATTGAGCATGTATGGAAAATAGCACCATCTTTGTTTTAATGTGAGTTCTTCTTTGAACACGGGCGTATTTCCAGGTGGCAGTCGGGCCCCTCCCCCCCATGGGCCCCAGTGCAAAGCACTGCCTGCACTGTCTATATTTACGGCCTTGCTCATGTCCTTTCTTACCGCTGCTTGACTTTTATGTTTGAAAGGTGTGAGTGTTCGCTCTGCTTGCAGATGTGCTCAGCTTGTCAGTCTTAACAGATTTTGCGCCCAAACTAGCTACTGTATATTGTATTGACGTGTCACATGATCAATTAAAAAAATGTATCTAAAAATATCAAAGATAATGAGAAAATTATTTAATTTAAATGTATTTAATTGAATGAAATAAAATAAAATAACAAAATAGTTTAGTCATAATTTTTAGGGTTATGTAGAGTAAGCATATCATTTTGTTAGACATTGTTACTCTTACTGACCAAAAAAGAAAGAAAGAAAGACAGACAAGGCACATGAGGGCATATTGCTGATAGCCAATGACACACTGTTTAATTTAATATGAATTCTTTTTTGAACACAGGTAGTTCTGAAGTGGTTATCTGAATCATTTGTCAGGACACCCCAGTCAATCACAAGGACCCTCCATCTCACGGCTCCAGTGCAACTGCACTGCCTGACAGGCTCACGAAATTATCTGCTGTTCTGCAAATCAAGTTTAATCGCTTTCATGAATAAATTACAAATGCCTCCACATATTTCCATTATATACTTCTGTGTCCTCTATTTTGCCAAATATCTACTTTGCAGCTGAATCAGAGCTCTAATTTCTGTGGTTACAAGTGGAGGAAAGACGTGAGCTCAAAAAACTTGGAAAAAGTGAATGAAAACTGTTACGTGAAAACAAATTATATATTTTTCCGTGTGTGGTGGAAAGTCTTCTTGTTCTGACTGTCATTTTGCTTCTGGAGTAACACGGTGGTCTCTGGTTGGTGGTCCCCTATAAATTGTCCTATATAACACACACACAAAGAGCATTAGTTAAAATTTGACACCTGGGCAGGTTAATATAAACATAGACATATTTACTTATTTAAGAAATGCATTAAAGCTCTGTTATTTACCTGAAGTGTCCGCCGTAGTGAGTCATGTACTCTGGTACCTACCAGTCTTTCCTCCCTGCAGTCATTAGGAGACAGATTTAATAGGACCTTTTTGCTTCTGCCGCTGCACAGACCACATGTCTGAAAAGCTGCCTTTAAGACCTTTTATTTCTGCTACAACTACAAATTGTTAAAGATAGATTTACAGACGTCTGTTCATCCTCATAAAGAGCAAGTACATTTCCTATTATCCATGTCGGGGTGTGTAATTAGTGTAGTGCAGTCCATTGTCCCCTGGCCCTTGGTCAGAAATCACAGCTGGTTTAATGGCAGGAGGTTAACCGGTGTGTCTTACGTGTTCCCCTCTAGTCCTCCGCACTCCCACTGTCTGGGTCATTTTCTGCCCTGCCAGCTTTACCGCCTACTATCTCCAGCACACCACGTCTAAATATGTCCCCCTTGTGTGACAAGTAAATCAGTCCCCTGGCGCTGGCTGGCTCAGAGAGGCACCTAAGGAGGATGAACCAGATCATAAAACACCACCACCGTCTGACTTTTTATGGCTGCTAATGTTGTCTTTATGTACTGTTGTATATGTCAAACCATGGCAATCAATAACGTCAGATATAATCTGATCTAACTGGTTGACTTAACTGATCTTGTGAAGTTTATTTTTTGATTTAAATGCTTGAGAGAAGGTTGCTTTGCTTTACAGTCATGCACGCACACGGGGAAGGTGAAGCTGGGTCACACCTTTTATTTCTCTATTTTCTTTAGATGAAGGTTAACAAGTAACTCCAACTTTGGACAAACTTATACACATTCTTTCATTCACTTTGTCGTACATTTATCGCTGTGGGGATGAAGTAAGACGAAGCAGAATAAGGACTAGTTTAGTTGCTTGTTTATGGGCACATTCTGAAATATTTATCCACTCTGGCTCATTCATCTATTCATGATTGCTTTCCTTTTGAATCAAAGCGCATGAAAGAATCATAAGTAGGTGGTCTAGTGCCCCCCACCTGACAGCAGGGATCCTCATGTATGACTTCACCCATTGTCCCAAATAGACGAATTAAGTTAGGGCAAAACACATGATGTCATTTAAAGTTATTATCTCGTTTAAATTAAAGCTCTTTTCAGAGTCAAATCCCATGGCAAAAGTCAGACCTTGGTAAATTCTGTTTTATATACTTTCAAATAGTGTTTAATACAGAACCCTTAAATGTTTCAATATGTGCGGGGCGCTGGATGAATTGGGTCTGCTTTTCTTCCCTGGTCGCCATGCGTAAAGTTATAAAGGGGTAACCACAGCAGGGTCGTTTGCCAAAGTAATTTTCTGTGGAGGAATGTATGGGAGAATTAACATGGAGGAGCCCCACTGTTTAAGTCACTATTCAACACGAGGTTGGGATATCCCGCTGCTGTCTTGGTTCAGGGCCTGGTCATTTGGTCACTTGTGGTCACATGCAGTACTTATTCAGTATTGTCATCACATGTAAGATGGAAGCAGAGGCCAATGGGAGGAGCGAAGCCAATTTTTAACAGTGTGGAGACACGCTGCCAAAAAGTAGCCACATCCAATTTGTAATAATTCAAATAATAAATTCTGATATGGATTTTTTAAAATAGTCTGCCTCATATAAAAGATATACAGATCATAAATCAGCAGACCATATTTCACAGATTTTAGTTGATTTCCTGCCACCAGTAAAACGGGGACTCTTTTTTAAGACTTGGTGTTCTTATTGAATTATTTCTGGTTGGTGGGGCTCACTGCAGCCTCTCAGGACTTTGGGATGTGAGGTTTCAGTACTGTGGAAAAAACAAACTACAGCACGATAGATGGATAGGAAGCAGGATAACTTAGTTAGTACTTTGCCACTTTCCATCTGTGGAACATCCAGAATCAGTAATGATAATATGGTTTCTGCTGCACTTCAGAAATGCACAGAAGCTGCATCTGTTTCTTATGTTCATTGTTTGGTCAATACCATCTCCAACTAAAACACAACAGGGTTTTGTAGATTTTCACAGAAAATTATAGTCGTGCAATGTCGATAAATCCCCTAATAAGTACAGCCGGTCCAAACCATTAAGCAACATCAGCAGTTGGTAAGGACCTCTTGACCCTTAGAAAAGAATTTTAATGAACACAAGACAATAACAGAATACAAATCACACTTCCTAAACAAAAACTGTGCCAAAATTAATGACAAGACAAGTGCTGAAGTCAACACACACCGGGATACGAATCTTCCCAAGCTATTTTTTGACAGTTTGCCAGAACTGCATCCCATCATTTAAGTTAAATAAATTGCAGTTGGGGGGCTTTTTAAGAAAGTGGTATAATTCTTTCTATGCAGCCAAATGTTACTATGTCCTTATGAATTTTATTTTATTTAACCTTATTAACCTTTGTTTAAATCTTGAGATTAAACATCTGTTTCTCAACACTGTCCTGGCCAAAACAGCCAGCAACATCAGTTACAGACAGTTAACATATAACAAAAACACAAAATCAAAGTATTTATCTATTAATTTTTTCATAAGCGCTTATCCTGTTCGGGATTATTGGGGGCTGGAGTGAGAGGCAGGGTTCACCCTGGACAGGTCACCAGACTATCACAGGGCTGACACACAGAGACAGACAACCATTCAATCACATTCACACCTATGGACAATTTAGAGTCACTAATTAACCTGCATGTCTTTGGACTGTGGGAGAAAACACACGCTGACACAGGGAAAACATGCAAACTCCACACAGAGGGGGGAAGAAATCTGGGGGAGTAGCACAAATGTACTTTAAATTCTAGTATATGAAAGGTCACTGTAATGACATTAATATGAAGGAAAAACATGAAAACCAAGTCCTGCCTAGGGCCCCCCTAAGTCCCAGGCATGCCCTGCAAAAAAAGCACATGTTATCTACAGTGTAATGTGTTTAGTTTTGCAGGTATTGTGGTCATAAACCAAAGTACTGGACAAGTTGAAATTTTGACTTTATGACTAGATAAAAACTCAGAGCATCAGCGATGTTATCGCCGATGTTCATGGCAATCCATACAAAAGTTGTTGAGACATGCCACTTAAAACATTCAGTTGTCAACGTCAAAAGAAAAGTCGGGAGCCTACCAAAGTCATTGGAGTACATCACCTGGGAACCCTGATTTTCTGTATAAAATATTGTACTAATCCATCACGCAGATTTCACAGGGGAAGTAAAAAAATTAGCAACATATCCTCAACTGTTCATATGATATTGAACAAATCAGTGCCCCTGGAATCATCATGTAAAGTTTAATACTTAACGTAAAGTTATGCAGGTTAGGTTTAGAAAAAGAAGCATGGTTGGGCATCGTCATAATATGTATTAAATGTAATTTATCGTAATAGATTAACCTTACAATGACTTGAAGTTCCTTTGGTTTCACACAGGACACAAACACTGGTCTCCTGAGGGAAAGTCGTGTGTTTGTTTGACCCATCCACCACCCTTATGCAGACTTTTGCTCTTCATACTACTTCCTCCTTTACTCCTGTCAGTGCAACAGTCACATTATCGCAGCCTTCCGTAATACGTAGGTTATATATGTACTCTGGTGTGTTACTTTTTGTTGGTATACCTGGGAACAGTGCACGAGAAGAGCCTGAAATTTGACCTCCTGTTGGCAGTGGAGGGAAAGACAGAAAATTAAAAGTCATTAGGATTCATCCTCTGGGGACGACGACCATCTGTAACATGTTTCATGGAAGTCTATCCTACAGTTGTAAAGATATCTTAACTTATTGTGTAAGATATTTAAAATATTTATACTTTACAAGTCATGGTGATCCTAACTCTTCTACTGTATTTTATTTTCAAGATGAATAATGAACAAAGACAAACTCACACGGATATTTGATTTTTTTTGACAAGTGTTGGTTCCTGCTCAGCTGCATCCTGACCTGAAGAGGTACAATTTGCCCTTCTGAGCTGTTGAGTCTTGAGCCTTTCCTCCAACCAATCCCTGCCTCTCACTGAAGTTTTCTATCGTTACCTCCCCCTCTCTCCTGAATCTCACCTCCTTCACTCCCTCTATCCTGACATTACCTCTGCACTGTTTTTCCCTCTGGACCTGATCCCGCATGTCCTCAACTTATACCCTCTACACACTTAGCTTTTCTCTTATCATTCTCCTCCTCCTCCTCCTCCTCCTCCTCTCTCCCTCTCATCTTACTCCTATCAGTGGCCGTCCAGGCAGCAGGATTTCCCCTGTGATGGAAACAGGCTGTGGCCCAGTTGTATTGTTTCAGCAGTTCTTTTCAGTAAAAATCTCAGAGTGCCTTCTGTGTTTGTGTTGGTGTCATTAAAAGTTAAAGCACTGGCCAAAGCACTGCGCAGTACAAAGGGCGGGAACAAATGTAAAGTCAGTGAAACATAAAAAATAAACTTTTGGTCTTTGCGTCAAACTGAACATCCCCTGAGGTCTGCAGGGCCAGAGAGAGACAGGGAGACAGACTGTTGAGGCCTTTGAGACAGAGCGCACTCACAATGGTCTTTCCCTGTCAGAGCAATTGTTGTTTCAGCTGTTATGTGAAGGAAAAAAATACACGACGGTGTAGATTGTGTGTCGGACTGGCCCGTAAGCTTGTAAGCTCAGATGTGCACCCTATGTGTGTACATGTCCGGGTGTGCCTTAAAGGAGCTATATGTAAGAAATCTAAAGCTAATAGTCGTCAAATCATCCTCATACATCACAGAGACCGAGGAATAATGTTCATATAACACACTGATCTCACCGACAGCAACAGTACAGCCAGAATATTCGCATTTAAAGAAATTTTTTACGGTCTGCAAATCATGTTTATGTTTTGAATCTGTGTTTTGACCTGTTGCACCACCCACCACCTTCTACCAGTCACACAGTCAGTAGAGTCTCAGCATCAGTTACAGTTACGACTGAGCTACAATGGCTGACGGTGCGACTAAACCCAAACGACCACGTTATGATTCCCAAACACGCCAAGACAAAACTGGAGGCAAAGCGAGGGTCTATACAGGAGATGCTTTTGAACGCTGGAGATGGTTGAAAATGGAGAAGAATTTGAGATCGGATGTGGAAGTGGCTACTCTTCTCCTCGACAGGTAAGCTTTAGCCAAAGTTGGCTAACTAGCATCATAGCTAGACGGGGATGGACATTTGGAATACTTTCAACTGTTATTCATTTTCGATCAAACATTGTTGTCCATGTGCAGGTGGGTCATCGACCCGACTAATTTTTTTGAGAAACAAACGTTAGCAGCACGGCAAGCAGCATTAGCAGTGTCCCGGTACATAGCATTAGCAGCCGGCTCCTCCTCAGCTGTGTCCCGGCAGCAGCGTTAGCAGCAGAGAAGCCGGACTTGCTCGAACGGTCCGCTGGAAAACGGAAGATCGAGGACACGGCGACGCAGCCCCGCCATGGCAGCCGCCCGTGGGCAAACAGATCACCCCCAATTTCCACCAGATGCGTGTTGGTTGCGTCTGCGCTCCGGCACGGCAGCGGAGCCGATAGGATTCAATTCTAGTCAATGTGTGTGTTTCCACCGGCTGCGGCTGTGCTCTGTCTCAGCTCCGTCTCAACTGCTACAGTCCGGAGCCCTCCGCAACAAATACGCAGGACAGTGTTAGAACACCGGACGCCGGAGCACAACGCGGCAATTCAGCACAGAGCAGCAACCTCAAATCTGTAGGGGAGGGGGGGCGAACACGACTCGCGGCAGTGTTTTGAATTTGAGTGCAGTAACCATTGTGGCCACATTCTTACACACAGCGCCTTTAACTGTAAGTGCATGAATGTATTTCTGCTTCTAACCCAGGAGGAATGTGGAATTAAAAACTGGAGTAGCAGATATTTTATAGAGCATCATGGATAAATGGTTGAAATAGCTGAAAGTAAAAGTTAGATTATTTAAAAAGTTATCTAAAAGTTATAAATGGTAAGAGCAGCTGAAAGTGATACATGTAAGTTTGTCAAAAGTAACAGATGTATGATGGAAAAAGCTTAAACTAATAATGGTTGAGATAGTTAGCTTAGTAAAAAAAGGTAGTTATTAAGGTAAAAGTCGTGGACAAATCGTTGAAACATCTGGCTTTTGCTCCTCCAAATTGTAGTAATATGAATGCAAACCTAACTGCGCCATACTAAACAGTTCAGCTGTATGGAAAATAGGAATCAAATTTTGCTTTTATATTTACATTTATATCTTGTAAAGTTATATGATATCCCATTCTCGGAACCCATTGGCTGTATTCTGTGTCTGACTTCTGGCAGACGGCGATACAGCCTCTGGGGGCAGACCCCCGATTTTTCGGCATTCCGGTTTGATTTGGGCAGAGGAGGCGAATTTCCGTTTCCGACTTCCGTTTATATATAAGTAAATATGCTGAACCATTGCGATGGATTCAGAGTTTAGAGTGACGCCAGTTATGTTCCGCCACGTTAGTATTTCTGCAGCTTGTCTGACTACGTGTCACGCCATCCACCATCCCGTCCATCAACCAGCTCATTTATTTAATCACTTTAGAAATGTTGATATGATTCTTATGCAGCATGCAAAAGTAACATAGTCATGGTTTGCAGGAAAATACAATGCTGTTGACTGGGCTGGTTGCCTACATGAGTTAATCTGACAAAACTGTGGGGGTGTGTCTGACAAAAAAAGGTTGAGAGACTCTGGTCTACGTGATAGAGAGGGAATGGGAATGTAGACTGAGTGATCTCACTCCACAGTGAGATTTAATACATATCCTAGTTGGATATAACCTTCAGGACAAAGAATGATATCAATGCATCTTTAAATAACAATTTCAGGTTGGTTTTTTTGTCAAAACTGGATGTTCTTCTCCTCTTTCCCACTTCTCTTTTGTTCTTTTCCTCTCGGCCCTTATCCTGCACCACATCTTTCTTTCTCCCTGATTGCCTCCTTTTTATCATCTTTACCTGAATTATGTGCAGTGTGCACACACACACACTCATCCTCACGCATTAACAAGACACTGTGGCAGCCATTTTTTAATGAAAAAGGAAAGACACGGCTAAATGACAAACGTCCCTCTTTCTCTTCTGGATTTATGATGTGGTGTAAAAGCAGGAATCATTGTGTTTGATTACAACACACACACACATACACACACACATTGAATCTCCCTGAGTGATGTCTCATTGTTACGCCCTTCACCGTGTGCAGAATGAGTGTTTGATGCCCGTCTTCCACGGCGTTTTTCAGGCTCTGTTTTAATTAATTTGCTCATAAAATGAACCATGCTTCCCAGCAGCCTCTCTGGCACCCTCAGCTACAAAAGACTTTATTAGCTTTGACAATTAATCGCCGCTAACTACCCAGACTAATCACATCTGAGATTTATTGTTCAGAATCATATGGAATATCGATTGGCTCTCCCTCATTTTGACCCTTTCAGCGCACCGTAACTCACCCGGCGGGAGTACAATGACATCATTGGGTAAGGGTGGGCACACTGCAGGTTCTTTGACTTTACTCTGGCTTTTTAGGCCACAGATGCTGTTTTATCACGGCTAAGAGGGAAGCAAGAAAACACGTTCAGTTAAAGACGGGATCTGTATGTTTTTGGGGGGGCGCTTGTCTGCATGCACTTTTATTTGTTGTCTCAGAGTAATTTAATCTATGAGAGTGAGTCTGGGCCTCATTATGTAAATTAAATAACCTCATCTACAAAGAAAGGCAGAGTGAGCCACAGCAGGACTCACACACACACACACACGACACACACTCAGAGGCACACAGAAGCACACACACATGCATACAGACAGGCAAAGTAAATGGTCTTTTTGACACCACATAGTAGGTTGTGTGCACGTGTGCAGCCTGTGTGTGTGTGTGTGTACGTGTACACACTCAGGGACCTGTATGAGTCGTCAGCTGGCTCTGTTCAGCCTGCAACAGGGAGGCGAGTGTGCGAGTGTGTCACCAGGGAAAATGATCGATAGCTATTAAAACCCACCAGTGCCTCGATCCAGATGGAGGACTATTTGTGTGTGTCCGTGTGTGTGTGTGTGTGTGTGTGTGTGTGTGTGTGTGTGTGTGTGTAGCCGTGATCAAGCACTGTGTTTGTACAGGTGGGACACTGTATGGCGGCAGCGCTAACCTGTTCCACTCCATTTACCTCTGCAAGCTGGGAGGACCTCACCAACCGCACAAGGTGTGTGTGTGTGTGTGCGTGTGCATTTTTGTTTTAGTTCGTCTTGGGCTGCATTTGTGTGTTTGTGTTGTTTGTGTGTGTGCAAGTGTGACTGGGAGGTTGTTCACGTGTGTTTGGACTTGCTGGTTATTCTAGCCTGGCTTTTCAGAGGCAATAAAAAAGTAGAGGGAGGAGGAGAAGAAGGAGGAGGAGAAGGGGGAGAAGGAGGAGAACTAGGAGAAGGAGGGGGAGAGTGACAGGACTGAGCGATTGTTTTAAGTGTAGCAGCAGTTTCAGTCTGCAGCCCGAGAGAGACCGAAAGAAGGAAGAATGGAAGTTTGTTCATTTTCATTTGCGGAAGATGAGAGAACATAAAGACAGGTCAGAGAGGCAGAGAGGCTTTAACAAATAAAATGTGATCCACAGCCTGGTGAACATTTTCTTAAATTATATTTTATTGGATATTTGATCAGTATAAGTGAACTTGATCGTGCAGACTGCAGTCCTATGAAACAAGAGACACGCAACTGTAAAAAAAACAAAAAAAACCCAGCCTCATCTCTTTTTTCTCTTCTTTCTTGCTGCCTCTATCTCTCTGTGTCTCTCATGCACACATGTATGTGCACACACACACACACACACAGATCATCCTCACCACCCTCCTCTGAGACGGCTATGAAACCTGATCACAGATCAATACGGAGTGGGTGTTATCGTTGAGGGGGAGGGGGATCAGTTTTTCATGGTTGTCTGGCTGTTGGATGGCAGATTTTATTCCACTTTATGCAGCACTAAGACCGATTAAAGTTACACACCATGACACCTCAAACTTTGTTCACATCAAGTGTTTGATCTCTGTTTCAAGGATTGTTTTGCTGGACAGCAGCCAATGTGGCCACAAGTGACAATTATGTGATAATACAAGATAAAGTAAAAGGCCGTCCACACCAAGAACTACAAACATGGCTCAGTTCTGAGACAGTGGGCCTCTGGGCAAAGACATGCAAAAGGCCCCACCACCTCTCCCACATAGAAGCAAGATACACAGACTTCGTTGTGGTTTTGTCTCTTTGCGGCTGTTTTATGTCTCTTTGTAGTTACTTTGTGTCTGTTTTTGGTCTTTTAATGTTTCTTTTGGTCTTTGTGGTCGTTTTGAGTCTCCTCCAGGTCGGTACGTGTCTCTTCAAGTTTCATTTTACCATTGATGGCTAGGAGTCCCTGACATTTTGAGCTGAGCCTGAGCCTGTGCCTGGTCGTCCCTTTCATTAATCCATCTGTGACTGTAATTCATTCATTCATTTTCCATAACCGCTTATCCTCTTAGGGGTTGCGAGGGGGGTGGAGCCTATCCCAGCTGACATTGGCCAAGAGGTGGACCACACCCTGGACAGGTCACCAGACGATCACAGGACTGACACATACAGACAACCAGTCATGCTCAGATTGACACTTACTAGTCCACAACCATTGGTAGCTTTGTCACCTTCTACCTATGCCAATCCTCAATGCCTACACCTTTATGTGATGAGCCACGCCCTCCGCAATATTCATTGCCTTATAGAAGCTCAGTTTTAGTAAGTTTTCCAACTTTTGCCAAGAGGGAACTTTAGATATTGGTCCCTAGATTATGTTCACCCAGTTTCATGCAGATCGCTCAAACTTCCTAGGAAGAGATCCATTTGAAGTGTTTTTCAAAACATTCAAAATGGCGGAAAATCTATATAAGCGGAAGTTATGGGTTCTTGAGGCAAATGTGTTCCTCATGAGGAGAGGCATCTCTGTGCAAAGTTTCATGTCTCTACCACATACGGGGCATGAGATATGCCCATTCAAAGTTTGACATTTCAATGGGTTGCTATAGCGCCCCCCTTTGGCCAATTGATGTAATATTGCTTCATTGGCATCCTCCCATGACCCTCTACCACTGTGCCACATTTCACATGGATTGACCAAGTCAGTGAGGAGAAAAATGTGGAACACACACACACAGTTTTCGTCATTATATAGTGTACCTGGAGAAAACCCACGCTGATAAGGAGAGAACATGCAAACTCCGCACAGAAGGCCTTCCCCACCCCAGGATTCAAACCCCCACCCAGGGTTCAAACGAGGAACCCTCTTGCTGTGAGGCGACAATGCCATGCACTGCACCACCGTACAGCCCCATGACTGTAATGATAATTATAATGACAACAATGTGCAAATTCAGGTGGATTTTAATTGGCTGTCAGTGTTTTAATCCTTCATTAAATGATCATTCTCTGTGAGGACAGCCAACAGTAGCATGAGCAGACATTAGCAATAAAGGCATATCTACCTGACTCATGTGATCTACACAGCTGCATCAAAGCTGGCATACATTAGTCACCATAGACTCATTTTAGTGTTAAGTTTTCATGGGAGCCTGTGACCTGTAGAATGCCACTAACCATAGAAACTCAGCACAGGTTAACTTCTGGTTAAATAAACGGTACTTGCGTCCTGTTTCATTTTCGCTGCTAGGTTGCCATGGTGTCCTGTACACTTTAGTGCCAGAGACATTCTGTGTGTGTGTGTGTGTGTGTGTGTGTGTGTGTGTGTGTGTGTGTGTGTGTGTGTGTGTGTGTGTGTGTGTGTGTGTGTGTGTGTGTGTGTGTTTGACACCAGTTTGGGCGAGGCTGAAGGGAGGAAGCAGCAGTACATCGCTGAGTGACAATAGCTGACTCCGATACCCCACTCCCTGCTGTGTCTACCTGTAGCTGTCAGAGTGTGTGTGTGTGTGTGTGTGTGTGTGTGTGTGTGTGTGTGTGTGTGTGTGTGTGTGTGTGTGTGTGTGTGTGTTGGCACGTGTCTCTGCTTCACAACGCAGAGTCAACAATGAAACAATGAATCTCATTCTCTGATTTTTCCCCCTTTTATTGTTCAACACACTTCTTTTCTAAATGATATACTTTTTTCCCGTCTCACAGTCCTCTGTGTTTCCTCTCACCGACTCTCTGGTATCATTGTGGGGATTAGCTAATAAACGTGTTGGCTGTCCTGTTGCCGTGCCAACCGAGCAACAAATATTTGGAGCTATGTGGCACCTTCCACCAACATTCCAGGATCTGCTGTTTTGGAAAGTTCTTCTGTCGGTCGTCTCTCTCCTCCTCCTCCTCCTCCTCCTCCTCCTTCCTTCACTCTCCATCCAGCTTTCAGCCCTTCCCCTCTATCTCTCTGTCTCTCTGTCTCCCACCCTTCACTGTCTCTCCCCTCCTCTTTCCTGTCTCCCTCTGAATAAATGGACTCTTTGTCTCCTGGTAAAATGAACTTGAAAACAGTAGTTGGGACAAGTGGTTCTGTCTAACAGCAGGAACACACACTATAACTGGCCACCAATGCAGATCAGGAATAGCAACTGCTTTGTCATTATCACGGGCTAAATGGGGATTTGACATGCCCACTGCTCCGAGGGAATATTACCGCTACTCCACTCATGTTCTGTAAATGCTCTGACACTTGGTAAAGATAAAGAGCATAGATAGGTCACAATGCAAAGTACTGAAGTGGAAAGTCCTGTGCTCTGTGAGCCGTCCTCCACCCTTACCTACTTCCTTCTTTACTCCCGTCAATGCATTTCATCATCTTAAGCCTTCCCAGTTTCATGGATTATATATGAATTATTTGCTAATGATTTCGTGGGTTACATACAAATTGTAGTGCATAACTTTCCGTACGTGTAAGCACACACAGTGCATGAGAACAGCATTTCTAGTTTATGCTGCTTTATACATATTGTGCAAACAAGTCCTCCAAATAATGTTGTGTTGCTGAGAAGATTGATGATGTCACTCTTTTTAGGATGACAGTCTCTGTGCAGACATTGTGAAATTATTTGAAAGCTGTTGTTACAAGTATGTGTGCAGATTTTTCATACAAAATATAAGCATAATAAAATATGATATTCATACAAACCTTGCTAGAGATAAAAACTACCAAACAGTATATAAGTAGTTAAAATTAGCCCCATCTTGACCAATAAAAAAAGGCAGCTTAGAGTTGTGTATGTCTATGATTCAAGCTGAAAACACAACAGTGCCACAAAGTGCTGCCCCTAGCACACACTGGATGTGTTCCTCTGCAGCTCGTCAACAGACGACCACAAAAGGTTATTACTACTTTTACTGAAAGATCTTTACCTCTGCATTAGCTTAAAATCATGTGTGGACAGCCACTGATTAAACTTGATTTCTCACCTGGAGAGCCAGTCTCCAGAGCTATGACTCACCAGGTGGGCCATTGTCTTTATAATGACGGGATTGTGGGTTGTGAGTCTCTCCTCGTTCATTCTTTGTCACACATCAGACACAGAAACGGCAATAGACTTCTCTGTAAGCATCAGTGGTGAGGAGAGGAGTCGAGCTGCCTTAGGGGCTGGTATATGCAAGCAGAGAGGGAGGGGGGAACTTAATTAAATTCCGGGGGCAGCGAGGCTGTCCAGGAGTGCCGACGGGTGTCTTGTTGCGACCAGTTTAGGGTTGTACATTGAAAATAATTTTTTTACGAGCAGTATTCGATGCTAGTGTGTTTCGGCCTTCACAGTCTGGGGCGGGATTGCCTGTGCTCAGTTCTCAACACGGAGGTGGCTAGCAGCTAACAGTGCTAACCCTATAAACAGCGCTAACAATGGCAACAGTGCTTACAGAGCAAACCTTGTTTCCTGGGGTGAACCGGTGCTTCACGTCTGCAGCAATGCCATCCCAATATCAGCAGTCATAAGAGTGCAGTGCAGAGCGGCATTAGCTAGCCAGTGCGACACTCTCACAAGGACTCACATGCACTAACACGCGCACGCGGTCAGACCATCTCCCACAACAGTTAACAGAGAAGCTCAGATTACAACACACATTCTGAATTTGCACACAGCTCCTTTAAGCAGAAATATAATCCAGTCCATTTGACACAATGAGAACTTCAAGTTTTGTGATACAAATGCAGTTGACAGATAACATTTTACTCACTGTAATGAAATATTGATTGCAAGACTTTTATTTGTATTTTTACATTTTTGTAGCGCCACTTTTACTCAAGTAAGGGATATAAATACCTCCCCCTCCCTCCACTGTCTCTGACACAGTCTTAACAACTTAACTTAATAATGTCCTACATAAAGTACTGCAATAAATGCACACCAGTGGAATGCAGAGAGTTTCAGAGCCATGAGACTGAAGTGACAGATAAGAACTTCCCCTAATTGATATGCCGCTTCGATTTCATTTTTCGTTTTCCTTCCTGTTCTTTGCAAACCCGAATCAGTGATCAGTGAATCCTCAGTTAATAACTGGACTAAGTTATGACTTGGCCGAGTTATCGCTGGGCTGCTGAAAGGCGATCAATTCTTTTAGCGTGAAATCTGAAACTTCTGACAAGTGATATACAAGCAGTGCCTGGGAATGTGCCTGCCTGAGGATTTACGTGCAGGCTTGCACACACGTACTGTGCACACACACACACACACACACACACACACACACACACACACACACACACACACAAAGTTAGTAGCTGTTGCAATGTTCAGTCTGCATGCTGATGAAAACCAGGAGCAGTGGAGCTCTGTGAGGCATCCAGCTCATCTGGTCTGTCTCGTACAATTCATCTTAAAAGGGGTTTACACCATGATGTGACATGTGTGTAGACAGACACGTGTAATGAAGCACACCCTATTTTCTTATCTCAACTGATTGTTAGTTATTAGATGACTTTTCTTCTGCTGTTGCCATTGATCACTTAAAGATAAAGTCTGAACTTACCAAGAAAGACAGCGGGACTGTTGTTGTAAACTGAGCTTTTAAGTGTCCTGTAGCTGCTCAGGGTGCAGAATTTATGAGTTCAGTGCAGGTATACAGTGTCTGATTTGCTACTGTGTTTTTGTCTGATGTAACAGAGTCTCATAATGTTATGATCTTTATTGTGTTTCACTGCAGATGACCTTTATATACGCCTAAATCAGTGGAAGTCAATAGCCCGTGTGTCTCTGAGTAATCAGTGAGTGCAGCAGGAGTGATTAATTTCTGACTTGTAATTTTCTTGCGATCTTGCAGCATGTACTATGTGTGTGTGTGTGTATGCACATTATTTGAGGTGGCTGCGATCAGTGGCTAACTCTGTGGAATGCACTTCCACCCTCTCAACCAATCATTAATCTGTATTTACTCAGTGTAGCTCGGGGCACTCTGGCCGTGAGAAATCTTTCCCAAATCACCTCTCTGCTTTAGCACACTTGGCCCTGTGTGTGTGTTTGTGTGTGTGTGTGTGTAGTCAGACTGGTTTGTCAGAGAGGAATAGAAAAAAGTCTCAGCCGAAACTGACACTGGTGCATGCACATATATGCACATGCTGTCCATGTTTCACATGCAAACACACACGAGTGATAGAGTGAGCGCTTGGAATCCTGTCTGCACTTAAAGCCCTGCCTCTGTCTCAGAAGGTTAAGGGCTACAGCTCTTATCACATACTGAGACTGTGTGTGTGCATGTGCATTAGTGTATTATATGTGTGTGTTTGTTTAACCCTGTACACATGTGTGTGAATTTGTGTGTGTGTGTGTGCATGTTTGACAAAACACAGACAGGCCCATGGGACTGCTCAGGCTGTGTGTTTTGGCTCTGTCAGGCAGACCATTACTATGGCGTCGAAGGTCAGGTGGTCCGACCAGAAGGCCCAGATATATTTGTATGCTTGAAGTAGGTATGCAGGCCTGATGAATAACCTCTCTGGGAAGTTGATGTGCACTGCCTTGCTTCCCAGTGGGTTTTGTGGGATTCTGAAGACGGTTCCCAAGAGCGTTCTGCATGTCTTTGTGCGGCTGAAGGGTGAGACACAGATGAGACAGGCCACCCTGGAAGGCCCGCAGCTTTTATACCAGGTACTCCCTAAAATAAAGTATCCTTGAGAAACACTTTGATTGCTCACCTGTGTCAGAGAGATTACAAGCAGCTGTAGAAACTCTGGTGATGTGCATTAAAATATGAACACATGTTCTTAAGTCAATCCTTCTTTTCTCCATCACCAGGGAGCTGTTACTGACTTTGGCAACCGAGTTGTCTGCTGTTCAGCAGTGAAAGAATCGGACCATCACTTTCATACATGGACAAATGTTTTATATAAAATCCAAATATCTGAAGGTGCACTTTGTAGAATCATGAAAGGTAATTCCCCTCAATCATCACTTAAGTGTGTGCTGGGGTATTCATCTGCAAAAGCCTTTGCCCTCTGCCTGCATTTTCTACATTTTATGCTGGGCACACTTGCAGGTGAGGTCGGGACTTTATAAAAAGGTAGCAACAAGGTGCCAGATTGTAAGAAGCATGCAGCAAAGAGGAAGCTACGAAAGTTGCAGACACAGTACTGAAAAACACAAATATAGCAGGTGAAACACGAAGCAGTTGGCTTTCACTTTCTTTGGCAATACAGTTTACAAACAGTAGCCAAACATTCCTGCACGGTATACCTTTAAAATACAAACGTTCAGAATTCAGAGTCAACAAAGAGAATGACATATGTTTTGTTAATACACCACCAGGAAGCGTTAGATCGATGCTGTTTGTTCCTCATGCCATGATGAATAAAGAAACCTCAGTGATACTAATTAAGGCATGCCACACAATAATAGTGCTACTATAACTAATACCGACGCTAATACTAACACTAACAATAATACTAATACTAAGAACTCTTCAGTCACATGGAGATGCAGACAATGAAAGTTCTGTTTTCACTCAAGATATGTGTGTTGGCAGACAGTAGAAAGTCGTCCTGCAGCCCACACATACCCAGGTTACCTGAGGTCTGCGTTCGGCCAGGCTGACCCACTATTTTGCTTCTTCCTCTCCTCTCATTGTCTCTCTGTTCTTCAGTACCGCCTCTCCTGTCTCCTCAGCCTTTTTATCAGGTGTCGTCATGCATCTTAGCAGGCTGTTTTTAATAATGAATGTCCCGAGGTCTCTGTTTCTCTCTTTTTGTTTCCTTCTCTTTGAATCCAGGTCAACAACCATGTTAATCTTGGGTAACGGATTCCTCAGTGGTTCTGCACAACCCTGGTCGTTTCCCTGGTTTCTGCACGCAAAGGTGATTGTGAAGACATATCACATGTCTTTAACTTTACTTCTGGATCTATTTGGTCTGCGAATCATTCAAAAAAACTGTTGGTCCCCCCGTCTCTTCATGTTTCCCTTTGCAACTGTAAACCATTAAAAGCAAGAGTTTCACATTTTGTGAAATACCTTTACTCACTTTCTTGCTGAGACTTAGATGAGAAGATCGATACCGCTCTCACGGCAGTACAGTAAAAATGAAGCTGAAGGCAGTCAACTCCAGGAAGTAAAGCAAACGTTGAAGAAGAGTACACTTGCAAGATAAATGTGACACTTTCTAATGTCACAATGGAGGGACAACTACGCAGGTTGATTTTAGCGCTGCTCATCGTGGACTATATTGCTGTCATTGTTCATTTTAGTCAAACCATACAGTTTGAAAACGAGGCGCGGCTCCAACTAGAAAACAATGTTTTGATGCATTGGATGTGCCATCTGTTCAAGAAGGTCTTGGTCCAGTTGTTTTGGCGCGGAACCAAATGTGTGTTCACACCTGCCCAAACGAACCACACTTGAGGGGAAAATGAACTTGAGTCTGATTGAACCGAACCAAACAGGGCAGGTGTGAAAGCACTCTAACAAAATCTGCACCTCTACAGCACCTCTGAAAGGCACCATGTGGAGTTTTTAGGAACTCATCAGTCCCGGGGGAGGTTGTTGTGATCACAACAATTAAGGCAAATTCAGCGAATCCCCATGAATTCCGCACAAACTTGTAATTTTATCCAATAACTGTAACTTTACCATAAACAGTCTTTTTTAAAAATTCTCTCAGCCTCTCCTTGTCTCACTTTGTCTCTCTCATTCTGCACACACACAGTGACAGGGCTGACCGCTAGCATCACAGGGCTAACATTACCCAATGGTTATCAATGTGTTAAGCGACAGAGCTGAGCTGTTTTGGGGTTGGTGTGAGATTGATGGGATTGACCATGAGGAGAGTGGCTCATGGAAACAGTCCTTCAGCATTGCGCAAGACACCTGAAAAAAAATAGACCATCCCAAAAAGTGTCTGTGACATCTTGGAGGGACTGACCAGTGGCACTACAGAGCAGTTTTTTTATAGGTTGGATCCTGTTTTGTTTGTCTTGTTCACCAGGACTCACATGCATGTACTGTATATGTGGGCGACACCTCATGACATTCCTGCCAATAGTTTCACACTATTCCAGTGATCTACATGTGCTGATAAAGTGCCAAGATACAGTGGAACACACCAACAGAGGCAGGGGAGAGGACGAATGCTAGCAAGTGCACATGAATGCAAACAATGTGGGATTCAAAATGTTCTTCAAATGGATTTATGATGAAGAAAATGTATGCTACATGCTGGTTACACTTCAAGGGTACACAACAAATAGTGAAACAGCAACAATAAGGTTGTCTTTAACCTTTAATGTTCACTAAATACACTTTAACATCAAGTCTCGAAAGCTTAGATATAAATGCCACATCCTTTCTGTCCAATCAGAGCAGATTAAATGAGCTGTCAGAGTTGCAGGTGTATGAAATAAATGCTGCATTTGAGTTTGTCAGGACTTTTCAGCTCTTATTTGTGAACAAATTAAAGCCAGTAGCCTTAAGTGAAATGCACCTGATTGATAAATGTACTTTAATTGCTTAATTGTGTCGGGCCTGTCAAGCCCACATATTTAAATGACACTTCCAGACTGATGTGCATTCAAACGGGCAGCAGAGGAAGTCGTTTTGGCGTAATAGCGATAAATGAGTGGGCCAACTGGCACTAATTACCCATTGTGCATGTATGTGTGTCAGACTGTGAGTCTCTGACAGGCTGGATAGAGACACCTATGATAACACAGCTGTGTCTTATTCCCCTGGGTCTGGCAGTGATTATATTGGAACTGAATGACTCCCTTTTCATTATTGCGTTTTAAACATATTTGTCTTAAATTTCAGCTTTGCTTCTGCCCATTGTGCTCTCTCTGTCTAACGTGTGGGACGGAGAAATGGAGAGAGAGATGGAGGTGGAGAGAATGGACAGACGTCACTGTCAGTCGATGTAGGAGCTCTCAGACACTCACACACTTTCATTCAGCTCATCACAAACGCCCCCACTGTCTTTGTCTGTCTGGGTGCCATGCCGGGTAAAAGTGGGCGCGTGACGTTATAGCGGAGTAGGATTCCACTCTGTGCTTTTGACGTGCGTCCGCCCTCGGCCGTGTATCTGTGTGTGTGTGTGTGTGTGTGTGTGTGTGTGTGTGTGTGTGCATCGACGTGGTTTTGTGAAGGGGGACATATTTGTATGTGTGGTTTTGCACAGCGCAGAAGTGAAACCAGTGTAGCCTCGGAGATGGCGCCGTCCTCTCTCTTTCAACCATAATGTGAAATTCGCAGATCGAAAGAGCTGCATGACACGCATACAGCGGCCTCGCAGGCCTGCTGTTTCTGTTGAGTGTGCTTTATTTTGTAGCAACAGTTACACTCTCGCACCAATAGCAGAAATTGCAACCAAGTCAAGTCAAGTTTATGTGTTATATGTTGACAGTGACATTTAGATATTGCACATGAAGAACATAAAACACGTGAGGAATGCACTGCTACCCAGGAGGCTAACCTGTTTGGACAATAGACCATCACAGAGGCATTTCACAGCCATTCGCCACTTTTGAGTGCCACTCTGCCAACCTGCTTTTCAGCTGTGCCATGTTGGATATACGCTTTAAGTGACTGATGTAAATAAATCCCTGACACGAGGACAGGCCTCAGTGGAGCACGGGTTCTGCCTTTCAAGAGCAGCAGGAAGGACTCACAATGAAACTACTCAGGCTGCTTCCTTTCTGTGCAGAGGCTCTGAAAAGGAGGCACAGTGCCAGTTTCTCCTCCTCTAGCCCGAGGTGTTTTTTTTTTTTTTTTTTTTTTAGAGAGAGAACTGCTCATGACTTTGGGAACATAGAGGGCAAATAGTTTGATGGGCTGCTGACAGATTGATTGATGACTTTGTTTGTGAAGGTGCTGCAAAAGCTGTTCAGGTGTTACATTAGCACGTATTAAATACACACCACGTTATTACGCGGTTTTGTCATGCTCCCAATCCACAAACTTTCGCATGCACCGTGCCATGTTGTGAGAAATAAGCAAAAAGGCGCTGATGCATACACTTGAGTCATTGTGCTTGTGCACCTGAAAGCTGTGTTTATTTTCCCCGCTGCTGTACATGCAAGCTCCGCTTTGTGCGTCGGTCCTGAGAGCAACTTCCTGAGGCTCTCTCCAAGCTTCCTGTCTGAGAAGTCAGAGGTTATCTGACAACCCCGCCCCTTTCAACCCACACAGGTCCATGCAGCTGTTTCCTCTGATGATTATGGATCAGACTGAAACACACATGCACACATGTTCTGGGATTTCAGGAAGGCCATAAAAAGTGCAAAAGCTACTGGAAGAATAGTTCAGTTTCTGCAAAGTCTTGCTGGGAGGATGCTTCTCTGTGTTTGGTGTGTTCCCCAACTTCTCTTTTTGACGTGTGTGAGTGTGTGTGCGTAGAAGGGGTGTGGTCGTGGTCTCAATTCTAGGACAGGAACTGTTCTCCAAATGAGTGTTTGCGCCAGTGTGTATCTATGTGTGTGTGTGTGTGTGTGTGTGTGTGTGTTTTTGAACATCTGCTCCTCGTTGGCTTTGCTTTTCCTCCTCTACATGACCCACCCTTGTAGTTGGCGCTGGACATCCCAAGCTTTTCTGCTGTTGTCTATGAGAAAGAGAGGAAGACAGAGAAGGAGTGAGGAAGAGATGGAGAGGGGGGAAATCTGCAGCCCTTTCAGCAGAGTGTTAAAAGATTCCATTGTCAAGGGATTAGCATCAGTTGATTTTTGCAGGCTCCAGCTCTCTGTTCCCACTTTTCTTATCCCCATCTCTTTTCTTCTCCTCCCACTTTGTTTTCCTTCGCTCTTCCCTTCCTTCCCCTCAGTGTTTCTCCTGTGGCCTTGCTCGCCCCATCCACCTCCCTCAAGGCAGCAGATGTTGGGTCTGTGTCCAGATGTTTTCTGTTTATCGCTCTCCGGTCACATCTTTAACAAACTCTCGTACGGTAAACATTTACAGAGGCGTCTCCTCTCCTCTCCTCTGCTGCCACACTGCAAAGCAACAGGCACGAGAAGCGAGAGTCTGACAGAGAGTGAAAGAGAGCGAAGGAGATAAATCCAGTGCCACCTACACATCCACATGCTTGTTGCCGAGAGCGACAGCTGTCCTATTAAAACAAACACGACGCAAAGACGCACACACTGACACAAATACACATATACAAATAGATTCAGATATGCATGCACTTCATAGTTTCTGTACTGCTTTGAGTACATCTTCTCTGCTGGCGGTGCTGACTTGACAACAAAGATCTCTCTCTGTCACGTCGCATGCAACCAGATTCATAAAGGAAGTCCTCAGATCTGCCTTCACATCTTAGTCTTGAAAAGCATTGCTTACATAGCTGCATTTTTCTTTTTCTAACCATCCAATCTGCAGCTTCTCTCTCCCCTCTGACTCTTGTCCATCTGACCTCTCTGTTGCTTCATAGCTGTGTCATGCACAAAACCGAATCCTGGGAGGGATTTTTATTGATTTGTATTTTACATTTAACTGAGACATCATAATTCTGTCCCCGCTGCTCTCGCACGCAGCCACGAAGGGAAGCATCGGCTATTAATATTGAGCAACTTGGCGGTGAGATACCAATAACAAGACCATAAATAATTCTCCCTGCATCTCACCTGGCTTGTTCTGGCATGGTGGTTTGATACAGCAGGCAGAGAGACAAGCTTACATACCAGCACAGAGACAGATAATGCCCATGCATGCTTACACACCTGAGTGCAAACATTTATACTACATATGTGTGGGTGTGTGCATTTATACTTTATAGCCATTAACATGTTACTGTTACTTTAGTTTATGACCACATACATGCAAAGCTAATGACATTCCCGTCATCCTCAGCTATGCATTGTGTTTGCTGCAAGTTACCAAATGCTGGGGCAAAACAAAAACGTGAACATGATAAATACAATCTGCTAAACATCAGCATGTTAACATTGTCACTGTTAGCATGATAATGTGAGCACTTATCTCACGGCACCCTGCGCCAAAGCACAGCAGTTTTTTATACTTACACGTAAGCCCCTTTTAAACAGCCTCGTGGAGGTGGATGTGGTCGGTGGTCAGATGCAGGGGAGAGGTGTGGGGGGGTGGCTCACGAGAGTAGTACCAGGTGAGCTGATTGACACAGCTGCTGCTGGTTTGCTCTGATTACATCTCTCTCTTTTTCATGCAGCAGTGTGCTGGCACCTAGATGACTGCAGCCCAGACCAAGAAGAACGACACTGCCTGAGTTTCTGGTGTAAGACTGAATCAACTGGGAGACATGCGCTGGAGGGGCCGGCCACTTGACTGATTTTGTTGTTGTTGTGTGCTGGGCAGCAGCAAATAAAGGTACTGCATTCAGACGGAGTGCTGAATCTAGGGAACTCACAGGTAGCCAGACTACGAGCCTCTCCAAGGCAAGAATGTTGCACCATTATTTTGCCTTGACATCTGTGTCAAAAACGTGAGCCAGCAAGACACCATGGGCATTGTGTTTTGACAACTTGTTATAGGTGCCACCTGCCACAATGAGATTTAAAAAGCAGATAGCAGAAGTTGGCAGCTAATTGAAAGAAGAAGAACAGCAACCAAAAATGTCCACAAAATGGGGAAACAATGAGGTCTGAGAGCTTCATACTCTCAGAGTGGAGGACAAGATGGTGAAGTAAAGGGTCGTCGTTGCAGCACTATTGTGGGATTTCTGTGTAAAAAGGGCAATAGATGCTGTTGAATACACAGGTAAAAGAGAGGCAGACAGACAGGCAGGTCATTGGAGAAGAGGCTTTAGGAAAGACAGACTGTCAGACAGACAGATACTGTAGATGGACAGGGCCACAGCAGCTGATAGTCCAGTGAGTGACAATGCTGAACCTCAGGTTGCTGAACTTGACCGCAGGCCCAGACTCTGACAGGGAGGTGTGACCCTCAGTTTGATGACATGGCACCCTGCTGCCAATGAGGGGGAGAGGAGGCTCCTCTCCTCTCCTCTCCTCTCCTCTCCTCTCCTCTCCTCTCCTCTCCTCTCAAGTTTTTTGTATGTCGACACAACTGACCCAACACCATCTTCCTCCTCCTCATTCCTACCCCCTCTTGCTTCAGACATTAATCCCACTACTGTACCTCTTTAGCTCCTCTGGGTTTCTGCTCCTCTTGTTGCGCTCCTCCTCCCCCTCACTCTATCACCCCGCATCACTTATCCAGGTGATGACATCCATCTCATGTCGCGGCAAACAGACTGCTCTGTTTGATGTCCAGGTGCTTAATCCTTGTCTTATATCCAGTTAGCCACCGTTAGTCCTCTGACACGCTGGCTGGGGACATGGAGCCAGGGAGTGAGGACATCAGACAGACAGCTGCTGCTGTGGGGTGACTCTCCAACCTCCCCCTACCCTCCCTCCTCCCCTCTAAAGCTGGGTATACACTGCACAGTTTGAGCCTGCTTTAAAAACGTTGTTGTTTATTTCCAACTCATTGTGCGGGTAAATTGTTTACGATGTAAAGCTTAAGCTCACGATTTATGTGTTCACATTGTACGGTCCGATCATCAGGCCGCGACCTGAGTGCTCAAACTGTACGT
Organism: Epinephelus awoara; assembly: GCA_035609425.1. Lineage (NCBI taxonomy): Eukaryota > Metazoa > Chordata > Actinopteri > Perciformes > Serranidae > Epinephelus > Epinephelus awoara. The sequence goes on along the minus strand of CM069303.1, from coordinate 39,504,633 downwards.
GTGAAACTGCTTGTTGCCTGTGGACCGTTCAGTCTTTTGACAACTGCCAACAAAGATTTGTTCAAAGCTCTGAAGCAGGTAGACATTTGTTTGCGAGTGGAGTTCTATAACGTCACAAGTACAGTTCACAATGAAGCATTACTGCCAACATTCACATCAGTCGTGACAGAGAGGCAAAGTGCCTTCCAATCCGGTTCCCCCCCGTGGGATCTCATTTCAGAAAACAAATATACACAGTATTGTGCCATGAATCATAGGTATGATGTTTGTCAATTAAAAAGGTAATTTTGTAAGTCACTAAAGTGTCGCAGTACCATTTAATTGTGCGTAAAACTGCTCAGTGAACTACGTGTCTCGGCTCACACGATATACATAACTAACACCAGCTAGCTAGCAAGTAGTGTAACTTAGCTATGTTCCACACACAAGTGTAACAGTGACTATCTATCCGAGGACTGTTTAACCAAAGTGTGTTTTATCCAACAACTCCTGGTTCTTTAATCAGGCGGGAAAAGATTGAACCTTCAAGACTTGTTGCTCATGTCAATATAGCGGTACGAAACACACAGGCTTTGCAGCCTCAGCGAGAGAGAACGCTATATGAAAGTGTGAAGTCGTCTGCATATTTTCACAGTCTTAATCTGTTTTTTTTTTTATAACAAACTGTGTCTAATGCATATGCACATTTTTCCTGAAATAAGGTCCCATGATGGTCCATCAGAAGGGGAAGGATTTCACCTCTTAATAGAGGAGGGAGAAAACACCAAAGAGATACATATGCTGCTGTCCAACTCCACCAACCTGGCCTCCATGTTTTCCATGCCATGGCACTTTCAGACATTCTGTTTGCAATTTTCTGCAGGCACACTGAGAGAAAAGGGCACTAAACTAAGGGAATCAACTCGTAGCTCTGCCTGACGATGTCCAAACAAGATATCTGACACGCCAGAAATTCATCCGATGGCTGGTCGAGAGCAGCTAATTGGGCCACGGTTGGTCCTGAAGCTGAAATTCAGTCCGACTAGTTGGATAATTGCAAATGAGAGAATCAGCACCTAAAGGCAGCATGCCATCAGTTTTAGGCTTTCAACTGATTTTTATCCATTCCATTTATTTTCATCCCAGGGACCCACCCAGGACAGTAGCAGCACATTTAGTCTGCAGACAGACCAACAGCTAAAACAACTCACAGACAATGGGAATGTTTTCCTCTCCGTGCCAGCAGCCGTACTTGGCTCATTTGTCCAAAATTTATAGTGGAGGTCTGGTTGAGCCTTTTTCTGCTGAGTGACTGGAAATAGTAAGTGAAGACTTTCCCCCTTACACTTTTACAATGTTGCTGGCAACATCTGTACATCTGCCTGTATATAAACGGAAATAGCAAAGGCTTTAAGCCTAAATGCCTATTGGAGGAAATGTGCCCAACATGGTGAAACGTGTGTTTATGGCTGATAAAGCATCAGTGCTAGTAAACACTGTGGATCCGCACGCATGCATAAAGAAGACACACACTCACACAAACACACACACACACACACACACTTATTCATTCCACTTAGTGGTTCTGAGAAGGAGCAATGCTCCCCGTAAAGTACTGAGTCATGAGTATGGCCCAGAATTCAATCATTGTTTTCCCTCTGGTCCCTGAGCTTGATTCCCATCAGAAACACACACACTCACACACACACATATACACACACATGCTCGATACATCTTCCCATCAACACATTACTATTATCCATTGCTGTTTAGTGGCTAATGAATTTACACGCCTGCCAACTGATGCGCGTCTTTACCACTCGAACAAAACGCAAGGCCTGAGTGCGTTTTGGGCAAATGTGTGAGTGTGTGTATGTGTGTGTGCCCTTGGGTATATCAGTAATGAAGTAAAAAGGCTGATTTCATGGTAACTGCTTACAGCACAAGTCCCATCCCATAAAGTGGCCATCTTCCATAGCTTATTGTTTTAAATGGCTGGAGTGGAGAGAGATAGAAGGATAAAATCGAGGGATTGGGGAGAAAGCATATAGAAAGGTTTATGGGACGAGGAGGAGGAGGAGGAGTGATTGATGGATAGATAAGAGGAAGATGGACAAATTATGAAAGAGCAAGCTGGGTCAAATTTATTTGTTGTAAGTCATTGGGGAGTTCCAGAAAATTTAGTCAGTCGCAATTTACCAGCTTACCTGGATTAGTGGAGCCCTATTTTATCCACAAGCAGGACAAAAATGTCAAGAATGGCTCTCAGAAATGATTTAATCCAAACGTGGCTTGAAGCAACTACGTCTGAAAGTGAGAGGAGAGGCAGAAATGCGAGAAGAGAGAGAAGATGGATTGTAGAAAACGTGGGGTGTGTTTCAGATCAGGGGTGGAGGAGGGGTGAGATGGGATGATGAGGAGCGGGGCGAGATGCAGAGATGGCGGAGTGAAGGGAGGGGGAAATCCCTCAGGGAGGTTCATCTGTCCACATATGTAATGAAAAGATAGTCATCCGTGTACCCACCTAATGCAGTGTATCGATGAACAGCTAACAGCCTCTTTCTCTCCCTCTCTATAATCGCTTGTGTGCAGCAGCGAGGTTACGAGCTTTGTTGAGGTCTCCCCGCCTGGAGGCAAACCAAAGCCTTTCAACTTGGTGGCTTGCGGACCATCCTATCCCACACTGGTATGCACTCTATCCCCCTCTATCCCTGGCTCTGCAGCAGAAGTCAGAGGTCAGGAGCTGGCAGGTGATTGGATGTTGTTGTGGTAAGGGAATACTGGGCCGCTAAGTGCTGCAAAAACACCAACTAGCTCTGATATTGCTGGCCACAGGCCTTTATCCTACCAGCGTGTGTGTGTGTGTGTGTGTGTGTGTGTGTGTTTGCATCTCTCTATCTGGTGGTGGTGGTGGTGGTGGTGGTGTGTGTGTGTGTGTGTGTGTGTGTGTGTGGGTCAAAAAGGGACAAGGACCAGATTTTTGTCTTGAACTAGACCTTCTGAACCCCCCCTCACCTGGAAATTAACAAGATCCATGTGTCTGTCTGTGTGTGTGTGTGTGTGTGTGTGTGTGTGTGTGTGTGTGTGTGTGTGTGTGTGTGTGTGTATGTGTGTGTGTGTGTGTGTGTATGAGACTTTAAAAGGACCACATTGCCAGTTCCAATATGTAAAAATATCCTCAGATTATATCTGCCGTTAAATTAAGTTACAGTTAGAGCCTTAAACTGACCGACAGTAACAGTTGGACATGCACACGCATGAAGCCAGTTTAGGTGCTGGAGAAGTTAAGTCAGGGGAATGCAGACAGACTCTCCAGTAATGTTTTTGATGACCCCGGCTGTGGCTACCTCATAAACCTGCAAGTGGTAGAGGAGAAGAGTGTTCAAAAATTAAAGATTTCCACAAGAGTAAAGTTTGCTTGATTATTCTTGAAAGAGGCAACATTTTGCAACATGGATGTTAAAGGAGCAATGTGTGCAACCTGCTGAAACTTCTCCCGTGTGCCAAGCATGAATTCCCGGTTTTCACCAGGAGCCAAATTATGCACAGAGGTCTCCTCCTTTCCAAAATGAACCCACCTGGAAAATTAAAACTGGTAAAAACGCAGAATAAAGTAGATTTTTCCAACGCTTTTGTAGCGGAGCAGCTGCTAACTACAGTGGCTGGAAAACACAAATGGCCTTATCTAGAGCCAATGTTTGGTTTGTCCCCTCTGGGCTATTGTAAAAACATGACGGTTAAACATGGTGGTACAACATGGTGGACTCCATGGAGGACCCGTTCCCCGTGCAGATACAGAAGACTCATTCTAACATAACGAAAGCACAACAATTCTTATTTACAGGTGATTATACACTAAAGAAAACATACTAATTCTAATATATTGCATTGCTGCCAGTATATCTCCCTAAATCCTGCACACTGGACCTCTAAAACATTGCTATGTGGTTACTAAGATGTCACTAGCTGGTTGGTGGGCCATCAGGAGATGGATCCTACATAAAAAAAATGATGAATTTACACCATTGGTTCGGGGTGACTGATGACGTGAATGCTGGTGTTTCTTCATTGGCTGGTGCTCTTTCAAAAACATAGTCTCTGTGGGCGCCACCAGTTGGTCCTGTATTCCGTCATCGGGGGGGGGGGGCATTTATTTACAGCCATACTCTTTGACTGCTGTTATAGTTCTCTAAAACGTCCTCATGGGGCGCATACAGCTGTTGTGTTTATGGCTGCTGTTCATTCGTTCCAAATCTATCGCACGCTATCATAGTGGCCAAAAGCTGCGCAGCCTCCACCAGTCACGCAGGGACTTAAATCACCAGCCGGAGCTGAAGAAGGGAGGGTGTTAGATGATCAGTGGCTTCTGCTCCGGAGAAAGAGGGTCCTTCCTGGTGTGTGAGTGTGTCCAGGTGACTTATTCTTCATTTTAAGATGCATTTACATGGAGTTTTTGGCTGCGCTGCAACAGCAGGCCAGGACCAGCACTGTAAGCAAAAATTGATTTGATCTATTGAGTCAATGCTGCCACTTCCCATTTCAAATTTAAAGCCATTGTTTGAAATAAAAAGCCCTGTAGCATCTCATAGACGGTCCAGCCATGTATTACATTTTGACGTGGTCTTGTTACCAGGTGGAGCAGTTGCACAGTATACAATTGGGTGTTTGAAGTGGTGGTTTTACAGGTGGATGCTAAGGTTGTATATTGTAAAGTTGGTATTGCCTAATGAGAGCCTGAAAAATGCATAAAACTAGTGATGAAACTGTGATCTCCCACCGACTTTGCTAAGACATGGTGATTGCTGAGATGTTCGGTTGCTGGGTCTTCAGAAGATATATGTTGCGTGCCTACTGGGTTGCAAGTTGGTTGGCAATTGCTGGGAATATGCTTAAATATTTGAAGTAGGGCTTCCAGCTGATACATGGGTGTCTGAGTGGTTTCAAATTACGCAAGCAAGTGCAAGCAACAAAATCTGTTCTATTGCATTGATTTCTATTGGATTGTAACCGGGGGCGGTGTGGTGGTGCAGTGGTTAGCACCGTCGCCTCACAACAAGAGGGCTTCCTGTTCGATCCTGGGTGCAGGAGCCCTTCTGTGCAGAGTTTGCATGTTCTCCCCGTGTCCAGGTGCTCCAGCTTCCTCCCACAGTCCAAAGACTGCAGGTTAATTGGTGACTCTAAATTGTCCGTAGGTGTGAATGTGAGTGTGAATGGTTGTCTGTCTCTATGTGTCAGCCCTGTGATAGTCTGGTGACCTGTCCAGGGTGAACCCTGCCTCTCGCCCAATGTCAGTTGGGATAGGCTCCAGCACCCCGGCGACCCTCAAGAGGATAAGCAGTTAGAAAATGGATGGATGGATGGATGGATGGATGGATCGTAACCGGCCAGCAGCAATGCAAAGCTGCTTCCTCATTCAACAGCTCCTTCTCATTCCTTCATCTGTTTTATCAGTGTTGGAGTCGGAATCCACCCCAAAAAGGCACCTTTTGCATAGGCATGATGCACACCTTGGCTGCTGGTAACAACGTAATATCAGGAGCTGGAAAGTCCCTGGAGGGCGGGCAGGAGAGGAGGTGGATGGGTCTGACAAAACCTGGACTTTCGCTCATGAGCCCCCTGTTCGCTTCCCATGTGAAATGTTGAACCAAAGGATGATCTTTTTTCTAAACCTAACCATGTGCTGTTGTTGCAAAAGGAAATAAATATGAGTTGTTTTACCAACGTTGTAAGTTTATTTAAAAAAGACTTTATGTATCTAACAAGCCGAAACTGCACATCCTGTGAAAAAGGAAGTGTATTTTGAAAGCATTCAGCTGCTGCCCCGTGATTGGCTGATTAGCAATTTGCATTAACAAGAAGTTGAACACATGTACCTAATAAAGTGGCCAGCGAGTGTATACCTACCTGTTTTACACTCTTTGACCAACAGGTTGAACCCTTTTGTGAACCAAGTAGCTTGAAAGCTTCAATACTACATGAAACTTCATCTCTTAATCACTTACAGCAGGAAGGCTGCGCACCCATCTTTTACGTGGTTACATCCCCATCTGATATCGAGCGCACAGCTGATAGGTACATAGTTTGTTTACATGATGGAACAGAAGTGCATATTTAAGGGATTCATTAGATCTGGACGCAGTGAGAGTTGGTGTCGAAACTATTTAGAAAAACTGATAAAAACTTGAATAAAAGGCTGCTAAAACATGTAGAAGTTTTTTAATGTCAGATTGCTACAAAAAGTCAAAGCACACTTTTCCTCCACAATCTGATGTGTCATATGTGTAGGTGGGAGGGGTAGGACGCAGTGAAATGAAAAGCTTTAAATTATAATACAAGTGTGCATTGCAAGAACACATAATGAATAGAGGGAGTCTGAAGGAAAGGTACGCCCTTGCCTTTCTTGTCTTCAAATCAGCTTTTGAGGCACTGAGGTTTGTGCGAGTGTGTGTCGGAGTACGAGAAGGCGGCTGCTAATGGATGACATGTGACATGACATTTGTAGAGCATGTTCGTAGGTTTTTAGATGTGACTCAGAGTTTGGTAGACAGATGAATGAGACACACACACACGCACGCACACACACACACAATCGGTGTTTTCGGCTGAAGGTTGCGGACTGAGAGGATTCACTAGTAATTATGGGTCTATTCTCATCACTCTTCATCTGAAGGCTAAAGTGCTCTCTTGGCACTCCCTCCTCCACTTTAGTTTGATTGAAAAGACTCTCAAGTAGACACAGTTTAAAACATGGTTTAGCTGAAACACAAACACACACATACATATGAGCATGCAAGTGCACAAAGCACACATGCAAACACACACCACAGCTGTTGTATAATATTTTTTATGAGCACACAATGCTCTCTTGGCAGTGCCTCGGCTCCCCAAAGTTCAAACACCCTATAGTTGATATCCTGGGTTAATGCCAGACTGACTCACTGCTCTCATACACACACAATCTTACACACCCGTGCACGGCCCCAAAGCTTTGACTGCTCAGTGCCCTTGCCAAATGTTTCACTGCAACGGGGAACTGACATGCAGCCATTTCTCATGTACGCTAACTCTTTCTCTCACATATACTCCACTTCTCAGCTTCGACTCTCCCTCCGCAGCCTGCAATAAATAATCACAAAGTAATGCCCAATAATTAGCTGGCATAGGTGTGAGAGAGGGCTATCGAGCCCTCAGGAATGAGATGATATAGAGGCAAGGAGCGCAGAATGAAAGAGTAGACTGAGGGGAGTAAAAGATTAAAAGGTGATGGAGTCGTGCAGACACGGCAGACATCGGAGCAGCCAAACAAACCCGGTGACCCTTCTCCTCGGCCCAGTGCGTTCCCTCTGATGTTCTCCTCTTTTGGCAGCAGCGAGACATCTCCATCCCAACCCGGCCCTGCCCATCCTCTCACAGCCTCACCTAGCATACCAAATCATGGCCCAGTCCAGCAGAGCAGCCCCGCCCGACTGCTCACCCAACCCTGCAGGAGGCAAAGCATGGAACCTCTGCTGCTCATATGAAACACTGGAAAACTTTTATAGCTCCATAATATTCAAAAACTCCCCCCAGCTCTCCTTTTTTTTTCCAGTCATATTCTTACTGCATGTGCCATAGATGTACTGCCTTTATTGTAGCACTGTCACCGCTATCTTAGTCTTACTTTCCCACTCTATCTCATACCCATTCTTTGCTTTCTCTTTCTCCATCTTCACCCCTCACGCCCACTCCACCACAGCCTCCACTGCACGCTGCCTCATCGTCTCGCTGGCTTGCTGTAACAAAATCAGGGGCTTAGAGAGCAGTCAGCGTCGAGATCCTCCACAATGCAAAGCAGATGTGTGACACACACACACATATACACACACACACACACACACACACACACACACACACACACACACACACACGTGAGCAGCCTGGAGCATTTCGGGCCAGAGGGTGGAGAGAGAAGTAAGCAGAAACAGCTCTGTTGCTAGGATACAACCAAAATAAAACAGACGCGGAGAGCTGCAGACTCTCGCTGAAACAGGCGGTTTGTTTCACACACACACTACTAACTGTCAAGACTGGAAAACAATGTTTTGAGAGAGTCCTGGGAAAATAGACGGGCTGAACTCGTAGGTTCTCACAAACTCTGTTGTGTCAGGTTTCTTGCACTCGTGTCTCGTGTTCAGCTCGAGTTTGTTCACAATCAAGTAAAAAGATGCAAATTGCTGGCTTTGGCAATCTGTTGCTCATTATGTTTCAGTGTGGGGTGAATGTGTGTGAGTGTATTCATGTGTGTGGAGAGTTGAGGAGTTCAGGCTTGCTGGTACATGCAAGTGTGTGTGTGTGTGTGTGTGTGTGTGTGTGTGTGTGTGTGTGTGTGTGTGTGTGTGTGTGTGTGTGTGTGTGTGTGTTGTGTTCAACAGAGGAAATCTCTCACTGATTGAACTGTTTTCCAGGGTGCTTATCGCAGCCAAAGGTCTGCTGTCTTCCTGATGGGGAGCGCAGGAGTGTGTGTGTGTGTGTGTGTGTGTGTGTGTGTGTGTGTGAGTGAGAGAGAGAGAGAGAAAGAAAAAGAAAAAGAGAGAGAGAGAGAGAGAGAGAGAAAGAGAAAGGAAGGAAGAGAAAAGGTTGGCGGCTGTCTGTCAGTGTCAGACAGCTTGTCCATCCAACTGACTCTGTCTTTTGTCTCTCCCTTTGTCTGTTTCTTTCTGCTTTCTGTGGTATTCTGGCCTCTCCGTCTTTAGCAGTGTTAGTTTCATGGTTGTTAAATACATGCACATGAACGATTCCTCAGACCTCAGACAGAAGGTCTGCAGGAATGTTTATTTCCCCGTTCACCAGAACAGGTGCTATCTTCTTAGAAATCTCCTGATGGCTGTAAGCACTCACCAACCCACCCACCTACACACACACACACACACACACACACACACACACACACACACACACACACACACACACACACACACACACACACACACACACACACACACACACACACACACACAAAGCCAAGGGGGATTCCTGGGACTAATGTTTAACACTCTCGGTCTGCCTGTGGGAAACATGAAAGCATTCTCTTAAAAACTGAGTTCTCCCTCTGTCTTTTCCACCCTCTCTCTGTAAGCATGTGAATATGAGAGAGCAAGATTTTGTGCGAGGATTTCAAACTTTAAAAGCAGCCATGTTTCACAAATATAAGTCCTACAGTTGCACCCTTAAAGCATTGGTATCCCATTACATCAAATACCGTCACTTTGTTAATGGCCTTACATGCCAAAATATGACATGCGAGGTACCCTTCTTTGTTTTGGTCATTCAGGGATGGCGTGTCAATTTGTGCTTGTTACATTAGTTGTGTCTTTTCAAAACACACTTCTATGTTCAGACGTCTTTTTCAAAATAAAGTTACAGCGTAGGTAAAATGCTTTTTGGGTTTTTGGGTTTACCTCCTTACATTTACGCAACAAAACCACATGGTTTGGTTTAAAATACGTACAATTACCTCATGACACACACCATGGGACATGCGTCACTAGTGTAGCATGCTGTATTAGCACACTGCGTTGTTATTGAAATAACTCCATTGACTTAGTTTCACTGGGGGAAACCAATAGCGGGCTTGTTTGACCCGTCCACCACTCTTCCCACCTGCCCAACAGGAACTTTCTCACTATTTATACTGTAGTAGCTGCTGGCGGCATCACAAACTGCCACTGCTGGTGCGTATCATAAGCCCTTTTAAACGTGCAAATTTGCAAGAAAGCCCAATCAGTCTTTTTTCAGCATTGGCAGTATAAAAACAAAATCAGGGAGTGCAGCAAAATGCCGCCTACCTACTTTTGTTTATACAGAATGCGCCTTTTTCGGGGCAATGGGGGGCGTGAGCAAGTAACAAAACGTGTAGCTCAGCGTGTGACGTAAACAGTGGCGTGGGAGGGAAGCCGCGGCTGGTCAGTCCTTCGGCGATTCTCTCGTAAGTCGGCCCGTTCTTCACCGTCCCCGTCATCTGACGGTTAATGGCCTCTTCGTTTGCGAGGACAAGGAGGGCGCGCAATTCCTTGTCTCCCCAGTTGTTCATCTTTACAGTGTCTGTCAGGTTTGTGTTTCCCTCTTGCTACTAGCTGCTCGCTAATTCCTGCTATCAGCTGTTTCCTGTTTATCCACCGCCAGTGGCTCGCACATGCAGCGTCATCAACAGCTCCTCCCACAAGTCTTCAGCCCCTCCCGTTGCAGAAGCCGCCTCGGTCTGTTTAAACTAAAAGGGTTCCACCAATATGACTACTCACCTCTGATCAACTTGCCAATCTGGCTCTGTGTGTCTAAACGCTCGCAGCTTGTCGGCAAAACGGCCCAACATTCACAGTAAATCTGGCAGTGTAAAAGGGGCTGTAGTGATGCAAAGGGCGCCTCAGTGCATGTGTTTTGGTCCGCAGACAAAGCGGGGGTATCTGATGAGTTGGATAGTCTCCTGCTATGTCAGAAACAGCCACCGCCTAGTTTGTACCATTCTGCCACGAAGGGCGCCTCTGTGCGTCACTGTCTGACGCTGAGATCCACTGACAAAGTTGAACCTTGACAAGTTGGGAGTGGGCTGGGTAACCAAAGGATCAGCATTACACTTACCATGTATGTCAAGTGCACCGCATATGTGCAGTTCTGTGGTTTAAACACATAAACCATCATACATGATGAAAACCTGTGTACTCTAAATGAAACATTTTCAGCCTGACGTGGTGACAGCTTTAGGTTGTGCAGCTGGATATCGTCATGTTTTCCATATTTGCTCACACGCTGGGCATTCGCAGTGACTTGCAGAGGTCATGAAGAAGAAGAATGGATGTTTCTAAATCCCACAGTCTTCATCATATCATAGCTGAATACATGTCGCTCACCTTGAAGTCAGATGTTAATGAGCAGAGAAAAGTTGAAGGTATACGTTTCAGAAGAAGTGTGGTAGTTAATCTGCAACTTGCCATGCAACAGACACACACAAACACACACATGCACAAGTGCACATGGACACACACACTCATCTACGCCCATACACAAACAGACCTACCATGGTGAGTGCGGTGAGTAACTGTAGATTACAAGAGCTGTCAAACTGGCTGCTGGAAGGAGGCAATTAGATCAGGGGTTGTCTTGCTAATGGGCTGCCTGACCCCAGACACACACGCACACACACACACACACACACATTTACACGTACACACAAGCAGAAACAGAATTTCTTCGTTACACTCCTGAACTTTACCCTAAACAAAAGCAGTGTACAGTTAAATGTGAGGCTGCCTGTAGGCTCAGAGGACTATGGCTCACACACACACACGTGCACGCACGCACACACACACACACACACACACACACACTCAGACCAGGAGTGCAGGATATGCAGAGGCATGCACCACCACTAAGCCCTGACACACAGGTATGAAAAAGATTCCACTGGAAAACCACCGGAATACTGTACCGTTTCCCAGGATCTCCTAACTGTTAGTAAACACTGTATGTGTTGTGTGTGCCCGCATGTGAATATGTGGGTTTGTAAGGATATATATATCAGTGTGTGTCTGTGTGTGTCTGTGTGTGTGTGTGTGTGTGTACAAGAGGGTGTGGGCCAGTGAACACGTTTTAGGCAGACAGAGGATTCATTGTGATATGGTTGTGTCCCTCAAGGCGCTGGAATCTGGCACATTGTCTTTGTCGGAAACTCAAACCATTTACAACTCTCGACTTGTTTTGATCCTTTCAGAAAATTCCATTTCCTGCGGTCGTTTGGGGAGTGACTGTAGAGAAGCCTCTGGAAGGAAAAGCCTCATTATGGCTTCAGTGTGAGTTGGAAGGCTTGACTTGAAGGTCAGTGCCAGCCTCACACACTGTAGTTTCCCTGTGGGAGGGTGAATTGTGGATGAAAAGGTGACCCGTAGATAAGAGGAGAACGCAGCGTGTGTGCTTTGGTACTCGATTGGCAAACACAACCTGTTGAGAGGAATGCTTCTGTAAGCTTCACTTGTCAGCACAACCTGTTTGACCATGGGGATGATTTGGTTAATGACTGATATAGTCATTGTTGTAGTTACTCTTTGGTTCACTCAATTAAAACATCAGGTAACTGTGCATTAAAGGAATAAAACCCAAACCACCTGTTTTTGAGCTTGTCCTGATTTTTCCATGTGCGCTCCTTTTCCAGCTCTTTACCAATTCTGGCCTCGCCCTGCTGGTCAGTTCAGCAGCAGTTTCCCACAGCCCTGCATGCAAGGGCAAAATCTTAAGTCAGACACTGGGGGGGGGGTCAACCCTGTTGGGAGTACTGAAAATAAAATGTATTAGGTAAAGGTAACAAACAATCAGCACCTCATTAAAATAAAGTATGAATTGTCAGTGTTGCTGATCTGGGAGATGAAGCTGTGTCTGTACCTGCTCTTATGTGTATCATCATTAACTTTTTAACCAGTGGCTGCATGCGCCACAGACAGTGCACATTTCATGTGTTCGTTTGACCAACAACATAATGATAACTGTTACACTGCTATGCTAAACCTGGTTTGTGAAACCGCATCAACTAAGGCTAGCAAGCCTGTAACTTAGTGCCTCTCCCTGTGTGCTGCATTAGACGTGAGAAATGTGCCTGGACTTCCCTGGTGAGTGTGACCTTTCCTATCTGGGAGTTGTGTGTGGTTGACTCACCGCCAGGCACCATCTCGCTTGAACTGAAAGACTCCGCTGGACGCCCTTCAGGTACCGTTCCGTCAGACCAGTCAGCCAGCTCTTCGTCATGGTTGTTCAGAGTGAAAGTGTATTCACATGGATACTTCGTGGTGGCGTGATGCCTTCCTACATGTTGCATGTAGCAGATACTTTTAAACTTAACATTTCAACAACACTTTGCTTAATGTGTTGTTAGGTTTAGGCACAAAAACCAATCAGTTTTGATCAGGAAAAGATCATATTCTGGCTTGAAATACACGCTTTGGGCAGCACGACCCTGGTAGGAAAACTAGTGATGTCTGGGTTTAACAACCACTTTTCGTTCTCATATCCCAGCTGGAAAAGCAGCAACATCTCTGCAAAAAACACCCTCATTTGGTGCCTAAAAAGCTGCTGAAAACACAGCAGTGAAATGCTAAATCACAACTGGGTTTGTTGTTTGTTTGGTTTGGAACAGTGGTCTGCAGCTTGGCAGCACGCCACCAACTATCCCCTCCACCTGTGGATGAAAAAGTCAGCACATAGACGACGTCACTTTAAAAGCGTTGACATAATATATATAAAACGTGCAAATGTAATGTATTCTTGGTTTGAAGAAATGTACAACACCATCATTTTCCTGTGGTGACCGGCTGACTACAAACCAAGTTAACTACAGACAAGTGACAGAGTGAATCTCAGATCATCCTCCAGCCTGTTACACCCAACCAGATGTGTTCACCAACAGCTGCTGTAACTTGTTTGTATTTAACATACGCAACAGAGATGCTGCGTTTGTATTTCACCTGTGTGTTAGACGCGTGAGTGATGCACAGCTGATGTGTTCACTGTCACTGGTTGACATTTGAACTAACATGAAGCAGTTCAGTGAATCCAGTGTGTTTTGGAGTGAATGTTGAGGAGAGAAAATTGACTTTCTTTCAGCCTTTGGAGGCTTTGGAGGATGACTGGTTATTACAAATATTGGAGGGAACAAATTTTCTTATTTCATATATTGGTGATGACATAACCCATTCGCAGTGATTATGTGGTTGCGTGCATGCAGAGTCGAGGGATTTTATTTTTCCAGTGAGTGTCCACACACATGTGCATGTGTCTGTTTGTAGGTTTGCATGTGTAAATGTGTGTTTCTGTGTGTGATGTAATGTCTGAAGGAGCCGCTCTGCTCACTGCTCCAGAAATACAACCAGGATGACCTCAGCTGATGCAAACTTCATGGACAGTGTGAATCAAGGAACTGGAGCACAGTGAGGAAAAGAGACAGTGTGAGGGAGGGAGGAGAAAAGCTTCAAGGTACTCTATGTGGCCAAAAGTATGTGGACAATGGCTTCTCTTGAATTAAGGGAAGTCTCAATGCCACAGCACACAACAATATTTTACACACTAGTGTGCCTCCATCCAGGGGCAGAGTCAGAAGTTTCAAACACGCAGGGTTCAGCCCAAACCTAAGGGCGTCTGGAGGCATGATTCTTATTCCCATTTATGTCAGCTATACGCACTATTTGTCAAGCCATTTGAGATTTAAAAAAATGCACAAATATCTTTACATCACTTGGGAAAAACATCATAGTTGCAAATGGAAAAAACATCCTGTAGAACCTTCATCCTATTTTGTATCTGATTGTTCTCCAGCTGTCTTCATCAATCTAAAACCATAACACAACACATTTTGAGAATCTGCACTGAATATTAGGCCAACGGTACTGTATCTACTCAGTTAGAACAGATTTGATGATGAAAACTCTGTCGTAGAGACATGAAACTTTGCACAGAGATGCATCTCCTCATGAGGAACACATTTGCCTCAAGAACCCATAACTTCCGCTTATATAGATTTTCCACCATTTTGAATTTTTTGAAAAACACTTCAAATGGATCTCTTCCTAGGAATTTTGAGCGATCTGCATGAAACTGGGTGAACATAATCTAGGGACCAATATCTAAAGTTCCCTCTTGGCAAAAGTTGGAAAACTTACTAAAACTGAGCTTCTATAAGGCAATGAATATTGCGGAGGGCGTGGCTCATCACATAAAGGTGTATAACATCTCAAGGGTTTCACCCATCACCACGCAACTTTGTAGGCATATGACCACACATAATCTGAGGGGACCCCTCCATTATTGACCCCATCAAACAAAATGGGGGCGCTAGAGAGCTCATTTCTTATCTAGGCCTAACCGCCATATGGATTTTTACTAAACTTGGTAGATATGTAGAACAGGACGCCTCAAGGTGACTGGAGAAATTTACCTCTAATTGGCAACTGGGTGGCGCTATAACAACAGAAAAATGCTTCAAAATGGCTAAAATGCGACCGATGGCTGTGGCTCCCCCTGTGGACCAATGTTGGTGTTTTCTAATGTTTGCTATGACTAAGTCATGGTATGGTATGCTGTACATAATCACAGAAACTGTCAGTGTGTCATTCTGTCAGTCAGTCATTCTGTCTGTCCCACGTTTTTCTACTCACTGACGTGGTCAATCTATGTGAAACTGCACATAGGCATTGAGGACTGGCATAGGTAGAAGGTGACAAAGCTACCTATGGCTATGGACTAGTTAATATTACTGAGAAAACATCCAGGGCTGGAGCCTCTGCCACCAACTTTGTGGGAACAGTCTTAAAATGGTCATTTCCTGTCTCAGTATGACTCCTCTGTACAAAGTGAGGTCCATGAAGACGTTTTCCCAGTTTGGTGTGTGAAAATTCAACTGGTCTGCACACAGCTCTAATCTTAGCCCCACCCAACACCTTTGGCATGAATTGAATGATGGTCTGACCTGATTATTTATTTGGCATTTGCTTTACTTCCACATTGTTTGTGACCCCACTGGTGTAAAAATTATAACAATAATATCGTAAATTATCGTTTTGTTTCTGTAAATGTTTTATTTTTCCTCTCTCCTGACCTTAAATATTGAAGTGGCAACTTTTTCCTTTGCCACAAAGTAAGCTTAGACATTTGATGAAGGTGTGAAATGTTAAGTGTATTTTTGGAGCAGATCACTGCTGCAAGTTTTTCTTCCAAAGCCTTCCGAGAAAGTGGGAGCTGATGTAGCAGTAATGGCTGGGAATGAGATGTTCAACAGTCACATAAGGGTGCAATGTTTGGGTGTCCACATCCACAAATACACACATGTGTAAACCCTTGTGCATGCACACACAGACACACAGGCTGTGGGGGTGAGCAGGGAAGCAAGAAGGGGATTCTCCGAGCGTGCCGGGCCGCCTGTCAGAATGCGGGATTGGTCGCCCGCTTTGTTTAGCTCAGACATGGTTTTCCAGCTAATTTCTGTGCAATGTGTATGAATGGGTGTCGTGCATACGTGCCTACATGCAGATGTGAACGCTGGGTTTGTGGCAGAAAGAAATAGAGAGGGACACAAGAGAGAGTGAGGGAGGTTATTTGTGTGTGACAGAGGGTAGCCTGTATCTGTAGCGTGTGACACACAGTGCTCTCTCTGCAGCAGCCAGGCCACAGTTTAGGGACTTGTGCCAAGGGACAGAATAGCCTGTCTGTTTCCTGCCTCTTACTGAGCACTGATTGACAGCAGGGCTTCTTTGTGTGTGTGTGTGTGTGTGTATGCGTGATTTCTCTGCCTCTCTGTGCATGTGCATATCAAACTGACACATTGACAGAATCACACAACACATCGCATGAACGGGGGATGTAAAGAAATTGCCATCTCCACAGAAACAAAAAAGACACCCAGCCTCCTGTCAGATTGTCTTATTTAACAGTGTGTTTATCAGGACCTTTTTTGTTCGCTATATCACACTCATTTCGAACAAAAACACACAACTCTGGGGAACACATGCCCGCAATTCACACACATTCTCACGGATCCGTCAGCCTCCATTTAAATAAACAATTTCTCCACAGAACATACTGCGGTTTATTTATGCAGGGTGTTGCATTGCACACATGAACACACACATACGTACGTGCACAAACACACACTCTGGTCTCAGCTGTCATGTTTCTAGAGTGTCAGGTTGTGAAGAGCAGAGGTAGCCGCCTCACCTCTGACCTCACTGTGGTCCCTCGAGTTCATGAGGACTGTAGACGCATAACATGCGTATCCGAGATTTCAGCATACAGACGGAGGAAGGCAGAGATCAATGTAGGGAGGGTTAGAGTGAGTTTGTGGAGGTCAGAGCGTCTGCAGAGGAGATAAAGAACAGATAAAGATTAAAGAAAAGAACAGATGTTTGCAAACAGGAACAAAGTACAGGGTAAAGGATGTGGCTAGAGAATAGCAGAAGATGGGTGCGATAGGAGAATCTTCACCACATCATTTAGACTGCAGAAAAGAGTCTGAGCACGTTTTATTTAGAGTGGCACAAATAGTGAGCATGTAAGAAGAAATCACTGAAAAATGATCTATTATTGATGTACAGTTATGCATGAAATTTGGACATGGCAATACCAGACCATCTTGCACGATGCTGCCTGAAATCTTCACATTGCATAAGCAATGTCTTAAAATACAGCAGTGGCAACATAAACCTTGCCTCTAATTTAAGAAGGTGGCATGCGCACTGATACTAAACTTAAAACGAGAAGCAGTCAACACAAATACTGCAAGCCTTAGCATTTTATGCTACTCCAAAAACACGCTGGCCTCCTCTCACTGTTCTGAATAAAACTGTAACTGAGGCCAGGTTCTTTTTAATGTACAGGGACATGCTCTCATACAGTGTCTATGCTTCAGTATTTGTCATAGAAATATATTTATTAATCTCACATTTTTATTATTAAAATAAGTTAAATAAGAATATCTAATACTTACTACTAGCTGAATCTAATTGCAGCATTTCATCATTTTTGTACTGGATCATGGACTGTATCAAATCATCTAAGAGGGAGGGATACACACCCCTGCTCCTTTACCAGTTTTTATTTATTTATCTAACCTTCATTTAACCATCTTGAGATTAAACGACAGACAGACAACATGGAACAAAAATACACACTAAAAAGCTCTAAAACACAACATAAAACACAAAATAAGATTATTACAAAGAAAAGCCAAAAAGTATGTTAATATATAAACGGCCAAGAGGAACCAGTGAGGGCAACTTTCAGTCCTTCTGCAGAAGATTCCACACATAAGGAGCCGCAGACATAAATGCTTGCTTGCCAAACTCCGTACATACCCGAGCTACAGGCAATAAAAACATGTTTTGTGAACACAGAGCCATTTTCAATTTTTTTCTTACTGTTGACACATAAGTATGCTGGAAGTAGGCCAAGTATAGCATGGCCCCTGGGGTTCACCCACAGATTAGGTGGTTCATATTATATAAAAATGACTCACAGATGAATTAGTAAAATCAAACATGTGTTTAATTACACTGAAACTTTATTTTTGTTTGGCATACTTTATTAAAAACCTGCTACCATAACACTTTAAGTGTTGCCATTTAAAGCAACACTTACCTTTCTGGAAATTTTATGCTTTTCTTTGTTTAGGTTAAAATGCTATTAATAAGCTGATGGCACACTAAAATGTCAGTGAATTCCACCAGAGATTAAAACTCATAATCTCTCTCATATGGTTCTAAGAAAAATCATAGCGTCCTGTCTGTCTTCCCCATGTGGAGGCGTCCGACTGACGTAACCGCTCAGGTCAACATCGGCTCTGCTTTCGAGCGATGGCGAAGACTGATGCAGCTTCATCCTGAGCTAAAAAGGGACGAGATGGTCGCAGAGTTTCTGCTGGACAGGTATTTTTAGTTTAGTCATATATGACAACACAGCATCCAGTTGCTAATGGCTAACGTTAGCCTACTGTAGCGTAGCCTCACCTTGTGCGTTAACACTTCCTAGTAACGTTAACGCTACTATCTAATGTTAGCACTGTGACCTTATTCTAAAACTCATCAGTCATCACTGACTCGTTACCATGCCAACGCATTGTCTATCATAGATGTAATGAGGATGTAATGGAGGAGGGGGGAGTAGGCCTTTGGAGGGAGGCGGGAGTTGTGGATGCAAGAAAGGTAAGAGTAGCTTTAATATAAAGATAATGGATTAATAGAAGTCCTTGTATGATAGGCTGCCAACTGATTATCAGTTTTCCGTCGGGGGTTGGAGGGAAGAGGTTCAATACTGGACAGAACCGTTGGGCGGCGTGGTTTGATCTGATGAATTTGTCAGAATGTGAGCAATATGAGCACAGACATGCTCACTCTATATGTTGTATTACTTGTGTTTTTGTATTGGTGCAGACAAGGTTAGAAATGTAGACGGACAGTGCTGCACAGGAAAGAAACAAGGCAGGAGAAGGACACACTGTGAACAACAGCAGGCAACAACAGCACACACTCACATGGTTTTGTTTCACTTTTTGTTTGACAAAGCAAGATATGACAGACGTAAAGGACAGCGGTAAAACAATATCAAAACAGAGTGTAGAGAGGGCGCACATGTGGCGGAGCCCAAGGTGTAGTTTATGTGTTTTGTTTGCTGAGGGAGAGAAGTGGAGCGAGGAGACATTAGGAACTATAAACAACAGAAATTGGACACATCATCAAGGGCAGCTGATAGTCCCCCCACACCCTCCCCACCCTCTTACTGGCCCCGCCCACTCCCTGCAATGAGCCCCCCAGACATTCACTAAAGGACTAAACAGGAATCCCCCATAGCCCCCTGACAGACTGACTGACTCTGCATGGTCTACATCACACACCCCCCCCCCACACACACACACACACATACACACTCAGTCTCAAAGGCACACATGCATTTACACACCGGCTTACAGACAGCACAGAAATAACCTCAGTCTGGGGTATTACCATACACACTATCTGCCCAAGAACATCACCTCATCTACTTATATCACACTGCAGCACTATATGGCTTTACCACATGTAGTCATTTAAAAAAAACTGCACGTCTTGCTTCTCTAAGGCTTTTCCCTCCAATATATTTGCCACAATCAGCTCTCCAACCTTTCTGTCATTGGTCTCACCATCTCCTCTGTTTTTCATTGTTTTCGTTTTGCTGTTCTGTTTTAATTTCGCTTTCACTCTCTTTCTCACACACACACCTAAATCCATACGCTTACTCACTCTGTTTCCTGAAAGCGCTTCTCTCAGTGTTTATTTCATCAGTATACATTCTGTCAGCCCCCCCACTGGGTGATGCACAGGTGGTGTCTGAGTGACAGTGAGAAAGTGCAGAAGAAAGGAAAGGTCAGGAGTTCCTCAGCCTCTAGTTCCTGACACTGCATCACCTCCCACAGCAGCGCCAGTGTGCTTTGCTTCCCCTCAGTGCTCGGTGAAGCGCCTCAACAACAAGGAGGGGCTTTCTTGCGCCCTTTCCCCTCAACATTTGCATGGCACTTACCATTAGGGTTTCCCCTCAAACACAGAATACCACATAAAGTGACACATGAGGGAACTGTATGGTCTCAAGAAGCCAAAGACTGGGGCGATACATTTTAACTGTCAAAAATGACAAAGTCCTGAGTGTCTTCACGGACACTCAGAGAGGTTATTTGGGAAAACACCTGCAGGAAGTGAGTGTGTCTTCTGGTTTTGGATTCAACACGTCAGCAGAATCAAGATTATAAGAAGGAACCAGAGTTTCATAATAATCCCTGTCATAAATGATGAATAAGACCTCTGCTGTATCCAGATGGCCGCTGCTGAGTTTGCCTGAGAATGTGGCTGTTCTCAGTTCATCATAATCTGTTGAATCCCATCCATTACTCCTTGACACACCATTCTGTGAGAGCTGTAGAGATTCAACTTAACGATTTATAATTTTTTCAACTGTATCTAGATTTTAACTTTAATGTCCCTCAGTAATGTGACGACCTCTGGAAATCTCGTTGGACCCAAATATCCACTGAATCTAATCTGAATATCCTCTGCCGCTTTTGCTCCCTCCGCTTCATCGTAATAAGTCATCTCAGACCTCTGCAACAGGCTGAGGAGTCCACATCTGATGATGATTCAGTGGTTTCGATCAGTACACACTTACTCGAGCATGAAAGAGCTTTTTATAAAGCAGCATTATGTCAGCAGCAATTCAAATACTGTGTTCACAAGATATTGCATGATGCTGTTGAAAAAAAGACTGGGTGACATCATCAGAGACGTTCAGAGGAAAACCTTAAAATTCAAAGCAATAGTTTGACATTTTGGTGTAAGGGCTTGATCACCCTCTTGCAGAGGTTGCATTAGAAGATCAATACCACCAGTATATCTGTAGCCAACAGCCACTTAGCTTAGCATAGCATAGTGTAATGACTGGAAACAGGTATAGCAGCTCTGTCCAAAGGTCACAAACAGTGTTGGGGGTAATGCATTACTCAGATTACTTTTTTGTGGTAACTAGTAACATAAGGCGTTAGTTCTGCAAATCAGGATTACTGTGTAATCCAATACTCTGAGAAAGAAAATCCCAGACACATCCGCAACATCTCTGTTCATCTCCTACTTCTTGTCAGGCAGTATGCAGCCACCTGCAGAAGTGTCATTGGCAAGCGACATGGTAGAGAGGGCAGCTTTTACATTGTGGAAATATTCGCATTATTTTGATTTTGCAGGTGAAAATCATCACAGTGAAATGCAACACTCTCTGACACATGGTGGGGATGGCGATGCTACAGCTCCTAAACAGCAACGACTAGCTTTTAGCTCAGCCAGTACTGTCACCCCGAGAAAAATGAGCAAGCTTGTTATGTTGTGGATGAGATGCTACCAAGGTCAACTGCTGCAGAGGTAGGTTTTGTAATCAAACAAAGCAGTAATGAAGCATTTTGAGGGCTGTCATTCCTGTTATTAGCCTGCAGAGATACAGATTATGGGTTGTAGAATAGGTCCTTTAATGCAGGGAGAGTCATTTTAAAGAAGACATGCATCCTGTGGATATTAGCAGCAACATACGCAAGGAAAAGTCAAGGGGTTTTCTTCTTTGGTAACACGAGAACTCTAAAGGTCCTGACACACCAAGCAGAAGGTCGGCCGTCGACCAAAGTTGGGCCGTCAGTGCCCATCTGTCGCCCTATTTTTTGTGGTGTCGGTGGCTTTTCGGCCGATTGAGCAGGTTGAATCGACGGCGGAGCTTGTCGGTGAGAGAGATCACTCTGACTGGCTGTTCAGGTTTTATTTCCTCGCCCCTGTAGCGAGTGAATCTGCCTGTAGTGAAACCGGGGCTAACCGGTGCTTCCTCCTCAGGTTCCACTTCACTCAGCTGCCCCACAGACCCGCTGCTTCTTCCCACTTTAACCTGAATAACAAACCAGAGCTAGCTGGGAGCGGCTAGCGGAGCGCTAACCTGTTTGGTGTGTCCGCACCTTAAGGACTTACTTTAGTCAGTAGGTAATGCTGTTAGGTAACAAGATGATGTTACAAGTTACTTTCAAAAGTAACACCATCCAAAACTGGTCTAAAAAGGAACCTACCAGCAGCTCTAAAGCTCACTGATCAACTCTTTTTTTTTTTAAACTAAAGTTTAAAAAAGACAGTTTGCTGCGATGCCAGTTCACACTAGGTTTTGTTGTCTGTTGTCTCAAACCGTCTCATCTGTAGGTATCACACCATCCACCTCCCGGTGACAAAGTCAACTTATATACATATAATTACAACTACGTCACTTTAGAATGTTAATGTGAGACTTATCAGATGTAATGTGTTCATGGTTTGCAGAGATGTACAACGCCAACATTTTCTTCAGGCGACTGGGCTGTTTATGCAGGGATATGTGCGAGACTATTTCCTGGCTGGGAGCGATCGCCAGGCAACGAGCAGAGAAGTGTTAATTGGTGAACTTTAGAGGTGATGGTAGGCAGATTTTGTTACCTTCACACAGAGCCAGGCTGGCTTTTTCCCCTGTTTCCAGTCTTCATATGAAGCTAACCCTCCCCTGACTGTAGTTTCATATTTACCATACAGGCATGAGAGTCATATCGATCATCTCATCAAAGTCTTGACAAGAAAGCAAATACCTTTGCGATCCAAAATGCTAAACCTCTGCTTTGTCTTTCACAGACCACAGTAACAGCTTAGGTGAAATGAGTGGTGTTTCCCTGTTATTGCCACTTCAGGCAGACGTTCAGTTCAGCACGAGGCTGCAGGCAGATTTGCTATGTCATGATGGCTGCTCAGGACACACGATCCTCTCCACTGCATGCACCCTGCTGGTTTCTGTATCAGGTCAAGCTCAGCGTCAAGAATGTCTTCTATTTCCAGTTGACCTGCCGTGACGGCTAGTTATATACCCGGGTTATGCGATTAGGGCTGCCACAGCGGAGGAAGAGGAGGGTGAGGAAGATGAGTGTGGGGTTTCCTGGGAAGCTCCCAGTCAGACATCTGCTGCCATCACTCTATCACCCTCCCACTCCCTCTCTCCCTCCCACTCTCCCATCACTCTGTCTATCTGCTATTTGCCCTCTTTCTCTCTCAGTGTCTCAGAGATGGCTCTTTGTAGCGAGCAGCAGCGCTCCACTGAATAATTCAAAGAGCCAGCAAGGACAGACAGTGGATTAAGTCCCCGTAGAGGAGGAGGAGGAGGAGGAGGTAGAGGGATGAAGAGGGAGAAAAGAGGGGATTTTACCCCATTAAACTTGAAGAGCTGTGGGGAAATTCATTGACAAGGCAGCAGGGTGGGCACAAGTGTTAAATCAGTGGGACAGAAAGAAGGGACACTGTCAGAAGTGAAAGGGAAAGGGAGGAGAGAGGCGAGAGTAAGCGAGCGAGCAGCGCGTCACATGACCATCGGGAGATCCCTGAGCAGAGCGGTCACCTGACTGACTGGAAAAGCACCCTGCTGCCTGAGATGGATTCCCAGAAGTTACGTGTGTGTGTCTGAAACCATGGCTCCTGTCCTTGTCCCTAATACAGATTACAGAATAGCAGCTGGCTGAATTATGTGACATTGATCATCACAGCATGGCATATGTGCGTCTTTTATAGCTTCAAAAATTATACAATTAAATCCTGCAGTTTAAAACACATTAGAAAATGAATTTTCTAGATGTCCTTCACATGTCTGTCTGTGTTTAAGTGTTGGCAGCCGGGATGAAAAGAGGATTTTGCTGAAACAAAGCTGTGTGTTTAAACGTCAGAGGTGCAGGGAGTGTTGAGTTAGTGTGACTGATCAGAGTCTGAAGCGCGGTAATTCTCTCTTTTCTTCTTCTGCTGCTGCTGCTGCTGCTGGACTTTTGGGCCAGCTGCCTCACGCCCACTCAGTCACACACGAATACACAATCTCACACACCAAAACAACCAGAACGTCATTTACAGTTCAGTGTGCCTCTAGTTCAGAAAGTCAGGGGGATTTGATCAGTTGGCTTTGAGCAATTTGAAAAATTGTTTCTAATTCCTTGTTGATTTGAAATTTAATTCGATGAGCTCTTAGTTTAGGGTTATTACTCTGCTCGGCTATGATTCGTAGTTTCTGTTGAATGGTATATGATGGTCTGAGGCCACTGTGGTGAGTCACTATCCATTTAGTGGCTGTGTGTGGGGGTGGAATCAAGAGGGTTTGATCAGTCCAGTTTCAAATGTGTGTGTAGTGTTTTGCGGTCTAAGACTTTTTACAGCAAATCTCGTTATTCTCACTCTCACATTTTAAATCAAAAGAAAATTCAAAGATGCCAGATTCATAGTGAGGTTAGAACATTTTCATTGAACAAAACATAACACTTGGTGTTTTAAAACCCATAATATGGTGATATGTGTTGTGCAGTTTGGACAACAACAGTGTTTATATCTTGAAAAGAAAGAAAATATTGAAAACACTATATGGATATATATGATATACTATACCTCTATACTGGGAGTGTTGCCATATCTGTTGCCTATAAGGCGATATATTATTATTTTCATATAATATAAGTGGTTAAAACCCATAATTTAAAACCCACTTACTAGCTTTTTCAGTAGCTTTCAACCACACCTCCGGGGCTTCTTCATTGGATGGAGTTTGGTTATTTGTCAGAAAGTGACCTAGATGTGGAAATTTGGTTATCAACCAGGTGTTAGTGGACATCAGTACCAGTGACTGTGACGGACTCCACCATCACCAACAAAAAATGATCATACAGACAGATTACTGCTGAATTTCAACACAACACAGTTTCTTTATCTGAGACCAGACACTTTCATGTGACGCAGGATGGTGAGTAAGACGTTAGTAACAGAGGTTTAAAGGTTAAACAGATGTGAACTTTATTCATACTTCACGGGAAGTTACTTGTTGTTCATACCCAGCCGAAACAGTTCATGCTAAGGCTGGTTGAGCAGCATCCAAAGCCCTGTGCATTCTGGGAGTGTGACTAAATAAACACATTGCAACCACAACTGCACAGTTCGTTGATGGACTTTATGACCCTTCTCTGTGCGCAGCGCCTTCAGGCTTTGTAGCAGTGGATGAAAAATGCACTCGGCATGAAAAGACGTTACATACTTTCCATGCGTGCACGTTGGTTTGTGTTCCCTGGAGGACGTCCGCACGTTAGTTTATATGTCCCCAGTGGGAATCTGGTGTTTGCTTTAGTTCCGGGTGGGTTGCACTCTGGGTTTGTGGGTCGGTGTTTTCAGGCCAGTAGCTCCAGAAACAGGACCGGACAGGACTCCTGTGTTTGTAGAAGGAAGTCACGCAGCTGTTGTTGCTCTCATCCCCCAAAATGTTTGAGTGAAAGAATGACAATTATGACAAAGTATCCCCTGGTTCTGGGCAAATGTAGGTGAGGTTAATATGTGGAATTCTTAGAGGCTTACTGAAATACCTGTAACCAGAGTTGGTTTCAGGGCGCCCACTCTTGTTTCAGACTATCAGTAATACCACAGATGCAGACCTCTAAACACTGGCTCTGCTGTGAGCAAATGTCGGCCAACATAACTGCAATACGCATAATAAAAAAACAGAATAGCTCTGTTGTAGTCACCATTAATCAGACAGACATCTGGACATCGATTCAATTTATTAAACTGCAGTGTATCTCAGTTTTATACATGCTCCTCTGCCTCAGATTCCATCTTCCTTGCTCTCTATCCCTCTTTCTCCCCCTCTAATATAATTGAAGTGAGCTTCTCCTCTCCTATGTAACCCAATGCTTGTCCCACAGCACTAAAGTGTCGTTTGGGCCGCAGCTTAAGTACTCGGTGTGCTCTGCGCTGCGCTCTAACTCGTACAGATCAGCAGAAGCCCAGATTAGACAGATGAATAATTCATCTTATTGCCTTAAATGCAGTTTGTGGTAAAAGATAGTTATAAATCCTATTAGACTTCTGACCCTGTTCATTTCACTGCTATGACCTGAGGATCATGCTGTGACCAACATTATGGAGCGGTTTCTTCTTCTTTCCTGATCTTTGTCTCTGAGTCGCTCGGTCTATCTTTTATGTGAGGTGACGACTCTTCATTATTCCTGCCGGGGCTCAAGGACAAGTGGGCACATCTGGAACCGCACCGCAACCGAGTGATTTACACATGTATGGGAGTGTGTGTTTTATGTCCATGATATTGACTGTCTTGTATAAAAATGGTGGGAAGTAGTATTCAGTTTGAAGGAGCAGCTTCTTCGAGGCCAAGACAAACATAACGATTTTCTGCTCCTCCTTCAGATCCATTTATATAATAATGGATGTCAACATATTAGAGTGAATTAAGGTGGGGTTAGTGTTAGCCATCATCATCTCTTTAATAATTAATGCAGGTAATGTTCAGCGTGGCTGATATTATGATAATGGGTTGATGCTGCCCAAGTGGATCAGCATGTTAAAACCATAATGTTTTTCCTGAGTGAGTGTGTGTGTCAGTTGTTTTCACTATGTCTGTCTGTCTGTCTGTCTG
Organism: Epinephelus awoara; assembly: GCA_035609425.1. Taxonomy (NCBI): domain Eukaryota; kingdom Metazoa; phylum Chordata; class Actinopteri; order Perciformes; family Serranidae; genus Epinephelus; species Epinephelus awoara. Next base: position 39,478,137 of record CM069303.1, on the reverse strand, counting down.
TCTGTCTGCCTGTCTGTCTGTCTGTCTGTCTGTCTGCCTGAGCTGCCGTGTCTGTCGGGGGTGAGATTAACCTGATGATCTCATACTGTGGGTGATGCAGTCTTACGGCAGGTGAGTCATCAGGCGATGCTGTGGGCCTCTTACTGGAATAAAGACACGCTCAGATCATCTCCCCTGCAGCTTTTATCTACTGCTGTACTTACTGCTGCATCATCTTCCTGTCCTCCCTCCCTCATCACGTCGCCTGATCTCACTTTCCTCCTTCACCACACGCTCTCACGATCCTCTCCCATCTGTTTTTATATTCCCCTTCCTGCCGAAGTTGGTGCTTTTTTCCTCTTCCCTGTCCACATCATGGCCCCTCTCTTCTTCTTGAATATCAATTTGCAGTGAGTAATAAAACAACAACAAAAAACAAAACATTAAAGGAATAGTTTGGCATATTCTCACTTTTACTCACTTTCTTGCTGAGTATAAGATGAGAAGATCAAAACCACTTTGGTGTCTGTGTGCTAAATATAAAGCTAAAGCCAGCCGGCAGTTGCTTAGCATAAAGTCTAGAAACAGGCGTGAACAAACAAAGATTAACCATTTTGAAGGGGGTAACGTAGCCTACTGGACAATGATGGACTACTCTGGCTTGGACCAGGGAGAAATAGTCTAGCGAGAAATAGTTGTTCTCCCTCCCAGCTCGTCAAATACCACTGCTTTGTCGACCTTGGTGTCAAACACTGACGCAAAGAGGTGGCATGATATGCACTAGGTGGCGGCAGTTTGTGATGTTGCCGGCAACTACCCTGGTGAAAAGAGTGGGAGAGTCCATATAAGACGGGTGGGAGAGGAGGTGGATAGGTCAAACAAACACCGGACTTTCACCCAGGAGCCTGCTGTTCATTTCCTGTGTGATACCAAAATTCAGTGTAGTTATTTTAATAAGAACGTAGTGTGCTAGTATATGTAGCATGTGGCACAAGTGACATATGCCAGCCAGACCATTATTTTTTTCTAAACCTAAACATGTGCCTTTGTTGCCTTAACAAAGAACCTAAAAAAGAGTGTTTTACCCACGTTTTAAATGTATTTTGAAAAGACATTGTATGCTTTTAAGGAGCGGAAACATTTACTGTAAGAATGGAACTTTATTTTGAAAAACACACAGTGCATGCAACCAGCGTACACTGACACATCGTCCCTAAAGCTATTTTTGCCACTGAGGACTGACTAAGAACTAAGTAACAAAGAACTTAGGTTGATAAGCTTTGTAACTGGAGATAGCTACTGATAGCTAACGGAGAAAACAAAATCACTATCCTCTTCCTGTTTTGGTTGCACAGTCATTGACACACTTCCTTTTTGCTGTAAATGAAACTCTGAACTCTGATGGTATCATTATTCATAGCATAAAGGTATAGCAACATGCTTATCTATTTCCACTTTAAACAGACGAGCTATAACATGTTAATTAGTGAGCTCTAGGTGCTGGTAGGCTGATTTTGTTGCCTCTGTTCCCCGTTTCCAGTGTTTATGCTAAGCTAAGCTAACTCACTACGGGATATTCTCCTCTAACTCCCGACAAGAATGCAAAGATAAGTGTGTTTCCCAAAATATAGAACTATTCCTTTAACACCAAATAGATAAGTTAATAAATGACTCTAGAGTAGTTACGTCTGAGACCTTCGTCAATCGCCGACTCCTTCGTCCTCAGTTCATTTCTCCTTTATTCGTCCTCTAACCGCTTTTCCTCCAGCTTTTCTATGTCACCCTGCCGCCTATTTGCATTTCTACTGCTGCTTGTTTTATGCCCTCCATCACACAGCAGTAAACACAAGAGCCACAGAGGCCGCTGGTTTGTTTTTTTAATTAGGTAAATGGACTCGTGTCTGCTGGACCAGACTGAGAAATCACTCTCTGGACTCCAGCGCTGTCATAACGATTTCTTAAATTAATGAGTTCAACTAAATGTTATTAAAATCTTGCCGTGCAGTGGGTTATGCGTTCTTTTACCCACTGCTGTTTTTGTTTTGGGTTTCCTAGGTTTGCTCCCGGGCTCTGACAAGGTGAACACTCCACAGTTTCCAAAGAGCCGAGTCGACAGATGCTCGTGCCAAAAGGGGAATTCACCCACGCGGCGGCCGACCTCAAACCTCAGCCTTACCTGCTCCTGACAGGCTGCAATCTGACTCTCCCACACCCACACAAGGTGAGGCCTGGCTGGGTTTGGCGGGCGGAGACGTGGCACTGCCCATCTTTCCAGGGTGGATCCCTTTAGACACAACAACAAACATGCGCTCAGACAGAGGGGTATTATCTGTTGTTATTATTGGAGATAATTATGTCAGATAATTATATCTATTAGCTATGTTGTGTCTTTTCAGCCACTCCAACGTCAATATTATTTCAATTTCAGTCCTGAGAGCGCTGGACCCCATGGGAAAATACTGCGGGTCGGAAAGAGGAGGTGTGACGGGATTACGACGTAAGTGAGGTGCATAGATTTATTTATTCATGTAATAAACTTTAGTAATAAAGTTCTATGAATAATAATTAAAAACACAATTATTGTATTTGCACAACAGTTTTAAGGTATTCAAGAGAACTTCTATCCAAAAAGAAAAGAGCTGAATTTCAACTTGAGACAGACAGCGGACAAGGGAAGGAACATATCTAAAAACAATAATTAATATGCTTAATCATAATCACATGCTTATGTTATATGCCCGTCTACTGGCTGTATCCTATTGTAGCGTAAAAAAAAGAAAGAAAATCCCATCTCTGTGTTTTTTCTTATTACCAAAGACACACTGTTACCCAACATCCCCTGTTTCCTTGTCGTACATGAGCGTTTCTGACTTTTGAGGGACTGTTTCGCTCACAGAGGGCTTTTGTGTGCTGCAGGTGTTGAGGTATATGAGGCTGTGCTAAGGAGTGTTTTATTCCTACGGGCCCCCTGAGGCCCTGAGGCCTGGTCCAAGAGAAAGACCAGAAGCTGTTTCAACTTCCTCTACTGTTGTTTTGTATGGAACACAACTTCAAACACTGTACGTCAGAGCGCACAGCCAGCCACAGCTACACACACACAACACACACATACTTTATGTTTCTGTCTTTTTTTATTACCCAAACTTACCCACGAAATTAAAGCCTCTTCCTGCTGCTGTCCTTTCAAAAATAAAGACATAACTGTGCATTATTTTGCAGACTGTGGAAAGATAAGACTTGGAACAACAGCTTGCTTACATGGCTGTTAATTATATCATATATATGTTCAATGAACAGCCCGGACTATTATTTGCTTGAATCACTGAAATCTACGGACCTATATTTGGGACAGGCCCTTAATTCCCTTCACACAAAACTGTTGCTCAGCAAAGATGGGAAATACAATCAAACTGTTGATTGAAACCAGTATGAATATTATTTGTATAAAAATTAGACCACAGTTATGAATCATTCATTTGATGTAGCTCCGACAGACAGCGCATCAGAGAGAGTGAGCGTTGCAACACTGGAGGATTACTCGAGGCACCTGGCATACTGACGCAACACCACTTTATCCTGTTAAAACAATACTCATATCTTGGATTAATTTCTATGAGAAACACTTTTAATTCTTTTGATCTGACGACACATGGACTTAAAGCGACACTTACCTTTCTGGAAATTTTACGCTTTTCTTTGTTTAGGTTAAAATGCTATTAATAAGCTGATGGCACACTAAAATGGAAGTGAATTGTACCGTTCTCATATGGTTCTAAGAAAACTCCGACCAGTCATTGCATTGATTGGCCGAGCGTCCTGTCTGTCTTCCCCATGTGGAGGCGTCCGACTGACGTAACCGCTCGGGTCAACATCGGCTCTGCTTTCGAGCGATGGCGAAGACTGATGCAGCTTCATCCTGAGCTAAAAAGGGACGAGATGGTCGCAGAGTTTCTGCTGGACAGGTATTTTTAGTTTGCCTCTAATGTAGCATAGACAGACTATAATGTTATGACAACACAGCATCCAGTTGCTAATGGCTAATGTTAGCCTACTGTAGCGTAGCCTCTGAAACATTAACGTTATCTTCCTTGTGCGTTAACACTTCCTAGTAACGTTAACGCTACTATCTAATGTTAGCACTGTGACCTTATTCTAAAACTCATCAGTCATCACTGACTCGTTACCATGCCAACGCCTACGTCTATGATGACATAATGGAGGAGGGGGGAGTAGGCCTTTGGAGGGAGGCGGGAGTTGTGAATGTTCAAATTTTTTCTAAGTGCTGTGTGAGATGCAAGAAAGGTAAGAGTAGCTTTTGTACATCCAAAGAACTTCTATAAAAAAATAAAAAAATAAAAAAGAACAGCTTGGCAACCAGACGAGGCGTCTAACTGAGACAGGCCTTTATTTGTCAAAATGTGTGGCCACACCAGGCACATAAATGTAAATGTAATCAATTACAGTCACTGATTAAAAATATGTTAAGATGTAATTAAATTACAATTACTGATCCAAATGTTGGTGTGAGGGGTCACATCTGAATATATTCTTTACCATTAAAAGTTCATTCGAGTAACAGTTGTTCTGTCACTGTGCAGGAACGCTGCAGGATATGTTTCACTGATACAAATATGAAAGTACCAATAGCAATAATTATAAATATATAAAAATACATTTTAAAAAAGGTGGTATTACAAGTAAAAGTCATATTAAACTTCTACCTTTCACTGTGCTCTTGCCACACGTTTACAGACCTGAGTAAAATCTCACACTTGTGTAAATACTCTTGCGAGGAAGATTTCGCTTCATCCCTCACAGCAGAAGACACAAAATTTCAGTTTCAACAGCTTTGTTAGAACCAAAGTGTCTGTTTGCATTTGGAGGATGGTTACTAGCATTAATGTTTAGTGTAAACTTGGTTATTGGGTTGTCTTACAAGTTGTTTCTTACTTCTCCTGATACAGCAGCAATTCTTGGGGGACAAAATCCCTACAGAATATTTTGTGCTATATTTAATATAACACAAATTAGTCAGGCTTAGACTGATGATATACAATACAGTGCGTAATATATAGCACCAAATGGAGTCCAGCCAACAGGTAGAGCAGCAGAGACTGAGCGCTCCCAGTATGGATTGTGTTAGCGTCTCTAAAGCCCCTGGAGCCACAACACTGACCTTTCCTGTTATGGAAATGTACTGCTGGCTGTTCTAGGCCCACAGCCACACGCTGCTCGTTTGAATGGTCACACAGGCCCCCTTCTGCTGCCTGCCTCTTTCCTGAAGACTGCTTTTACTGTTTGAGCTGCTGTGCGAGCGCACGTTTGTGGAGCATTGTTCGACAGAACGGGCACGATGTGTTCCCTTTTTATGTTATTCTCCGTCTTTATTTTGGCAACCTTTTACTCTACTGTGCGGTACAATTGTGCGGAAATTTACTCTGAACTCCTCATAATAACCGATACATTATGTCTGCTTCTATCTGTGTGTGTGTTGGATGTAAACCAGCTGATTTGTGATTCCAAACCAAAAAAAGTCCAAGTGAGTGGAGTCTACTTGTCGACTCGCAGTAAAGTTCATGCTGCTCGCCGTCACAGAGCCTCCCCTCTCTCCTGTCCGTCACTGTGATTAGGGGCTAAACTGGGGCAAATGAAGTGACATGTTTTGCTTTGCAAAGAAAACAGAGCTGTGTTGATCCTCACGTGTGGAGTTGTGTGAGTGTCGGAGCGGGGCTCGTGCTGCACACTGGGTCAGCAGTGATGCAGCGCTGCGCTCTGTCCGCCATCATCTGGACTTTCCATATGTGATGTGATTAGAAAGCAATTTGCTCCTTGACAATGTGATCCAAGAAAAACACCTGCTTTATTAAAACAAAACAAATTACCCCATTTAGCCCCAAAGACAGAACGGCACGGTTTAGCGGCCTGAATACATCACATGGATGGATTATTATAAACAAATAGAGGTTTTAGGAGTAAATCAGAGTACGGCGAACATGATCCTTATCGTGACGTATGGCGGCACTCCACCTAAACCTCCAGTATTTTTGTTTGACCCACAATCTGGGCTGAGAGGCTTAACAGAACACAGCTGAACATGGCTGTTTGGATTATCAGAGGTAGCGTAATTGCAGAGAAAGATCCACTTTAGATATGCTTTGTGCATCTCAGATCAAGTACAGTATTTACATACTGTGCTGCGCGGCCTCTTAATCTACACTTTCATTTATTGAATTTTTAAAGTAAGTATTATGGTGTAGCACAACTTAAAGGGATAGTTTTGATTTTTTTGAAGAAGGATTTTATGCAGTACTTATCGATTGTCAGTGTACTGAATACAGGACTGTAGATGTCAGTCAGGATTTTGACAACTTCGGAAGTGAGACCGCGTTGTCAGCAACAAAACATATTTTATGCACCAAAAAAAGTCTCACCCAAAAAATATTTATATCATTTTAGGTATATGCTGAGTGTGTTTTCACCACTTTACCTTTCTGTCAGACAGCACGCTCTGATGGGGAGGACGTTCTTCAGTTCTCTGTCTGTGCTCTCAGACTGTAATGAGAAAAACTGTGATTTAACATTGTTGAACACAGGAGCCTCTGATCTACTGTTGCCTCTGTCTGTTCGTTAGTTTGTGTTGTTGTGTGACTTTGGTGAATCCAAACTAACCTTTTTAAATGCCAAAGTTACACACTGACACAATCAAAATTACCAATCAAGGCAGTGGACGAACAGCAGCTCCTGTGCGCCTGTCAATTGAGTCTGGCTTGGAAGAGAGCGATGTAACGGCTTTATTTTCCTGTCATTAATCGCTGTCTGACGGTAAGATAAAGCAGTGAAAATATTCTAAATATGTTCCACACTTAAACTGATATTGACTTTTTTAGGTGGCTTGAATATGTGTTGTTGCTGACCCTGTCCTCAGCAGCCCATTTCTTAGCTTCCGTGTTCCAGCCTGCGTCTCCAAACTGGGGGCGTGCTGACTGACATCTACTGTATGTAATTCACCGTCTATGCATAAATACCTCCTACAACCCCACTTCAAAAGATCTGAACTATCCCTTTAAATATTGAGTTTCTCCAAAGCCTCTAGTAGCAACAGGCTCATCTTTCTGGATAGTATAATAATGTGGCTGTAAATTTCACATTGTTTAGAAATGAAACAGATTGCGCCCACGGGAATTACACTGCGCTGGGTTACATAAAAAACAAGCTACCTTGTAAAATAAATATTTTTGGATTGATGTGGCTGAAGTGTCACAGAAATTGGAAGATCTACAGCAGTTTTTCCAACACGTTCTGCATAAATGGGAGATTTTAAAGACAACAATTTTGGCGAGAGAGGTTTGGCCACAAGAAAGTCCCCTGAGGCGGGGGGGATTATACAGTGTGACGTAAACAAAGATCAGTCCCTCAGTGCTGGTAAAAATAGATTTAACAAACATCTTGCCAACAGGAATTCGGATTATATTCAACTTGAAATATCCTAGAAATGCCATGTGGCTTAGCTCTGCTTAGGCTTGTGAAGCGTCCCATTGTGAGGGCGTTTGTCCCCCTGCAAGCCTTCAGAGAACAGTAATCGCCTTGCCTGTGTTTGTGGGATGTTAGCGTAGCATAGCGTGCCTCAGCATTAGACTAGTCAGCTGTAAGCCCGGATTTTTTATGATTTTTCAGAGAAACTAAGCACAGTGTGATAATCGCTAAGCTGCTGGGATGCCCTTTCAGTTTTGGCATTTTGTACAATTTTGGATGCTTCTGATGTACAATGAGGCCTTTTCATACAATTGTTACACCAGTAAATCTCAGCTGAATGTGTGTTCTACTCAGAAATCCCTGTGCTACTTCCCTTGTTGGTCTCTAAAGAAATCTGTGTTAGAATCTGTTATTTTTTAGTGTTGCAACGGGCGATCTTTCAGGCATGACTGGTCTTCTGGAGAAACCAAAGAGCCAACAGTGTTATCTCCTCTCAGCATTGTTTCTCTTCATCAGCCAGGGTTACCCCCTTCTGCTTATCTTCATCTTCTGATGAGGTCAGTAAGCTCTGTGAAAGGAAAGATCAACATCAGAATTTTCATGTTTCTCAGTATTTTAGACTGTTTTCACGTCCATATGCAAAACCACAAACATTCTTGTCTGTTTTTAATGCTTCACTGGACATTTGCTTTCTGTCTGCCTCCTCTCTGTTACTAGTTTCTCTGTCATTCACTTTCTCTTCTGCAAAGCTGCTGTTACTTTATTCAGCTCCAGACGTCCCCTCTGCCCCCGAGTGTCTCTGTCTGAATATGCTGTGCCTGCGTAGGATGCAACGGGAGAATAGCCAAAAGCAGCATCCCTCACACATGAAAAAACAACCAAAAACATTAGATTCCCAGGCAATATTCTTCCATCACCACCACACTTCCATATGAGTAATGCTCGTTGTTTTGTCATCATGTTGTTTTTCTGTCCAAGAGTCACTGTTGCCATATCTGTATTGTATATTGTTATGTAGTGTAAGGAGTTGGGGTTTTTTCAACCCAGTTGCCAGAATGAATGTTGCCTCTGTATGTGTTTGCAGCCAGGGTATGAAACATTTGTACATTATGTGTTTAAACATTATGCTTCTTTACATTTCAACATTGCTGTAGTTAACATGTGGTTATGTTTAGGCACAAAAAGTCTTGGTTAAGGTTAGAAAAAAGATCCTGTCTTAGATTAAAATACCCAAATGTGGTGTCATAGTCGACACTGAAAACGTAGCCAATGTCTAGCTAAAAAATATCTCAGTGGTCTGCAGCTTGGCAGCCATCTAGCCTAGGTCTCACACCATCCACCATCCCCTCAGCCTCACAATGACAAAGTCATATGTGATCAGAACTTCATCACAAATGTAACGTACCCGTGGCTTGCAGAAACGTACAATGCCAACATGTTCTTCTGGTGACTGGGCTGTTTTATTTTGGCAAACCGTCGGCATTCTAGCGTGTCATGTTTCTGAGCCAGATGCACATTGCAGCATCGTTTACTTCCTTTTTCTATCATCAGCCGATGAAAGCCTGCTTTCTGATTCCTGTTTGTTGTTGACTGCACTGTCAGACCACCACTGTCTTTGTAAGACAAGCAAATTTTATCATTTTATTTTGTAATTTTAGCATTAGTGTTATTTATTTGCCAAATCACAAAAACAAGTCTGGAGTTTACGGTCATGTTAGCGCTCTGTGAGGTTTAGGCCCTGCAGTGCTTTGAACTAAATGCAGTCATCAGCATGTTAACATGGTGCCATCTTAGTTTAGCATGTTAGCTAAAATTTGCACCAGTCGCAAAGTACAACTTAAGCAAATAAGAGTGTAATTAGCTTAGCAGCTCATAGACCAAAGTATTGGACAAATTAAAAGTTCCACCTGATGGTGGCATCAAAGTCATCAGGGTTCATCCTCTGGGGAAAAAGAGTTGTTGACCGACAGAGCGACGGACAGACTAGCACGGCTATAAAAAGACCAAATTTCCTTTACTGACGATCAGCAGTGTGTTTGTAAAAGTAAGACAAACTTCTGCATCCCTGCTTTCAAATTACAGAGTCGACCAAATATAGTACACATCTGCTGCCAACGGTCACATCTTAATGTCTGTTAAGAATATCAGCAGCATATCAGTTTGGTACAGTTTGTTTATGAGTTGAATTTAGCAACTGCTCAGGATTATCTGAAAAATGACCCGTGGTGTTCTGTGGAGACAAACTGTCCCAGTGAATCGGTGACACAGAGGTTTCCAGATAGTCAGAGCACCTCCTTTTCCAGTGTTTATTAGCTCCACAGTGACAACTCCAGGCCAACGGTAAGCAGGGATTTGTCTTTCGAAGAGTTGGCCTACTTAGGCCAAGAAGACAAAAGTCTAAATCTGTTCTTTCAGCGCTTCTCTGTGCGCTCTCACCATCACAGACAGACACACAGACAGACACACAGACACACAGACAGACAGACAGACAAGATTCCAGCACTGGTGCCAGGCACAATAGCGTGTGTGTGTGTGTGTGTGTGTGTGTGTGTGTGTGTGTGTGTGTGTGTGTGTGTGTGTGCGCACGTGCATGTGTTTGAGTGTCTGTGTCAGCATGTGTGCATTTTTGGACAAGAGATGGAGGGTGTTAGTGAGTTCAGAGGAGAGCGGTTGGGTGAAAGAAAAGAGAGATGAAGCAGATGCTATTTCTCAGTTGGGGCAACGTTAACCCTGGGCGGTGCCAAGAGGCAGCAGCCGTTGGCACGGGACTAACAAGTGTGTGTGTGTGTGTGTGTGTGTGTGTGTGTGTGTGTGTGTGTGTGTGTGTGTGTGTGTGCGTGCGTGCGTGCGTGCGTGCGTGCGTGCGTGCGTGCGCGCGTGCGCGTGTGTGTGTGTAATTGCAAAGACGGGAGGGGGGGCTTGTCTCAGTATTGCATTAGCTGTGCCCTTATAAAGACGGGAGCAGGATATACTGTTCTCATACTGAAATGCCATATTAAACAAACACTAAGCAGTGGGTGGTGAGACTGTGTGTGTGTATGTGTGTGTGCGTGTGGAGGGAGATGGTGTCTTTCTCTGTGTGAGGCCTTTACGGGCTTTAGGAGCTGGAAGACCGCAGTCCCCTTGATGTTAAAATAGACTGTATGTACTTACAGGCTCTATACGCTCTGTGCAGAGAGGCAAAAGATTCAGCCCTATTATGTTCTGTGAGCAAAAAGGAGGGTGAGTAATTATGAGTGGATGTTAGTGCTCACATGGAAGAACGAGAGCAGCTGATGAAGAATAATAAAGGCATCAGTATCACTCTGTCATTTTCGGTATTCCTTTTGCAGCATTATAAACATATTAAATATCAATTTGGCGTGGTTATTTAAGTTCCAGCAAGTGTGGTTTAAACAAACTTGACACTGACTTAAGTCAATTCTTGGCCTTTTGCCATCATGCCAGAGTGCAACCTGATTTCATGCTACACATTGACACATGTCACAATTTCAGAACACAGTAACTCTGTAACTCGTCTTGTTCCATGACTCGTCAAAAAAATCGTCCTGAGCAGAAAATGAAGTCACACTACCGTCTTCAAGGCCGTAATGCGAGCTTGTCTGTTGTCCTTTGTGGCAAGCCGGTCCGGTTGCACGTGCATGTAGTGCATTTGTGCATCCCACTGGTTAGCTCATCGCTGCCGCTTTGCACTGCGCTCATACGGCGTTTCACTCAGGCGAGACAGAGGAATGAAGTAAAGATAACATTTAATACATTACATGAGTATATGATTTGTCTTTGGTGCAAAGACACCAGAGGGAGATATTTTGTGACTGAGGGACATCTGAGCGGCAGCAGGATAAACCCCCCTATGGAGTCCAGACAGTGGTGATGGTGGCTGATGACTGTGAGGACGCTGAGGCGGATGAGGCTGATGAATCCGTAAAGACTAGGTGGTGATGTGGAGGTGGAGGGCGTACGACTGCAGCAAGAAAGAACTACGACAGAGAAAGAACCATGTTTAAAATGAGGAGCAGTAAGATTGTTGAGGCCTGAGCACAAAAAGTATTGTCCTCCTCGCTGAACTTTCACTGTAGCTTAATTTACCGCTAAAATCGGGATGTCATCGTCACAGAAGCATAGCGCCCACCCTCTGGTTCCTCCCTGGTTAACGCCATTAGCTCTGTCAACACTGCTGACGTTGCTGCTGACTCAGTCACCTCCATGTTGAAAACCATGTACCCGTGCTCTGAAATTTGCACAGAGCCCCTTTGAAGCCGTCTCACGTTTCATCAGAATGTTTCTAATGTTAACAAGTAGTAAGAAATGTTTGGTTTGCATTATCAATAACTTAATACAGCTCTGATACAGCTGTGGTGGATTAAAGAGTTAAAAGTAAAGCTGTTAACAATGAGATAAAATTACAAACAGAGACACTGGATTATTTGCACGTTTTGTGTCCATCGTGTGTGTGAAGGCAATAATAAGAGAGCGATAATAACTGAATGTAAAAGCATAGCTGAGAAAGTGGAAATCCTAAACTGCACCAAATATGGCGTCTGATTTCATAAACGTTTTGAGGATTCTAACTTAAAAGTTTGCTCAAGTAATAATAATAATGAGATAATCAGAAAAACAGGTGATAATCAATAATGGAATTATATTTCAAAAATACAAGAAACCTATTTATTGGTTTGTTACGTATTGGCTCATAAGCAGAAGCTAGTTTGTGTTTCTGCTCACTTGTCTTATTACCATGTGTTGCCAGAGACTTTCTTTGAGCTGAAAACAAACTTTAAGACGCATTAAATTCAGGCTACAAAGTGATCTGCTGCTTTTAAAGCAAATTATATTTGGTGAATAGCAGTAAAGATTGAAAACAGTGATCCATAGGAGCTCAGTCATAAACATTCAGTGTAGTCTGATGTGTATCAGCTTCTACAGCAGCTTAAGATCAAATTGACCTTTACAAAAGGAAAGCTAGTGTGCAGCTCCTTTTCCTCTTTCCTCTTCCTTCTTCCTTTCCTCACTCCCTCTGTCTGAAGGTCACAGATCAGCATGTGTGTGGCTCACTCCATCAGCTCTTAGCAGCTGGCACAGGTTGACCCCACTGGTATGGTCCGCTCACACTAGTATTAACACACTCATACACACACGCACGGGCACACTCACATACAATTACACAATCGCACGCTCAGCAGCGACAGTTTTAGGCTGACTACTGTAGGAAACACGCACAGACGTGTGCACGAGACACACACCGAATGTTTGTTATGTCTGTCTGTGTGGTATTGTGCGAATCGGGCCCCATGCAGAGCGTCTCATACACTTCCACAGTGTGTGTGAACCTTGTATCTGCGTGGTTTCCTTTTTTTTGTGGATGAAGAACAAACGGACAGTAAATTATTGGGTGGGAAGACTTCTCAAAAGAGGCAGGAGACATATGATTGAAGATCAACAGGAGAGGATTACAAACTCTGTTAACGTTGGACTCTCATTTCCACCCCACAGTGCTCTTGTTTTTAACCAACTCTCACGTCCTGCCTGCTTTTAACCTAACATTGGTTTTGCTGCATGACTGCAGCATTACTGATCGCCCTCATAAGTACCTTTGGCCTTTAAGGCAGCAGTTGGCAGAGGCTGGCAGAGGCTGTTCACGTTTTAACCACTGGGACTGGCTTGGCAGCAAAGAGTGTTTGAGAGTCTTTAAGTATTTTGGCATCACAGGTCAAATCTAACCGTCTGGTGGAGAGTGCATGGATCTGTCTCTGGTTACAACAGTACACTCTGTATGTACTGACACCCACTTACACAAAAACACACATCATATCCATTCCTTTGCAGCAAACGAATAGAAGTGATCAACAAATGAAAAATGGGAATCTACTTCCATGCAAAGACAGAGACCAAATCAAGGCTGTGTTGGGCAACTTTAAAGGCTTAATGGATTTATAGTTAGAGAGTAAGATGAGAGGACTGATATCAGTCCATCTGTGTGGTCGTAGCGTCTGTATGAAGCTAAAACCAGATGTGGGTTAGTTTAGCTTGGCATGAAGACCATAATCAGATGGAAACAGCTAACGTTGCTCTTTACAAATGTAACAAAATCCACCTTTAAAGTTCACTAATTAACATGTAATATCATTTTTGATTAATCATACATATTGTGGTTGCACGGGAAGTTATGTGTCGGACTATTTCTTGGTCAAAAACAGTGACTCATGGTGACAATCAGACCCCTGTACAACCACAACTTGTCATTCTTATGTTTTTTATGTTGGATTACACAAACAAGATATAACATGTCAATCAGTGAGCTTTAGAGGTGCTGGTAGGTAGTGTTTTTTTCTTTGGACAGATCCAGGCTAGCTGTTCCCCCCTATTTTCAGTCTTTACGCTAAGCTAAGCTAAGCTAAGCCAAGTTGTCAGTCTTCTCATCAAAGTTGTCAAGAAGGCAAATAAACATGTCTCCATAAATGTTATAAACTATTCCTGTTATTATGCAGTTCAGTTTACACTCTTTAACCTTTGCATTAACATGCATGGTTTCACACTTTTATTTTGTTGACAAAAATGTCATCTCCTGCGCACCACAGTCTGTGCTGCACTTGGAGACAAGTCAAGACAAAGTCATGCTTGGAAGCAAATGAAAAAAGAAAAAATATTGCTCTTCCATTTTAGGTTGCAGTGTAGTGAGCTCGCTGCTTTTAATGAGGCTGCGGCTGAGTCTGCGTGAGGGTGCTGAGTGAGATTACAACTTCATTTGAGGCCTGAAAGTTTTGGTAAAACAAAAAAAACATTTAAAGAAGAGAACTGTCAAAAATTCACGACAGCTCTAAAGTAACCCTGAGTTAAATTAATATTTCACTGCTGGGAAGATGGCCTTTTAATGAAACAAGGTCTAGGAGGTAAAAAGAAATTAGTGCCACAAAACGAAACAGAGAAAAGGGATGATTTTGCTCAAGAGGGAGAAAACCTTTAACTTCCAGAATGCACTGCACCGCACCAGACCAATAAATACTGCCACTGGTGGGTGACATAATGCGAACACGTCTGATTGAAACAATGGCGGCCGGCTGGCAAGAAACAATCTCATATCACAGTTGAACAGTAAACTAAAACATGTCTCTGAAAACATTTGAGGCTAAAAACAGACAAGTCAGAAACAGAATCTTGGTTTTAAATTTGATCATTTGATCTCAGTTTTTTAAGCCTCTGTCTCCACTCTGCAGGAAACAGTACAGCACCCACTTCCTGTTCACAAACTCTAGTGTAAGATGAGAATTATTTTCATGAGGACACATCCACTGTATTGTCTTGTTCCCTCTGTTCATGAGTTTGCATCTACATAATTCAGTGTTAACATTTACATATTTTATTTTGCTCTTTACATTAAAATTGGAACTTTTTAATATCGTGCACCTTATTTGCAGGTAATGAGTTGTGATTAAGTTTGGCAGAGTGATACATGTACATATATATATATATGATGCAAGATGCCACTGTGGAGGTGGGTGTGGTCCGTAGTCAGCTGCAGGTAAGAGGTGTGGGGGAAAGGCTCAAGAGAGTAATACCAGGTGAGCCGATTGACACAGCTGCTGCTGGTTTGCTCTGATTACATCTCTCCCTTTCTCGTGCAGTAGTGTGCTGGCTCTTTGGCTGTAGTGCAGTAGTGTGCTGGCTCTTTGGGGTAAAACTGAATGGACTGTGCTGGAGGAGCCAGGCAGCCACAGGCACAAGATGGATTTAGTTGTTGTCAGCTGGGCAGTAGTTAATAAAGTATTGCATGTAAAGAGAGTGCTGAATCTGTGCGTCTGTGCTGGGGGAACTCAGAGGGAGCAAGACTTGTCTTGCAACCGCTGTGAGGTGGCACCTCTACCTCCACAGCCACCATTGTTGTCGATGTTCAGTTGTCTACGTTCTTTTTTGGACATTAAAGTGGATCAAGAAGCTGTCCCTGTGCTCTTACTTCTCCCACATCCCTTTGAAAGTTAATTCAGTAACTAGTAAGTTTATAGGTAGGTTAAGGAGAGAGAAACCTGCATTATAATAGGATTTTGGTCTGAGTTTGAGAGAGAGCGGTGGCTCTGTCTCATGATCTGCCTCAGTATCCTACTCTTTGTTTTTAAGCAATTTGAGCAAAACTCCTCCACCATATGACGTACCTGGCAAAGTGGGGGGCGAGGAGGAATATCTAGGCACTGGTTAGATGGAGGGAAGTTTACCACAGTTAATTTACACATACTACACACATCACTTTGACACAAAGCTGGTTGAGAATTGGCGACGTTCCCCTTTTGACTGCAGTGTTTCACTGTGTCGTTTTCTGTGACAGCAACCATCTTCACTTTATTCTCACAAAGAAAATGCAAGAGAGAAAGACTGGCTGGGTCTTAACATTGTGGTGTGGTGTGTGCGTGTGTGTGTGTGTGTAGGGCTCGATGCAGATGTAGGGCTGGCTGTGTGCCAGCAGCAGGGATCTCTGGGAGCAGACCCAGGCATGATGTCATTACCAGCCAGACCAAGGAGCCGCAGTAATCTGTGACATTGTGTCTTTCGAAGGAGAGAGCCAAGCACCCAGTGTGTGTGTGTGTGTGTGCGTGTGTGTATTTGTGTGTTAACATTATTTTTGAACCGTGTGTGTGTGAGAGAGTGTGTATGTGTGTGGTAAGGGACATGGTTATTGTCAGTTTTCTGTGTCTGGTGTCTGTCAGTCACACTCCTCTTTCATACTCTCCTCCCTCTGGCCATCAAAAGATGACCCTGAGAGGTTCAAGTGTGTGTGAGCGTTTATGTGTCTGTGTCAGTCATGGAGGTGAAATATGAGACTGTCTTGCTGTTTTCTCTTTTCTATTTCAGGTTTATGATTTTAGAGGGACAGACAGACGGCTGACAGGATGACATTTCTCAGTGGCCACTTGAGTTTACAGCTGATGTGATTTGGATGTTGGAGGAGAGGCAGTGACAGTCGGGCCGTCTAATCCAATTGGTCTTTTTATAGGATGGAAACGACAAAACTCAGCATGACAATTTTTCCCTTTTCTCATTCACTTCAGCCTGCCGTTTCTGCGAGATGTATGGGGCCTGCCTGATGCTTTCCATGTTATATTTGTTTATGCTTGGCCAGTGAGGGGGGCATAGAGCCAGAGAGAGGAATCATTGAAGTGCTAGCCAGTGTTTATGTTTGTGTCTGGGTTTCCCTCTCTCTCTTTTCCCTCATACCCACAACAGCAAGCGGCTTCAGTTTCTTCACCCCTCTCTCTCTCTCTCTACCTGTCTCACCCTCTCCCACACTCAAATACAATTCAAGTCAGCCCCAACCGAACCTGTCCTACCTTCATTTTCCCTCCACCCCGCTGTCTCTCTATACACCTGCCAAGCTTTACTCTCCTGCCTGTGTTTGTGCTCTAGTCTGGCTCTTGGCGTGGTCCGTCTGGACGCTGAGGAGAAGGAAAACCCGTCAGGTGGAGCGCAGCTGGGAGGAGCTCTTAGGCCGGGAAGAAAGAGAGCCTGTGGTGCAGCACGGGCTTCATGGTTTTCCATCGGAACGCTCAAACCCAGACGTCTGAGCAAGCTTTATCAGGAAGGAGTTTGCTCCAAATGCACATACTGTGCAATAACACACAGAATATGAACTGCAGGAGGAGTGTGTACATTTGTAACCTCTGTAGTGGAAACTTTAACAGTCTGCTTGACTCATGCTAACTCTCTCTTTCTTTTTCACTCTGTCTGTCTGCGTGTGTTCATGTGATCGTGACTAAATTGAATCGGCACTTCAGGTTTCACTTGTCAGCACACAGCTCTGTTTTCAGAAGGTGGGTTTCAGTTGACGGCCCAGTCCCCCGTCGACGTCCCTTTCTACCCCAAACACATTAGCACCCTCACTGCTGCTCCAATGAGCCCTCTCACCTTGGAACATGAGGTTCACCTCACACTGCCTTTAACTCATTTCATCACAATTTAGGGGTTCAGAGGTTCCCCAGGCTGTAAGACTGAGACATACAACAGCACTAAGCTGCCTGTCATCGCTCACACTGGGAGACGTGCAAAATGTCAACCACCCAACTCTGCAACAAATTTATATACGCTGAAACATATTATGCAATATATTAAATGAGATCCGCTGGATCACCGGCACTTCCCACCGACATTCCTGATTTTTCTATGGTGTTCCTCAAGGTCTCAGTGTCTTGTGGTATTTTAGAGGGATTTTGGACTATTTTTAATCATTTTCAAGTGGTAATAAATGCTTAAATTTAGCACCAAAACTGTGTCACAAATGGTATTAACCCATAAAATGCTGTAACAACTTATGAGACCTAGTTGAGCAAAACGGTCATGACATGCTTCCATTTTAATGTTCCAAGCCCTTAACAGTTTTAATAGGTGTGTAACCAGAACAAAATATTTATTACATATGCATGATGAGAAAAACTTGTCACACAGTGCCGAGCTGCGCATGCTTTCAGATGTTGCATACGACTTTATGTGACCTGCTTTCTCCCCAAAAAGAGACAAAAATCTGATGAGTTAAAACATAAATGTAAACATATGGTAGGATTCATGCATAACGTGCAATGTAAAGATCAAGATATTTTAATGGCGCATCCACTTGAAGCTTTTTGCATATATATATATATATATTTTCATTCTGAGTTACCACTAAAACAATTGCAGTGTCATTTCCAAATCTTTGCAGGCGAATGTCGTAAGTTAGTGCCCACGCATTCGGTACGAGAACAGTGTTGTTTTCCCAGAAGACAAACAAACAGTCAAAAGGGCTGGTCATTTACCACAGGGCCACCAAGCTTGTCAGTTGAGGGTTACTGGAAGTTAAAAGGGGCATAATTCTATTTTCAGTACGACTCCTCCCATTGTAACTGTCAACCCAACCATCAGTGGTTTTGTTTACACTGTGTTTGTTTTTAATCTTCTTCAAGGCGAATCATCGATCATTGAGAAATATCTTCATTTAGTTGCTCACATAATTTCCCCATTGCATCTTCAAATAACAGGCCTGTACACTTTCAACACACTCATGCAAACACTCATTATATCAAAGCTTCTCGGGGTGGTTATGGTTACTGGTTTACCTGCGATTACTGGAATTGTTTTTCCTAATTAGAATAATTACAAAAAAAAAAAATTCCACTAACCTGGCCCTGTCTCACTGGGATTTTTGCTGTAGTTTACTCTTGAGAAAGTGTAAACATGTAGAGAAACCTTTAACCTTTGGGTTTGCACTTTCTGTCCACCTCTGCACTGGTTGCAGAGCTCTGAATCTCTGCCGCGCAGCCACATCTGCTGAGGCTCACCTTGTGCACTCATCTGCATCCCCTCTAACTCACCACACCTCTTCAGATCGGGCTGAGAGGGATTCCCAGCTTGTTCACGGTTAGTTAGCCCCCCTTCCTGCGTCGCTGTCACCTCCCACCTCTCCTGCGGTCTCTCCTGCCTACACTGTGGTGAGCCTGTCAGTGCTCATGAGTCAGTTAAGGGCTACGGTAGAGACATGTTGTGGTTTACTGATCTTTGCGACGACCCTGATGAGAATCCATAAGAAGGAGACCCCCATGATGCCTCACCCGTAACCGCATAGGGATGCACTAACACATGCAAAGTGTGTGCACAGTCTCTCATTTTTGCAGAAATGAAACTTAGTGAAATGACAGTTTAGTTTGATTTTTACCTAGATTATTTTGTCATTTGTGATATTATTGCAATACATTGGTTTTTAAACCAAGACAGAGCAGACTGGTGGTTCAGGGAAAGAATATTTGTTACACAGGTTGTAAATAAGCCAACACTTTAGCTAAAAGATCCAAACTAATTTAGTAGCAGGTAAAAATTACATTGGAAAATGTGACTATGGTAAGCAAGGGCATAGGTTTCGTTTCAAGATTTGGGGGGATGCATGAAACAAGGGGTTGTGGGTCATCCACCCAAAAACTTTCGAGCATCAAACACTCCCAATTTACTGCATTGTGGTCAATTTTAATGCACCAGATTGTGCCTTTTTGGCATAACTTTATGGTCTTTATGTTATGTTACACCCATGGTGTAAGTATGGTAGGTGAGTGTTGTTTTGTTTTCCAGATCAGTTTGTCAAACCTGTTTGTTTGACAATAAATAATCTATAGCCATGCTCGCTAATTTGTTGGCTGTACGTTGTACATACAGTGGTGCTTTAAAGCTAAATGCTAACATCAGCATGCTAACACGCTCACAACGACAATGATGTTAAGCAGATATAATGTTTGCTAGCGTTACCCTCTTAGTTTACGGGTTTAGCTTGCTAGCTTTTCCGTAATTAGCACTACAAACAGCTGAGGCTGATGGGAATGAGTAGTTTTGTCATCAACCAAAGTATTGGACCAATTTAAAATTTGACCTCGTAGTGGCTCTGAATGTAAAATAAAGGCAAGGCAAGTTTATTTGTAGAGCACAATTCGTACACAAAGTAATTCAAAGTGCTTTACAGAAGAAGAAAATGCATTAAAATCACAATACAAAATAAAAACAAAGTAACAAAGTTGTTACAGTTCATCCTGAGGGGAAAACGTTTCACTAAAAACCACAAACGTCGACAAAATGTTGGCATTAAAAGCAAAGTCAGGAGATCATCAAAGTTTGTTGGCTTCATTTCTTTGAGTCCAGAAATATCTGTAACACATGTCCAATAGTTCCTGTTTAGACCAAAGTGACTAACATCACTAGAAAATATGTTGGCATTGTATGTTTCTGCAAACCATGAGTTACATTACATTTGCATTGTTTCTATAGCCAATGAGCTCACGTCGTCTTTCGGATGGGATGGAGGGGATGATGGATTGCATGGCACCTGGGCAGACGCCCGCCAAGCTGCAGACTATTGCAGACCTCTATTTGAGACCAACAAACAACAATAAATGGTTGTGATTTGGCTGGACATTGCTGTTGTCCAGTGGCTTTTTAGGCGGCAAAGAAAAGTGTTCTTTAGCAGCCCGTCACTTTGTGTCCTGCACGGGTGGTGGCGTTTTTACAGACATCATTGCTTCTCCTGCTGCGATCACAACCTCATCTAACTGCATGTTAACCACAGCGCTGTTGAAATGAAGAGTTTAATATGTCCACTACATAACATGCATATGTAATGTATCCATGGGTTGCAGACACGCAAACAATGCCAACTTTTTTTTTTTTGGCAACTGGGTGTCATGATCCAGGGTTTTTCATGTGTAGTCTGGTCTCTAGGATATTTTTTGTTGGATTTTCTGGTAGATTCACTCCTTGTGTCATGTCTGCTTTTATTTCTGGTCTTTGTGTGTTTTCCAGCCTTGGTCTTTGTCAGCCCCACACTGATTAGTTTCACTCACCTGTTCTTACTCCCCCAATTAGTGCCTTTCCCTCAGTTACCCAGCGACACACCTGCCCTGCGTTAGCCTCATTAGTCCTTCCCTGCTACTGAGTTTTTCCCAGACAATCAGCTCCCCTGCCTGTTCCTCTCCCTCATCACTTTATTCCCCTCACCTGAGCTTCTCTTCCCTTTTCCTGCACCTGCACTTCATCCCCTCGTCACACTAGTTTGCATTCAAGTCCTGGTTTTCACTTCAGTCTTTGCTGGATCCTTGATTTGGTTGCGTGATGTTCAGTTGCTGTTTCCTGGAATAAAGAGGGATCATTTTGGGTCGACCTTCTCCACACCACATAACATTGAGTTGGTCAACTTGTTTGTTGCATTGTCTGTATCAGTGTTTCAGTGTTCTCACATCTCAGCAATTAAAGTTGTTAAAGAATCTGTGATTTGGTTTAAATATTTCCTCTTTTACAGGCGATAGAAACAATGAATCAGAGGCCTCGTTTAATGCTTGCACAGAGGTACAATATTCTTCGATAGCTGATTTGTTGAAACCTCTCTAACCTTTCAGCAGACCACAGGTTTTATTTAAATGTCATTATGTGGGGCGTTAACTTCTAGCTCAAAGCTGTGAGCAGTACAGGAGAGGGGATCCCGTCATTGAGACACCACCCCAGCAGAGCGTCACAGATGCACAGCAGAGCGCTCACATGGACCCCACGCAGTGTGTAGGCGGACCGCTGCTTGTCACTAATAACAGCTGTGGGGGGGATTCTGAAACTGCAGGGGGGGAGGAAAACCTTCCTTTTAAAGCGTGTGTGTGTGAGTGAGCAATGGCACTTGAGAAGCAAGTTGAGGTCACAGGTACATGGCCTTTATCACACCCACTCTTCTTTAATATCTGTAACTGTAACTGCCTCTCACACACTCTTTTCTAACTGTACTTACAATCAGATGACCTTTTCAGAGATTCAGTGATTTAGAGATTCATCCATCAAACGTGATCTTTCAAGTTCAGTATTGATCATGTAGAGCAAGATGAATGAGGATGTTTAAAATAAGGATTCAGGGGGCAATTTTTCTCATTTTCTTCCCAAAACAGAGGTTGCCAGTTCCCATCCAGCAAAATCTACTGGTGCAGCGATATGACTGGGACCCCGCAACAGCCTCCCACCAATAAACAAACACATCCGTGCCATCCAGATGCACTGCTGAACCCAGCTCTCTCTGCAAGATATCCGAGTTAATTAAAACACAAAGGGCGATTTCACTCTTGTGTGAGGAGATAACCTTACTGGAAGTCACAGCTTCCTATGAATGACCATGAGTTCAGTCAGACATCCAGGCTAGCACAATAGGACACTGAACCACTTAGCGAGGTGGTGACACGGTACCATACTTTAGCCAGTGAAGGGTATGGAGCATTCGCATGAAGCTGTGAAGGTGCTGTTGTTCTCGGCGAGCGGGTGTCCTGGTTGATAATTAGGTCAGCACAGCCCTCCTGGGAGGAGAGGGCAGAGGGGACACTGTAGAAACCCCTGAGCCCCATCACAGCCAGATGAAAAGAAAACACTCCCAGTACAGGTTCCACATGTCAGGGCGAAGGGTGAAAATGTGTTTTAGATTTTCTTCCTTCCCTCTCCTCTCTGGTCCCGTTTGATTCTGAGCTGGAGGGGAGTAACCTCCTAAGAGCTTTTATAACACCTCTCCGTCCCAGCGTTTGTTTCTACACTATGTGAGGTTGTGTGTGCGTACTGTGATGTGGTCTAGCATATCTGATTCTTCCTTCCTTTGGGTTTTAGCTAATCCACTTCTCTAGGCTTCCTTCCCAGAACAGCGAGACCTTTCTAAAGAAAACAGGGCAGAGCAGCACCTTGGAAATCCCTCCACCTCTCTCATTAAAGATGAGGATGAAGACGAAGTTGATTTTCCTGATTTAATTTAAGCCGGTGAAACTGGACCTCAGCCACGTCGCTCTGAGAGAGGGGTGAAAGACAGACAGCTGGAGACAGAGGGGGACACTTAAGTGAGCAAAGAGGAATCTGTTATATCACTTTCCTGCAGTTCTGGCTGCAGGATCTGAGATCCATCTGTTTAAAGTTCTGCGTATATTTCAAGTCAAACTAAAATTAAAATTCCTTTGTGCTAAGCCTTTCTGTCTGCTTTGACTTCCGCACTTATTTGGTCAAAATTGTAATTACCAAAGAGAAAAAATGCTGTTGAGCAACTTCCAGGAGCAGCCAAACAGAGCCGCACAACCTCCTCATCAAAGAGACCTGGAGAGAGAGAGGACAGACTATACAAAATACTCACAATACAGTCACACAATAGCTAAACTCACACACCATTCACCAAAAAATTGAGTTTCAAAGACTTTGTTTCCTGCATCCTGGTGACTTTAGAAAAATGAAAATAGCAAACAATGCATCCGCATTTTTATGTTAAATAAATTAAATTGGGTTTTGTTTTTGGTTCATGACCCTGATACTCCAGCAGAGTGCCTGGTGCAGTGCAGGAGGCCAGGCTGTTGGCTGTCGTCCCTGACCAACACAAGCCCTCGGCCCTGGATGCCTAAGCAAGGCAGAATGGGAGCATGCAGTCTCTGGACGACAGCTAACCCCCAAGACACCCCTTAGACTCCCACTAGAGCATCTTGTCGGACTTATGCACGTATAATGCAGTCAGCACGGACATGTGGTGCCCACCAACAGCCCGCCTGACATATGTGGGCCTGACGGGTACCTCTATGTGGCCCTGGAGGGTCGGAGAAGAAGGGAGAAAGGTAGAGGTGCCAATGAGTAGGAAACAGTGCACTTCTAAAGTTGTAGGGCGTATACAGCGCCAGCAACAGGTTATGATAACATAAAGAAGAAAAGGTTGGAAAATTTGTCATAAATAAGGAGAAATACTGGAGAATTGTGACCCTGAAAGGAAATCTGGAGGGGGCGATGAGCAGCAGGAGTCTCCCTGGCAAGTTTGACACAGAGAGACAAAGACAAGTACACAAGGAAAAGATGGTGGGAAACAACACTGACAACATCTCTACACAGAAAACATTACTCACCCTACACAAGCGGGACCTAAAGTGCAGTTTTACACTTTATGTCTATCTCTATTAACATGCTGCTCATGCTACGCCTGCTGTGTAGACACAGTGTGAGTGTGCAACCAGTGACTCAGCAGGTGCTCAGATAACATGAACAAAAACTGAAAATGTTGTTGGGATCAGTGCTGACATTAACAAGCCAAGCAGTTAGCCTAGCTTGCTAGCTTTTTTCCCCCTGAGCAATACAAATTTAACAGCGTGACAGTTGCTGTTTAATGTTGTTAAATGACAAGTCGCTCACATTACATAACCACCGCGATGTGGACCTGATGAAAAAGGGTATCACGTGCTCCACTCCACCACAGAAGCTGACAATGCCTTTCCTAGCAAAGTTTCAGATGCACAAGTCATCCACTCTCGTGGGAAAGGCCCAGCCAGAGGCTTGAAGCTTAGACAGTGTCTCACTTGGTCTAAAACAGATTTTATACTACTTTGAAAAATGGAAAAAAACAAAAACAAAACATGCGAGATAGGTGCGGTGTCATCATAGTTTATAATTCCTTACAAAATTCAGATTCAGTTCAACATTAAGTTGTCAAGTTAGGAGGAAATGTCATGACATCCACTTGTATTTAGGGAGAGACGGACGCTGTGTGAATGTTTGTGGTTGCATCCTGCACGTGCATGCGTCCACGTCTGCGCATGTGCAGACATGTGCATGTGGTTGTGTACATCATAATGACCCACCAGCAGAATTGCACGTCAGGCAAATGACAGACCTGCAGAGATAAAGACTGTTCTTATGTTCATGTAATTCAAACAATAATCTGCTGTGGACTCGTTGATCCTGCCAAGCTGGGAATCTTCTCTGTAATCACACTCCTCGCGTTTGCACTGAAGAGAGGAGCAACAATTCCTGTCTTCTATCAGGCCCTTCCTCTTTTTATAGCCTTCATTAATAATACAAAAATCCCTTTATCACAGGAGTTCTAAATCACATGTATAAATGTATAACATGTCCTGTCACCCAGGCTTATTTTAACATCCTAGTATTGTTGCCTGTGGGGTCAAACAGGCTCTAACCGAGGCCAGGCTGTATTTTCCATTTTCATTCTGTAGGCCAACACAGTCATCTCAACAAGTACAGCGTGTGTACGATTTTAATGTCTTCCTCTGACACATGAGTGTGAATGTCAGCTTTGTGGACAGCAGTGTATTTGTCTCTGTCAGCAGCCCTTCAGCGCCAGCAAGGATCAAAAACGGTGGAATAACAATCCAGGAAACCAAACATGCTTAAACCGACCGAAGTCTACAGTTTCAGCTGGCAGAGGACGTAAACGAAAAAAGGTTTTTTAGCGAGATATTTCTGTCCTGCATTGGAAAGAGAAAAGGAGAAACCGAGACATGGAGAGGTGGAGTGAAAAACGACAATTTCTCCTGAAAATATTAGTAATAGCGGTGACCGTAAAATACCCATGAAGCAGTTACCTTGTTGTAAACCAGGTGCTATTGTGAACTTCTGGTGAATCACTGAGAGAGGTCTGCTTACTGGAAGAGTGTGTGGGCCACACAGATTCACACAAAAACCAGTGTATCCACCCATTAGGTTATTCAGTATGTTAGCTGCAACATGCTGAGTAAAGTCAATACAAACTAACTGAACTGGACAGACTTTAAAAGTGCAACTTTATCTTTACTGTTCCATCACCTTAAAGCAGAGTGGGAGTAAAAGTGGTTGTGTAAATGCACTTGAACGGCAGGTCGTAGTTCCCCTCACAAAGGGGGAACTGGTGTATTCAAAGTAGAGCGAGAGTGTGTTTTCACAACTCAAACCTGAGACTTTTTCCTCTCATCTCACACCGCCAGCTGTGTTTTTGTTGTCTTTCCCTCATTTTCTGTCTTTCTTTTTGATTCAGAATAAGTGCTGACAGGGTCTTTCAAACACTGGGAAACTTTTCTTTCTTCAGGCTCTTTGGCTATTGTTCACTTTAAGTTGAACTGTCACAACCTTTATGTCCAGACAATACCTGCGTGAACCATATTTAAGACCTTGTGCACCGTAAAGTGACTCGCAACACTCTGCTCTTTGCTCGGATTTGCGCTGTGTGTCTACGTCGTGTAAAAAAAAGCTTTTTGTGGCTAATTGAGTAAAATGTATTGTGCAGATGTGTCCATGCTGGATCAAAACCTGCACTCAACTGCTGCATATCTGCTTGACAAATCATCCCCTTAAAACTCCCCCACCCTCTAAACTCTAGACCTCTCCATACCCCCTCCTTCTGCCTCTCCAGGGAGCCACTACAGGCAGCCTGGCTCCAGTGTTCTGCACTGAGAGCCAGGGGGTCTCCATGGAGGGCATACCCAAACCGTGAGTCCCTCCTCGGGGCACAAGCACTCTCATCACCCTGGAATCACAGTGGAGTAGGGGGGGGGGGGGTGTCACGTGTGGTCATAAACACAATGCGAGCACAGTTAATAAGTCACAGTAAATCCCTGATCTTGGCTGACATAATGTGTTGTTTGGTGGAAATTTAAGCAGGAAAGTTATTGTGGAGGCGAGGAGGAAAAGGTCTCTCTTCTCACTTCTTGACTCACTCGTTCTCACTCGTTATCTGTGTGCACACTCTCTTAATCTCTGCATAAACATGACCTTCAGTAATGAGCACCACACCTGAATTAATAAGGAAATGAGAGTTATGGAAAAAAGTTCTGCCAGTGTGACTTACAGCCATTAACATCGCCAATACAACAAAAGGCTGCCAGAACCTAATTTCATGCTATATACATGTTACTCAGAATCAATCTCCATGAAACCCTGTACCACTTGAGCACCAATATTCCCAACACACAATCTTTTCCCTTAAGTAGCTTCAAAATTAGATCAAATATTTTCTTCCTTGCTATCTCTGCCATCTTTCTCTGCCAGTAGGCTTCTTAATCGAAGCCACACAATGCTACTGTGCATCAGAGTTATAATGCGTGAAATATTCACTTTGATGTTGTATGCAACATTTTAAACACACATCCTGTTACTTCAGCTCTGGCAAAGCACACTTTTACACTCTCTTTTACACTTCTGATTTCAACGCTGACAGTTCCTGCATGGCACTTAGGCTTGGCAGTGTTGGACCATCGGTCAGTCTGTCTGAAACGTCGATCCCTACAGGAAAAATCTCTACAACTGTTTGATGGATTGGCACAAAATACAGTCCAGATATCCACGATCCAAAGACAACAGTCCTCTTGTGTTTTTTCTTCTTGCACCACCATGAGTTTTTGATTAAAATGTCTTAACTTCTAGTGCCATCCATGCCATTCCTATGAAAGCTGCTCAGTAGCATCTAAGGCGAGAGATATAAAGTTATAAAATTACTCACATTTGCCGCATCATGGGACCAATAGAGCAAAACGCACCAGATACTTACAGCTGTCAAGCAGTTAACTCCCGGTTTAGCCCTCCACTATCTGAGATAGAAATTATTTAATCCTGACGAGGATGGCTAACCATGCTAAAGGACCAATCTGGGGGCATTTTTGGAATTATTATGCATGGAAGTTGTACCCCCTCTTGTATTACTCTGCAGTACTCTTTATATTTTTGTTTGTCAAGACTGAATGTCTCATTTGATGTGTAGAACTGTCATGTACCAACCTAAGCAAAATCAATGTATTTTTTTTTTTGGTGGAACTTGTGATGCTCAAAAAAAGTATTGACTGATTTCCAAACATCTTTTTCATAATGTAAATCTACGGGGCAAAAAGTCTTTCTGGGCCTCATGACTTTGAAATTACACATTTGGCCATGAAGTACGATTGGCTTGAGAGCCCAGTGCTGCTCCTGGGGGGTTTCCCAAACACCTGCAAAATTACTGACATCCCCATCAGCCTCAGCTGAAATTTGTGTTTAATGCTAATTAGCAACTGTTAAACATGGTAAACATTATACCTGCCTAATGTCAACATGTTAGCCTTTTCATTGTGAGCATGCTAGCAATTGTATGCTAGCATTTAGCTCATAGCGGAGGGTCTAACTATCTGTAGGCATTTATCTTGTTTACTCTTCACTTAACCCTTTCAGTACATTAACTTCAATTGCTAATATTTCAATTCATACTGCAGTTCCTAATATTTTATATTCAAACAATTAATATTTGACAGCGCAAGTTAAATCCCAAATGTTGCCTTTTCAGGTTTGACATGACAACTTTAGTTAATTTTGGTCCTGTCTGGTTGAAAAGGTTTACCTAAGTGTATAAAACTCTCTGATGACAGTCGTGCAGTTCATTATTGCATTTCAAGATAGATGCACGATCATAAATCACCTCTTCAGTGGAGGGTTTTTTTCAAATCTTCCCTGCTGGTAAAAGTTTTGGGGGAATTTACCTCCTTCCTCTCAACAAACTTGTCCACCTGGCTGCACAACATGCAGTAAACAGGTATATTATATTCAACCTGATGAAGGGCATTGTTTCATAAAAAAGCAACCGCTGGCACTTTCACTCGCTCACTATAAATGCAAACAACATGAGCCAGTCTGTGCGGATGCAGCTATGTTCACACTCCTCTGTGGGCTTCTGATTCTTTCTCACTGTCACAGATTCATTTGCGAATTGCCCTGTTAGAGACCCACAGGCCACTTAGAGCCTGTTGCCCTCTGACCTCTGGGAGGGGTTAAGTATGGGAATGAGAGGGTCACAGAAAAGCTAAGGGTTAATTGTAGTCCCTCTTAGAAGTAATCGCCAACATCACCCACGCCTAGTGCCCCCCCCCTCCACTGCCTCCCAGCATACACACACACATTTGACAGCTACAACAGCGGCTCAGCTCTCTATCGTCTACAGTGCCCCTTCATATCCTGGCCTGCAGGCAAACAGTCCCTCTTTTTATGTAGACAGATAGATGTTCAGCTTGTTTCCTGCTACATAGTTAGCATACCACAGAGCGCTAGAAGGTCAGGCCTTGCCCAAGCCTCTCCCCCAGGACTTGGGCTGGACTGTACCCCTGGGTCACCCAAACACACAACCAGACTATAGTCTCAGACATTCAGACATCACTGTGGGACTAAACACAGCAGGGAGTCAGTGCTGTCTACCACTGCAAGGGATGAAGCCGGGGAGGATCTGTAGGAAGAGGAATTTTAATTGGAGTGGAATTTTCTGCTTTTTTTTATAGAGTTTGACTTAATTTATTGAACAATTGCAGTTTGTCATCGTATTTGAGCTTTTCATTTGAAGGACATTGTGGGACTGTGTGTGCATGTGTGTGAGAAGCGACATGTATGTGTGTGAGCATTCATGTGAGGCAGAATGGATGTGATTAGAGGACTGGGTTGAGCACGGCGGGGAAAGAGGGCCAGATGGAAAGATAGAGGATTGGAATGGGAGGGTAATTGGTTGCGATGAAAAATGAGAGTCCTTGACCTTTTGTTACCTCCAGGGATGGCTGATAGCATGAGAGCCCATCCAATCACCCCATCCCTGTGCCACTCCCTCACCCATAAAGATCTTTAACTACAGGGACGGAGGACAGGAGGGATGAAGGTAAAGACAGGCGGCGGAGCTCAGGGGGGAGTCGCTTGGTTGTTCTTGGGCGTGGTGGACTGTTAGTGTGTGTGTGTGTGCGTGTCTGTGTGTGTGTGTGTGTGTGTGTGTGTGTGTGTGTCAGGGTCTCAGCTGTCTCAGCCTCCATTAGTCTCTAATAGGGCTGTCACTCTGGGCTTTTAACTGTGCTTGTTAGCATGGCAGACAACCAACAAACCCACTGCCCCATCTCTTTCTGCACACCCAGTCCCAGTCCCACAGATGTCCCCATTAGCATCATCCCCCGCTACCTCCCCCACTCATCCAGGTCCCTGCACTTCATGTACAAACATACACAAGCACGCTGGGTGAGACAAGTCCTACCTCAACCGCAACACCTGGGGTGGTGGTGGTGGGGGGGGGATTCTCAACAGCGCTGCTTTCTTTGGAGCAGATCAACAACTACATGCCGGCTCCGTAATCTGATGAGCGTACAGTTTTAGCGGGAATTCCCCAGCGTCCCCAGTGTGACCTGCTGTGTCTGTGTGCAGCGTGGTGACAGGTGTGTCCGTTAATTAAAGCTCAGAGCTAATGACAGGGCGGCAGACCTGAAGCCTAGCTGAAAAGAAAAAGGGGCCCAGGGGATGGAGAATTGCCGGCACGAGTGTACTTGTAGGTCGAAATCCTCACTGTTGACAAATGACTAATAACTTGAAGAAAAGGGGGAATCTTAAATTCAATTATATGTTTTCAAGTGACTAAAACAAAACAATGTTATTGACTTAAAAGCATAGTTGTTAAAGGACTTGTTGGTGGAGTTGTTGGTGGACTCTTGTTTTTCTGTGGAGGAGCGAGGGGTGGAATTGATTGAGAACCCTAGGACAGTATCAGAAGACAGCCTGTCACTCAAAACAGCTACGCCCTTAATCATACATAACTTTAAGCCTTAATTAAGTAAATGGGTGAGTTGTATAAAAATGAGCTATAGAGACCAAAACCATTTCTTGTACCATCTTGTAAACGTGTTTATTTCTGCTGCCAGCCTCAAGTGGCCGCTCAAGGAACTGCAGTTTATGACACTTCCACTGAGGCTTCATTTTTCAGCACGGAGGTTGCCGCTTGGTTCCAACACGTTCTCTCTCCCAACTCATCGAATACAACAGCTTGCCCAGTGGCCCTACACTTCAAACTATGATGCTCTACATACCCCTCTTGTGTTAGTTTTGCACAAACGACTTTTTGTGTCTGTTACGTGCTACAGTGTTCTTCAAAATGAACTTCTGTCTTAACAGAAAATGTTAAATTTTAGTTTTAGGGAACAAAACTAATTGGTTAGGTTTCGAAAAAATGAACATGGTTTGGTTTAAAATAGCTATGTTTGTTGCAGTAACTTAACAAGTATGTCACTAGACAACAGTGTCACATAACGAAAACGCTGAAGAGGAAGGGTTATTTTCAAAAAACGGAACAGAAGTGTCTCAATGGAGAGATGCTGAGATCTGGGAACTTTTGCTGGTAAGGGCCGAAGCTGAAATTGTCAGACAAATTAAAGGAACAGCAAGAGACTCTTGTTTTTGACCAAATTATGAAGCAGCTGTGACGGCAGTGTAATGTGCATCATGTCCTGCCTCCTGCATGCTCTACCCAGGCGCCATCCCTCACCTAAACCAAATGGAGTGTTTCCAGTAGGTGAGAGCGCGGGCCACTGACCAGGCTGCCGTATTTGACACCCGGTGAAAGAGAGCAGCTTGTTGGTTCAATAAGGCGCCAACAACTTCCAACATTTTTTGTTTGAGAATTTATCATGTTCACAGTTTAAGTGAAGAGCTTTTGTTGAGCACATGATAAAGTTGAACTTCCTATGCTGTTGCATAAATGTCAGTTCTTCACTTGGAGCTCTGCAACACACCTGGAGATCATGGTAACAAAATTAGATGATTCACTGACCAATGGATACAGAAAAACTGAATAAGCAGATACTATGGACTAACCAGGAAATGGGACAAAGAGCCTGGATACATGGGGAGGGAATTAAGAACGAAAAAAAGCAGAAACAGGGAAGGATTGAACCCGAGAGAGCAGGCAGCTGTGAGGAGGTGCAGTTTGTCCTTGTTAAACTCGCAGCCATATGGCCGGCATCTGAGCATGGTTCTGGAGGTGATTTTTATAGCCGCTTTTATAGCTTGGCAAGCTCGCACTGCTCCAATGAGAGAGTGCCTGCCTACCTGCCAGTGCATGGCCATTCAGCTGATGGAGAGGAATAAACATGAATAATGTCCTGAACTTTATTCTACATTCGGAATATTAAAAAGCGCTGAGATCCTACGCCTTGAAAAGAGATTAGTTGGGATCTACGGCTGGGGCTGCTCCCCTGTCCTTCCCCTTTTGTCTTTTCGTTGCTACATTTCTTTGTCCTCTGCTCGATCCATCATCCAACCCTCTAGGCCTTTTTGGACTATTAAGAGTTCATGGTGAAATATGTTCATCTGAAAGAAAACAAACACTGTTGATTTCAGTCATGTCTTTCCACACTCTGATGGATAACAGCATTTAACTTAAATTCCTCTGCACTAAAGACGTGCCGTGGTCACAAATCAGAGCTCGCACCAACAAACAAGGTAAACGTTTCCGTATACAGTGGTCCTCAATCACATGGCCCCACTTGGCCATTATAATCAATGATAAGCGCTTAACAAATCATGCTTGATAGTAACAGCAATGATTACTGCATTTTTCAGATAAGCACATGCTCAACTGTGCACAAATCCAGCACTTGGGGATCATTTTGCACACTTTTTTTTCTTCCTTAAATAGTCAAAGAAGCACAGTTCCCTCTCAGTCAAACCACACTATGGGAACCTGTCTTCATTCATACTCACACACATACATTATATCTGCCATGCAGCTAATTTCTTTTCATCTTTTCCCACAAAGTTCATTAGGTTTTGCTGCCGTTGTTGTTTGACTTGCCAAGCCTCTCCACCAAATTGCATTTCTCAGGCATTTCTCTCAGCGTTTGAACTGGAAATATGAAGAGGATCAGGTTTCCGCTGAGGGGAATTGGTGAGTGTGTGTGTGTGCGTGTGTGTCTAAATGGAGGTTTCTCGTCCTTTTGTGAGACTCTTTTGTAGACAGACAGATGCTCCACACACATATGGCGGTGCACTGGCTGAGACTTTACACTCAGAGTTTAAAGTGAGTTTTTGCTGTTGTCAGTTCAGTAAAGCTGATCAGCTAGAAAGTCCAGGTTTAAGAAAGTTCACAGTGGAAAAAAACAAATAACATATGACGTGAAAATTATAACAATAAAAGTAAAAGAAAAAACCCTGGATAAGTGTTTAGGAAAGAAAACCTCTCACTGAACAACAAAAAATTATGCACAGGAAACAATGATTTTAAGGTCACAAATCTGATTGGCTCACTCGCAGCACGTCTTACTTAAATGTTTTCAAACAGAAAACAAAGCAGATTTTACTTTTACTCAGATTTTAACCACTAGACAGTTTGTGCAGTCTGTGTTTATTTGCCCCAAACATCCAATGTATTAACTGTACATACGTGAGAAGTAAGCTAGCTAGCAACTGTGTGTGAGGCAGTGTTTCTGTCTTTGTGCTCAGCTCAGCCTCTGACTGAATGCAGAACTCATCAGAAAAAGATTAGAAAGCCCCGGGATAGGCAATAATCACTTCGCTCTGGAGCGTGTTTCTGTCTTTCCGTTAAGTGTGTTTCCATCCACCTGTTTTTATGTTTGCAGACAAAAAAAGCTGGGTGGAAATAATGGAATTTAAAAACAAAAAAAAGGTTGAAATATCACGAAAAAGTTTTCACTCTTTGCTGAGGTGGAAAAGTTGGTGCATCAGTAAAAACGAAATGCAACAATGTGCAATGGAAAGAGACAGTGATTTAATCATGACATTTATAACTTGTCACAGAAGAGACAAAAAGTAGCACCAGATGAAAACATCAGGTCTTTCTGAGACGATGAGGACACACGTGCTGTGTCTTAAATCGCGTACTTCTGTACTTACACTTACTATTTTGAGTGCGTTCACACTGAGCAGTGTGGAAAAATGCAGTGCACTATGAGTACCCGGATGTTGCACCCACAACCGTCAAGAAGCTGAGTGTGGAACTATGGACACTTCTCGCCCTCAATGGTCGCCATCTTGGCTGCGTAGCGGAAGGGGAGGAGACACTTTTGTACAAATATATGTGTTTTTTGCACTAAGCACCACTATACTGTTGTCAGGTATAAGCCAGCAGTATGTTTATTGGGTTGATTTAGCGGTCTGTAATGATTTGGTACCGCAAATGATAACTCGAATGCTAATGCTAGTTTGCTAACTAGCTAATTTGCGATTGTCATTTCTGGTGAGTGCACAACAGCGTGTTTGGTTTGAGACAACACTGCCCTGTCAAAGTTTGCGCACTACTCCAATGAGTACATAGTGCACATAGTACATTTGTTTAAAATTTTGTCAGAATTAGCAAATGAAATCTTGAGTTATGGCCAAAAATATGTTTTGTGAGGTCACAGTGACCTTG
Organism: Epinephelus awoara; assembly: GCA_035609425.1. Classification (NCBI taxonomy): domain Eukaryota; kingdom Metazoa; phylum Chordata; class Actinopteri; order Perciformes; family Serranidae; genus Epinephelus; species Epinephelus awoara. The sequence goes on along the minus strand of CM069303.1, from coordinate 39,444,257 downwards.
ACCTTTGACCTTCCACCACTAAATTCTACATTTGGACCATATTTGAGGAAACTTTCTGAAGGCCTTCTTCACAAGAATGAGACAGATGCAAGTTCACAGTGACCTTTGACCTTTGACCACAAAATTCTGATCAGTGATATTGCGGCTCCCAAATAAGTTCAAAAATAGGCGCCAGACAGAAACAGACGTCATAACAGGAGGTATGATCAAGTCACTGTCTTTGGTTTAATTGTTGTCACTGTTTGATCAGTTGGTTTAAGACTTGATTGACTTGCAGGATGATGCTATAAACTGATTGTCTTGACTGTCGCATTAAAATGAAAACAGAAAACCCCAAACAAACTTTTCCCAAATAAACAGGCCTTTACAAAAAACAAGGGGACAACCTGAAATCATAGTTCCTCCAGCCACGGCTAGCGCTGGTGTGAAGGCATGAAAATACCTGCACTCAAACGCCAAAAGTTCGCTTTGTTGTCTCTGAAAGCTTTAAACAGCTTCTGGATGCACACAGGGTCGTGACCAGAACTCGTAGCTGTAATATTATTTGTTCAAAACTCTTTATTTCAATTGTCGAGCCTGCTCTCTGTTATTAAACATTCATTGTTTTCCTTTGTTCGAGGTGTGACTGGCATTCTTTTACTTATGTCATCTCGTCTGCAGTGGCACCCAACTGGAGGATTAGCCCCACCTTAATCAAATGCGACTCTACAAGTACTGAAACTCCGCTGATGCGTCACAGTGAGTACAATTTTAGATAAACTGAAATTGAGTCTTTGATCTGTTCTCAGAGTGTGTGTCATAGATGAGCATCAAAGTTACATCCATCTATCGACAGGCTTGACACACGTGCGTGAGTACAAAGTGAAACACACACTGACGCACATGTTGGCTGCGGAGGTGATTGAGAAAAGTGATCGTTTATCTCTGTGTCAGGTAACCACATCTGTGGGGCCTGTGCTCATGTTTACATCATGATAATAGTGTCTCAACTCACCACACGGCCTCGCTCCAACTCTCTCTGTCTCTCTTTTATCATGACGCTGTGTTGTGGAGGACTTGTGGATCGCGGCCAGCTTAAACAGTTCCCCCTCTCTTCCCACTCTCCCCCCTCCCACGTGCTGTCACATCAAACCTGACCTTCAGAAACTGACTGCAGGCCCGCTTGAAGTGTGTGTTGTGGTTTTGGCAAATGGCAAAACGGGGATATGTAGGAGGGAGATGGAGGGAGACAGGCACGAATTCAAGTGGAGGAGAAAAGATGGTTAAAAATACTTGATTCGACAGCGTTCATGCAGATAAAGGCAGGCAGAGAAAAGCACAACCGAGAGGAGCTGAATAGAAGGGTGGTACAAAGCTGAAATGTGAACTCCTGCCAAACTATTGTAAGAGTAGCTGCTCCGCCTGCAGCTGCCCCGGTAATCTTTCCCACTGCTCGTTCCTCCTTCACATCTGTCCTCATTCCCCTTCTGATGACAATCTGATCACCAAAACAAAGAAGCTCTCTTGGTCCTAAAAAATCTGGCCACACACTAACATGAGGGTACCTCCATGCCCAAACACACTCCTGTATGATGGATTGGTGTGTCGTAAAATCTTAAAGTGTGCATTCCAAAGAAAGAGAGGAGCAAGGTGGAAATAACTCCAGGTTGATGCACGCAGGGTGAAATGGAGGAGAAAGGAGGGGATGTTAAATGGAAAATGGCCGTGTGCCAAGTGGCAAAGTGCCCTTTCAGCTGCCTGCTTGTTTTATACACACTCCTCCATCACAAACATTTCATCGCCGAGGACAAGCCCCTGCGTTCGTGTACCTGCAATAACTTGTTCCTTTGACCATAAAATGTAAAAGGCTTTGTTTTGCAGGGGGACGGTTAAGACTGTGTTGTTCAGCAGACGGGGTTGCGGACACAGAGACATGTAATTTTAGAGTGCAGCCCTGCTTCCTGTCAGAGACTCATAAAGAGAGATGATAACACACTCATGGAGATGTGCCTGTCACAAGCCTCTCGAAGTGCCTGATAGTGTGTGTATGTGTGCGTGCATATGTGTGTGCATGTGAGCAGCGTGCTCGTCAGTCAAGCTCCTCTCCTCCTCGTATGCATTCAAAGAAGTGTATTGTCTGCTCTTATCTGTTCATCTGTGCAGAAAGAGTGGAAGGACAGGAGGAGGAGCTGAAGGTTGTTGCTAAACCTCCTGTTGCCTCCCTGTTTTTGAGCTGTGATTTATTTTCACCTCTTAACTCTGACAAAACAGACAGACTGCCTATTACTGAGTGATGAATGATGCTTTTGACGGGGTCATCTCAGACTTTAGGACAGCTCTGCTTTCTCCAGTCAGCCATGAGCTGCAGAGAGGTGACAAATGGAAGGAAAACCTGAATGAATGAGTGAAGAAAAACGAGAGCAGATGCTTCCATACAGGTCTCGAGTCGTCTCTGACTGGTTTGATGAGTGTGAAAATGATGGGAATCATTTGCTTCAGCCTTCACAGTCACCAGATCTTTCAGAGCCAGCACCTACCAAGTAATTCTTCCTTAAGTCAGGGATGTTCTCCAAAGCTTTCACCAGGTGGTTACAGTTTGGCTCCTCATCATTTCAGTCTGCATGAACCAAAACAGTAAAGTAAAGCCAAACAGGCTGCAATGTAACCACTTGGGGCATTTGGCACCATCAATTTACCGCTGCTAAAAGTGCTTGTTTTTGCCACTGACAGGCTCAGGTTGGAAAGGATCACTATAGACATAGCATAGACCTTTCATTAAAGAGTAAAATTATATTTGTTTGACCAGAAAGAGCCCCAAAATCACTATCGCCAAACCCATGGATGGATTACTGAATGGGAACATTTAGTGGCCCATTTCTGGCAGTGGTGAACAGCATGGGTTTTGACTTGTCTGCGTTGAGAACAAGTTTCAACTCAAGTAAGGTATGCTGAACCACATTAAATACATTTTGCAAAGATTCAATGGCCTGTACAAGAGTTGACGCACAACAATAAATCACTGTGTCATCAGCATAAAAATGAAAATTGCAAAGAGACACAAAATTACTACAAAGAAACACAGAACCACAAAAAAAATGCATAAAGACTACAAAGACATGCAAAATGATTAAGAAAAAGAAACACCACAAAGTCTGCATGTTTTGCACATATGTAGGAGAAGTGGTGGGGCCTTTTTCATATCTGTGCCCATTTATTCACATATGAATAAACAGTCATTTTATCATCACAAAACACACGTTATTCATATTCGACAGAAACAAAATCAAACTCACAAAACCCTTCTTGCTTTGTCCGTCCACTGTTCCAACGATCACAGCTCTGGTTTGATTGAAATAAACCCTTAGTTCACCCAGTTAGATGTGAAGATATGCTGCCTCTATACACGCTTAAATTATTGTTTATTTGGCGTCTGGCTGGTTTAGCAGTAACGATTTCAGGACTGTTTCTGGTTAAAAAGGATCTTACACTTTGACAGAAAGGTTATCTCTGTAGGGATCCTTTCCAAAAGGCTGTCAGATACTTTATAATAGTCTGAACCTCTCAGTGGCAAAAACAAGCACTTTTTTTGGACGACACTAACGGTGGAAACCTGTGGTTACATTACAGCCTGTTTTACTAGTGCAGGCACGCTCAATACTGGACCAGCTTCAAAAGTTGTTGCTCCCATCAGTAACTGAGACACAAAAACATGGGAAATAGGCTCCAGGTTTAAAAATACTGAAGTTACCCTTTAAGTGGAGGCAGAATAATAGTTTTCAGAAAATCAAGTGCAAGCTTTTCAATCATAGTAATGAGGGGACTTGTGATTAGCTTGTTACTTTCCATCTATGTTACAATGTGAAGCACTTGGAGCTGCCAAACATAAGCCTTTGGTAGTATTGGTATATAACACCACTCAATGTGGTACAGTATAGGTATTGTTTCTGCTGTATTTAGAGCTCCCAGCAGAGTAGTAACCGCAGTGAATGCAATAAAACAAAGACCTCTATTTAAAAAGGGCTCTGTTTGCTGTTAAAATGCTGGATCCGTGATGTGCAGCTTTTGCCCAGTGTGTTCTGTGAGTGGTATCAAGTAGATTTTAGTTGCTATTTTGGAAAGTAAAAAAAAAAAAATCCCCATATCCACTATACCCCACCGTGCCTGATTGTCAGTGCCCTGACATGAGAAAACCTGGCTGGGCACAGGCCAGCTGGAGCGGCCCTGAGCTCCTCTGAGAACCAGAGTTACAAAGGCTCACTGTGCTGGAGTGGCACTGAGAGCTGCGCCCTGGCAGCAGCTCTGAGACTTAACCAACGCTGGGCAACACTTGAAAAGACGTGGGATTTTTCTGTCTGCCTTTCACCTCCATCCACCTCGTTCTATTTCCTACTGGCGTCGCCCTGTCTCACCTTTGCCGTCTGTCTCTGCCTACATTTTCATAGGTGGATGTCAACCTGTCTTTCTCTTTCTGTTTCTCTTTCCACTTCTGTTTATTTCTCTTCTCTTTTCCCAATCCCTCTCTCAGTATCACTGAGATCAGATTGTCACTTCCAAAATAGCTTGCCCTTTCGCATGGTAATCCACTGGCAGCATTGTTTTTCAAAATACAGAGTGAAGGGAAGAGACTCTCCTGCCCTGTTTGCACAAGTTTTTGCGTCAAATCCCTTGACAGCATGGCTGTGACGTCATCATCTCGAGACGGCTGGGCTGAGATCAGGTGCCTTGAGTTGGAAGCATGGCACTAATCCTGCTATAAGAGGCCTAAATGGCACCCACTACTTCGCAGCAGGGAGGTAGGGATAAAGCCTGGGTGCAAGTGATAACAGGACAGACAGAGAGAGTCGGGGAAGTCCCTGTCAAGGCCACGCTCCTATTCCGAGGTCTGAGCCCTCCCCTGCTCTACCTCAAACTGGGCCTAAATTAGGCTGCTAAAAAAATTTCCCATCAAAAAAGCTGTCAGACGGCCAATAACCTACCTGATGCAACCCACTTCACACGTACAGCTACAGTCTCTGTCTCTTCAGTGGCTAAATTCCAGCACAGAAACAGGAAACACAGGAATTATAGATGCAATTATTTTTTATCAGTTTTAAGAAAACATGTGAAACCCTGCGGGATATCTGCGACATTTAGCAGGATTTGTGATACTCTTTTTAACCAGTAGTAACACAGAGAGCCAAAGAATGTCCTGGACTGAGCTTCGGGCCTAATCACTTTATCCCTTCTTGTGACCGCATCACTACTGTCCCAAACACCCTTACACAAATACTGTACTGCTACAAGAATTAATACGACCGAGGCCTTTGAGAGAGACATAAATACCCAGGGTTACTCAAACAAGTCACATTTTTGCACCATTCTTGTGCTCGCTGCCCCTGGATCAGGTTAGTTTGTCTGTAATCTGAGAACAAACAGCAAATGTTTGACTTTCAGTTTGTTATTCTGTGTCACACATAAGCTGATATGGGAGGCGACTCTCACCCAGTTGCGACCCTGGAGCAATGGTGTTAAAAATGTTTCTCTCCCTGTGCCACCTCTTTGGAGAGAAAGTGTTGTTTATAAGCTAATAAATAAATATTAAAAATAATCTGTTTCTTTGCCAAGAGTTAGACGAGAAGATTGATACCACTCTCCTGACTGCAGTATAAGGATATATGAAATTATTGTCCAAAAACAAGCCAAACTGAGGGACACATAGGTATAAATATCTATGTACTGGGGATGCATATGTTGCAATAACCATAAGTGGCCATAAAGTGACAACAATTTAAAGGCAGTGAGAGCTGTTTCACACAACGGCATGCTGAGATCAATAAATCAGATCAATCAAATGGTGAGATTATTTTTAATTATAAACAGATTTAACTGCCCTTGTACAGATCAAATCAATATTTTGTAGCCTTTCAACAGCCCCAAGTGATTGAGGGTTGGTGGAGTTTTGGTCTGGCTGACTCTCTGCGAATGGAGTCAGTGACAGACTTGCATCGTCTGTTGGATGCTGAGTTTGAAGATGAGAGTGGAGATCTGTGGTTTTTTATTATCTTTAGTCTCCACTTGTTTATCGCACAGTTTATATCTGACTATATAATGACGAAAACTGTCTGTGTGTGTGTTCCATGTTTTTCTCCTCACTGACTTGGTCAATCCATGTGAAATGTGGCACAGTGGTAGAGGGTCATGGGAGGATGCCAATGAAGCAATATTACATCAATTGGCCAAAGGGGGGCGCTATAGCAACCCATTGAAATGTCAAACTTTGAATGGGCATATCTCATGCCCCGTATGTGGTAGAGACATGAAACTTTGCACAGAGATGCCTCTCCTCATGAGGAACACATTTGCCTCAAGAACCCATAACTTCCACTTATATAGATTTTCCGCCATTTTGAATGTTTTGAAAAACACTTCAAATGGATCTCTTCCTAGGAAGTTTGAGCGATCTGCATGAAACTGGGTGAACATAATCTAGGGACCAATATCTAAAGTTCCCTCTTGGCAAAAGTTGGAAAACTTACTAAAACTGAGCTTCTATAAGGCAATGAATATTGCGGAGGGCGTGGCTCATCACATAAAGGTGTATAACATCTCAAGGGTTTCACCCATCACCACGCAACTTTGTAGGCATATGACCACACATAATCTGAGGGGACCCCTCCATTATTGACCCCATCAAACAAAATGGGGGCGCTAGAGAGCTCATTTCTTATCTAGGCCTAACTGCCATATGGATTTTTACTAAACTTGGTAGATATGTAGAACAGGATGCCTCAAGGTGACTGGAGAAATTTAACTCTAATTGGCAACTGGGTGGCGCTATAACAACAGAAAAATGCTTAAAAATGGTTAAAATGCGACCGATGGCTGTGGCTCCCCCTGTGGACCAATGTTGGTTTCTATTTTTTCCTTTCTGCTGGAGTTAGGATTGCTTGGGTAATTATAAACAGAGTGAGACGTATGTTTGCTTTATGCAACATTTTTGATGTGCTACAATAATGTGGTGACGCATAAATAAAGCTAGAAAAAAGACAAGGCGATTGAATGTACAGAATTTGTATGGTGCAAAATCTACAACAGGTGTTATAGTATTGAATAGCATTCTATTACTGTAGCCATAAACGATAATCTCATCATATCGCACAAAGCCTAGCCTGTATTTAAAAATATGTAGCTATAGCCAGCAGCTGTTTGCGGAGCGAGAAAGAAAGCGAATACGTTTATTTCCCAAAATGATGAACTATTCCTTTAAAACATGAAAAGTGATTAGTGGGTCAAAAACTCTCAGATCTAATCAATAAAATCAGTGGCAGTAGTTTTGCTTGGGTGCAGTTGTGGCTCTGGAGGTAGAGTGGGTTGTCCACTAATCTGAAGATCGTTGGCTCAATCCTTGGCTCCTCCAGTCCGCATGTCGAGGCATGAACCCCATATTGCTCCTGATGGCTGTTTCATTGGTGTGTGAGTGCATGTAAATGGTCACTGTTCACCAGTGTGAATGGGTGAATGTGACTCGTAGTGTAAAAGCACTTTGAGTGGTCAGAAGGCTATAAAAGTGCGGGTAATTTTACTATTCACAAGTCCGATTCATGTCAGGAGTTTTATTTTTTCATCATTTTAAATGTGAAATAATCCAAATTTCAGCTAAATATGAAGTGAAATGTCGACCAGCAGTGAGAATGATTAACTTCCTCTGAGCATACACGTGTGTATGTTAGTTTGCAAAGTGTGTATGCTGACAGAAGTTTGGTCACGTGACAAAGTTTGTTTTCAGCTGCACCCTCAGGTGGGATACACCCACACCCACACAGACACCAGTAAAGGGCAGCTCCTGACCCTTGATCCTCTAAGGTTTCAGGTCAGACTGGAGGTGACGAGCCGCCACACTCAGCGGCTTCATGATCAGCATGTTAGCGATAGAGTTGACCTCTGCATCATGGCCACTGGGTCAGTCCAAGGTGTGAAGCCACTGACCTGACATCTAAGCTGTTGTTTCTTTATCTCTTCGTTCCCAGCAGACAAATGTGGCCGTATGTTGGATCCCAAACACAAAAAACAAAGTCGCACCGGCCCGGTCTCACCCCCCATGTCCTCCTCCTTAATTCCTGCGCCCTACCTATGTATAAATAAACATGTGTACAGGCGGTCGACTCACCTTTCCTCTCCACCATCCCCTACTTAAATAAACATACAGGGGGAAGCGAGGGGTTAATAGGGCCAAGTTTAGGGAAAAGCAGGCGAAGGGAGGGAGGGGTGGAAGGTGAGGGAGGCCCAGGGGAGCTCATTATACTGAGACAGAGGAGACATTAACTCACACACACACACACTTTGACACAAATCTCCAAACTTCTTTAACGCACACATAGAGACTTATTACTCCCCATGTGTAGCATATGCTGGCTTAAAGCCCCATTAACACAGAAAGTTTTATAAGCGCACTTATTGAAAGCAGTAACCCAGAAAACTCACTAGTTCCTGGTGGGGTGAAGCCTGCAAGCTACATTATAACATGAGAGCGGAATATGCTTTCCAGGATATTAAACCATGTGTAGCAAAGAATTGGGGTCTTATATCTGTGATGTTAAGTGGGGATTTTGTCTCGAGTTAAAGAGAACTTTAATATCTTTAGGGAGATTTAGGGGGATATATTGGCTGAAACTGAAAATAATATATTAAGTGTGTTTTCTTTAGTGGATAATCACCTGAAAATAAGAATGGTTGTGTTTTTGGTACCTTAGAATGAGCCGTTTATATGTAGCAGGCTCCCATGTATGGAGATCACCATGTTGCAAACCCAAGTTAGAAACTGTTGGCTTGACATATAGTGCCAAGGGGCCCAAATCAACAGGGGGGGCTTCACAAGAGCTATTTGGACCAAACATCATCACCTCTGTTTTCTTTTCATGGAAATTTAAAAAGTGTCATCCAGGCTTTAATGTCATCAAGACATGACAGAAGCGGTTGTAGGGAGAAAGCATCTCTCTCCTTCAGCGGCACATAAATCTGACTATCATCAGCTTAACAATGGAAGGAGATGCCATGCTTTCTCAGAATGGAACCCAGAGGAAGCAGATACAATGAAAAGACCTCTGCAGATAATTCTGCTCTTGCTAAAAACTTCCAAAATGTCTGGATCAGACAAAAAGTGAGCACACGTTAGCAGGTACTGAGCTAGCTGATGAGCTAAACAGCGTAAAGTCTAGTTCACATTTCACGATTTTCACCCTGATTTTGCGTCGTGGAGACTATCGTAATCTTTTGAGTGTTCATACCGTAGGCTACACCGACATGTGTGTGCACACCACAACATTTCTCCACCGAGCCCTCGCCGACAGAGCCCCAGATAACACGGTGACGTCACCAAACTCGGAGACAACACATCAGACGAGGGGGCGACTTGTTCACACATGAGGACTTGTTGTGGCAGACTATTTGCCGACTCACCTCCGACCCACGATGGCTCTCAAGATCCTCTGCGACGTCAAAATCGCAGTGAAAATCCTGTAATGTGAACTAGGCTTAAGAGAGATTTGTAATGTGAAACTGCTTTATTCAGTGTTTTTACTGGTTTCAATCACCTGGTCTGTTTGTTTTGAGAGGAAAAGACCTCTGCGGAACAACGCACACTGAAGGAATTCTAACCAGGAGAAGTTTCAACTGGTTGCAATCTGCAATCCTCACTGCTAGATGCCACTAAATCCCCCTAAATGTTACACACAGCTCCGTTTAAGCACTCGAATGTTCGTCTTTATTTATTCTATTTTATTTTCAGGAACAGGTATATCTATGATGTTATAATAACGTTCCATTGTTCTTTTTCTCTTTCCCTGCCTCTCTGTATGTTAGCTTGGCAGTGTTTATTTACAAGTGCTTGTTTTATGATCGTCGCTTTAATTGATAGTTAACCGTGGCTCTGCTCTCCCACTGTTGGATGAACATAAACAAGTACTAAAGCAAAACATGTGTCACTCTCTCAGCTCTGTGTGTGTGTGTGTGTGTGTGTGTGTGTGTGTGTGTGTGTGTGTGTGTGTGTGTGTGCTCACATGACCCGGGGTGTGAGAGCCAGGAAAGCCAGACTGGTTTCATTATGCTCCAAACTAGCCCCATTATGGTTAGGGAAAATCATCCAAACCCTAAACAGTTGCTATGGCAACGGCATGTCACCTCTCTTTTTTTTTCAACCTCCCTCCCTCCCATTCTCTCTTCCAATTTCTTTTTGTTCCTCACCTCCGTGGCCTCCACCCCTTCTTTGCCCCCTCCTCCTCCTGTGCTCTCCCCACCACATCACACTCAACACGCACACAAGCGCAAACTGCCACGCACGCACACACATGAACGTGGCACTCGCTCTCTCTTCCCCCAGCCTCTGCCCTTCTCACACTGACTGCCCTCCACTTTAAGAAAAATAAACCAGTGGAAAAGAACACAGAGGGGAAAGAAACAGCAACAGGGGTTTGGAATTGTAGGATCTCTATCTTTTTTCCTCTCTGCTTTATTTTGTTCAAAGGTTTGTGTTCCACACAAGGTTTTGGCCTGTCCACTTCCTTTCCTGTTAAGTCCAAGTCAGGTTTCAGTGTGGGGGATAAACGCATGAGGAGTGTCTGAATAAGATTCTTTTGATGGTCCGTTTTCAGTGCTCCAGGAGACTTACTCCTTCAGTCATGAAAAAGTCTACCTGCCAACGAAAATGCTGCGTTCACAGTGTCCATGGTGTTGAAAGGTGCACTAGGTAGGTATATTAAGTGTTAAAATAAATGTACCCCATGCTGAGGAAAATGTCCATGGTCAGGGCCGCTGCTAGCCATTTGAGTGCCGTAAGCATATTGATTTGTTAAGACCCCCCAAGAAACTCTTAATGACAAGATTATGATTGATGCCGATCATACTGGACTGTTTTTGTGCCCCCTCCGGCACTGGTGCCCAACCCACAGCACACTATGTACATGCCCATAGCAGCAGTGCTGCCTATGGCACATGCATAAGCACATACATGTATGCGTGCATGAACATGCACTGCACTTAAGGGTCAAGGTTTCGGAGTTTGAAAATATGGTCACCTTAGATCGAAACCCCTCTCATATCTAAATGGTAAATATAAGGCCACAGCCAGCAGCTGGTTAGCTTAGCTTAGCATAAAGACTGAAAACAGAGGGGAACCATAGACTGTACATAAAGATGGACAAGGCATCTCCTCTTCCTCCCACTGAACAAAAATGAAGCCAAAATATCCTGGATAGCATCAAATAACTAATTAAAATCAAACTTTTTGGAAAAATAAACACAACAAACATCAGCGTGATAACAAACTACCTAAAATGACAGAAACCATTTCTAATGATATACGCTTTTGATTTTTAGTGCATGTTCCATCCACTAATATGGAGGGGACCAGACCATAGGGGGACCTATATTGCAGCCAGCCACCAGGGGGCGATCGAGATGTTTTGGCTTCACTTTTAAGGTGCTGCCATGTCGCCATCTTTATTATACAGTCTATAGGGGAAACAATGGATGTATTGGGAGAACTGGATACAGCAGTGATTGCAGGGCGCCGTTCATTCCTTTGAAATTTGTTCAGTAGCACAGTAAGCCAAAAATCAATTGCCACGTGTAAAATTACCCAAATTATCAAGGGATTGTCGGCACTACTTCTGCACTGTGCAGGCTGCAGGCATGGTGCACATGCATGACTCACAGTAGCGGAGGTTGGCCAAGTGCAACTGAACGTCTAACTGCCGATAGCTAAACAGCTAACTTCAGGTTTAGCGCTCCACTAAATTAACTGGGGATAATATGATTTAATCTTGCAGCTCTTGTAGACTTTCCAAATATTATCTGATCAAATGGATCAAGTCATTTAGCTGGGATTGAGGCACAAAAAAAAATTCCACTGATTTATAGACATCTCTTTCCCAACTTAAGTCAATGGAACAAGTATTTTTGGGCTGCAGGGCATCATGTGACGAACCCTGGAAACTGCAGTACCCCTGTTTGGCCACTATGAAAATTGGCTTCAAAGCCTGGTGCACTTTCTAGCGGCCTGGGGAACACAGCTAGCCTGTCGAGCACCTAGCAACACCTCTTAAGCTCACTAATTAGCACATTGTATTGCATTTGTTTAATATAATAATAATAATAATAATAGATTTTATTTATAACGCACTTTACATTTGAATACAAATCTAGTAATATGTACAAGAAGTGTGAAAACAACAACTTTTGGTTTCACGCGCTGAACAATTTCTAGGCCAGCTGCAATGACTTCCTGGAGTCAAAAACAAACAAGATATATCACATCAATCTGTGAGCTTTAGCAGCGCAAGTAGGTGGATTTTATTAGCTTTGGACAGAGCCAGGTTAGGTTTCTCCTCATCCAATCTTCATGCCAAGCTAAGCTAATGTCTGTTATGTGTATATATGACACACAGTCACAAGAGTGGTATCGATCTTCTTTTCTAACTCATAGCAAGAAAGTAAGTAAGTTAAAGGGTTAAAGTGCAAATATCCCCTGAGAATACTGAGAGTGTGGTTTGAGGAACCTGAAACACACACGCACATGCTGAAAAGATTATTAATGACTTAAAGTGGTCTAGTAGCGCTGCGCTTTGTGGCAGGTCTGGTGGTCTGGGATCCTTATTGGGTTGTGTTTGATGTCTCCTCTTAATGGCAAAGTCTGTGCAGTATGATCTCTCTCACACACACACACACAGGCGCATACTTTATTATGTGAACAGCCATTTGCCTTGTCGCCATGATAAAGCTCTTGGCGCTCTACTGGGGTGGTTTTAAAGCCCAGACACCCTTAGCCATTACTCAAGTGATATGCCAGCGGCTGGTGATCAATGTGTCTCTAATAGAGAGAACGGGGGGAGCAAAAAGCAAGAGAAAGACAGCGATATTGATAGAGAGAGATAAAGATAAGCACAGAGAGTGATTGCACTTTTACCTTCTCATCCATCACCCTGTTGGTAGAGCACTAACTGGCCCTAACCTGCTCTGTAGTAATAGCCTGTCTGGATGTTGTATTTACGAGGTGCCATCAAAACAATGGCATTTATCTAGGCACTCAGATCATACACTTTCATCACTTTTATCATTATGTCTTTGCCTCTGCGTGCAGGTGTGTGTGTGTGTGTGTGTGTGTGTGTGAGTCTGCTGAAAGGCTCGTTGACCCGTGCTATAGTGAGAGTGAGGAAAGCTCAAGGGTGAGTGTCGAATGCGAGGCGGTTAATGCTCCTTAAAGTTCAGCCAAATCCTGAGGTCAGCACGCATGTTCCTGTTTGTCTGTCTGACCTTCAGTCTGTTGGTAAGTTGGTACAGAGAAATGCCCTGCCCAGTTGCCAGAATACAATGTTGGCATTGTACATTTCTGCAAAGCCACGGATATGTTACAATTGCAGGTTTCAAAAGTATGACGTGGTTCAGATATGAGCTGAGCTTCTCATCAGGAAGAGGAGGGGACAGTGGACGTTGTGACACCTAGGCAAGCTGGCTGTCAAGCAGCAGACAGCAACAAACTACTGTTCAAGACCAACAAAGCTGGTCTTTTTTCAACATGTTTGGGACATTCCAAGCCGTATTTGTACTGACAAAAGTGGGTACTTTTAGTTTGGGAATTTTTCAGCAGTTTTAGTGGCGACAACAAGAAGTATTTTTCAGTTCAAGACATTTCTGGTGGTGTTTCTTGTGTCAAAAGCAGGCGTTTGTTTAACAAGACTTCAAGACATTTCTAGCCATGTTTGTAGTTACAAAAGCAGGTATTTTTTTAACAAGTGTTTGGGACATTCAGAGTCCTATTTTTATTGACAAAAGTGGGTCTTTTTAGCAAGAGCTTGGGAAATTTTCAGCCGTGTAAGAAGCAACAACAGGAAGTATTTTTAACAAGAGTTCAGGACATTTCTGGCGTGCTTGTTGTATCAAAAGCAGGTATTTTCTACAAGAGTTGAGGACATTTCTAGCCATGTTTGTGGTTACAAAAGGAGGTGTTTTTAACAAGAGTTTGGGACATTCCAAGCCCTATTTGAAGCGACAAAAGTGGGTATTTTTGTTAAGAGTTTGGGAAGTTTTCAGCCGTGTTAGAGGCAACAACAGGAGGTATTTTTTTACAAGAGTTTAGGACATTTCTTGCGGTGTTGGAGCAACAAAAGCAGGTATTTTACTGTAGGGACAAAAGCAGGTATTTGTTCACAAGAAGTTGGGACATGTCCGGCCATGTTTGTAGTGACAAAGGTGGGGATTTTTTAACCAGAGTTCAGGATAGTCCCAGACCTTTTTGAAGCGACCGGTGTATTTTATGCAGAAACATGGTGGGTTTTGCGCCTAAACCCACCCACATCTTAATCACAGCGTTGTCAGATCACAAAACTGAGGTGTGAAATGTAAAGAAATGTAAAGTTTCAACATGTCTGCTACATATGAAATGTACAAGTGTTACATGGTTTGCAGAAACGTACAGTGCTGATATTTATTCTGTAGATGTGGTTGAAATACCCACACATTTTGCAGGAGTTTCAGATCATAACCACTGTAAACCATACGGAAGATTAAACAGCACCATGAGGGAGGAAGAAACAAAGAGAAGAGCTGTGCAGTGTTTTGTCTGAGCATGGGAAAGGGAAGCTGAAGAAGCAAAAACTTTGATAAGCGGGGCTGAGTGAGACGGGGGAGGTGCAAGTGTGTGTGTGTGTGTGTGTGTGTGTGTGTGATGTGGAGAGTGGGGAGGGCGAGAGAGTGCCAGGCAATGTAGGAGGGAGAGAAAGAGAGGGCACGTCTGGAAAGCATCAAGCCATAGCTCGGCATATGTGCGAGTGTACATGTGGATGTGTGTGTTTTGTAGCTCCTCTGGTCTCTGGCTTGTTAACCCACAGGTCACGGGCAGCTTCAATGCCTGGCACACAGCATAGGAATAATGACCTCTTCCATAGCAAGCACATGCTCATGAATTAACACGCATACACAGAAACATACACACTGAGAGTGTGTTCATGCCATATTTTTTATGCATCTTTACGTCAAAGGTCTGCAACACCTTTAAAGAAATAGTTTGACATTTTGGGGAAACATGCTTATTGGCTTTATGTTCATTATGATCTTTGGACGAGTCAGGCCAGTTGTTTCCGCCAGTTTCCAGTATATTAAGCTAAGCTACCTGGCTGTAGCATAGTCATAGTTAGCATGCAGACATATCGATCTTTTTCTTTAACTCTCGGCAAGAAAGCCAATTAATATTACTGTAGAAACTACAATCAAGCTCATTTTGCTGATACGGATCCTCTCCTGGTCATCGCCTCTCAGGAAAACTGGAGCCTGGTGAGTCTGAGAGGAAAACATCTTCTTCTCTGAGATAAGCCAAGTTTGGTGGGAGGCCACTCCTTTCAGAGTGCTGCTTATGTCTTTGATCAGCAGTGTGATTGCGTGTGTGTGTGTGTGTGTGTGTGTGTGTGTGTGTGTGTGTGTGTGTGTGTGTGTGTGTGTGTGTGTGTGTGTGTGTGTGTGTGTGTGTGCATTATAGAGAAGGGCAGAAAGAGAAAAAGAGCGAGAGAGCGCAGCAGCTGGTGTGTTGTGTTTTGCCCTGTGAGACCTGGCCTGGGCTGGTGTTGTATTACATGTACTAGTGTTGCCAAGGCGAGGTGGGGTGAGTTGGCTCGATAGCCAAGAAGTGAGGGGTGGCAGATGAACAGGAGGGGGAGGGGAGGGGGGTTTGGTCCTGAGCAATAAAGCCAGCGTCTGACACCCAAAGCGCTTCTCATGCTCTGGCACAAGCTATTGTAGTCTGGAATTTGAGAAATGCATTTGATCAGTACGGTGTGTCTGTGTGGGTGTTATTTTGGACGACTCCTGGGGACAAAACAGCCACCAGAGAAGGGAACGAGAGGAGGAGGAGAGGAGGTGGAGGGCAAGGGTTACCTGATGAATACTTGTACTTTCATCGCACATTTGAGAAGCCAGCATCCAGCGTTTTTGTGAAGAAGAATGTGGGCCCTTTCTGTTTCTACACAGAAGGTCTGCTATCTGAAGAAGAGGAAGAGAATAAAAGAAACTGTAAATGAAAACACAACATGGCACTGTTTCTTTAACCTTTGAGGGGTGACTCTGTTAAGTGAGCAACTGATTAAAAAGAAAAAAAGAAGAATAACATTCCAGTTCACATTGTGTGGATGACAGGAGTGAAAAAGGAGGAGGGCTCGGAGATATTTTATCTGGCTCTGCACACCCTCTGCCTCCCTCCTCACTCAAAGGGAATCCCATCTTTTCTCTTTGACCTCAGCATTCCTCAGACTCCTCAGAGTGAATGCAAGGCCAGGGTGTGTGTGTGTGTGTGTGTGTGTGTGTGTGTGTGTGTGTGTGTGTGTGTGTGTGTGTGTGTGTGAGAGAGAGATCAGTGCTCACCTTCAAACTACTTCAAGTAATTAATATGATCCTCAGCCATGCAGTTTTGAGGGTTGAATAACTCACAGAGGAAACCAACACCTCAGTCCTGGTTTCAGTGTCTCATCTACAGTTGAGGCCGACCAGCTCAGATGTGTTTACTGTGGCTGAGAAATGAGCGTTGCTTCAGCCCTTCATCTGTGTTTGCAATACAGAGATGTGATGGATGCAACACCAGCACATGAACGTTTTATTTACACGATGCTGCAGAATTAAATGAAGTAAAAATACATTTATTGTTCTTAAAAATGCATCGATAAAAAAAAACTTTTGTAGCCTGCTTTTTGTGTGATTAGTCCTACTGTGTTATTCAAGCAAGCTAATAATGGTACTTAATTAATTAATATATCCTCAGCGTTGGAACAAGTACGCAACTATATAAAAATACTCCATTACAAGTTAAAGTTCTGCACTCAAATTTATATTTAAACAGGTTCTATGGGACATTCAGAATATACGAGTTGTCTACACACAGGTGGCTAAACCGGTGGCTAGCAGCTAACGGTGCTAACAATGGCAGCAGTGCTGACAGAGTTAACAGGGTTGAGGCCCAGACACACTAAACCTAACAACAATGAAAGCTACATCACCACACGTCACCTGTGTCTCGGCCAAAAAGTTGCACATGAGCACGTCCCAAAGACACAACCAACAGTGAATCAGCACTTACGTTCTGCGCTTGTGTGAGAAAATATCTCTCTCCTCACCAGCACATGGATGGTGTCCGTAATCGTCATTCACGCCACAGCGACAAGGGACACAGAGGCTCACCAACGGCCCAACATTGATTGACTGCAGACCGTCGTCTTGGAGTGTCAGGGCCTTCAACCAGAGGGTGGGCACTGTGCTTCTGCCACGACGCCTTTCTGATATTGGCAGTAAACTGTATTAGCACAGCGCAGAGTGGCAAGGCAAGACAATTTTATTTATACAGCACCATTCATACACAAGGCAATTCAATGTGCTTTGCAAGAGAAATACATTAAAATAAAACATTAAAGGAACAATAGATCATTAAAAACAAAAGCTAAAAACAAGACAATAGTTAAAAACAGTGCAGAAAATGCATTTAAAAAGCAAACATAAAGCAACAGCAGACAGATATAAAAACAATAGCTACAGATTATCCGAACAATAAGTTACATATCTAGTTCACTGGTAAGCTGCAGTAAATAGTAATGTTTTAAGCCCTGATTTAAATGAGCTGACAGTTTCAGTCGACCTCAGATATTCTGGAAGTTTGTTCCACAGGCGGGGAGCATAGAAACTGAAGGCTGCTTCACCGTGTTTGGTTTTGATCCTGGGAACACTGAGTAAACCTGTTCCAGATGATCTGAGGGGTCTGGATGCTTCATAACGTACAAGTATATCAGAGATGTCTATCCTTTGACACACAGGAAGCCAGTGCAGTGACTTAAGCACTGGTTCTGGACGAGCTGCAGTTGTCTGATTGATTTTTTACTCAGGCCTGTGAAGACACCGTCACAACAGTCCAGCCTGCTGAAAATGAAAGCATGAACAAGTTTTTCTGTATCTGGTTTAGACAGAAATTCTTTTATTCTTGCTGTGTTTTTAAGGTGGTAGTAGGCTGATTTAGTCATTGTCTTAATGTGACTATTGAAATTTAGGTCTGAGTCCAGAACTACACCAAGATTTCTGGCTTGATTTGTAGGTTTTAGCGTCATGGCGTCAAGGTGAGCACTGACTAGTGATCTTTGTTCTTTGGGGCCAAAAACAACTATCTCAGTTTTGTCTGTGTTTAGTTGTAGAAAATTCAGCAGCAGTGAGCTAGCCAGTAGCATACACACACATTAACGTGCGGCCGACTCAGTTTCCAACACACACAGAGGGAACGTGACTTCATTCTCTGCTTTGGACGCAAAAATATCCTCCATGACTGACATTATAAGATTATCAATCAATGTGCCTCATCACTGTTCTGTTGTATCGGGTCAAATTGGAGCTAGTTTTACCTCTGTACAGTTAGATAGTGCAGTTCACTGATTCTCAGCTTGGGGTCGGGCCCCTCCACAGACTCCCAAGTGAATCGGAGGGTCGTGAGATTAACTGAGGAAGAAATGCGGAAGAACCCAAATTTGGGTTCATATTTTAGACTTTTCTCTTGTCTGTGCTTTTCGTGAAATACATAAGGAATTATGGACAAAATTTTCCAAATTGGCCCCGTCATGTACACCCACTCCAGTACCACCAGTGGCACACAGACTTTTGCATGAGTCTGGGTCATCTGTACCTTCTGACCCCCTGATGGCGGGCCCAGTCTTGACTCACTAAGTAACCAATAACTACAACTCTCTATGGTGAAGTAGAAATGACAATATTCCTTCTAAATTTGGTGGAGTCAAATAAAGCACCATAAAATTGATATACTTAAGGTGCAAATACCTCGAAATTGCACTTTGATTCTATACTTGAGTGAGTGTACATGTGCAGTTACTGTCACTGCGCGCGCGCGCACACACACACACACACACACACACACACACACACACACACACACACACACACACACACACACACACACACACACACACACACACACACACACACACACACACACACAGACAGGCTGGTAACTTTCATCTGGAGAATGGCATTTGAAAGCCTGGACATGAAACACAAACAAACAGAACGATCAATTTAAAAGACTGATCCATGGTACATTAAGACATTCAGACAGCCGGGACATTAGCCTGTAATGCTGAGTTGGCAAAATGATTTAAAATGCAGATTAAAAGGGGAGAACGTTTTGCAAACCTCACTGTGTACTTTGAGAAAGTAGATAAACTTAATGTGACCAATCCTCTCTTTAATTAATGGAAATGTAAATAGACTTGTCATTTCTGTACATGTGGTACCACTCCCTGTCTCTGCAACTGTTCAAAGCAGATTGGTGCTTTCACCCTAATTGCTGTCAGGGGACACCATCAGTGGGTCAATCACTGTGCATACACTGCCATCTACTGATCAAGAGTGGCACAGCAGCAAAACACCAAGGGTGAAATTTCAAGATGAGGTTGTAGGACGACATCTAGTGGTACAGTAAGTCACAGCAGAGGAAACTGTTAAACTATAAAGACTATGAAAAGATTCAAATATTCAGAGGACTCTTGTGAAAAGTGTTTATTGAAGGAAACAAGGCACTGAACACTGACACTGTAAATACTCCTGGCTCATTGCTGGACATATTGCATGACACTAGTCATCAAACCAGGTAAGTGCATCTATGCTTTGGTCAGTTCTATATGTGAATTACCATCCAAGGATTTCAGTTTCTCAAAGAGCAGTAAAATAGAGAAGGATGTAACTTTAAGTGCATCTTCAGGGCTGGGTGTAACGCAAGTACGATTTCCCAGAAGGCACCTCTTTAGTGGTCACACCGTTGGGGAAGAGAGAGGAAGCTTCAGCCTCGGAGAGCGTGGGAATGACCATGACTTTGTCACCAGGCTGAAAGAGACACAACGACAAGGAGGTGTGTTTTAGGAGCAGGGTCTAGTTTTAAAGTCTTGTAGGAAACCTTCGCTGTGATAATAATCATGCGTCTGTGTCATGTGGCTTTGGGTCCCGCTAAAAATGAGGTCGCATAATTGTTTGTTGGAAGGAATGCACATAGATTTTATCATATTTATCAAGCTAGATTGTTTTAGTGTGAGTTGCAGAGTGTTTGAGATATCGACCGTAGAGATGTCTGCCTTCAGTCCAATCAAAGGCACTAGATGGCACACTGTGTATCGACTTCTGGACGAGAGGCTCGTGACAGCGCAAGATGTAAACATTAATGGCGTCCTCCTTCGCTGGGCTGTAACATTAGCTAGCTCAGTGGTGCTAGGTGAGCTAGGTGGTGGGTGTTGTTCAGTGAAGAGAAAATAGTTCCTCCATGAAACTGCTCGTAACAAGGTCTGTGGATTATCTTGAGTAACCAGGTTTTGATTTCTGGAAAGAGACACTGCTGCTGAGTTTTTTAAAATGCATTTTTTGGCACTTTGAGCACCACAAGCTGAGTGCCATCTAGTTCCAATATCTCCAACATTTGGCAACTCACACCAAAATATCCATATGTATTTTTGATTTGGGGTGAACTGTCCCTTCAAGTGTCTTTAACACCGTCTTGAAACTGTTTATCTGAGCACTGCTCAGTTATATAATGAAAAGCAGGAGGCTGAAACGGTTAAAGTTTGGACTGACTGTGAGGTCTGTACTGTATCTGAACACAGCCGTGTCATATGAGGTGCCAAGTGTTATGGAGAGGAAAAGTGAAAGTAACTGCAGAAACAGGGAATAAAACACACATTGGGAAATATGCTTATTTGCATTCTTGCAAAGCGTAAGATGAGAGGGTTGATACCAGGCTCATATCTGTTACAGTTACTGTAGGTTAGCTGGGCACCGTTCACCACTCCAGGTCAAGAAACACACAGTTTAACCCCTTACCTTCCAGTCAACAGGTGTGGCAACTTTCTTCTGCGCAGTCAGCTGCAGAGAGTCGATGACTCTGAGCAGCTCATCGAAGTTCCTCCCTGTGGTGGCGGGGTAGAGGATGGACAGCTTCAGCTTCTTGTCTGGGCCAATCACAAAGACCTGAAGCGGGATAAGAGATCACAGGGTCACCAACACACCCAGAATATGCCTCTTTTTTATTACAGTGACAAATACGTCCATAAAAATATTAACTCAAAGGTTTCACTTGCCATATTTCTTTGCTTCGTTTGGCAGCTGTTAATTTTAGATCACAAGGTGGTCTTTGTCTTTCTACTGATGTTCTAATACATATGTCCAGTACTGAGTGTAAAACAGACGGCAGGTATCTTACACAGCGAGCAGTGAGGGGCATCCCAGCCTTGTCTCTCTCATCAGGGTCCAGCATGCCCAGCTTTACAGACAGCTCTCTCTTGTCATCAGCGATGATGGGGTATGGCAGAGGAGTTTCAGCTGCACCGCTAACTGCCATCACATCCTACACAGAGAAAGAGACACGTGTATCCTTTACGCCTTTGATAATGTGTGCATATCGTTACACTGTAGTTCTCACCATCCTGACAGACCGTCTCCATCATCCCACGGGTTTGATGAGTGACCAGAGGCCTTTAATCTTTAACTCTATGATTGTACAACCAACACTGCTGTCTCACAGGTGTTAATATAGTCTGTGAGGGCAAACAGAGAAAATACTGAGAGGAGCAGGTGGTGATGAAATCAAAACCACACAGTTGATCTAGATTGACACTTGTCGAGTGAACATTCCCTCTTGGACCAATCAGTGGCCTTTCTGAGGAGGCGATGTTGTGATGTCACAGTTCACTAAACCAAGATTAACACTATAGACGAATACAATGCTGTTCATTGTGAGCAAATCAAATCAAGTTAGAAATTAAATTATAAGTGCAAATTAATTTAAAGAAATTATGTAAAAAATAAGTTTGATTGAAATTTTTAAAAATGCAAATAATTCAGCTCAATTTAAATACAAAACTAAATACATAATAATACTAACGGATGGATAAGAGAATAAGAAAAAGAAGAATTAAATCAAATCATTTCAAATGTAATTTAATTTAATTCTTCTTTTTCTCTTATTATTATTATTATCATTATTATTATTATTATCATCATTTAGTTTTGTATTTAAATTGAAATGAACTAACGATAGTTTCTAAATTTCAATCTGATTTATTTGTTTATTTATTTTATTTAAGTATGTAGTGAACCCTGCCTCTTGATAATGACAGCTATATAGGCTCCAGCCCGCAGGTGACCTTGTACCAGGATAAGCTGTTACAGATAACAATTGAATGAACCACTGTCTTAAATGTGATTTAAATACATAATATAATAAAATCAATAAATAAATATAAGTATTCAAATTAAAACACAGATTAACTTCAATAATAAATAAATAAAAAATAGAAATTAAAATTAGATTAGAATAAAATAAAAAAATCGCATTTTTTTAAAAATTACATTAAATCTTATGTAATTTAAAAACATTAAATAAAAATGTGATTCTATTTTTTTTAATATTTAAAATGTAAAAAAAAAAAATCAAACAATTAGTTATGTTAAAAGTAATTTAATTTAGAAATTAAATAAAAAGATTAATTAAAGTGAAACCGACAGATAGTTTGGTAATTCTTTAATGTAATTAATGTAATTATTTAACTGTTAAACAAATATGGATCTGTAGAGAATTGTTTCGATATAATTTTTTTTAGAACTACGATGTATACGTCTCCTTTTTTCCAACAGTATAAAACATTTGTACTCATAATATTCAGAAAATGATCTAAACATAAACAGAAATAGAAAACAGCATGGACACCAACGTGTTAACCCATTGGTTAGAAAAAGCTGCATTTAAATAGAAAAAAAAACTGAAAGAAGGAATGAAACATACTAGTAGTAATTGTCAGCTCCACATTATAATCACATGTATGTGATATGTGCCTGGGGAGAATATAAAAGTACAAGTTTGGCAGAGCCCTACTCACTGTATTAATAAAGCCATGACAGGACGCCATCATTTATGTAAAGATGGATTTTTGTATGTCATTGGCTCCATCTGACAGAGGTCCCAGACTTTTTGGATCCATGTATTGTATGTTGGAGCGTCTGCTTTCAGCCATCTAATGCTTCTACACTTTAAGGCTGCTGCACGCAATATATGTAGGAGGTATTTCTTATCGCTCACATGCAGACTTTCAGGGATGTTTTGATTTCATTCTTTTAATTCAAAAGTTCATTATCTGCAGCACATGGCCTTCAGACTGCCTCTAACTTCTCTGACTTGTGACCTACTTTTAGCTCTAAAATGCTCTTTGAATTACTCTCAGACCAAAAATGTATGAGTCCTAAACTAAGAGCTGACACACCCTTTATTTGTAGGAGTTTCTCCTGACTCAACAAGTTAGGAGAAACTGTCAGCCCTGGGATGCTGAGTGGATACAGTCCTTGGGGATTTCAAAAAAAGACACTGAATGAGTTTGGTTTTGGTCAAACTGGGAGGACTTTGGATTCAGGAAACTGGACAACAAGCAGTGACTTATGACACTACTGGGAGTGTTTCTCAATCATAAGCGACATGCAAGCTTTAAAATGCTGCTGTTACACAATAAACGTTTACCCACTCCACCCACGCTTATCTGACCTGCTAACAAACTTATCCTTTCACCTCCTACACACCACAGGTCACTGTAGAGGAATACAGTATGTGTGAGTAAATGTGCATCTCCCACCTTGCTCCAGTTGCGGTGATCCTCGACACTGTCAATGGACAAGGCAATCATCTTCACATCTCGCTTCTTGAACTCTTCGCTGAGCTTGGCGGCACGGGCGAGCTCAGTGGTGCAGACGGGGGTGAAGTCCTTTGGGTGGGAGAACAGGATACCCCATCTATGGAGGAAAACAGGCAGAACACAATGAGGTCTTCGCTCTGTTGCACAACACTTTCAGAATAAAAAAATTACTAGGAGAAGCAAATGAGGCCATAATCATCAAACATTTACGTATTCATATCTAAGACCTTGCAAAAGTTTGGAGTTTATGGAGCAGTTAGCAATTAAACTAAAGTTCAAACCTGCACAAAGTTGAAATAAGTTCTGTCTCTGATTATTTACTGCGCATTACATATCTTGTAGTTTCTGCAATGTGTCTGTTGTGGTTGTGCATTTACATCTGGATCCACCCATGTTTCCCACACAGTCTACAATTTAAGGCAAAAAAGCACAAGCAGAGAACATTTAGTCTCAGTGGAGGAAATTCCAGCCACAGATTGAAGCAACAGGTGTCTGTGAATCTGGCGGACTCCAGCTCGAAACATCAAATCCAGCTGTGCACTAAAAATGTTGCTACGATGAGGAGGACGAAGAGTGAGATGGACTAGACGAGAACTAAACTCTTGAAACCTTTGGTCTTTTAAAGGACAATTCACCCTTGAATCACATGAGTTTTGTGCCTCACATGATTTATGTGGATTTCCTCTTCAGTGTGTTCGATGTGTTATCACATGATGTGGAGGCAACAGAAAAGAGTTGCTCCTCACAGGCATTGTGATCACCTGATTGTGGGGTGACCAGAAGGAACAGTCCTAAGTTGTTAGTAACAGAATAAACCCTGGACAAGGGCTGCAACTAACGATTATTTTCATTGCCGACTAATCTGTCGATTATTTCTTCGATTAGTCGACTAATCATTTTATCGAAAAATGTGTTAAAATGTTCAAAAATGTCGGTCTGTCTCTCCCAAACTCCAAAATTATGTCATCTAATGTCTCGTTTCATACTCGCACCAAAGGGTTTTAGTTCACCTTCATGGGAGAGTGTGTAAAGCTGCCAATATTTGAACGTAAGAAGCTGCAGTAAGAGTATTTTG
This sequence comes from Epinephelus awoara, assembly GCA_035609425.1. Lineage (NCBI taxonomy): Eukaryota > Metazoa > Chordata > Actinopteri > Perciformes > Serranidae > Epinephelus > Epinephelus awoara. Next base: position 39,419,477 of record CM069303.1, on the reverse strand, counting down.
GGGTACTTTTATAGTACTTTTCTATGAAAAATGACTCAAACCGATTAGTCGACTACTAAAATAGTTATCAATTATTTCAATAGTTGATTAGTCATCGATTAGTCAACTAATTGTTGCAGCCCTACCCTGGACACTGTTTATAAGAGGGATGTGTGCAAAAGCTGATGTTGATTTAATCATTTACAAGAACTAAAAAGCTTTTTTGCAGCAAAGACTCGGCCTATAAATCCACATTAAACAACACAGTCCAAATATGGGCTACTCTCACATAAGTGATGCATCAATAACAGAGTATTTTGGATATGAACACCACTCACAGGCTTCAAATGTGTCTGTAAAAAGTTGTTTTTTGCCCTGCTGGGATTGCCAGGTTGCAACTTCCGCTTGGACAGCACCAGCAGAAAACAAGCTCAACCAAGCATTGCTGACAAACACAATGGGCCCTAAAACTGGGGCACATTGTCAACAGATAGCAGCGTTTCACAGTTCAAAATCTACGCCCATCTACTGGTAGGTGATCTCCTTATAATCACAGCAGGTTATGCCAGTTTGGAGGTCAGGGCCTGCTGCTCCACTGTGCTCAACCGTCATAAGGAAATAAATCCTGAAAGGCTGTATTCAAATCATGAGATACAATATGCATTGTCAAAAAAGCAGAATCTAATTTGCAGGAATGTTTTTGGAATATTTTGCTAGATCAGAACAGGTAAATCTATCCATGTGAAAATCATTCAAATAGCACTTAGTTGGAGCATTGTAAAGTCTGCCTCTGTCCCACCGCAGGCTGCATGTGTGTGTTTGGATGTACTGCATGTAAAACTATTCCTCTGTCTCTGCTGGCATAAAAACCAGCTGGGCCCACCAGGGTTAGATACCAGAGGGGGTGCAAGCACTGAGGCACGACTCCAAGTTCACACACACCAACACAATACAGGCCTTGTCCTGCCTGTGCTCACACCTGACTAATGAATGTGCCAGAGCAGATAACTGAAAATAAAGAAGCCCTGCTGCCACTGGTCTGCTTTCAGTCTGCAGTAGGTCAGCTCTATGTTCATCTTCATAATCTTTCATAACACAGACATATTGTGTGTTATATATCGCATTTCTTATCGAACACAGTCATGCTTGTGTAACCCTATCTGTGTCAGCCAGCAGGTGTCGCATGACAGTCACAGATGGAACACACACTGGTGTCGGATCTCTATGAAATCATGCGCCTGAGCTTTTGAGCTTTTGAGAATTAATCCGCACTCTGATCAGCGTCAAGCCTCTCAGTGCGACAACAAGCCTGCGCAACACCAGCTCCCAAATGCTGCACTGCTACAACATGATTCACAACTCCGATTAAAACACATTAGTCAACAATGTGACGCCTGTCCGGTGAGCTCGCGCACTTACGAGCTGCCCAGGAAATCGTGGAACTTGATCCTGCCGATGGTGGTGTCGGCCTCAAAGTTGGGGAACTCGTCTCCCAGCAGAATTCCAGGCATGGTGGGCTCCTCTCTGCAGCTCAGACACAAGAAGAAGGAAGAGGAGCGACCTGCAGGCTGCTTAGGACTGATCAGGACCTCATGAATGGACCCGGATAGAGGCGGGATTAACTTCTGTGATGTAATCCATGCGACCAACCAGGGAAGAGGTTTTTTTTGTACAACTTTATTGAAAAACAGCAGCAACAGTGCACAAGCAGAAACGTAAAGAAGTGTATAAAAGCCGGAGGTGGGGCCAAGTCATTGTTTTGCAAGTCACAATCAAGTTCCAAATTTTGCACCCAAGTCCCAACACTCATTTGGTGACCAGTGACACGCTGTCAGCTCTGGGCACTTTACGCACACACAGTCATCTTCATAGAGAGCCATTATCTGCGCCACAAGCTGGTTTACACTCTTAACATGTTTCTACGAGTCTCTGGGGCTGCCACAGTGTGTAACAAACGTCCCTGCGTCATGCTCCTCCAACATAAATTCACTGTGTGTAATGTGTGCCTATGCGCCCTCCGTGCGCTCTTACGCGCGCCATGTGGAATCCTACTCTACTCACACCATCGCGACCTTTTTCCGCTCTTCATCACCTTGGGCCAGTTAACAAGGCACGCGCAAAAACACGTGTTCTCCTTTTCCTTCACATCAACAGATGTTCATAGAGGATGAATGCGCGATGAGAATGTAATGTGATAAGGAGGTGATTAACAGACCAAGTGTACGTTTAAATAGACTTTATAAATCCGAGGAGCAGAGTGCTTGTGCATGTTTCTGTCTCTGTACGTTCACACTGTTTCAGTCATGATTCTGCAGAGTTTTACGCATCTGGCCCCTGCTCTGCTTGGGCACTTTTTACATGCGTACTTATCGTCCCGGCTCCACACAGCTGCAGGTGCATCATGTGAATGGAGTGTAATGCTTTCACTGCATTGCATTTACACCGGGCCGAGAACAGAGGAGAGCCATGCCGCAGCACCCGGACTGCGTCTGGGTCCAACCGGAGGATGGAGAGAGATGGTGAACAAGGACGAGGCACTTTGTTCATTTTGCTAAGTGGGATGCCCGCCCCCCCCCCCCCCCCCCCCCCCCCCCCCCCCCACACACAGGCGATTTGGCCGCTGGATGCTGAACTATCATCAGTCACAGAGAATATCCACTGAGGCCCAAAGTGATTATTTGGGTGCTTAGGTCAGAAAAAACTTGGATGAGAAAACGTCTCCAACTATGTTTCTGCATTTTATTGTATTCAATCTCCATTCTGGGGGAATTCAAAGTGCGCGTAAAGAGACAGAAGAGTCAGAAGACGCCGTTCACGCACGCATTTCCAGAAAAACACCATTTCCCAGGAACCTTTGCGCGGAGAACAACAAAGATGGCGATTCAGCTCAGTGTGTCAGGACGTGATAAGAATTTTGAAACGTACAACAGATGAATTAAAGGAGCGACAGCCGGCACAGCACTGCAGAGAATTTACCACTGCGGGTCAACTACATCACACCCGACTACGTTAGCAGATTAACAGGTGACATGCCTTCTCCTAAAGCTAAAAACCCCGGTCGCAGCGGAGGGAGCCCGGTGCTCGGCAGCTCCAACGGCCGTTACGAGTTCATGTCGCTGACGAAGCCGCTGAACCGGTCCTCGCCGCCGCTTCTCCTCCAGCGGCAGGGATCCGACCCGACCACCGCCCGCCTGCGAGCCTCGGAGAGCCCCACTCGGCGCCGTGGATCCAGCTCCTCCACGGGCTCTGGGAGCGGCCAGGGGCTGGCAGAGGAGGACGGTATACGGCTCAACCCCTCCTTTATCCGCGTAGCGCTCAGCTCGCTCCTCGCCATCGACCTGTGGATGTCTAAGCGGTTGGGAGTGTGTGCCTGCGAGGACTCGTCCTGGGGGAGTGTGCGCCCGCTAATGAAACTGATAGAGATATCGGGACATGGCATCCCCTGGCTGGCTGGGTCCGCCTACTGTTTGTACAAGAGTGACAGCGCCGCGGGACAAGAAGTCATGCTCAACCTCCTCATGGGTAAACTATTTCTGTTCCTCCATGTGTTGTCACGCTGTGTCTCCCTGTAGGAGCACATTAACTCAGAGACAGCGTTACTTCTGCCCGTGCAGACAGGTCTCTTGGTACCACTGGCTGAGCTTGGCTGAGATGCAGTATTTGTGTCACTCACGTCCCCCAGCTCCTCCCTCCTCCTTCCTCCTTCCTCCCTCCCATGTGCGCCTCCTCTGTCAGATCTCACAGGTGATCCCACCCCCCATGACTATTTATGTTCATTTTCTGACCCATTTTGTCTTCCCTTCACCAGTACTGGCATATTCTCACGTACAGATGACACCTGTTGTTCATTCTGGCCTTAATCCACCTGTGTTTGCAGCTACTGTGGCAGCCTGCTCCAAATAAGCTGCCTGACTGACACACTGAGCAAGGTGTAGATCAGTGTGAGCTGCAATGCAGGTCCATCTACATCAAAACACGTCACACGGCCCCTCTGCCAGCACATCATGCTTCATTCACCAAATGCTCTCTGCTGTCTTGTTTTTATTCGGGTGGTCTCACCCTGAGTGAAGCTCAGTGGCCTGAAGGAGCTGCGAGCCAGGTTTAACTTTGATGGACTCAACATGAAGCTCACACTGGTCTGCAGTTTATCAGACACACAGCAAAGGCATCCCGAAATTGATTTATAAATAGAAATTCAGTTTCACATGGATTGTGTCAGATAAAGGAATACTTCACCCACGACATGATCATTTGTGTGTCAGTTACTCACCTCCTGTTACTGTCAATTCACAAAGAAAATTTTGTTTTCTCACACAAAGAATCCAACAGCAGAAAGTTCTCTATAAACTGAAGTAAACAGGGGCCCCGTTTAACAACAGCAAAACTGTAACTCAGCGTAACACAGGGTGAGTTATTGATATGCAAATGATAATTCTGTGGGTGAAGTATTCCTTTAGCAGCCAGTACAAATCTGTAACAAGTTAAAGCACATGCTGGACGCCAACAGGCTCCCCTCATTTGAACTTTCTTCTCCGAAACCCATAAGTTCACACGGTCACGCACTTTGTATGTCAAGATTAGCCTATTGTTCCGTAAAGAGGATTTGTACGTCTCCCTTCTCGATTTCAGAGATCAGGTTGTTTTGCCCTGTAACACAAGTGCATAATGACAACTTTGCAGTTTTGTACAATATGAGAATTAGACCTGTTTTCTTTTCTGTTTTTGTAATGAATGTTTTTCTTTTGGTGTGAATTGAATAAAGTGCTAAGTGCCTCAGTAATTAGGAGGCAGGCCGAGGCAAGTCTGTGTTGTGCACGTTGCCCAGAGTAGAGAAGCTGTGATGAACACTTTCTCAGGGTTCCAGTGTGTCCTGGAAAACTTGGTTCTAGCTAGTGCGAGTTTTGCGGTCCTGGAAACACCTGGAATATGATTAAAATAAGTAAATATCCTGGAAACTATCTTCGTTGTCCTGGAAAGTTTTAATTGAACTTAGTCATTCAGATCCCCTATAGGTGCATATTGTGTTTGAAACTGTTTTGATGATTCACTGCTAATTTAGGGAGCCGGCATATGATTGAGTCGCGCTGGAAAAGTGCAGTTGCGAGATGTCCACCAAAATCACCAACTTAAGCAAACCGCACGAGCATTGATGACAAAATGTAATTCCTGCGACACTCTTGAGGTGTCACTAGTTGTCATGCAGCCAGTATCTTCCTGCAAGTTGTCATCCCTAACCTGAAAGATGCTCGTCAAGGCTCGGACGTATATTTTCACATTGAATTTCCGTGGTAAACATGGAAACACACGTGTACAGGGTTTTATTCATAGTACAGCTGATGGTCCGTGTCAGGCCCTGGCAGTAAACAGGGAGAGCTGGGAGGTGACCTTACCGTCCTCCTCCTGCCAACGTCAGGTGAAACTGAAACTAAGATCCTGCTGCCTGGTCTGGAGGGAATGGCCATTAAATATCCAAGCAGCTGGCTTGACTTTAGTGTAGTAAATTGACCTTAAACTGAATTAAAAACCCATTGACGTCTAACAAAAAGAGCAGGCCAGATGACCTTATTGTACTGTTAGCAGTTAAAGCAATTGCTTGTAATGAATCTTAGACACTAAAAAAGGGAGACTGAGGTTAAATGTGTCTGATGCAAGGCCTACCAGTAAATACTACAACTGTTTGTGAGCAAGTGCCGTCCTGTTTTGTCAAGAAAAATGTCCTGGAAAGGTCCTGGAAAATGTTTTCTCAAGAAGAGCGGGAACCTGATCTGCACCTGTTAGTGCTGTCAGCTAGTACTGAAAGTTGATTCCTCCATAAGTCATTGACAGTTCCAATAGAGGATTAATCTTTCAAGACATTTGCTTAACAGAAAAAGCTGAGCAGTCTCTGGTGTCAGTATCTCAGATGTGAGGATTTGCTGCTTCTTTCTGTGTTAAATCAATTTGAAGATGCAACGTTGGGCTCTTGCAAATTGTTCTGAATATTTCTCTTTGTTTTCTGCTTTTAGATTTTGTAGTGGTTAGTAGTTTGTCAGAAATGTTATGTCAGGAACCAAAATATTGACAAACCAGTTTGTTGCTTAGGTTCTCAAATCCTGATTGTATTGAATGATTAACCGAACGTTCCACCTCAGTTACTTTTGTATGGCTGCTGCCGAGTGGGCTTCAACAAAAGCTGCATTTTAAGAGGCACTGAATGATTGCGCATGTGGAGTAGGAGCTCTCTCGCTGTTCTCAGTAGATAAAGCTGCAGCAGGGAGGAGAGGTCCAAGGGTGCACGGAAGGTTAAAAGTATTGGATAAAGATTTATTTTGCCAACACACATCTTTCAGTGGTCATTTAATATTTAACAGTCAACCTTCCTGAATGCCTGATGTTAGTCAGACTCAGCCTCTGGTCCTCTGCGTGGACAGTTTGTATCTACAGACCCGTAGACCAGCTTTTCACAAGTATTTAATGGTATTATTGTGCATTTAAAACAGGTAAATATTAAGTTTTGTGAGTCACTGTGTCGTCAGGATTCTGTCATGGACTAAATACTGACCTCAGATCAAACTTGGCTTTGGTTAAATGTCTGAGCAGCTCTCTAGTTATGAAGTTTTCAACAGCAGCAGTTATCGGACCATTGAGCAGTTATCAATAATGAATAAAATGAACCGTTGCATATTAATTTTTGCTGAAATCCCTTCATTGGACTGCCAGCAGCGATTGGCTCAATGCCACCTGACTGTTGCATTAATATTTCAGCACTGCAGCACTGGAGTATATAAAGCAGCTGCTATATGCTCGATGCAACGGCGCAACAAAGAAAAGTCCTCTCTGCTCAAGTTAAAGGCAGCATTTTAAACAATCTGTTTCTGTCCTTGTGGTGCGAATCTGTAGCAAGAATGTTATGGCTTTTCTGTTAATGTGATTACAGCATAACTCGTCTTCCCCGTCTTCCCCTCCAGGCCTGCTGTTGGACCTGGTCCTGGTCGGCATTGTTAAGGCAGTGGTGCGTCGGCGTCGGCCCGCGCATAACCGCATGGACATGTTTGCCACCTTTTCCGTGGACCGCTACTCCTTCCCTTCAGGCCACGCCACCCGTGCCGCCATGTGTGGGCGCTTCCTGCTGGCTCACCTTGTGCTGGCCGCCCCGCTGAGGGTCCTCGTCCTGCTCTGGGCCGGCCTGGTGGGGCTGAGCCGAGTGCTGCTGGGCCGGCACAATGTGACTGACGTGATGTTTGGGTTCTGGATGGGCTATTGCCAGTATAACCTTATAGAGATGTTGTGGCTTTCACCTCAAACCCTGCAGGGGCTGCTGGGACAGTTAGCTTAACACTGAGGGGATAGAGGGAGGAGGGATGGCGGTTTAAATCTTGATTGTCAGAGCACCTGCACACCTTTTGTCTTTTAGACTGATATATAAGAGGAATTGTCTTTTGACTAGAGAAGAGCACTCTATCAAACACAGCTGTGTTCTGCTATCATCCAACAATGAAGGGGCGAGTGTGTAGGGTTTAGGGGGATCTATTGGCATGACATGGAATTTCACATTTCTAATTATATTTTCATTAGTGTGTAATCACCTGAAAATAAGAATCGCTTTGTTTTTTTGTTAGCTTTTAATGAGCCCTTCATGTCAACACAGGGAGCAGATTCCCTTCCACTGAGCCCAGCATGTTCCACTACCATGTTTCTACAGCAGCCTAGAAAGGACAAACCAAACACTGGCTTTAGAGAGGGCAATTTTTTAGCATTTTTTCGTGACCTGAAGGCCACTGTAGGTTCATATACACATTTGAAGAGAGACAGAGGTGTGAGCAGAGTGATATCAAGTTGGTTGCAATTCGCAAACTTACCACTAGATGCCACTAAAGTTTACACACTGCTCCTTTAAAGTCAGAATCCAGTCGAATTCAGCCCTCATTTTGAGGTTTCGATAACTAGCCTGCCGTTAGTAAAACGTACAAGATTTTTAATCAGTGTAGACCACAAGAAACAGATTTGTCCACATTACTTCCTTCAACTCTAAGTAAGCTGTTGTTGCTGAGGAAGTGTTAAGCGTCTGAGGATTTGACTTAGATATACCCTATATACACTACAGAAGAAAGGTTAAATAATCAGTCAAGCTTTATTCAGTGAATACACACGCAAACAGCAGTAAATAGTACAAATTTATTACATTTTACTAAATACTGTTATGTAAAACTAAATGATGCTGTTCCCTGTTCAGAGGGTCAAAGTGTCCATTAACAACTGCTGTTTAACAGCTGCTCACAAACCTGATTGTTTCATAGCGTGCTCACAGATTTAAGTCCCCTCCTGTTCTTAAACTTTTATTTCTACTTAACATCTTATAGGGTTAAACATTAAATCATCTCAAGTAGACACACCCAACCCCTCATAAACTCTAAGTGGACCAATATACTTTCTTTATTGACTTTGGCATCCCTATTTCTTTGAAAGTGTCACTGTTGCATTACCAGTCGACCAAAGCATATCACAGATTACTGATTACTAATCAACTCTGAAAGATCACACATGCACAGCCTCATTACTATCAGGGGATATACGTCAGAGGTCAGAAGTGTGTGGGAATCCTCTTCTCTGGGCACTGACAGTTTCAAATAGTGTAACGAGGCTGAAGACTGACATAATGTACAATACATCTGTTCATAAGAGAATGGAAAGCTACATACTGAAGGTGATAACTGTATATCTTTACATCTTCATTGTAAAGTAATAAACCGTCCGTTCACTAAATATAACCCTCTAAACGGATATACCAGTTTGGCTCGTTGGTAAATGAATCACATATTTGTTGTTTTAATGAAAACCAAACTTTGGCAGACTTGACATGACATGAGCAATTTGAAGTCGTCAATCCAGATCTTCCTCTGATTTCATCATCTCAAGGTGTGGCTGCGTGTTACCAACAGAGCAGGGAAGTGAAACGTGCCTGAAATGTGTTCAAGTTGATAAACGCACTCTGACTGATGTTAATTGAGGTCATGAGGCCACCCATAAAATCTCAATCCAAACTTTTTAAATGTATTATTTATTTATATTTGCAATTTGAATCACAGGTCAATCTGATTTCATTTTTGTTATTGGTTCCTACAGTCATTTGGGAGATTTAAAGGCATAGTGCACCCAGAAATTAAAATCCAGCCATTATCTACTCACCCATATGCCGAGGGAGGCTCAGGTGAAGTTTAAGAGTCCTCACATCACTTGCAGAGATCCAAGGGGAGAGGAGGTAGCAACACAACTCCACCTAATGGAGGCTGACGGCGCCCCAGATTCAAACGTCCAAAAACACATAATTGAAACCACAAAATATCTCCATACTGCTCGTCCGTAGTGATCCAAGTGTCCTGAAGCCCCGACATGAAAAGCTGTTTGTAAAAACGTCATTTGAACTTTGTTTTTAGCCTCATTGTAGCCTGTAGCTCTAACAGGACACTTGGATCACCTGAGCCTCCCTCGGCATATGGGTGAGTAGATAATGGCTGAATTTTCATCTTTGGTTGCACTATCCCTTTAAAACCTTTGTTAGAATGTATAAGGGGCACTTTAAATCAACACCTTCAGGTGATGGTTTTCTATCACTTGAAATGAGAGCTTGCTAAATTTCTGCACTGTGAAAATGCTGCTAAAACACTGGCATTGTACTTTGTTTGCCCCAGCCACTTTAGCAAGCACTAGAATAATTACATTCGCACAGATATGATCGACTGGTTATTCATAAAATGTACCAGAATGTGTAACTATCCACATCATTTCCCCCCCAGCGCTGGGGCAGCACCTAGTTTAATATTGGCATCGAGTTTGGGTGAGGACACCTGGAGTGCTGCCAGTGTTCCTGGATCAGTGATCGCAGTTTGAAGGTCAAGTTTTGTTACCTTCAACACGATTCTAATGAATGGAACTACAGTGTGTAGATACAGGAGGTCTCGACACGGCACATTTCAGCGTGAGCTCTGCGCAGCTCATATCTCAGTTTTATGAAAGTGTATGTGAACATAAAGAAAATCCTTGTAGGCAATATCACATGGCACTATGGGTAGATTTCTCGTGACTTTAATCTTAAGTCAATGTTTTTAGATTACCCATTAATTCTTTGTTAAAGATTCACAAAGGCAATAATCAGTAAAGAGATAAACAGCCAGATTAATTTATATCCACGTACTGGCTGCTGATTGAACGATACTAATTTAAAAGTTTAAGTGACGCCAGCAGACGAGATGTTGTAACACAGAGGGGTGTTTGACGTTAGCAGTGACATGTTGACTGATGTGTAAGCCATTTGGGGGCACAGCATGAGGAGAGCTGTGTTAAAGTGTCTGCTGTGCAACATCTGTGCCAAATCTGAAGAGCGAATATCACTGTTCACGGGCAGGTGATGTGTCATTTAAGCAGTGGTGACCCCACTGGGGGGGGCAGGGGGGCCATGGCCACCCTGGTAAAAATTGCTTTTCCTTTTCATGACGACTGTACTGGTGTTGATTTTTAAATATATATATATATATGTAATTAATCTGTTTACATTTCAGCTTAAAGTTATGCATGTCTTAGGGCAGGCCACTTTGAGTGACAGGTCGTCTGTCGATGGTGTACTCGGCTTCTTGGTCACATCCAGTGCCAGCCTCTCGGTATGGTCACTATATGGTCACTTCTGGCTCCAAAAAAAACAAGATGGTGACAGCCAAAATGCCATAGTTGATGCTTCAAAACCAATGGGTGACGTCGCAGTAGTTAGGTCCTTTATTTTTACAGTCCATGGTCTCTAGAAGTCTCCCCTAAACTTGCAAGGGCTTGTTCCCAGTAAATGTTTGGTTCCTTACAATCAATGCACTCCTTCAAATTAAAGCTGTCTACTTGCCTTTTAAGGAAAAATATCATATATATATATAAATAAACAAAACACATTAAAGCTGGATAAGTGAATCCTGAAATTTATGGCCTTTAGTTTTCTGCAAAAAAAAATTCTGCAGGCACCACTACGTGTAAATAGGTGTTTCTACTTATTTGCAAGGAAGCAAGAAATCAAAAGATAAGCCCACAAACACGTCATAAATCCTGTCTTTACTGGCTAAGCTGTTGGAGCATCCCAGTAGCCCACCAGGTAGAGCATGTACCACTGAGGCCAAGTCCTTACGGAGTCTGGCCTGGGCCCTTTGCTGCATGTCATCCCCTCCGTCTCTCCTTTCTCTCTCTGTCACTATCTAAATAATATAAAAGAAAAAAATTGCAACACTTGAGCATAATTGCTCGTATTTTTCCAACAAGGCTTGGACTAAAGAGATTTGAAGAAAAGTAAAGGAGCTGTGGTGCGTACTATTGCACCACATCCATTCATTTACTTCATGTGCACAGATCTAGTAACTGGCTGACTTTTGCTGGTAGGGACACGACCGCTCTTCCAGGGTGAAGCAGGTTATTGAACAAGTTGCGCAACAGCTGGCTCCGTCTCGCTCATTGTACACAGATTTCTTGGTACTGCTAGAAACCAGAACAAGTTCACCCTAATTTCTATGTGTGTTGGACGGTAATAACTTTATTGATTTGTACCATGATGAGTAATGTAGATCAATGACATCTGTGTAAATGTATGAACTACATTCGAACCTTAAACTGAATCCATTGTAGACTTTCAGTGACCTCTCACATGCTGCGCCCTCTCTCTGCAATAACTGACCACTGAGTGAGCGATAAGATGACCAGCGAGTGATGCGGTAACTTCCATTCTTTTAGTTTTCTCAGCCTTCTGTCGCAAATCTAAATATGCTGGATGGTGATATTGTGACCAAATGATTTTTATGATGTTTTGTGTTGTTTTATATGTTGATACCGACACTTAAGGAAAAGATGTTCATCACAACGATCACGAAATAGATTTTGCACATTCCACATGTCACCTGTTTACTTCACGACCATGAAGAAAGATGCATTCTGTTTGTTTATTCAGCTTTTAGATACATCTGTTCTGGCACATTATCACACATGAAGACAACAATATATTTCACTGCACTCAGTTTTGCCTGCTATATACTATAAATGATATTGTGTGATTCCTGTATAGACTCTATTCCTAATGTATATACATATACCTGTATGGTCATGTGATTACACTGTGTTATGTTCACTGGATTTTAAAGTGCTGCTCAATATTCACTGAGGGCTTGTTCTTGGATGATTTGATTGTAAAGATTTTTAAATAAACAGGGAACAGATGTGAAACTGTCTCATGTCATGATAGACAGATGCACGTGACAATGGAGTGACGTGCACAGTTGTTTCTCAGTTACTCAGTATTCTTCCATCCATGTAATCTAATTCAGAGGACACAAATTGAACTTTAGTCAAAATCAGTCCCACTGGATTTCAGTAAACACAATCCAGCCTGGTGCTGCCTTTTTTGGGCAGAAGAAAGAGAGTTTTTTTTTTCTCTATCACCATCCTATTATAAAAGCATGTGCACAGGTGACGCCCATCCTCATTGGCCCTGCACAAGAAAGGACAGACAAGGATAGAGGTAAGACGGAGAGCTGCTACACTTGTATTTCTGCTCTATTTAATTGCAGAATTCAATTTCTTAAAATTGTTGTGGTTGAGTAAGTTGTTAATATTTCAGTGAGATGTCTTCTGTTAGCCATTCATGTGATTAAACTGCAACGTGACTGTGAATCAAATGAATCAGATTTTTAAGTGCAGAATAGTTTTTTTTCTTGCACATTTCGCAGTGATAAAATCACAACAGAATCTTTGGAATCTCTTGGAACTGAGAAAGCTACACGGCATAAGCAAGAGAGTTCAGTTTTATTGCTCTATGCTGCAGGCCATGCAACCAGACCTTTTCTTTTCTTCTTTTTTTTTTAACTTTTTATTTATGCTGTGCAATTCATACCTTCATCTTTTCACAAATAAGCATTTCGCATTTCTCTTTAACTTTGTATGAATTTAAGTAAAGAAAAAACAACAAGGATACAATAAATCAAATACCCAGTACTAAAAAAACAAACACACAAACAAAAAAAAAGTAAAGAAAAAAAAAAACTAACTCTGTAAGTGAACAGAGTTTTGGTGGCAAATGCCATCAGATTAATAAGAATCTTGAGCTCTGCATTGACATCCAAGGTGACCATAATTCCATAAAAAAAATCAGTTTTCATCTGAATTTTAGCTGTAATCTTTTCCATAAAATATACCTCATTCACCTTTTGCTGCCATTGTTTTATGTTGGGGGGTTGTGGCTGCAACCATAATACCGTAATAGTTTTTTTGGCTATTAAAAGCAGGGTCCTCACTAAGTATGTTTTCTTTTTCCCCATTTGGAGACAGAGATAAGACGGGATTTGAAAAAATGGGAGCTGTTACCATTGACATTAATTGGTAGAGTGGAAACTATATGAATATTCTACCATGCTTGCTCTTTATGTTTCAATCACTCCCATTAATCATTCCAAAGTCTTCCTTTATTGCTCTGCATAAAATTATTTTGAACTTTGTCTGGCAAAATGAAAGGGCAAGAGTAAGCTATAAAAGGCTACAAAGTTCTAAAAAGGATGGGGGCTTAAATTTACCAGACTTGCAAAAATATTATTGGGCAATGCAACCAGACATTGTCAAAGTAATTTTATAATTCAGTGCAGTTTCTGTTTATTTACATTAACAACAAATAAAATAAATAAAATCATGAGGCAGAATGAAATGCAGAGGAGTAACCCTGATGAGCTATGTGAAGCTAGATAATAGGGATTCGGAGCTGTTGGCTACATTTAACAAAAACAATATGCATGTATGCACGCATGCATGTAGTATACAGTAACATTTATAACCTACAAAACTTCTAGACTAACCAAGACTAAGTCTAACCCTAACTACTAAATGGTCCCAAGACATTTATCCATCACTGCAAACATTGATCAAGGACGTAATTTAATGTAACTTGTAAAAGAATCTCGGTTCAGTTCTTCAGTTTTTCTTCTTCTTTTTATTATTTAGTTTTTTGTATTTCAGTTCTTATGCATTCATTTTCAGAATTTCCATTCTTTTTTCTGTTTCTACAGCTTTGCCTATGTGGCTTACAGGCAACGACAAGAAATTAAACCAAGCACATCCCATATTAAAGTTTTAATTTCTAAATAAAACAAAAGGTATAAATTAGGAAAAGGGAATGTTTGGCAAAAAAGACTAAATAAAAAAAAACAGTCAAGGTCAGGGAGGGGAATTGCGTGTGAGTGTTTACAGTGCCATGAGTGTATGTAAGCATCAAGGGGGTGAGTCAGGTCAGGGAGATAGAAATACATATATACTGGAAAATATGAAGGCGGATTTCAGTCTCTTCACTATGTTAGCATGGCCACAGCAGGGCGTTATCTTTGAATAATTACTTCTTAAGTTACCTGTTCCATCTTGTAAATTTCCCATTCCCTCTCAGTATGCCGGAGGCCTCCAACTTGGCACAAGGTTTTGATGTGCTTGCAGCACACATGCCTTCTTAGACTGCTGGCAAAGCAAGACCATACATGCACTAGATACTGCTCTAATGCACAGTGGCATTCACCAAACTGTCTCACAGATAACAGTGGGCTGGAATGACTTCATACATTTGGCGTGATGTACTTGGGAATGATGCACTTATATGTGATGACAGCCATGAGTTTAAAAAATATATGTTTCCCTTTCCGTCCCGCAGCTCCACCATGGTGCACAAAGTAGCAGTGATCGGGGCAGGCCCCTCTGGTCTGACCAGCATTAAGGCTTGTCTGGATGAGGGCATGGTGCCAGTCTGTTTTGAAAGCAGCGATGATATGGGCGGACTGTGGAAGTTCAAGGCAGGTCACCACTCCAGTAATAAAAAACAGCCTTTTTGTGTTTACGCTTCAGGCTATCCAAGTTGAGAGCCGAGGGATCATGTTGCTGCCAAATCTCACTGTTTCCTTTTTCCCACATTTCCTGTCATTTAAAACCTCATATCTGCAGGAGGTTTCGGAGCCAAACAGGGCTAGCATCTACCGCTCCCTTACCATCAACATTTCCAAGGAGATGATGTGCTACAGTGACTTCCCCATCCCTGCTGATTACCCCAACTACATGCACCACTCTAAAATCCTGAAATACTTCAGGATGTATGCAGAACACTTCAAACTGCTGCAACACATTCGCTTTCAGGTAACAAGAGTGAAAGGAGTGTGTGGCTCAGTAATTGTTTTCACCACAGTTCCAAACAATCCACAAACTAATCTACTGCGTGTGTTTTTTTATATTTAGACATCAGTGAAGAGTGTTAGACAGAGATCAGACTTTTCCCGCACTGGTCAGTGGGAAGTGGTGACAGAGAACAGAGATGGACAGGAGGAGAGGCATGTCTTTGATGCCGTCATCTGCTGCTCTGGTCACTACACCTACCCTAACCTGCCGCTCAAAGACTTCCCAGGTAAAAACATAGAGCTTGCACGTCTCTTGCCCAGGAAAGACATCTGGTTCTCACATCTGTTTTAAATGAGGCCATAACAAGAACCATTTCAGGATCCTGTTGTTTTTCACTTCTTGCTGTTGGAACAAGATTCCATTATTTTTTGTAACACACAACAAAAAAGGAGTAACAAAACATAGAAAGCCAACGATCTGCTGTGTTTCAGGAATTGAGACATTTGAAGGCAAATACTTCCACAGCTGGGACTACAAGGGGCCTGAACACATGATCGGGAAGAGAGTGGTGGTCATCGGCATTGGTAACTCAGGAGGAGACATCGCTGTGGAGAGCAGCAGAGTGGCAGAGCAGGTTGGCGGAGTCTTTTCTGATTGCTCTTGTCTTCCTTCTTTTTCAAGTTAATTCATGCGTGTTTGCATCTGACTATTTCTCTTGCCGTAGGTGTATATGAGCACTCGTCGTGGCGCCTGGGTCATCCGTCAGGTCTCTGACAACGGCTTGCCAGTGGACATGAAGTACAACACACGCTTTGTCCACATCCTCTTCCAGCTGTTGCCCATCAACGCCCTTAACTGGATTGGCGAGAACAAACTCAACGCCATGTATGACCACACCATGTATGCCATCAAACCCAAACACAGGTAGGTGCTGTCAGGACTGCACACACTATGACTCTGCGACAGTCTGGCTTCCTCACATTATTGCAGATGCTGAAGCACATTCAAGCACTGAATCTGTGTCCAGTGTTCACTTTACAGTATCTTGCTTCTTCTGCTGCCTCCTCAGACTCTTCAGTCAGATCCCAGTGATCAACGATGACCTGCCGCTGAAGATTCTGTCTGGGTCGGTCATCATCAAACCAAACGTGAAGGAGATCCGTGGCTCCACCGTGGTGTTTGAGGATGGCAGCACTGTGGAAAACGTTAGAGAACTTTGTATCCAAGGATACTTTCTTTACTTCGAGCATGATTTAATCTTTTCTCTAACTAATACCATCCTTGTCACAGGTGGATGTAATCGTGTTCGCCACAGGCTACAGCTATGATTTCCCTTACCTGCCGAGCAATGCTATGTACAAGTCCGGTCACCGTGTGGGTCTGTACAAGCATGTCTTCCCTCCCAACCTGGAGCACCCCACTCTGGCTGTTGTGGGCTTCATCCATGCCCTTGGAGCCATCATGCCCCAGGCTGAGATGCAAGCCCGCTGGGTCACACGTGTCTTCAAAGGTGAGGCTGCGTGTTCATTCTATCATCTGCCACTAGTCCAGTTCCAAGCAGCCTATTTACCCATGTCCGACTTCTGTCTTTTGCACTTCAGGGAAGAAAAAGCTGCCCTCAAACCAGGCCATGATAAAGGCTGTGGAGCAGGACACCAAGGACATTTCCAAAAAGTAAAACTCTCAATATTCCTTTGCCTGATTATTTGTTGCAACTAACATTGTCCCAAATTCTGTTATGTCCCTCTCGAGTGAATAGATGAGAGCACTTGCATTTTTAAAGCTTAAACCACTTACAAAAAATTTGGCAGCAACACAATTCTTAAAATTAAATTACTTTATACACGTGGACACAAAGAATGCTGTGTTTTATATAGGTGACTACAGGGATGATGTTTTTTTGGTAGGCCATCACAGAAGTTAGCATCGTCCTGCGTCGACTGGATTTTGGATTATTGCCTAAACTAATCTCTGTGGCAAACAAACATTTATGTTATTTACATGTTTTGTTCAGCAAATTAATCTTCTGAGGTGTAAATGCAATCGCCTGAAGTAAAAAGCTAATGCCACACGACAGTCACATGACTTAACATCATCATCACAACGAAACTGATGACGTTTTGTAGTCTCATGTAGCCACTTGTTAACACTTTTTAAGACACCTTAACGCTTCAAAATTCATGTGACTGTGATGTTTCTCTCCGCAGCTACATTGTGTCAAAGCTGACACCCCTGCAGGTGGACTTTGTTTCCTACATGGATGACATAGCCGGGGAAATTGGGGTGCGGCCCAGTCTCCTCTGGCTCTTCTTCACAGACTACACAATGTTTAACAAGGTTTTGTGGGGACCTGTCACTGCCTACCAGTACCGCCTGATGGGACCAGGGAAATGGGAGGGAGCCCGCAAAGCAATCCTCACCCAGTTTGACCGCATGTACCAGCCTCTAAAAACCAGACAGGTCTGAGTCCCTACTTATCTGAACATCAAGTACTGTCAGTATAAAGTAGGACTGACTGTCTGAACATTTGGCTATAACCTTCTCCCTTCCATCTCTTGCAGCTGGAGGCTCAAGAGACTTCCATCGCTGGCCGCCTGTTTAAGCTGAGCCTGACTGCCATCGCTGGAGGAGCTGCTGTCTACTACGTCCATGTGCGCAGCCCAGACACCATCCCTACCCTGCTGTCCAAAATCCGCCCACAAGCAGTCTAAACATGCTGCATCAATCAAGCAATTCGAAACATGCTAACCAAACACTATATGTACTGCTTAATCTATTTCAGTTCACTCCTGATAAGCTGGTGATTATGGCAATGATTAGAGGGGTCGCTGTCTGAGCTGCTGATCAATGCTCCATCTATTGCATCTATATGCTTAGTTTATCTAAATGCCTAAACTTTTTCCTAAAAAGAAAAGTGATGCTGACATACAGCTATTTACATTAAATAAAAAAATGTACAGGAGACTGGTTTACATTGTGTATCTACACAGTTATTCGCGATTAACACAAACACTCATTGCCAATGAGGACTGCTGCATCCATTCTGTGCAGTATCCCAGTCGTGGTTAAATATAGACAAATAAATGCTTACTAAAAGTATAAAGGCAGATTTACACTTGTGCGTCAGCTCTATACAAAGCCTACGCCGTAGCCTATGCATGTGACCCACGTTGTGCAGGCATTTATACTTGTGGTCTGTGTCACTCTGCAATTGCACCTCCACACCACTAGTCGACATTCGGGTTTCTGTGAAGTGCTGTAGAGTTTATTTGATTAAAACTCACCCAAGCAAACAAGAGGATCCAAACTAGGCTGTGCGTTCCAATCCCCGTAGTACCATCCTATATAGCACACCAGAGAAAGATTTACATGTCCCAGTACATGCAGGTGAGTGCAGTATGCCAAAAATACCAGGATGTTCTACTAAATCTGGTCCGGTTTTGCAGTTTGCAAGCCAGCATGCTTTTCTGGCTGTTCTGACCCACAATCCTCTGCACAGCAGACGATACATCACATCAACTGAGCTGCAAACAGATGACAGCTTGACTGCTGATCGACAGCTGTCAGAAGTTGCAATAACAGATGACAGTGGATTCAAGTAACTGATGACAAGAAGAATAGTAATGATAGGAATGTTGATTGTCTAAGTTAACAAAATAATCGTAAATATTACAAACAACAACAGGACATACCTATAAAAAATAACAATGATAGAACTGCAGATGTAATTTCACTGTTGCAAATATCATATGTTAGAATCTACAATCTGTGCAGTTATAACTTAAAAGTTAAACTACACTTTGCAAAGTAACAACAGCAGCGCTCTCCAGTTTAAACCGCCTCTCTGGTGAACTCAATAAGTGGTGTTTGTTTATCTCCAAGGTAACGGATATAAAAGCAAGTTCAGGGCGTAATGTTATGAGACAGTAGTATGTCCCAATCTTGTGCATACTGCATGCAACAGTACATACGTTTTAAGGGCAGCTACAGTGCATACTACAAGTAAAAAGAAAAAGTATGTGATTCAGAAAGCACCCTGAGTCTCCAGTGTCAGTCACACACTTTGTGCATCCATTAATCCATCTGGCCTTCAACACCTGACCTTTACCTGCACTATATGAAAGTCACGCCACTCCCTACACTGAAACACAAAACTGGAAGTAAATGTAAACAGATTTTACAAATGTGAAGTGGCAGTAGATAGATAAGCTAAACCTGTTGTTTTTTTTATTCCTTTGTAATTTCTTTACTGTCTGTTGGAATTTGCTGAGCTAACCAGACGTGTTTACGTCATATTTAACTTGAAGTCACCATGAATGTGAAAGAGTGTTTTTTCTGTGTGAATAAAGCAATATATTATACACCTCAGGTGACTTTCATCTTTTGTCCTGCCCTATTGAAATATAATTATATAATAGTAAGCAAGTGAAAAAAATATGAAAGAAATAAGATGAAGCATTCTGAAATACTTTACCTGCAAAGCGAGGTTTAAAGCCCTGAACACAGTCGGTCCACCATCACTGGTCTCTTCATGTAATTTGGCTGATTGGATATGTCTAATAAGATATATATATTAAACATATATATTAATATATATTACGTTTATTTAAATGCCTAAACTTCTGTGTGGAGTTTGCATGTTCTCCCTGTGTCAGCGTGGGTTTCCTCCAGGTGCTCCAGCTTCCTCCCACAGTCCAAAGACATGCAGGTTAATTGGTGACTCTAAATTGTCCGTAGGTGTGAATATGAGTGTGAATGGTTGTCTGTCTCTATGTGTCAGCCCTGTGATAGTCTGACTTTTAGCAAGGAGTCCTAGACTGGTGGTGATGTAGGAAAGTTCTCAGAGCAACTCTAAGCAAGGAAGGGACAGAAAGTTGTAGCTTAGTGAGGAGGTGTGGTTGACCCCATAGCAAGGTGTGATGCTTGCTTTTAACAGATGTGATTGGTTGTCACAGAAACACCCCTTTGTGAGCCTGCAAGGTGAGGACACTCAGTGGAAATGAAACGAACTGCTGACTGAAAGTGTTGTCTGGGGTCGTGTGATCACTGCTGGGAGATTTGGGAGATTTAAAGGGATAGTGCACCCAAAAATGAAAATCCAGCCATTATCTACTCTATCTATGCCGAGGGAGGCTCAGGTGATCCAAGTGTCCTGTTAGAGCTACAGGCTACAATGAGGCTAAAAACAGAGTTCAAATGACGTTTTTACAAACAACTTTTCATGTCGGGGCTGCTTTCTCTGTTCAGCATGGAGGCTTGCAGGGAAAACAAAGTGTCCCTCACAAACTCAAGATAACATCGTGTGAGTGTACAAGTGGCTCTGTGGGTGAAGTACTCATTTACACGCAGAAGCATTTAGATAAGCAGGTTTTGTGAAGGTAATGTGTGATACTACCCTAAGCTTTTTATTCTCTACTGTGGTTTGATGTCAAAGGTTAGCTTTCCCTGTCTTTATCTTCCCTTCTGAGGCACCATTTTGTCTCCAGCTGACAGGGTTAAAGTCCCTCCCCTGCAGCACTGTGTTCCTGACTGGTTGATCAGCAACAGCTCAGTTCGTTACAGGGTGTACTGCATTTGACCACAGCTGTCCAGGAGTTGAAATCAGCCTGCAGGAGAAGGTGAGAGCACCTAACATGTCCTACAAGTTTTTATCCACTGAAGGACGTGAGCTACTTGGCATTACTGTTCTTAAATCCTTAAAATCTGGATTTGCTGAAAGGAACCCTGTTTGACTGTGCCAGAGTGTAGAAGTATAGCTAGAGATCACGTCTATCTAATCTGTTAAAGGAGTCTAATGCTTGGATGCTGCTGCATGCTGTTTGTGCATGTTTTCTCAACATATATTTAAGTCTGCGCAAAAAGCTGTGATTCATGAAGAGGGGTGGATCCTCGTGACTCTTGAGTATCTCCTTTTGCAAGCTGCAAATGCAAGAATGGAATTCACTTCCAAATCATATTATACAACAAAATAATACGTGGCTTAAAAAACTGCCAAACAAAATATTACTGAAGCAGAAACTTTACTAATTAATGAGTATTCTTTGGTGTGCAAATGTGTCATGGTCAGTCCAGTCTGTTGTATGTTTTTTTATCTGTTAGATTATGACGGATTCAGTCAGAGCTGGTTTATTTACTTTGTGTTATGTCAACTATGTCATTGTTATAACTGCTTCAGCAATGGTTCGACGTGTGGCGGTGGTTGGAGCCGGCAGTTCTGGTCTGGTCTGTATCAAGACCTGTGTCGATGAGGGCCTGGAGCCTGTCTGCTTTGAAAGCAGTGATGACATTGGTGGCCTGTGGAATTATAAGGTGAGTGGGGACACCATTTGTTTCTTCATCTTGTCACCACTTCAGGATTTACCTCCAGATACTGTATAGCTATTGAGTTTTCCATCTCATCTAAACCAAGTCGCACATTTATGATGTATGACAAAGTTTAGCTTGTGCATAACAATGATTATCAACACTATTGGAACAGTAAAAAGTCCATATCAGCTCTACAGTATGTCTTGTTTCCCTCTGTGTCCACAGGAGGCACTTGAGCCAGAGCGAGCCAGCATCTATCGCTCGTTGGTGGTCAACACCTCCAAGGAGATGATGTGTTTCAGTGATTTCCCCATGCCTGCCGACTACCCAAACTACATGCACAACTCGCAGCTGCTGCGGTACTTCAGACTCTATGCTGACCACTTTGACCTGCTCAGACATATTCATTTCCAGGTGATTCCTATTTCATCATGCCTGGAGCATCACTGTCTTTTTAAAAGTTTCTACAACAAAGTCAAAGTAATTAATGCATGTGTGTATGTGTATGTGGCTGTGCATGTCTTAGACAAAGGTAAAGAGTGTCACACAAAGGCCGGATTTCTCTCAGTCTGGTCAGTGGGACATAGTGACCATTAACAGAGATGGAGAGGAGGAGAGACACGTCTTTGATGCAGTCCTGGTGTGTGCAGGCCACTACACCCATCCAGACCTACCCCTGTCAGAGTTTACAGGTCAGTAAACAAATAGAAAACACTTTTAAACATTTCACTCCTCCGTCAAACTGAATTTGATGGAGGACTAAAGTGCGTTGATTTTCCTCACATCTGCACATCCTTGCAAGAAATATATTTAATATTTTCCTTTGATCTTTGCGCCATCTGTATCTCTAGGACATGAGACGTTTTCTGGCAGGTGTTTTCACAGCTGGGAATATAAAGATGCAGACGCCTGCAGAGGAAAGAGGGTGGTAGTGGTTGGCATTGGCAATTCCGGAGGAGATATTGCAGTGGAGATTAGCAGATCTGCAGAGAAGGTGGGACAGAGGAGATTAGAAAGGCCTCGTCGTCGTTTGGCAGAGAAACAGCAATATGTTCTGCCCTGCTCTTGCATTGCACTGTATTGTTCCACCAAAAGAATACATGTATTCACAACCAGGCTTTTCACTGTCTTCGGCAGACATTCCTCAGCACACGTCAGGGGGCCTGGGTGATCGGCAGAATGTCCAATAATGGTCTTCCCCTAGACATGATACATATCACCAGGCTCAACAACCTCTTCACATGGCTGCTTCCCAAGTCTCTGCTCAACTGGTCAGTAGAGAGAGAACTGAACCACAGATATGACCATAAACTGTACGGCCTGAGGCCGAGACACAGGTAACACATTTTGACCTAGATGGCATCCGTTCCTCTCTGCCTCGTGATCCCAGTGTGAGCACGGTGGTGTAATGTGACATACTGTTCGTAGCATGATATGTTTGCTTGACTCCCAACATTTCCTGTCTTTCTCAGAGTTTTGGAGAAAAGGATTTTGATCAATGATGACCTTCCCGGTCGAATCCTTCAGGGGGCGCTAATAATGAAACCCAATCTGAAAGGATTCAAGGACTCTGGAGTTGTATTTGAAGATGGCACCGTGGAGGAGAACATTGACGCTGTGGTCTTCTGTACAGGTTATAATGGAGGCTTCCCATTCCTGCCAGCCGCTTTAATTAAGGGGCCTCAGGGAGAGTTCAGATTGTACAAGTAGGTATATGGTGGATGGCACGAAAGTGTGAATGTACTTATTTAATTATATTCCATTTCGTCCTAAAAATACCGTCCTAAATCCTACACGCTGGACCTTCAACTCATGAGTCAGATATGGAGATAGAGTAGACATAGTTGAGCATATAACTCAGGTTTAGAGGTGCTGGTAGGATGAGAGCCAGGCTAGGTGTTTCCCGATTCCAAACTTTATGGTAAGCTAAGATAACTGGCTGCTGGCTCCAGCTTCCTGTCATCCCATCTAACTCTTGTCAGAAAAGTAAACTGGTGTATTTCCCCACATGTCAGGCTGTTCCGTTAAAGGTCCAGTGTGTAGGATTTAGTGGCAAATATCACTGAGGTAGCAGATTGCATGTACGAGAACTATGCTGGACGACATGAAGATGTGAGTGGCTGTAGCTTGAGCCAGTGTTTGGTTTGTTCTTTCTGTGCTACCGTGGATCAACATGGCGGACTCTGTGGAAGAGGACCTGCTTTATATGTAGATATACACAGCTGATCATAAGGTAATGAAAAACAAGTTATACCATTTCTGATAATAGAAACCTCTAAATCCTACACACCAGACCTTTTAATGCTTTTGTTAGTATGCATTTTTAAAAATACTTTTACAAATTTTACAAAGAATTACTTACTGAACAAGCATGTAGTGATAAGTCTGACACAAAAAGTCTGATTCTCCAGAAGGCAACGGGCAACCTATAGGAAAAATAATTCGAGCTTGTATGCATTTTTCCACATCATGTATTTTTAGATAATTACTAGTCCATACCATCGGTAGCTTTGTCACCTTCTACCTATGCCAATCCTCAATGCCTTGCTATAGCGCCCCCCTTTGGCCAATTGATGTAATATTGCTTCATTGGCATCCTCCCATGACCCTCTACCACTGTGCCAAATTTCACATGGATTGACCAAGTCAGTGAGGAGAAAAACATGGAACAGACACACACACAGACACAGAGTTTTCGTCATTATATAGTAAGATTGTAGGACTGTCATGTATTATTGTAATGTATTACAATCTTAAAGGACGACATTACAGTTGTTTTTATTTTATTTTATTTTAGGACACTGTTTCCTCCATCTCTTTCCCAACCCACACTGGCTGTCATGGGTCTTATTCAGACAAAAGGACCAATCATGCCCAGTGTGGAACTGCAGGCGCGGTGGGCTGTTAAAGTCTTTACTGGTAAACAGTTGTGAGCTTTAAATGTACACACACAAACACTCAGGCCTGAGAGGCAAAATGTTTCAGCTGGTGTGTTTTATCTTGAAGGTTTGAGCCGTCTTCCACCTAAAGAGAAAATGCTGGAAGTCATTGACTCTGAGAGGATGAGATACATGAAAATGTAAGTGTCTTCACACTGGTGTCTTTCAGTGGTGCAGTCATTTATGTTCTGTCACATAAAATATGTTGTGTTGAATCTACTCTTTCTTTCTCAGCTACCACTGCCCACGACAGGCGGCTATCCAGGTAGATTACATCCCTTACCTGGATTTCATGGCTGGGGAGGTCAGTTCAGTTCAGCTCCATCAAGTTGTGTTACCATTTGTATTCTATGTGTCAGACACAACCATCATGATAACCTTCCAATCACAGATCGGGGTTCGACCAAACTTCCTGAGACTACTACTGACTGATCCTGTGCTCTGGACAAAGGTCTTCTGTGGCCCCTGCACTCCGTATCAGTATCGTCTCACTGGGCCTGGACAGTGGGCCGGAGCCCGTCAGGCTATCCTCAACCAGTCGGAGCGGGTGGCCCAGCCGTTCAGGACCAGAGTGGTACCAGAACCAGAGAGCAGGCGGCCTGTCCTCTTTTCTCCCTGGCTGCTCACATTTGGAGGAGCTCTGACATTGGCTGTCCTTCTGTCTAAAAGTGAGACGTTTCCAGTGCTGCAGGGTGCAGCTCAGATTCTGGACAGGAGCAAGACTTTCTTGAGGGACTCCTGGTTCACTGGTTACACACAATAACATGATAAAATCCAGGTCCAGTCTGTGACACAGGATTGAAATCCTTTATGGTGCAGTATGATGTAAAATGTAAGAAGAGACACTGATTATCATCTATAGATGATCTAAGAGAGTACACAGGCGAAATGTAATCTAGTGTTTTTACTTTGTGTGGGGCGTGCAGAGAGAGCCCGCCTCACACTTTTAATTTGGTGAACAAATATTGTACATATAATAATATGGGGTTATAAAATTGTGAAAGTAGTTTGCAGTCTTCTGACAGTTTTAAAGTAACCTGCACACGACCATCCTGACACAAGAAGAATATCTAAAACTTTCCTACAATTCTGCCTACGATCTCAGTGGAAACTAAGAAAGAAAAAAGAATTATATATCATAATGAGGTTTATGTCTTTTCATGGTAAATTTGTACGCTATTAATTTGTGTCCTTTTGTAGTTGTTTTGTGTTTCTTTGCACTTTATTTGCATTTCTTTGTGGTGATTTTGATTTGCTTCCTGGTTGCTACGAGTTACTGTTGGTGACATTTTGCAGGTGAAGGTCAGGCATTGGACATTTTGGGTCACTGCGCCCAGAGATGGGCAAAAATACATCAAAATGTATTTTGATACAAAATACCCCTTAAATAAATGTATCAAAATAAAATACATGTATTTTGTATTTTCAAATACAGAAAATACTTTTGTTTGCTGTCTAACGTGGAGCCTTTGGAGCCTGTGTTCAGCTTTTTTAAAGGAAAAAGAGAAAAATAGCTAGGGACATGTAGGCTACCCTAAAATATTATTTATTGATTCAGATTTAGATTCAGACAACTTTATTGATCCCACGTGAGGCAATTCATTTGTAGCATACTCATCCCAAGCATCAACCACAACAACATACAATTTTTTATGTGATGCACAGTCCAGTAAAACAGACCACTAGGTCATTGAAGGGCGCATTGAATGGCCCAAGTTATAAAAAACATATATATATAAGTAAAAAATATTGTTACATCCAATATTATAAGAATGTGTAGCCTATTATATTTGTTTCGATTCGTGGAGAAAGTATTTTGAGTTTTTTAAATACAATATTACTCCACTCAAAAGTATTTTGTTACAAATTACATTTGCTTTTTATCGGCCTCATCAAATACAAATTACAAAATACTCAAATGTAATTGAAATATGTATTTTAAATACAAGTAATAGAAATACTGTCCATCCCTGCCTGCGCCTGCAGACCCGTTCAGTAATCTATGCTTGCACCAAGTGCAAAATGCTTTGGCACTGTGTGTACAGTAGGTTTGTATAAGGTGCCAGTAAGACACATGCATAGTGCGTCAGAGCTGCAAGAGACTACAACACTGGCTTTGCACTACGGTGTAGAAAAGAAGCACCTGAGACTGCTGACTGATCCTGCGCTTGGGTCAAAGGTCTTGAGAGTGTCTGTTCCTGATTGTATTTCCTCATTTATACATCATAATAGAAAAGCCTTTTTGAGGTGGTGTGTACATGATTAATTATATGAACTCGATTGTTTCACATGAATCCTGGCCTCAGCTTTGACAAATTCAATGCTGTGTATTGGCACATCATTTCAGCACCTAAAGCGTTTTACCTAGGTTGTGCTGAGTCAAGGTTGCACTTTGCCTTCTGTTTAGCCAGTTTGGCTTTTGGTACTTATTAAACAGGGACCACCCAGCGCCTAATCACCCTCTGTTAGACCCTTTGTTCTTACATCTATATCTATATGAACAAGAAATGACATTGTAATGCTTTCTAGTGAAGCTGATGTCCTTTGATAACTCCAAAAAATCTTGGTTAAACTGAAAACTCATTTCCCAGGAAAGTGTGCGTTTGTTTCCTCATGACTTCCTTTGTTTAGGGGACACACAGCCTGTCAATCATCAACCTGACCTGTTTGTATGTTAAAACCTGACTGATAAACAAATTTTAAGAGTGGAGCTTTGGTCCATTGTTACTCTGTCCCTGTGAAGAAGAGGTAAGGCTGATGCAAGTTGCTCATGTTATGTGTTGGTGTAGTTGGCAGCTGGTTTGGCGTTTTACTGGTAAAGTAGATTTGAGGGTGGTCTTCTGGGAAGTTGCTGTTCAGTTGCGAATGTTGTAGCAATAATCGTTTCTCACAGCAGATTATTTTGACTTGTCATAGCAGGAAAAACAACAACAACACACAAGACACTGACGATGGCTTTGCTGTGTTCACTTCCAGCGAGCCATCATGCAAAGCAGCTAAATGGAATTCAGCCATCATTAATTTGATTATTTACATTTGTGCTTTTCCTACTGTAACAAGTCAAACTGTCTGTGTCCTAAAGGGTGTGTTAGTGCATGTGTTTCTGTGTTGACGTGACAGAGGTACACTGCAACTATAATGTAAAGCATTATATTTACTCCTCTGATATGATCATTCACATCAGAGAAATTATTTCACCATTTAAAATGAAATCTAACAACTTTGAAGTAGCGCCCTACTCAATCTGTGGTCTGCCATATACTTAACGTGTTATTTGACTTCCTAACCTGAATCTTGAAATCTCTTCCAACATGAGAGCACTTTTGTTTCTTTATTGTTCCTGCATGAATCAGATTCATCTAAGACATATACTGTCTCACAGCTTAACATAGCAGGAATCTATCATGTTCTATAATGAGTGTATTTGTAGGCATAACACGTGACAGTGGCAGAGGACTTTTATTTTGATTAAATTAACAGATTGTCTGTTTGCATGGGGGTGAGAATCGTCACTCTGCAGCGATTTGGCTATTGATACCCATCCATACAATGCTTTTCTTATGGATCCCAATGCATGCTGTGATTGGCTAAGTGTCGTCACATGTACGCCCTTGAAGTCTGAGGCAGTTGAGATTAGGTCAAAGAGGTCTCTACTACCTAGAGGAGTTGCAATCCAAAATAAGATCTCTTCTTTGCCCTGCATATTTCTCAGTATAACATCAGTTTGAGTTTATGACCTTTTTAGGGTGCTGCCCGGACACTATTGTAATCCTAGGTATTCTTCTTCTTTCTTCTTTCTTCTTCTGAGGAAATCATACTTCCCATGGGTGAAAACTCATCAAACTTTGCACAAAGGTCCAGTCTCATGCCAGATATCCTCAGCTGTAAACTCAAGCCAATAGTCCTGATGGTGGCGCTACAGCAAGCGTCTAAAGTTCAAAACATTGAAAATTCATAACAAATCAACTATACGTGCTACAACTTCACCACTTTCATCAAACTGTAGCCCCAATACTGAAGAAATGTTTGTACATTTAAACCTATTCAAAATTATGAAGTTCATCACTCTGTTTTCTTCAAAAACTGTAAAACTTCTTAAACCTATCTCCTCCCACAATTTTTGCTCAATTGACACCAAACTTGCTACAGAGCATCTTCAGACTGTCCTACAAAAACTACGTTTCTCAGATTTTTGATTTATCAAAAATTGAGCCTGCAGTGCATCAAAATGTTTGACCTTAAACGGTACTGTAAACATATACATGCAAATTCTTGCTCAATAAATCTTCAAATTCTGGAGTCATGGTAGATGATGTGTGGCAAATTTCAGAATTTTATCTCAAAAACTGAATTTTTGACAGCATTTTGAATTTTGCTCTAATGTGAACAATTGGAGTCAATGTAAAAATGGCAATTTTAAACATCAGTTTTTCATTTATGGTGCAAACAATCATTGTTACAAACAAATTGCCAACATCTCCATGCTGTCTAGATGCAATATGTGTATTTTCAGATTTTTGTTTCGATAACTGAATTTTTTACAGTGGTTTGAAACCTGCTTTTCCATGCATGGACGGCTGCTAAACCTGCACGTCTGGCTTAGTCAATTTGTGAAGCTACACATGAATTGTCTCTGACTAATTAGCTCAGTGAGATAGAAATTAATTCTTAATCTCAGAGGTTGTGAGTTCAAGCCTCAGCTGATGCAAAAGGCAGATTGTGTTGCTAAATGTCTTCCAATTCTTCTGCTTGTTGCTCTGAATTGCCTAAATATGCCCGAACCTGACCCATCGCTGCACAGCAGCTCTAATTTTTGTTTGTATTTCTTAGATGTAGCCCCTGAGAAGTTCCTCTTGTCTCAACAAGATCCTGATAAAAGATCTTAAAAATGTTCTTTTTCCTCTTTCATTGCAGGGATCTTTATTTGTCTGGAATAATCAGCTCTAGAGTCAACAGTAAGATCCAAAAGAAAACTTGGTTGGCTTATAAATGAGGCTGCACAATTTCAGAAATTTGTCTAAGTGATCAAATTCAAGTCTCAACTCTGTGTATTTTATATTTAAAGTGAGCTGACCTAGTGTAAAGAGTGACGCAGCTTGACATCGAGGATGAATGGGTTAAGCTCGTTGACTAATGCTGACTTTCACACAGGAGTCAGAGGTGTGAGCCAGGGCTGGCTTATCATTTTCAGACTCAGCTTACTCATTGTTTTGTGTTTTTAGGATGCACTAAGCTAATGAGAGCAACCTTTGTACAGGACTTCAGCAGAATAGCTGAATAGACTCTTTGTGTTAGTGCCATATGTCAACGTTGTCAGGACACCCGGGAATATTACCCCAAGCAGCAGCATTATTGGCTGCAGACACCTGGGTGCTTGCCATGATGTTATACACCTGTGTGTTATTAACCACACTGACCAATCACCTCACACTGATGCACATGCTCTTTCATACATGTCCCCATCAATGTTGAAATGAAACCTACAACCCTGCTGGTATTTGTTACACCTGTGTACAAGTTCTTTTATGAAAAAAGCCGGTTTTGATTTTACCTTCTATGCACATTTTTCTGGAAAACAAAGGTTATGGATGGAGCCACTGCTCTTTAGAATAAGATGAGACTTTAATCTTGTGTAGTACTCATCTGTCTCATACCCAAATTAATACAATTATCCTTGATTGATTCAAGCAACCTAAAACAAGCCATCATTTATATGCTAATTAATCATTCAGAAATGTTCAGCTGTAAATGGCAATCAACATAAAACTGCCTCACAACAACACACCTTTCTTGTCACTCCAGTTCCAGCCTCTACGTCAGGTCAGAGCTCTTGTTCCTCCCCAGCATGGTTCAGAAGGTGGCAGTGATCGGCGCAGGGATTTCTGGTCTGACCAGCATCAAGGCCTGTGTGGACGAAGGTCTGGAGCCCACCTGCTTTGAGAGCAGCCATGATATTGGGGGTCTTTGGAGATTTAAGGTGAGGGAGAATGCGTTTTAAATACATTATAAGCTTGCATTGGCGCTGCAGTCATGGCCATTTGTTTGAAATGTTAACCTGTGTAGGGATGTGCCTGTAAATCTGACAGTAAATGAAAGAGGATATGACCTCTATGGATCTCATGTGGTCCAAAGATTATTTATGCTAAAAAAAACCCAGAGCTGACATTTACAAGTTTAACTGGTAAGGCCCTTCGAGCACTACACTACGTTTTGGGGAGTTTGACCCTTTGATGCCAAACATTGTATCATACAGTAAGATAAATGACAATATGTGAACTTGTAGGAGCACTGAGGCGGGATGCAAATATAAATATAGATTTTTTTAATGTTTTGTTTTGTTTACTTGTAGACAAAATATAAATCAACAATAACACACAATAATAACGAGAGACTTCCCTACAAGACCTGAGGCATATGTTGCTTACACAGAGCAGAGTCTCAACATTTTTTGGTACTGTTGTTTCTTCTGTGTAGATCACTGGTTCTCAACCTGTGGCTCTCGACCCGCACTGGGGGTCGCCAAAGCCTCGGGGGGGCTGAGGGCCAGATGAGCAGATTTTTGGCAAATGTTGGGCCGTTTTGCCGGCAAGCTGCGAGCGTTTAGACACACAGAGCCGGATTGGCGAGTTGATCCGAGGTGCCCAATTTTCCGCCTCGTAGGGTAGACATATTGGTGGAACCCTTTTAGTTTAAACGGACCGAGGCGGCCTTCCGCAACGGGAGGGCCTGTTGAAGACTTGTGGGAGGAGCTGTTGATGACGCCAGACTTTACATTTGATGGCACCACAAATTTGAGTTTTGGCACTTTAGTTTTCGGATTTTGTTCATTTTTACTTGTATTTCTAGACTGTCTTAGACCATAAGAATAAAATGTATGAATTTTGAAAATAGGGGGAATTCCATTTTAAGGAAAAATGCTGGAAACCACTAAACAGAATCCAGTTGCCATGCAGTGTTATATTTATGCTATAATTGTCCACCAGAGACAATAAAAGCCGTTTCACCTCGAATCTGAAAAGTCCTTTAAAGTTTGGGACATATCACAGGGGAAATATGTAATACTATTTATACTGTAGTGACAGATTTGTTCATTTTGACAGTTAAATTGAAGACAAAGTATGTGAAATGATAAAGAAAATGTTTGTCACTATCTATCTTCATATCGTCCCTCTGCAGGAGAAGCCAGAGCCTGGGCGTGCCAACATCTATCAGTCAGTGATTGTCAACAGCTCCAAAGAGATGATGTCTCTCAGCGACTTCCCTCCTCCAGCTGAGCTCCCCAACAACATGCACCACTCTCAGGTGCTGCTGTATTTTCGCCTCTACGCTCAGGCTTTCAAACTGCTGGAGCACATACACTTTGAGGTCAGTGGCTTTACGGACTGGTGGTATTGTGTCTGTATGAAGTTAAAGGGACAGTTCACTCCAAAATCATAAACACATATTTTCCCTCTTCCCTGTCGTGCTATTTATCAGTCTAGATTGTTTTGATGTGAGTTGATCTGTGTTGGGAATTATCAGCCATGGCAATGTCTGCTTTCTTTTACATATAATGGAACTGGATGGCACTCGGTTTGTGGTGCTCAAAGTTGCAAAAATATACATTTAAAACTCAGCAGTGATGTCTCTTTCCAGAAATCACGACCTGGTTACTCAAGATAGTGTGTGTGTGTGTGTGTGTGTGTGTGTGTGTGTGTGTGTGTGTGTGTGTGTGTGTGTGTGTGTGTGTGTGTGTGTGTGTGTGTGTCACAGACTAGCGTGGTCAGTGTGAGGCAGACCCTGGATTTTGAGGTGACAGGCCAGTGGGAGGTGGAGACACAGAGGAGAGACGGTCAGAGGAAGACTCATGTTTTTGATGCAGTGATGGTTTGTACCGGACACTTCACCCGGCCTCACCTGCCTCTCAGAGACTTCCCAGGTACCAGGAGTCATTTTCTTGTGTCATATTATGTCACTCAAGATCCCCCACTGCATTTGACAGAGACACAGTGCAGCTGCTAATCCAACTATTAGAGAGCTATGAAAATAATTAACTTTTTTTTTCATCTCAGGTATTGAGAGCTTTGAAGGCAGATATTTCCACAGCTGGGATTATCGCAACGCTGAGGGTCTGCAGGGGAAACGAGTGGTGGTGATAGGGATTGGAAACAGTGGAGGTGATATTGCTGTGGATGCCAGTAGAGTTGCTGAGGAGGTACAATATTCAACTACATTTATGTATTTGGCTTTATTCTTTTAAAAAACAACAACGTGACGCTTAAACGTTTTCAAACCTGAGCACATGAATCTTAACCCTCTGTGCTCTCCTGACCTGCAGGTGTACCTCAGCACCAGGAGCGGAGCGTGGGTTGTCGGTCGTTTGGGACCACGAGGGATCCCAAATGACCTTATTGGGACTTCACGAATGGATATGATGATGTACAAGCTCTTCCCCTCGTGGGTCAACAGGATGGTGGAGAAGGGGCTGGAAAAGGCTTTGGATCACAGACTATATGGGCTGAAACCAAAAAATGGGTAACGGACAAGATACTTGAGATGAACATCTTTATCTTATTGTGTGGTCAGAGAGTGATTATTTTTAAGCATACATATCAAAGTCCACTCTATATTCATACACTCATAATACACTGGCAGAGCTGACAACATACAGATGATTTTGCAGGTTAAAAATGTTCATTTTTCTTCATATTTCGTCCTTAGAAATGGCAACGAAAAAGACTTAAACACAATGTGATTCATGTCAAAAAGTATAATTTCCAGTTGTGTTATGCAACCACTTTTTAATTCTAGCACCACACTGGGCATCACACTCAAAAAAGTCCCATCACATATATGTTGTGCATCAGTGAAACATTTGGCCTCATGGTGGTGCTAGAGGAACCAAAGTGTTTAGAAAGCAGGTTTAAATGCCTAAATTAAAATCTATTTGTAATAAGAAGGTGTGAGCCTGAGATGGGCAAGATGTAAATTCTCCATTTAATGCATGTAGAGGTCCTGTGTGTGCAGGTGTGTGTGTGTATTTCAGGCCTGTGAGAATGAAAGAATGAATGAAAAATTAAATTTCCCCTCGAGGATTACTAAAGTATATCTTCTTCTTACTGTACGCTGAGTGTGTTTTGTGTCCTCATACACTGCCCTATCACAGCCCTGTTGTCCTTTATCCAGGTTTTTTGAACGGATCCCTGTTGTGAATGACGACCTGCCCGGTCGGATCATCTCAGGTCGTGTTCAGGTGAAACCAAATGTGAAGGAGTTCCATGAGTCCAGCGTGGTCTTTGTCGATGGGAGCATCATAGACAAGGTGTGTATTAGTACAGTTCTTAGACTGTGTACCTGATCTTAATCATAATATGAATATAATATTGTTGCATTTAGTACTGTGTAGGGTTGCAGCGATATACTGGTTTTAAAGTACAGTATACCATGATGTAAAAATGTGTGGTTTTACCATGAAGAAATGCTAATAATAACTTTTTCATTCCTTTAAGGATCATTCTCACTGTTAATAATGTAAATTCTGTATTACAGTGAATCCATGAGACAGTTGTCATAACATGAAAATCTCAAAATGTTGCAACCCTAGTGATTCTCTTTCCTTTTTGTTTTCTGCACACATTAAGTAGAAGTCCATCTAATAGTTGTTTTGTGTGTGTGTGTGTGTGTGTGTGTGTGTGTGTGTGTGTGTGTGTGTGTCACAGGTGGATGTAGTGGTGTTTGCCACAGGCTACAACTACAGCTTCCCCTTCCTGCCTCCAGCTCTGCAGGCTAAATCTGGATACAGGCTGCGTCTCTACAAGCACGTGTTCCCTCCTGCACTGACCCAGCCTACGCTGGCTGTGGTGGGCTTCATCCACGCTCTCGGGGCAATAAACCCTTTGGCTGAGTTACAAGCTCGCTGGGCCACAAGAGTGTTTAAAGGTAAAGCACAGCACTTTAACTTAAAGTTTCACGCTTAGTTTATCATAAAGTGAGTGATTTTTAAGTATGTTTTACTGACCTGTTAAAGAGGGGCCTCAGTCTCCAGGACCAAAACAGACCCTTAGAGTAAGACAAAATTAAATAATTTTAATTGCATGTATTTTAAGTTAACTGATGTTTTTTTTTGTCATGCAGGCTTATCGACCCTCCCCTCAGAGGAGACCATGGTGAAGGAAATTGAAAAGGACTCAGTGACGATGCATCAGAAGTAAGAATAAGTGTGAAACTGAGTTGCAGATCCATGTAAAGATGTTGAGATTATAACACACAATCCATTCTAATGTTGCACGTACAATCCACTCAGGCTGCAATTAATAAATTAATTTAATTATTGATAACATCAGACCAAGAAAAGCAGCAGGACATCTACTTTGAGAACCTGGAACCATTTTTGCCTGAAAATGACAATTAATTAATTATCAAAACAGTTGGCGAGTAATTATCTTTTGATCAACCAATCAAATTGTTGTTGCAGCTCAACAGTCCAAACACACTTTTATACAAAACTCTGTTTGGTCTGATTCCCCTACATCTGGTTATTCTGTCACACAGTTAATCTGTTTCTAATAACGCCTGAGTTGCCTCATCACATCCTGAAATTGCTACGTTTCTGATTTATTTTTCTATTTTGAAATTGGTGTGGTCTGTTGGTGACAAAATCAATTGCCAGGTTTCAACCTGTAGATGGCTGTCAGTACGCATAGTTATAACACAATATGTAGAATTCAAATATTTTGCACTCAAATGTCAAGATTTGGACCAACAACCTTATTATTACATATTGATATTCAACTGAAGTGTTGGGGGTTTAGTTGCTCTTTTAATCCTTTATTAAAACAACATGTTTTGCTTGTGTGTTTGTTTGTTGTTGTTTTTTGAACATTTATTAGAACAAGTTCCTTGACAGAGTTTCACACATTATGACAAGTATCAATACTCATATTGGTATCAAACTGACAAAATACAAGGACAATCAAATAGCAAAGAGGTGAAAGAATATTCTTTGTAGGTCTAATTAGTACATCTAACCCCGTTGAACAGAGACAGTATTCTCACCTTTCCAAAATAAACAAATAAACAAAAGAAGAAGAACGTCATCCGCGAACAGTGAAATTTTATGCATCTCGCTTCCCTCATCCACTATTCCCTCAATCTGATCATTTCCCCTTATTAACTCAGCAAGCGGTTCGATACACAGTGCAAACAAAACAGGAGAGACCGGGTTTCCTTGCCTAACACCTTTTTTAAGATCCAAAAATTTTGAGCAGTACCCATTAACCCTAACCCTTGATACTGGATCTTTATTCAGGGTATTAATCCATCTTATAAATGTCAAATTGAATCCCATTTGTTCCATAGTATAATTCAAATATGACCAGTCCACCCTGTCAAATGCCCTCTCAGCATCAAGACTGAGAAGCATTGACGGGTGGGCAGAATGCCTTGCTACTGATTGTACATTTAAAGCTCTTCTTATATTGTTTGCTCCCTGACGACCCGGTATAAAACCGGTCTGGTCAGGGTTAATCAATTTACCTAAGTATTTCTGCATCCTATTCGCCAATATGGCACTGATAATTCTTGCATCATTCCCCAGCAAGCTGATTGGCCTATAGGCACCACAGTCCAGTGGGTCTTTCCCCTCCTTATGTAAAACTGTTATTATGGCCTCTGACCAGCTCTTTCTTGGGTCATTTTCCTGTAAAGCGTTATTAAAGACCTGACAAAGTTTTGGCACAAGCTCCTCCATAAAGGCCTTATAAAGTGTGTTTGTTTTTATAATGTTTTTTGTCTTCCTCTCTGTCAGATATATGTGCTCAGAGCTGAACCCTCTCCAGGTGGACTACACCCCCTACCAGGACTTTCTGGCAGAGCAGATAGGGGTCCGACCAAACCTACTTTGGCTCTTCCTGAAGGACCCCAGACTGGCGCTGCAGGTTTTGCTGGGTCCCTGTACTTCTTATCAGTACCGTCTGACTGGACCGGGTCAGTGGGCCGGAGCCCGTCAGGCCATTCTCACTCAGTGGGAGCGGGTGTTTCAGCCATTCAGGACCAGAGTGGTACCAAACCCAGAGACCAGACGCTCCTTCAGACCAAGTGTGATGTTTTTCTTCTCAGGTGCTGCTCTGCTGTGCTGCCTTTGCTACAACAAACACTCCATTTCCTCTTTCTTCCCTCTTCCTGCATTCTTCAGATCTCCTCAGTGAGCTTAATGATAACATGATGACGGAGGCAGCAGGGAAGCAGCACACTACTGTACACCACTCTCTATCTCTAAGTGCTGAAGGCACACTGCACTAATTTGACAATTAGAAATAAAGTGTTTATTATTTTTATAATTAGCTTTCTGGCCACCCACTGAGGGTCTGTACAAACCCAGCCCAGTCGCCAGAATAAAATGCTGGCATTGTGCATTTCTGCAAATCACAGATATGTCACATTTGTGCGTTTCATATCATATAAACAATTCTCAAGTGACGTAGATTGCATGTATATGAGCTTTCTCATTAGGTAGAGGAGGGGATGGTGGATGGCTTGATGCTTAGGTAAGATGGCTGCCAACAGCTGACAGCAGCAGACCAGTATTGGAGACCAACAAAAAAGGGTGTTTTTTCAAATAGAGCTCGGTAAATATCCAGCCACATTTGTAGCGTCCAAATCGAGTATTTTTTAGCGAGAGTTCTGAACATGTCACACTGCGTTTGTAGCAACCAAACTGAGTATTTTTAACAAGAGTTCACTGTGTTTCTAGAGAGGGAACCAGGTATTTTTTGACTTAAGTTAAGGTCGTGTCCAGCTGTATTTGGAGTGACAAACGTTTGCCATGTTTGTAGCAACAAAATCAGGTATTTTCTCACAAGCGTTTGAGGTATTTGTAGCAACCGAACTGGATATTTGGGACATGTCCAGCCATGGGACCATGGCATGCCATGTTTGTGGCAACCAAACCAGGTATTTTAAGTGAAAACATGTTTTCCCAATCCTAGCCGGGTGTTTCTGTGCCTGAACCTAACTACACATCAACCACAGTGTTGTCACAACATCAAATTAAAGATGTAACAGGTTTGCAGAACCATAGACCTACAATGCCAGCATTTATTCTGCCTATGGAGTTGAAGAAACACGATGTAACTTTGACAGCTGTACATTTGAAATCATTCTGCAGAATTAATCTGTCTACCGGTGACGTGTGACGGTATATGTGAAGACATTTTAGTCTTTCCTGCTAATGTTATTGTTATCAGACCCATTGACTCAATGTTGGGTTTCATGCTAGTTGATTTTGGCCTACAGGAAAGCCTTCCTGAGAGGCTTCATGTGATTGCAGGAACGTTTTAATATGATAAGGAATTGACCTGAATGTGCAGAAACAAACTAATAAACTGGATAAAATGGATGTCATGCTAAAAGAAGTCTTCCACAAACTTTCAGTTTCAGTTTTAAGCCATTCATGTTAGAAATGAAACAAAAATGGTATATTGTTGCAGTGATTTACCCTTATCATTTTGCCTTGGAAAATCTGATTCTACACAATAAAATGCAAAAAAAATGCAAGGAATATTTACACAGCATCATTGCAATGACTTCAAATATATTGTGAATTGTTGCTATTAGCCTAAATATGAGGAAATAGCCATGTCATATTATAACTGAGAATTAGCCATGACTGGGTGTCCAAGAAATCCCTTTTTATTTCAACACCGCTGCTGGAATACACTGCATTTTTAGACTTTTACCTGTTATGTCAGATTAAAATCGGTTGATCTTTCACCTGGTCTGCAGAACTGAATAAACCCGACTGGGCGATAAGCTATCGTCAATCTTTCCAAATAAGATGGGCACAAGGACAAAGCAGGTATTTGCTCCCTTTTACCCCTTTTCCATCAAAGTTAGCACATGTACGCAAGTTTTTTAAACACAAGTAAACCTGCTAAAAAAGGCTTTAGACTCCTTTCCCATTGGCAGCAAACCAGAGCTGTGGACAAGGCTCTGCAGCAGGTTAATATGCCTTTCTGTGTGGAGTTGAATTTTTTTTTTTGTTGTTGTTTTTTGTGGTGTGTCACGTTTGACGTCACAGACACTCCAGTGAACCTGTTAGTGAACAGTAGAAAGCAACATGGAGGCTTGTGAAAACTTTGCAGTGGTTACTTATTTTTATATATCTCTTACTTATTTAGTCTCTCTTTCAAACCGGAGTTTCCATTATTGCCGATCAGAGCAGGAGCTTAAGAGTCATTTGAACTGGGTTTGAATGCTGATTGTAATTTTCCCATTGCATAAAAAAGCCAGATGTTAGCGTGTGTTAGCAAATTTCTTGTGCAGTGGAAAAGGGGCTTTAGAGTATTGTACAAACAGTTCTACAAAGTTCTAATTCAGTAAAGATGCTAATTTTTTGTGCAAATCTTCTAGATTGGATATGCGACTTCTATAATAACTTTGTATTTTTGTTTAGCGTTTAAGTGTATCATTAGAATATAAACTAAGCAAAAAAAGTGAGAAAATTTGTGTTGAATTATTTCTTTGTTGTAACAATGCTTCTTGGCAATAAATCATATGCCGGTGGAAAGCCTGTTTATTTCCCTTTTAAATGGTGCGACATTTGTAAGGAACATGCATTTGTGGGATGAGCAGCAGAGCTGAGTGTGTAGAATGCGCCCATGAAATTTTCTTCAGGCTTCAATCATCCAATCCACCAAACAAGAGTCAACAGCAAAAAAAAAAAAAAAAAGCTGTTTGGCACTGGCAGAGAAGACTTGGCAAGTATTTCATGGATGCAACCCACATACTCAGCTCTGCTGCTCATCCCATCAATGCATGTTCCTTACAAATGTGGCACCATTTAAAGCAACTCTTACCTTTCATTTCACACAGCACTTAGAGAAAATCTGAACATCCACAACTCCACCTCCCTCCAAAGGCCTACCTGAAGCTGCATCAGTCTTCGCCATCGCTCGAAAGCAGAGCCGATGTTGACCTGAGTTTTGGCTCTTGCAGCATCGAGTTTTCTCCTAGTGTTAGCTTTTTCTGCAATATTCTTTCTTTTGCCAACTGATTTCCCTGTTGGAGCGGCTGGAGGTGGAGGCGGTGGTCCACATTTGTCTGCCATTGTTACAGAGAAAAGTTTATATGCACAAGCGTCGCTGTTACTAGCCTATTTGTTGTCTCACAGACGTTACATTGGAGGCCTCCACGTGGGGAAGACAGACAGGATGCTCGACCAATCATTGCACGCGGTCCAAATGCGCAATTGGTGGGAGTTTTCTGAGAATGGTACAGTTATGAGTTTTTATCTCTGGTGGAATTCACTTACATTTTAGTGTGCCATCAGCTTATTAATTGCATTTTAACATAAACAAAGAAAAGCGTAAAATTTCCAGAAAGGTAAGTGTCGCTTTTAAAGGGAAATAAACAGGCCTTCCAAGGGTATAAGATTTATTGCAAGAAGCATTGCAGGAACAGCCTCCTAGTTTACTGGGTGATGGATTCAGGGGCCAAAGTCATATGCTGATGCGTGTTCCTGTGCATCAATACACACATGGTCCAAGGTGTTGGGCTGTAAGTGTGGCTATAGGTGCACTATCACATTCCTGTTTGTATAGATGTCAAGGTGCTCTGACGGTGCCTGCTCACCTTTATCTACTATGACATCATGGCACATGGTTCAAGATAGAGATGTATTGATTGACAGTGGTTGGCGGACAGAGGGTTTTTAGCTCACATTATGTGTTTTAAAATCAAACCTAGGCCTACTCAGATTCATCATGATGTGGGCCCCAAGGTTGTTTGTCTCCCATAAGCTGCTTTTATGAGTCGTGGGGCCACTCAGATCCATTATGATATAGAGCCCTGACACTATGGCACAGCCATCAAGGGCGCTGTGTGTTTGCTTTTGCTCCAGTTCAATAACCCTGACTCTGCACTGCCTCTGTCAGGGGTCGTTTGGGGATACAGATTGTGCATAGTGTCTTTATTCTCACTCCGCCCACTGCTCAGATACACCCAGCACGGAAAAGTCGTTTCCTCATCCGGATCCAAGAAGGTAGGAAATCGTGGGCTACGTGCCGAAACATACCATTGTAAGTTTTTAGTGCATTTTTGTCAAGATTTTTGTAAAAAATAATAATAATAATAATAATGCGGTTAAACTTTTAACTTCTGTATTTTGAGATTGTTGTCACCGCCTTTGCAGAGTCACAGTAAACAAGACGTTCAAGTCGAGTTGCGAAAGCAGAGTTGGTGTCTGAGTCATTGCATTGCTTGTAATTTAACATATGTAAAACGTGTAGCTACACATTAACGCGTGATGAACTTTGATCGTGGTTGCGCAACGTTTAGATAAACCAGTTAAAACTGAAGCAGAAGGCGGGCTGGTGATCACAGGGTCCTAACAGATAAATGTTGCAGATCTCGTTTTACTACACTGTACATGCATTGCCATTTCTGTGATTTCAGCCAGACTGTTGTAAGTATCCGACTCAGCAGAGTAAAGAAGGGGACAGAGCTCTGTGTTCTGGTGCTGTTTGCAGATCTTGTGTTATTTACAGTGAAAACATTTGTTTCAGCTGAAATATGACTCGTCGTGTGGCAGTGGTCGGAGGAGGAAGTTCAGGATTGGCCTGCATCAAGTGCTGCCTGGATGAGGGGCTGGAGCCAGTCTGCTTTGAGAGCAGCGATGACATTGGTGGTCTGTGGAGGTTTAAGGTGGGTCACACTGCACACTGGTTGGTTTCATTTTAGTACACAGTATATTGAGTAAATCATATCTAGGCAGTAATTATAATATATGTTGAGGGACGCAAATGCCACTCCCTTTGGCCATGTTTCTTCAGCCACATTTGTTTTTCAGAGAGTTTGCCATCTTTGTAAAGAGCAAACTGAGGATATGTCACGCTGTGTTTGTAGCAACCAGCAGGCCAGCCATTAGGAAATATGGGCAGAGGGACATTTTCTAAAGTTTGCCCCTATTTTGTGTGTGCAAAATTGTGTACATAATAATTATGCACAATGTTTTACCTCCTGCAATTATAATCCATTTAATCATATTTATATAAACACAAAATCAAACATGAAAGTACTGCAAGGTTGCTTTGGTTGCTTGTCATTACTAACAGAAAAAAACCAACTTGTTGCTACAATCAAGACTGGACATGTCCCACACTGCATAAAAAAGGCCCAGCTTGGTTGCTGCAAACACGGCAAATTCATGTTAAAAAATAACCCCAAACACAGCTGGACATGTCCCGAACTCTTGTTGATAATACCCAGTTTGGCTGCCATAAACATGGCAAGCTCTCATTAAAAATACTTGCTTTTGTCACTACTAAAACAGCTGGACATGTCCTCAACTTTAGTCAAACAACACCCATTTCCCCCACACTGTGAACTCTCGTTAAAAAATACCTGGTCTGGTTGCCCAGCCTGTCGTCAGGGAAGTCAAAGGGTACAGATGACCCTGCGCTGAGGTCAAACGTCTATGGTTGACCCTTCAAACGTATCAAGTGCAACAAGTTACTTATATCACTGACAGTACAAGTTATATGTATTTACATGATAATCAAAAGTATTTGAATCATTAAAACTTGCTGTGCAGCCTCAGTCATATGCTGGCACTCAGCCATCAAAACTTTGAGAACCCATGATCTAAGATTTTTGTCTCAAAATGCTTGAAAAACTCAGTTTCACTGTTGAGTTTATAAAAATTCACACAGGTCACATAAGGTGTAGATTGAAAATGGTCGACCCCAATGTTAAACAGGTGATCACGGCCTTGTGTTATATTGCAGGAGAATCCAGAGCCAGACAGAGCGAGCATTTACCACTCTGTCATCATCAACACCTCCAAGGAGATGATGTGTTTCAGTGACTTTCCCATCCCTGGTCACTTCCCAAACTACATGCATAACTCCCTCATCATGGACTACTTTCGGATGTATGCTGAGCACTTCCAGCTCACCAAGCACATACGCTTCAATGTAAGGATGCTTCACTGACTTCCTGAAAGGATGCAACATTCTCAGCTGAGTTGTAAATGTAAAATAGTGTTTAGTGCAGCACAACAAATGGTTACTACTCACCTCAGAGTCTGTTAGCTTTTCTGTTATAAGTTAACTGTTAACTGTTTGTGCCTCTCTGTTCAGACCAGAGTCTTGCAGATGAAGCAGAGATCAGATTTTTCTCATTCAGGCCAGTGGGACGTTGAAACCGAGAACAAGGACGGCAAAAAGGAGAGACACATTTTCGATGCGGTGATGATCTGTATTGGACATCACTGCCAGCCCAACCTGCCACTGCATGACTTCCCAGGTACCATTAACAGCCTATAAATATCCTTCACAAAGAGGATATTATGTCAAAGTTAACCATTGACACAGTCTAATCTAGCCTGTAACGGCAACTCTGTACAGTGTGGTTATGTAACATGATATCAACAGAAAGCAGCTCCACCCAGAGAGAATAATGTTGTCGGTGAAATGTCATCAACTCTGACCTGAATTATATTTTTATAACAGTGTCAGATACAGATCACGAGGCTCTTTGTCCAGCAGTCACAAGTCTTTGTCTTTGTTTCTCCCAGGCATTGACACCTTCAGTGGAAAGTACTTCCACAGCAGAGACTACAAGACTCCTGAGGAGTGGAGGGATAAAAAGGTTGTAGTGATTGGGATAGGAAACTCTGGAGGAGACATAGCAGTGGAGCTGAGCAGAGTCACCAAGCAGGTCAGGATGACATAGTTACATATGGTGAAACTGGTGAATAGTCACTTCATTGTTTTCTTGTATTCTGTCATTCATGTCAGTCAAGAAAACATTTTAATTCACCATCTTGACCGCTCAGATGAATTCATTCAACCTTTATTTATTCTCAAAGAATCATTTAAGGCTTGCCCTCATTTTCAGTGATTTCGAGAGTACAAAAAGAAGAAGAATATGCAGATAAACAGAACAATAAAAAGACAGTAACAACACAATTTAAAAACAGTTACATTCAAAGACAGAGTATTTATGTACCACAGTTTTAAACGGACCCACTGGAAAGAGTGTCTGTAGTTTTAACGTTTGTTGTAAAGTGTTCCATGTGAATGCAGCAGACAAACCAAAGGCAGTTTTACCAAATGAAGTGTTAGTCCATGGTACTCGGAGCATGAGCCAGTTGCT
Source organism: Epinephelus awoara (assembly GCA_035609425.1). NCBI lineage: Eukaryota > Metazoa > Chordata > Actinopteri > Perciformes > Serranidae > Epinephelus > Epinephelus awoara. The sequence goes on along the minus strand of CM069303.1, from coordinate 39,375,984 downwards.
AGAGCGTGTTGAGTAGTGATTGTGAGACGTATTTAGTAAGGAGGTAATATATGATGGCATCTTGCCAGTTAAAGCTCTATAAATGAATATGAACCAGTGTCCTTCACGTCTCACAGTTACAGGAGCCCAGCCCACCTTTTCATATAAAATACAGTGATGAGTGGAGTAACTGTCACCAGTAATGAATCTGAGGGCAGAGTGATAAACGGAATTTAGAGGAGCAAACGTGGAGGCAGAGGCATTCCTATAAACAACATCACCATAATCTAAAACAGATGGAAAAAAATTGCGTTAATGATCCGTTTTCTGCAAAACATCAGAAAATTTGTTTTGTTCCTGTACAGGAAACCAAGTTTTTGTCTTAGTTTGTTTGTCACAGAATCAATGTGGGATTTGAATTTGAGTTTGTGATCTAACCAGATACCAAGATATTTGTATTCAGAGACTCTTTACATACTGTGTTCTGTCACAGTGGTGATATTTATGCTATGGTCATCAATATCTGCAACTCTAGAAAATAACATGTATTTGATCTTATTTGGATTGAAAACCAGTTTCAAGTGAAACAGAGTATGTTGTAATTGACCAAAAGCTTGCTGAAGGGTTTGAATAGCTGAAAGTGCCGTGTTAGCCGAGCAGTACAGAACTGTATCATCAGCATAAAGATGGACGTTACAATTTGTGATGGTGGATGCAATATTATTGATATATATTGTAAATAAAACAGGACCCAGTATTGAACCTTGAGGGACTCCTTTTGACAATGTCAGGTAATTAGAACGATTATTACTTAAGACAACACATTGCTGCCTCTGTGACAGGAAGTCCTGGAACCATTTGCAAGACTCAGAATTAAAACCAACTTCACTTAACCTCTGAAGGAGCAAAGAATGGTCAACGGTTAATACAGTTTTACAGTAGAATCCAGAAGCTCAAATAACATGAGCAGTCAGACAATAACATAACGTGTCTAATAAATCCACAGTTCAGCCAGAAACCAAATACTCTGAGAGTTAAATTGAAGATGAACCATAAAAATAGAATGAGAGTAGGAAGGACGTTGAACTGAATGCTGTGGTCATTTGACGAGTGCAGAAGAAAAAGGGAGTTGGTTGTTATGAAACACACGTCTGTGGGGCTGTGCAGTGTGTCACAATCACTAGTTTGAGAACTCCACTTTGACCTATTCTTACACCTGTTTTCCTTACTAAACAGATAAAGCACAACCGTATGCTTGGGCTGGTGATTTGGTTTTGATCCGATACCGAGTAATACAGGGCCAGAATCGTCGATACCAATACACTACTTTATATTATTAAAAGTGTGTCATGATTTATGAGGCGAATGATCAATCTCCTTAAGTCACAGCTAATGTTGACCAGTTACAGTTTGAAAATGTAACATTAACCAGTTTTGAAGATCTGGGTTGACATAAATATTATTTTCACTATAGACTAGAATATACCTGAATATTCCTTTTATGAGCCTCTTTGAACAGACTCAGCCAGTAAACTCTGTCTCTGTGTCAGAGGTCTGGACACTGAGACATCTCCCTCCCTCTCCCTTCGTTTGGGTTGCAGCTCCAAGTTCTCTGTCTCGTGTTTTTTTCTTCTTTCATTAAGAGGAAAAAGCAGCTATTACGTGGCGGATTAAACTAATCAGGCTCCGACATTCTTTCGCACTAAACGTCCGTGGACAGCTACGGTCACACAGATAGTAGATCTGAGGGTCCACGTCAGCCCCCAGCAGTAAACAGGAGGGCTGTCGTGGGCTAACCGTCGTCCTACTGCCGACATCGGGTGAAAGTGAAACTAAGAAAGACACTGCTGGGTCTGGGGTATGTTGTTCGATTGCAGACAACACAAAAGCAGTGCAGAAGTATATGCACTAAATGTGTTCACGACAACGGGGCGTTGTTTGCACAGACAATTTTACTCTTGAAATGCAAATAGGTATGATGCAGAGGAGACAAACTAATCCCTGTTTCGCTGTCGATTCTATTGATGTCAGGATTGAGCTTCAAAACGAAAACGTAGTATCGAGGGTATCGATCTGCCACCCCTACCATACACCAATCCAAGTCTCTCTTTTTTAACCAAACTATAAGGTTTGTTCTATTGCCTTGTTAACTCATCGTAAAACACACGTCATTCAAACTCAACCAAACCCATCTTAGTGTGTCCTTTTAGTCATCTAGTTATTTATTCCATTGATCCAACAATCACCAACTCTGACTAGGTCGAAAAAAGTTAGATGTGAAATTGTGCTGATCTGCACGCTGTTTAATTCCCCTTGCTCTCAGCTGTCTACTGATTTTTTAGAAACACCTGCAGTACATCAAGTTTTAACTAACATGCCACTAATGGCAACAAAAGAAATAACAGTTACACTAACAGTTTGATGGATTGCTCCTTTTAAAAAGTTCTACTTCATTGCTTGTTTAGTCGTCACACCAAATCCTTACCCCAGTAGTTCTAGGGTGCGTTTCAGATCATTTTCTTTTTACTTACAGTAGGTATGTAAAGCTGCCTTTACAAAGTACATGCTGTTGCATGCAGTATGCACACAATCAGGACATACTACTTCCTTATTGTGCCCTGAACTCTGACCCTTTTGTTCATTCATCCGCTACTTTGGAGATAAAACAAAACACCATTCATCGAGCTCGCCAGAGATGGAGATCAACCCAGAGAGCTCTGCTGTTGTTATTTTGTGCGCAGTTGAAACTTCAAAGTTGCAGACATTGTAGATTCTAACATATTCACCACAGTAAAATTACATTTACATTCCTGTTAAGTTTTCTTTCATTTGTTGTTGTGGGTTATCTTCATGATTACTCTGTTCAGCTTAAACATTTAATATTCCTGTTATTACTGTTCCATTGGTCATCAGTTAATTGAATGCGCTGTCATCTGTCATTGCAGTTTAAATGTGATGTATCTTGCACTGCGCAGAGGACTGTGGGTCAGAATAACCAGAAAAGCATGCTGGCTTGGATCCTGCCAAATATGACCAGATGCAGTAGAATATCCTGGTATTTTTGGGATACTGCATTTGACATACAATGTATTGGGACATAGTGATGCACCCAATATAGAGTAACAGTGAATATAATGTGCTACACACACATACAATGACAGTAAATGTAGTAAAATTATGCTGATGATGTATTCTGCAAGATATAAAAGACATTTTGGGTTATGTCACAGGTAACAGAGCCACAGACTGTAGTGAAATAATGCCCCAATTAAATGCATTTTACAGATACAACCTATAAGTTTGAGTCCAACTTATAAATATGCTATTTCTACATTACAGTAAAACTTTGCAAACTGTATTTCTCATGTACCAGCGTGATGACTGACTGTCATGTCTTCTCTTCATAGCTTTACCTGAGCACGCGAAGGGGAGCCTGGATTGTAAATCGAGTTGGGGACAACGGGCTGCCTTTGGATCTGCATTTAAACAGGGTGACAGATTTTGTGCGGAAAATCCTTCCCTTTGGTGTTTTCTGTGGTTTAGCAGAGAGACTGCTCAACCAAAGATTTGATCACGCTCTGTACAATCTGAAGCCAAAGCACAGGTACTGTATTTGCATCTCTGTTTTTTTTTATCTATCTAAACAAGCTATAGCACAGCTTGACCCTGCACACGGCAGACTCTCTGATTTTGTTCACACAACACATTAATCCAGATGAGGATACCACTGTTAGCCAGAATAGCTAATAATAGTGGGAAATGCGAAGAGACACAAAATAACTACAAGATACAAAACAACAAAGAGATGCAAAATGACAACACAAAATGAGGCTGCCCAGGGGCCCATTGTCTGATAATCCACTCCTGCCTAGACAATGGATGTGAACAACTATGCTGCCCCCTCATCGGTGTCATTTATAGTATAAAATATAGTATCAAGTCCTTCTAAATTGTATCTTGTCTGGTCCACGACCACAACCTATTCTCACATGATACAAGTTATTACACGCTGAAACACTGCATAACACTTCTTACCATCCAAACCTACACAGACTTCACATCATCTTCCAAACAAGTTTCACCATTCTCTTTTTGTCCTGCACACTTATTGGTCTCACAGCACCATACATGACATAGATAATTTATACCTGTGTTCTATTGCAGAAATAATTGTAGCTATAATATATATATATATATATATACAAAACCTAAGCATAATCCACTTCTGTACACTCTTTCAAATGTTAATAATATTAGAGCCTATATAATATCATCATGTCACCACTGGTGCATTAGACCACTGGTTCCCAACTTGGGTGTCCAGACCCCCATGAGGGCTCTCCAAAGCTTCAGGGGGGGATGGCAAGGCGTTCTTGGTTTTAATTCTATTCAAATAAACACAAGAAGTTTGTGCTCTAGAGAAAGGATCAGCGCTCCGTGAATAACCTCCTAAGCCCTATGATAAGCTATTATGGCAAAGCTTAACTATACAGACCAGTGAGCAGTGATAACTAACATGTCTTTGGGGTCATCAGGTGGGAACCTCCTTTCACCAGTGTTTCGTCTAGTTGGTCCCACGACACCTCCAGGAGGCTAGACAGTGACCTCTGGCGTCCCAGAGACACTCCCCTAATGCCAGGTCTCACTGCTCCCCGCACCAACACAACAACCTCCTTTACCTTACTGACACATGGCTTTCTCAGCCCAAACAGCACTGCCACCTTCAACCAAACTCAGGCTCCGTACATGCGAGCTCCAGGTAGAGACAGTGCTGATACTACCTTTCCTAGCACATTTACCATACTCTATTTCACATGCTACATAGCATAACTCCAATATAAGCTAAAGTTAAAGGAGATAAATAAATTTACAGGATCAGCAAACACACTCACCTTGCAGCATGTTCTCAAACAAAAGGGATTCAAATAGGCCACTTCCACACTTAAATAACTCGCCTCTTCCTGGATTTTCTCCTGAGAGTAAGTGGATCATCTCCAGCTGATCTCAAGGAGTTATGTACCCTGCTAAGGGGTGTAAAAAACATTTATTATTATTCAAGAGATAAAAATCTCTGAGGAAGAGGGCACAGTGAAGACTATATTCAGCTGTGTTCACAGAGTCCTCCCTCTCTGCTGTACAGCCTCGTCCTGCATGGGAAAAGTGCACAGTTAAAACAGCCAAAGAGCTAATAGAACAAAGGCCATTTTGTCAGATGGAATATTAATAATAATGCACTCAAGGGCACCTTACAAGACAATTAAAAACAAGTAGCAATGTATAACTGTTAAAAATTAAAAAAAAAAAAAACAATGCATGATGCAGATGAAGAATTGTATAAAAAGTTCTGTAATATGTCAGAAAAACTCATCTCTACATATTGACAGTAAATAATCTGCTTACAGTCGAGACAAACTGGCTTATTTACACAAACGTCCTGTAGTTATTGTGTTCACTATTTGTACTGTTGTATTGTACAGTTTATCAGTTGGTTCTGTCCTGTTGTTGCTATGCATTGAATATAATGTGAAGTAAGGAAAAAGGTTGAGCACTACTTTTGTTAGTCTCTTGGTCCTATTTTAATGATTGCAGTATTTATCAATTTAAAGTAACATTACTAATCAATATGAACATATATCTCAGGTTGTTCAGCCAACATCCCACAATTAATGATGAGCTTCCCAACCGCATCCTGTCTGGAACAGTTCAGGTGAAACCCAACATCCGCAGGTTTCAGGGGTCCAGTGTGGAGTTTGAAGATGGAAGTGTTGTGGAAGACGTCGACCTGGTGGTAGGTTATTTCTGTATAGCCAACACACTTACACATTTACACTATAGTCTGTTTATTCTTCTGCCTCTGTACACGTTCATAAACAGCAGTGTAGTTGGTCTATAGTGTGTGACTAAGATGAGTCCCGTGTCTTGCAGGTGTTTGCCACAGGTTACAAGTTTTCCTTTCCATTCCTGGCCTCACACGCGGTCTCAGTGTCTGAGAACAAAGCATCTCTGTACAAGTATGTGTTTCCTCCTGAGATGGACCGCCATACTCTGGCCATCATTGGTCTCGTGCAGCCACTGGGAGCCATTATGCCCATCTCTGAGATGCAGGCCAGATGGGCCACACGTGTCTTTAAAGGTAATACAGGCTCTGTAAAAAATGCAACCCTTTATCATCACGCAGTCTTTTTACAGAAGTCTTTAATTTTTAAACAGGCTGCATCAAGCTTCCCTCAGTGGCGTCCATGCTAAAAGATATCGAGTGTAAGAAGGAGACAATGGCCAGAAGGTACTGCAGTGGTTTTACCCAGCTTTGTGATTACTTACATATTTAGGATCTGAAATGCATCAAATCTTGTTACGCACAACATGTTCAGCTTGGGTCTCTTTTCAGGTACGTCACCAGCCAGAGACACACCATCCAGGTTGACTATGTCAACTACATGGATGAGATAGCAGAGCTGGTGGGAGTTCGCCCCAACTTCTTGAAGCTGCTGCTGACTGATCCCAGGCTGGGACTGACTGTGATGCTCGGTCCCAGTACTCCGTATCAGTATCGTCTCAAAGGGCCAGGAAAATGGGCTGAAGCCCGCCAGGCCATCCTCACACAGTGGGAGAGGGTGGCTCAGCCCATGCAGACCAGACCCTGCTGTGATCCCGAACCCAAGAGATCATTTATGTGGCCTCTGATCCTGTCTGCTTCTGCTGTGGGCTTGGCTGCCTACATTAACAGGAGCAACCTTCCAGATTTCCTGCAGGATCCCACTATACTCTTGGACAAGATAAAAGCGTACCTGCCTGCACAGTAATGTGAAATTCATACTCGTTGCTCTCATCATCACGTGTTCGTCTTTTAGCACATTCATTATACATGTTTGCAGTTTCTCCACTAAACTACACCAGCACCTGAAATGCATTTACTAAAATACGCAAGTCAATGATGCCACCTCATGGTGGCTTGAAAGACCGACTGATGCTATACTGTGCCAAACATATATTCAACATATTCCACTGTCTGTCTAATTCTCATTGTAAGCTTTAATTGCAGTATGTAACAATATGGCTTCATTTGCACGACCAGAACATGAGGATAAACTCAACTTATAGGCAATGATGCTGCATTTTAATTTCTTTTTTGGTGTGTTTTTATATTATATCATGTAACTTGCATCGGCCAGATGCTTTCTACAGACTGAAGAATACACTATATTTTTTACATATTTTTTTTTCTTTTTACTAAAAAACTAATGTGAACACTTCATTACATTCCTGGAAGAAGACTAGAGTATCTAAATGCACAGTCCAGGGTTGTATAAATAAAAAGGAGCCCCACCAATAGAGATTGTTCACAAATTAATGTATTTTATTACATCTATTTTACTATTCTTTTCTAAAGCAGTTGAAGCTTTGTTTTTTTAAAAAAAAAAAAAACAACACAGATTGATACAGTAACACAGGTGTAAATCTGGCCCATATTTCCTATGTAATGAATGCTTTCCTTTGATGAATTTTGTTTTGAATACTTTAAATTTTTAAGTGAATAAAAAATAATACCAGGGATTAATAATAATCTTAATTTTGCCGCAGGTAAAATTAAACAAACAGTTACACTCAGGCCAACATATAACACAAAGCACTGCATAATACGCTTGCAGGCTAAATGCGCTTAACAATTGTTTATCAAAGTTTTTGATAAAGACACAGCTCAGAGGAGATCAGTGTTCTGAGATTTGTATAATAAAAAATCAATAAAGTGAAGTTCAAAAGTTGTCTGTGCATGGCTCTCTTTTATGACCGCCAATATCCACCTTGCTTCACCAGTGTGGCGTGCAGAATAATCGTGAAGGCATTATTAGACCAGGAATGTCCCGAGTTAGAGGCTACAGTATGCCGAGCATTGTAATGATATTGAAGTAATCAATCAAACAATTAAACGACTTTGCTTTTATTTTTTAATATAGAAGTGACTGATAAAATAACAAAAAACAATAATTCAATTTCTGATAATGAAATTTTTTTGTGTTTTTTTTTTAATGTTTTTTGCATGCACTGAGAATGGCCGTTGTGCGCCTTGTGAGACCTTGCAGGGTGAAAAAAGTGGCATTTCTGTCATTGTAATGATTTATGATGTGGTTTACTGTGTATGATATGAACCAGTATCTGGTTCACCAGTGCAGCTGGCCAAGCATTTTAATGATGATTACATAAAGTCAGCCCCACCCCCGAATAGGCTTTGGAAAGACATTCTGGGTTATCAATTACAGGAACAAGAGTGCCATTGTCTCCTCTCATGCTATTCAAACTGCATCACATGATAACCAAACTCCCATGAAGGTTTGGACCATGAATTGTTTCATCGGTGAGGTTTAACGCAGGAAACCCTGCTCAGTGCACACTAGCACGAAGGTCTAATTGTGTGTACTTTGGGCCAATTCCAATTCCTATCTTAACCCTCAATCTTAACCCTCAAGCTCAACCCTCAATCTTAGTAGCCCTCAAAACCAAGTGTTAAGGGCTATTTTGTGACTTAGAAATGGGACATCCCTCAAAGGCAAATACCTCTTACGACTGTGGGGGCCAAAACTCTGTCCAGTCTGTCAGTTCAAAGAATAAGAAATATACATCATCAGTAGTCGTCAATAAAAAGATGCAACGATTTTTTTCCCCCCAACACTTTATTTAAATTCTTGTACAAAACAAGCAGTGACAGACATGAACAGAACAAATATGCCAGGGTTAAGAGAAAAGAAAGAGAAATAAGATAAACAAATAAATAAATAAAAAGTTCAGCAGCTCAAACCATTAAATTGTTTACATATTTTCAGAGTCTTTATAGCTCTGGAGTTTGTGGAGTGCTGAATGGTTTCTAAGTATTGCTGCATTTCTTATGAATATAGAATTTCGCTAAGATAATAAATAGATTAATGAAATAGAATTGTTTTTGTTTAGAAATGCTGACATCATAAAATCCAAACAGCACATCTTTGTACAGTAGTGAAAATAAAACATAAATGTTACAATGAATATACTCGACAAAATCTTTCCAAAGAGTGACAGTATAGGGGCAGCAAAACAAATGTGCAGTCACCAAACAATAATCTGCTGCTGTCTGCAGCTGTGTTGATTTCATATTGTAACAGAATGTTTGATCACTCGGGGAACAGTTGTCGTTGTGACTGAGAATTATGTTATGAATATGAACAGTTCACAAGTTACAAATTACTCACTCCCATAGTTTTTTTGGAGCCTGCTTGCTTTTTGTAAACTTGTCTTCATTGGTGCCCTGAAATGAATCAGGGCTTGTGTTTTGTCTGGTGGCCCTGAAATGGAACAGAGATAACAACATTACTTTATTTTATTTTTTTGGCTACCTGTCAGATATTCGCTAAGTTATCAGTTTGGTTTCATGCAGTATTGCAAGTATTATCACAATGAATACTGTAGTCAACATCCAGCAGAGCTAGTGAGGCTGTTTATACGGTCACACAAGTGTTATCTGGTGACTTTCATCCACGTTAACGTTTCACTCTTTGGGTTATAAATTGATATTCAACCAAATAATCTGTACCACAACAACCGACTGAACTTATTCAGCAGAAAGTCACCAGATAATACGATCACTAACGTTAACCTGCAGCTGTAACGTTACCAGCTGCAGACTCTACAGCTACAGGAGATGACACCGTCCGGTCATCTTACAAAAATGTCAATGCAAACATTTCACGTATATTAAAACAACTTAACAACTACATTATCACTGAGAAAAATGGCTTTTTGTAACTGAATGACAGCATACTCGGTTATCAGAGAACCAGGGTTACGTGCAGGACAAGCGCCCGCGCCGGCTTCGTTAGCTAATTAGCCAAAAGATATGTGTGTTACACTACATAGAGGTCTATAGTCCATAAAATGACGTTAAACTAAGATAATGCAACGGTTATCATCATTTTAAAACAACTATTAACGAGGAAAATACTCACATTGATAACTCCGCTTCCTTACGCTTGTCGCCGCCATCTTGCATTGACTGAATCGTCTGTACTCGGCCGGGCTCGGCTGGGCTCGGCGGATGATGCGCAAAGGATTCTGGGATAGCACTCACTACCAAGGGTGGTCCTGGAAAATCTTGAAAGTGAGGCACATACAGCCTTTATTATTGACCCTTAAACTTGACCCTCAACTCAACACTCTGAGAATCGGGGCAGCACTTGCACTTCGCGGGAGTGCGCATTTTTGAGATTGAGGGTTAAGACAGGAATTGGAACTTGGTCACTCCTCCGGGAGGGAGCTTGCTGATTTTGCATCACAACAGGTGAGTGATTTGCAGGATTGCAGGGAGAGATTGGGAAACTGGATGTGGTTTTAAATGCAAACTATCAGCTTTGTTTCTCATTAGTTTTTGGGTGAAACTGTTTTTTGCAAGCTCAAAATGGCACACAGTTTACATATATGTGTATTTTGAAATGGATTTAATGTATTGTGTGACTCAGCTGGGTTTTACTTTGCTTATGATTTAAAAGAATGATGCATATCGTTTTGATTTCAGGTAGCCTGCAATCTTTTAAGTTGTTCGTTACAATACCCCAAATGATCTTCAGCTATTATCTGTGCAATATGACAGGACTTTGATCTTAACTACGTTTTACATTCAGAAATATAATTTCTACTTAATGTCCCTCCGCTCATTTGATATATATAAGTTTAATTTATTGCATTTATATGGAGTTAGTTATGGAGTTTAGTGGAGAAGAGTTGCACCAGATTTAGCTTTATAGCTGCATTGTGCTTCACTTTGTTGTCTTATGATATTTAATGCGACATTAAAGAGAATGTTAATATTTTTTTGAGGTGGGTTTTTTGGGGTTGCTCATCCATAGTCAGTGTATTACGTGCATGGTGGTCAGAGCGCCCCAGTTTGGAGAAGAAGGCAGGAATGCAGACGCTCAGCCATGTGGATGGGGGGCAGCAGCAAAACATATAGTAAGGGGTGTTCATGCTGCTGCACAATAACTCGGCACTTCCAGTCATTTTAATGAGGGGAAGGCGGCAGAGAGGAAGAGTGTGTAAACGGTTGCTCCCCATGTGTGTGCCTGCAGATTTTGCTGAGCACTGAGTTCACTGTCTAAAACTTCTGGTGGTTGCTGTCTGCCCCATAGGCCTCCCCGACCAATCAGTTAATGGGCATAAGGGAAGCACTATAAGGACAAGATAGAGGAGCTAATAATGTTGGTGTCTGAATACTGGGAGTCACAACACCAGTACCTTTTACGGACAACCAGAAGAAAAACTGGGCCTGGGAGAACATTTCCACCATGCTTCAGCTTGTTACAGTATGCAACTACCAGCCAGTGTTCAACAAAGCTTCTGCCTGGCATTGCAGCTGCTTTAAAAAAACCTTGCTTTTGGGGAACTCTCTTGCAGGTAGAAGTTGTCAGGGTGGTCACAGTGCAGAGATGGCGCTACGTTTTCTCAACCATAGGACTAAGATATTCGTAGACATGTTTGTAGTCAACTCTAAAAGAAGACAACAAATCTGCAGTCCATAACAGGAAACAATCTTAATATTGACCAACTGTTTTTTATGTTGCTTGTAGTTCCATCTTCTTATTTACAGATAAAACATTTTTCAGACTAATCTGGTCCATCTTCCCCATAGCTGAAATATGACTCGTCATGTGGCGGTGGTTGGAGCAGGTGCTTCAGGTCTGGCCAGTATTAAGTGCTGCCTGGATGAGGGGCTGGAGCCTGTCTGCTTTGAGAGCAGTGATGACATTGGTGGTCTGTGGAGGTTTAAGGTGGGTCACACTGCGCACAGATTCCTTTAATCGTACAGTGTATATATATAGAAAGTGGGGATAAATATATTTTCTCTTTGTGGCTGTTATTGCAGGAGAATCCAGAGCCAGACAGAGCGAGCATTTACCACTCTGTCATCATCAACACCTCCAAGGAGATGATGTGTTTCAGTGACTTTCCCGTCCCTGGGCACTTCCCAAACTACATGCATAACTCCCTCATCATGGACTACTTGCGAATGTATGCTGAGCGCTTCCAGCTCACCAAGCATGTACGCTTTAATGTAAGGATGCTTCACTGACTTGCACAGAATTATATGACTCAAATTGATCTTAAATGTAAAATGTTGCATAATTTAAGATGATGTAAGTTGAATGTATAATCACTTAACACACCTTTTTATCTGTGTCTGCCTTGCTGATGTTCAGACCAAAGTCTTGCAGGTGCAGCAGAGACCAGATTTTTCTCATTCGGGCCAGTGGGACGTTGAAATTGAGGACAGGGACGGCAAAAAGGAGAGTCACATTTTTGATGCAGTGATGATCTGTATTGGACATCACTGCCAGCCCAACCTGCCACTGCATGACTTCCCAGGTACTGTTTACAGCCTATAAAAAACTCAAGGCCTATAAATTACTCAAGGCCTTTTTTATGCTGCAGAGCATGAGATAAAAGAATAATAACATGATTCATGAATCAACCTTTGGCACATCTGGAGCACCCTATGGGTAGACCACACCTTATTATATCAGTGGTGGTTGCATAATTATAAAAATGATGTGGGGTAGCCACCACATGAAGGCTAACATCAAAGTCCTGTGTGAAATTTGTTTTTGAAGTGTCTCCGTGATCCATAGTGTTGCTTATTCGTACAAACCAGTGTGTCCCACACTTTTCGGCTTGTGGCCCCTTAAAGTGTTTGCTTTAGTGATGTGGCGTTCGCGAACGAGCCGAGTCTTTGAACCGGCTCTTTAGAGTGAACGAGCCAGTTCCTAATTTTGCTTTAATTTACTCTGGGCATGACGCCGGCCAGCTAGTTTGCATTTTACCCAGCATGCAGTTCGGACATGCTGGAACAAGTCTGAATTTAGACTGTAAACTTGTTATTGAGAGCGCTTTTGGCAGTGTTTTAGGATAGGGGGAGGTTGTTGGTTATTCTGATACGAACGGGACGTGTTCTGGACTGTTTTGTGAATGTTTGTGTGTGCACGACCATGACACTTTATTCACTTCGTGTTGATGACCCCCCTCAGTTAGAAACGAAGGGTAGGAAGCTAACCCACTATCTGCTAGCAGTTGCTTGGATTGATAGGCTTGTTGATTATAAAAGGTGTTGCTATGGCTACACCAAACTTTATATCTACGGAGTCTGTCCTGGGTCCACGTTACAATATCCAGATCACATGATGTAATAAATCACCAATGCAATTCATCATTGAACCCACTCACACACACACCCCTCCACACACACACAGCAAAAAAAAAAAAAAAAGAACGAACGAACGAGCTGCATCTTTGAACCGGCTCTTCAAAGTGAACGAGAAATCCCATCACTAGTCTGCTTGCAACTTTTTTTCACAGGTTGTAAATATCAACGGGTTGTTAGCACTTTGACCCAATCAAAGATCATTCACTCTAAACTCGCAGATAGTTTCACTATGAATGAGTGTTAGAGGTCTCAAGCATCTGCCATTTCTAAAGAAAAATAAAAGATCACATTATCACTTGAGGAGAGTTTGGCAAATAGGATTATTTTCACAGTTTCTGAAATGTTTTGCCTGATGTTGTTGATGAATATCTGAAACAATCAATTATTTTTTTAAAATGTTTCACAACATCTTGATGCAACCAGAGCACAGGATTACATTTTTTGTTTGTTTATTTAAATCACTTAATACTGATGTATCAAAAACCCTCATTGCAACAGAGGCACTGAGGCATTTATTAATTTATTGTGAGTGGCTTTGAACAAATAAAAGTCCGCCATATCAGCTCATAATTTAACTTAATGATATTATTGCAGGAGCCAGAATGTGTATTTAACCCTTGTTGTTTATTATTTGTTTAGGCTGCACACATTCTTTCGTGCACTTCCACCTCCGGTAGTGATTGGGACAGGTTTAGGTTTGGTTTGACATTATTTTATCTGTTCATTTACTACATTGGTAGGAATGGTAGTATTGACACGGTCTCTACCTGGAGCTCGCATGTACGGAGCCTGAGCTTGTTGAAGGTGGCAGTGCTGTTTGGGCTGAGAAAGCCATGTGTAAGTAAGGTAAAGGAGGTTACTGGGTTGGTGCAGGGAGCAGTGAGACCTGGCATTAGGGGAGTGTCTCTGGGACGCCAGAGATCACTGTCTAGCCTCCTGGAGGTGTCGTGGGACCAACTAGACAAAACACTGGTGAAAGGAGGTTCCCACCTGATGACCCCAAAGACATGTTAGTTATCACTGCTCACTGGTCTGTATAGTTAAGCCTTGCCATAATAGCTTATCATAGGGCTTAGGAGGTTATTCACTGAGTGTTGATCCTTTCTCTAGAGTACAAACTTCTTGTGTTTATTTGAATACTGGTGTCACAGCTTTTAGACAAAGTTGGTGAGTGTTGAGTGTGAGAGTGGGAGATATCTTCTGTTGACAGTTACTGCAATCAAAAGACATAAAAATCCATCTCATTTTGCTTTAGTTGTTCAGTTGTTTGTTGAATAAATTATCATAAAATGCATCGTTGGACTTGATAGTAGTCACTACAATTATATTAGGTGTATGAGGATAAAGTCCTTGAAATGCATCATCTTGTTTACAACAGAGTCCCAAACAAACATTCACAGATAAGATGAAAAACAGAACACTACAACAAAGGAGTGCAACCTTAGACTAGACAGAACTGGAAAAAAGGTCAGTCTCTACATAGAGAGGGGAACAGTGATGGGACTGTTACTGTTACTGACAAAAATGTCAATCTTTTTTAAGATGAGAAAAAAGAACATTTTTAAATGAGTGAAATGATGACAGAGAACGAATATATATAATATAACATAATTTGACTTGAATTGAACTTAACTTGAATAATTTGACATAGAACAAGCAAAACATGGATTTAGACAGTAGGGATAGTTAAAGTTGATGCATTTAAAAATAAAGTAATGCCAGTAAAATTAATGTCTCATATCAAGAGGGAGCCAGCCTAGAATGAATGTGCAGATAACAATTAGCGGGTGTAGATCAGTTTTAGAGGCATTCTGGTAAACAATGTCATTCAAGTCCATTATTGGTAGTAAGTTGTGAAACAAGTTTACGTTAAAAGTGTGATGCATTCTGTGTAACCGTCACAGATCTGTCCTCTCAGGTATCGACACGTTCAAGGGAAAGTACTTCCACAGCAGAGACTACAAGACTCCCGAGGAGTGGAGGAATAAAACGGCTGTAGTGGTTGGCATAGGAAGCTCTGGAGGAGACATAGCAGTGGAGCTGAGCAGGGTCACCAAGCAGGTTGGGCCGTTGACGGAGACTTTGATGCACCGGCCCTGACACAAGGCTAGCATGATGGTTTATTTTGTATTCTGTATTCACAGCTGTATCTAAGCACTCGGAGGGGAGCCTGGATCGCAAATCGAGTTTCTGACAAAGGTCTTCCCCGTGATATGCTCAATGACAGGATGACTCAATTCATGCGCCGTATCCTTCCCTTCAGAGTTATCTGCAGCATGGCAGAGAGAAAAGTCAACAAGAGATTTGATCACAGTCTGTATAACTTGAAGCCAAAGCACAGGTACGGTAGCAACAGCAGAGCTTCATTGATGGACATGGCTTTGCTTTTATCAGTGACATGTTTGCGGTGTTACTCATCAGTCTGAATTTAACTCTTAGGATTTTCAACCAACATCCCACAGTTAATGATGATCTTCCCAACCGCATCCTGTCTGGAACAGTTCAGGTGAAACACAACGTCCGCAGGTTTCAGGGGTCCAGTGTGGAGTTTGAAGATGGAAGTGTCGTGGAAGACGTCGACCTGGTGGTAGGTTTAGTTATTAAACGTCTGTATTCACCCTCACTCCCAGCACTGCAGTGTAGTTGGCCTATAGTGTGTGACTAAGATGAGTCCCGTGTCTTGCAGGTGTTTGCCACAGGTTACAAGTTTTCCTTTCCATTCCTGGCCTCACATGTGGTCTCAGTGTCTGAGAACAAAGTATCCCTGTACAAGTATGTGTTTCCTCCTGAGATGGACCGCCCCACTCTGGCCATCATTGGTCTCGTGCAGCCACTGGGAGCAACTATTCCCCTCTCTGAGATGCAGGCCAGATGGGTCACACGTGTTTTTAAAGGTAATACAGGCTCTGTAAATAAGCATTTAGAACTTACTAAAAACAAACTACTTCCTTTACAGAAATATAATGAGAACAAGAAGGAAATTCACCTCCTGTGGTTCTTATTATAAACAGACAGCATCAAGCTTCCCTCTGTGGCGTCCATGCTAAAAGATGTCCAGTGCAAACGGGAGACAATGGCCAAAAGGTAGAACTGTGGATTTTCTACATCACAGTTATCTATTTAGGATCTAACATGCATCAAATCTTGTTATGCACAACCTGCTCAGGCCAAGGCTCTCTTTCAGGTATTTTGCCACTCAGAGACACACCCTCCAAGTGGATTATCTCAGATACATGGATGAGATAGCAGAGCTGGTGGGAGTTCGCCCCAGCTTCTTGAAGCTGCTGCTGACTGATCCCAGGCTGGGACTGACTGTGATGCTCGGTCCCGGTACTTCGTATCAGTATCGTCTCATAGGGCCAGGAAAATGGGCTGGAGCCCGCCAGGCCATCCTCACACAGTGGGAGAGGGTGGCCCAAGCCATGCAGACCAGACCCTGCCGTGATGCCGAACCCAAGAGATCATTTATGTGGCCTCTGATCCTGTCTGCTTCTGCTGTGGGCTTGGCTGCCTACATTAACAGGAGCAACCTTCCAGATTTCCTGCAGGATCCCACTATACTCTTGGGCAAGATAAAAGCGTACCTGCCTGTGTAGTGATGTGCAAATATTTTTCAAATTCACATCTGATGTGATTATGACTTTATAAGACATGCTGACTTGTTGGTCGGCACTAGATGTGTATAATAAACATAGATAGTAGAAATGAAAAATTAAAAAATCAAATAGATATAAATGTTAAAAGTAAACACACCCAATAAGTGTTAAATTCTTAGTACAGTAACGTTTATCTCCGTGTATTGTTAGACAAAAGGAAATACTAAAGTAACAATACCCCACAGTTGTCTTCAAATGTACATTACTTTGTACCTCTGACAGTTTCTACACATCACTCCGTCTCTGGGCTGGACAGTGAACTAAGATAATGCACACTGGTCAATGATGCCACCTAATGGCAGCTTCTGAACTCAGCTGATGTTTTTCTCCATAATCTGTATTTCAAGCTTTTAACATGTGAGCAGAGACAGGAAGTGAGCAGAATCAGACACATGGAAATGAAGCGCAGAGAAAACAAAACTAAAAACAGCTCCAGACATAAAAAGACAACAAACACAAAACATATTTGACACGAGTTAAAGTAGATATAAAGACGCCAGTGACTCGTGACAAAAGGCTCACACTGTTGTAAAGACGGTGCACACATTTATTATTTTGATAGTTTGATAGCTCATTATTTTTGATTTGAGGAGTTTGAGTGTTTGTGAATACATTTATAAGAGGTGAAATTAGATTAATAAGGAAAAATGCATCCATATCATTGTCACAGTAATCAGAGACCCCAAATATAATATTCCTATAATAAAAAAGTATAATGGTGGGTAGAGCAGGCGTCTCGTATACGATGGCAGTGTCCTTGCATCAATGGTCGCGGGCTTTATTCCATGTAATAGAGACAAGAAGACAACAAAACAAATGTTTGAAAATGAATAAATAAACAGTAAAAGCCAAGAGAATGTTGTCAGCTATCTTTTCACAGCACGTGTGTAAAATTACAAGACCAAAGAGAGAAATTTGCATGTGACTCTTTAACTTTTTAAAGAAATGTTCCACTGGATAAAAGCTATGGATCAATTTAAATAAAACATCCTTTACCTTATTTGTAAGAAGAAACTTTTGTAGTAAGGACCAAACCTTTCTTTCAGTCAGTGTCACTAACAAAACTGTACATGAGATAATGTTTTGTATAGTGCTTTGTGTCTCACTGCATCATACTGTGATCATGTGATAAAGGATCTCTTTGAATCTGGTGTAAGAAGCTGACTCTTTTTCCTTTGCAGAGATGACAAGGTGTCAATCTGTGGTACAATCAAGAAATCAAAAATCAGCAGTGACAGTGAGCAGCTTGTGTCCTATTCAGCACAACATCAATAAGTTCATCATTGTCATTGTCAATTCTCATAATAATCAATAAAGACTCAGTGATGAAAACTGTTAGCGGGTTGACTTTGATTTGAACTGCATCAGTCTTAAATTGACCGCCGCTCGTGAACCACCGGTAGACCCCGGAAGAAGAATGGTCCACGCGTGACTCGTTAACATTTGGGTTGCCAGGTTTAGGGATACCCGGGATATGAATGTCAATCGAGGGATGTTAAAGATTTGATATGACTGATAGTATATTTTGCTGATTCAGTTGTGTTGCATGGTTGCGCAGTTCAGCGCATGTTCATGCAACTTTATAGATCTGTTAAGTTACACACATGAATTATATTAGAGGACTCATCAGCAACATAGGCTATATTAAACAACCTCTTTAAGATTGGTGTGGGCATATTTCTAACCAGAAAGATACAATAATCACTTGGATTATATGTACAGAATCGTATGTGCTTGTCATCACACAGTGGTTGTGATTTAATATGCAGCTTACTTGCTGTGTTTTAATAGCTTAGGTCTAATACTTATTATTTCTTACTTTGATCTGTCTGGTTTTTCCACCATTTTAGTTCACTGTTAGTAACTCTTGTACTTATTGCGCTCCTGTTGTTACTGTATTAGACATTTTGTTTTGCTTTTGCTCCTTGAAAACACTTCTGTCTTGTGTATTTGAATATTTTAATATTCAATTATATATTTAATTGTTGAAATTGTGGTTATTGTACTTAGTGTTAGTGTAATTTGAAGCATTGTGTGGCACAAGGATTTCCTTCAGGATAAATAAAGTTCTATTGAATTGCATTAATTACATTTTTATTTATATTTGTTTGTGTAGAAGTAAATCCCACAGCCACTTGCATATTTTACCAGCATTTTACTGGTGGCTGGTGCTACTTTCCAACCCTGACTCTAATCCTGGGTTGAATGTAAATAATTAACCTAAATGTATCATGTGTACATTAAAAGAAAAATATTATCTTTTAAGTGCTGCTCATTTACACAACTTTATCATAAGGTAGATCTTCAAATGATTTGAATATCTTTAAGGTCAACAGTAAAGAAGTGTAATGAAATCTGGATTTGTGAGTCTTTTTTGGTTGAGAGATGTTGATGGTGACAGATGTGTGTGACGGAGCACCTGCACCGGGGGTTCGGGTTTGAGAGAGGGGGATAGGAGGCGATAAATCTGGCAACTACAGTCTGCCATCTTTGATTGTGCGACAGGCCGCGGCGCGAGCGGGGCCTCACACAACTAGAAAAACGGTCTGACACGAGATAACGGGTGGGGATAGACACGGAACCACGGGACGACCGCGCACCGGTTCCCACTGTAGCGGCCGAACAGACAAGGACCGACTGGCGGCTTGAAACGGCGCAGAAGACGTAAAACAGAAGCCGTGCATGTGGAGAGCGGTTTGTTGGCAGCCAGCGAGCAAGGTAGCTAACCATCGTTAGCCGAACTGGGTTAGCAGGCTAGCCAGCTTTTGTAATCCGCCGGCCAGACACATATTCGTCCACCACAAACCAGGCCGAAATCGGATTTCAAGTCGGGCCGCACAACAGCCGAAAGGACAAAGAAGGCACCGGCGGTGGCAGGTGGGTCTCCGTGTCATGCAAGGTGACAAATTAAAGTTGAGCCCTGTAGCTGGTGTGTTGCTGCTCACACAGCGCTAGCTTGGTTAGCACGCTTCGGCCACTGAGGAGCTCCAAGTGGATGTGATGGCGACTAGTGAGAAACGAAACTATGCTAAACGATGCAAGCTGGCGGCCTGCTCTCTTAACAGCTCCGTGGTTCATTAACATACATGTTGTTGGCTAGATTGTAATGTTCATATTTCGTGTTCCACTTTCCCCCAAATTAAGTGTTATTGCAGCCCGGTGTGGTTGAGTTCCGGGCGGTGAGGGCCTCCACTCCCTGCCGGTATGAGCCACCCAGCCCACCAGTAGTTTGATTCATGGACAAGGATGGCCTGCACTCTACTCAGTGGCAGTGATTTACAGATATAAGGCTGCTTTATAAATGTGGCTGTCATTGCATTCGTGTTTTGTCCTCTCTGAATGCGTCTAAATGAGCCGGAGATGTATTGTGATTTCATCTTGATTCCTATAAAGCCTTGTGTACACATCAACACAGCACTTTCCTCCTCAGTCATGATATCTTGCAGATCCAACAGATGTGGTTTGGAAGGAGAATATTTTTTATTGTGTGAGTCTGTACATTTGAGATCTTGGCAGGGTTGGGGTGTGAATTGCCTCCAAATGATTCATAACCTCTATCTGCAGATGTAGAAATCACCTAGGGGATTACTAACACACATCATGGTAATGTTTTATATATATATATATATATATGTATATATGCATCCATGACTAGACACAGGTCTGCATCTGGCTAGTTATAGGAAGGCCATTCACGTATTGATTAGGGTAGTGCTTATTGATTGCCCTCACAATGATTCGGCCTGATCAGAGATCTATTGTTGAAGATGGATCTTCTGGAAGGCTCAAGCATTGATTTAAGCACAAAGAGATGCTCAGTAATTATGTCTGCACTGTGATTCTCTGTGCAATTTTAATAAGGATGGATATCAAACTTTAAATGTTATGCGCAGCATTGGTTACTCACCTCAAGTGTTCCCATGTGTATATTTCAAACTGACATTTTTAGTATCAAATGTTTAACCAGTCTAGTGAGCGAGAACATAGCCTTCCTTCAGCTTCCCGTGCGTTTGATTAAATTACCAACAACTCCCAGGGGAGACCATCTCAGTGGTATTGATGGCCTGGCGTTGGAGAACCACAATAAACGTAAGTGGCTTCCAATGCTTAGGCCTGCTTTGTGTCTAAAGAAGGCCCTCGCGTTGACCCTGATCAAAGGAGTAGATAGAACAATATATGTTCTATTTGCTGCCCAGGACCTGTAGTCCAGTGTCTTGGTTTTTATTTTCACTGCCCACACAGCATACTGATGTAAAGTTACAGCTTTTGTCATATTGTTGTGGCCAGTTGACCAGATGATTAACATAATATACTTACTGTTGTCATTGTAGAGATTTTAAACCAGAGCTCTTCACTGGAGACATTACAATGCAAGCCTGTTGTTTCAGTACCCATCATGTAGGTCATCTACATGTCTTCCCATTCTGTGACTGGGTGAGTCCCATGACCCACTGTGAACAGAAGCCAGGGGTGCATGAGCACAGGTAAGTCAACCTGCGGGTTGAACCTAGCTGTAGATCCTGCAGTGTAAAAGAGTATTAATGTGCAGTCTGGGCACTACATTTTTGAGTTCAAGCATCAGTCATTCCACCAATATTTCTGAACAGTAATCATGTACAACTTGTAAAGCAGCACATTTGATTTCATACTTCTAGTATCGGATCTAAGACAGGAAATACTTCACTGTCCATATGGTTTATGGATGGAAAATGCCAGCCGTATTAGAACAGCCAAATTATTTGAGGAGCATTCCTTACATGTTCACACTCACACTCAAATAAACTAGTTCTTGCCTCGTAGAAACACCCAAATGTTGGTGTTTTGTAAGCTTTGCAAGAGGGTGGAAAAAGACTTACCTTGATACATGGACTGTGCAGAAGTAGTTGCAGGGGTGCAGGGTCATGCTGGAGGTGGGGCTGAGCTGATTGCAGCTGGGGCGCAGGGATGCTGTGGTATGCTTTGTGACGAATCTAGGGTCTTTTTTTGCAATCTGAAAATACTTCAGAGTGGGATTCAGAGGTCCCTCCTATTTGCCCTTAGTGAACATATGTTGATAGTTTAAGAGATGGAGTCAGGCATTGTACATGGATTTGACCCCCTCTGTGTGGAGGGCTCATCCCAAGGTGACTTTAGGCTTCAGGGTTCTCCTGTAGTTTCATGGGCACTGAGCAGGTAACATAATTCATGGTTCTTTGTGCAGAGGAAACAGGACTGTTGTTATTTGGCCTGGTTGGCCTCTTATCAGCATTTCCTCTTCCTGTCTGGTCCCTTATTTCAAACACATCCTTACACATATCATATCCTTCTATTCCGTGCTATTTTGCACACACTTGACGCAGTTCCTCCCGCCACCAACCTCTGCCCCACACTCCTTAAGCTTACCTTTCACAAGAAGAGAATCAGAGGGTCTTTCTCTGTGAATTATCTCATTTTGTGTGTGTGTATATGAGGTAAAGATGTCTTAAGAGTCCCAGACAAACATCCTCGATCATCAAATAACAACAACTGTGTTGCAGTTTATGGCGTACTAAAAAATGACGAAGTGCTCCTGCTACATTAAAACATTTCATCACTGTATCACATGACAAAGTTGCACTAGTAACATTGATTTTAGTGATGATGAATGCGACTGTTTCACTGTCTGCTGATCTGTGAGCAGTCTGCTCTGCCAAATTTAGAAGTCACACTCAGCCTGGTTTTCAACTACAGATTAATCCAAATATTTTTTTTTTATGTCTTTTATTGTTCTGCTGCACACAGTGCACACAAATCAACAAGTATGTGTTGAAGTGTGCAAGTTCGTGACAGCGCTCAGGTCGACTCGGACTGGTGTCTGTACTTTGTTGCAACTCGTGGTGTGTTGACTTAAAAGACAGAGACCGGTGAAAACACTAATTGCGTGTTGTCACCTCTTCAAATTTGAAGATCTCTTGTTCTCTGGGCCCAGCTTCAGTGTGTGGTGTTGTTTTTGGAAGAAGCATTTTTAGACAGCTGCAGAGTGTCTGCAGATACTCAGGGCTAAAGCCTCAATTGTTGTAATGCATCAAAGTGTCACCATTCCTCGGCTTTCAGTGATCAACAACCACTAAAGAACTAAAAAAATGTTGGATAAGATTCTAATAGTGTCTGTGTTGTCTGCACTGTCCCATTGCATCATTAACGGACACTTTGGACACCTGCTGCAGAGGCACAGAAAGAATTTGACTATAGCAAAGACAATACTGATGCACTTACAATATCTAATTTTTAGTGCCTTTATTTTCCATTTACCACCAAAAGCAAAACTTTTAAAGGCATCCATATGTAGTCATTTATTTTCCTAACGTTTTAGGATTAAAATCGGGCAATACTCTGTTTTAAAAATGTTTTTCCTCATGTCAGAAGACTCTGAACATCCTGCAAAACATAATCTCAAGTATTGGTTGAACTTTCAAAATGTGTTTTTGTAAAGCAACTAAGGAGCTGTATTGGCTAGCATAATTACTTCTGTTTAAAGGAAAAAAAAAAGAAATTGCAAGCTGGGTTTTATTGTTACAATTTAGGCTCATTGCATTTGACAGTATTTTATGAAATAAAAAAAGACAGGTTTTTGTCAAACGAAAGGACTTCTCCTTTAAGTGGATGTTTCTTTGCAAGGTGCTCCAAGGCCAAGTTGCAGATAGGGCCTGAGCTCATCGTAGCTGTCAGCTACCCCCAACACACACACACACACACTCACTCACAGACACTGTTCCACCACTGCTCCGTTAATAATAAATGACCTCTGTGTGACTTAGGAAAGACACTGCAGCCCAAAACATGCTGTCTCTCTGTCCATGGTACTGCTCACTCTAATTCGCTTTCTGCCTTGCGTTTCTTGCTGCCTCTTCAGGTCACCCTCAGTGCCACCACCGCTTATTGTGTTTTGCTGCTTTCTTATATCTGCTTCAAAACAAAATAAGAATCATAGATTTGTCAGTGGTGGACTTATCTGAATTGCCCAGGACCCCCAGTCTAGACCCATTAGACTTCTCTCACCTGTGCAGACCTCAGATCAGATTTTGCACAGTTGAAATTTAGGAGTGCTTTCATCTGCCAGAGTGGTATCAATACAAATACTGGCTTTATTATTTAATTAGGTATTGGCCCGACGTGGACAATCCATAGTTAGGAAGTTTTTTTTTTGTTTGTTTTTTTTTTTTTTTTCCCAATGTCATTATTAAATTTAGCGAGTCTCCTCTTGTCAGGTACATTCATGAAGTCATGTCAGGTCAGTGACTCAGTGTCCTCAAGTTACCTTCAGTAGAAATGACTATAATGAGTTCCACACAGTGATGTATTCAGATCCAAAATATGGGGAAAAGAGAGCATTAGTTTCAGCAGATACCCTGAGGATAGTATACTGGGAGAGATGAAATCAGATCAAAGGCCTGGTAGATTTTAAGGCGTCAGTCATGAACTGCAGCACCCCGGTTCACATTTTACAGACAAACCAAACACTGACTCTAGAGCCGTTTGTGTTTTTTGGGTTAACACATCCGCCACTGTAGTTAGCAGCCCCTCCACGATGAGCTGGAAAGTGTCGTGGGGAGACAGATTTTTAACGTGAAACTGCTTCAGTCAATGTTCTGACTGGTTCAAATCACTGGGTCAGAGGAGACCTCTGCAGATAATTCAGCTCCCATTTATTAAAAAAATGTCTAGATCTTAAGTTATCAGAGACAAATGGTGAACGCACAGTAGCAGTTGCTGGGCTTGCAGCTCATCACAATGAGCTGAACGGCATCAGATCAGATATTTAACATGAAACTGCTCTGCCTCGTTTTACCGGTTTAAATGGCCTGCTCCCTTTTTGTTTTTGATAGTAAGAGACACCTGCAGATAATTTGGCTCCCAGTACAAAGCTGCTGAAGAATCAGTACTGATGGAATCCTAACTGGAAGTTTTTGCTTGATGGGCCTGGTAGTTTTTAAGATGTCAGCCATGAACTGCAGCATTCCAGTTCGCGTTCAGCGTGGGACCTTTTGTGGGACCATTCCCTGTCTCTTTCTCATCTAATTTTCTGTCATCTCTCTGCTAAAAACAGGTCCTATTCACTCTCTATTTGATTAAAGACTTATGATTTGTTTTACGTTTTGTGTCATGTAATTAGTGTGAGATAATCTCTGTATTTCTTTTGCAACAGAATCCTTCTGAGGTGACTTCTTTCATTCTTCACCCTCTGAAGGTTTAATGCTTCAGCTTCTGCGCTGCCATCATTCTCAGCTCTTAGCTTGCACCCTGACCAAACTCCATGTTGCAGCATGGCAACACGAAACATTGCTCTAAGCATAGTCTCTCCCCTATTTATTTTTTTCTTCTGAAAGCAGATGCAGAGCTGTGTCATTGCTCTGTAAACCAGCGTCACCCTCAGGTGTTGGCGAACATCAAAGAAGGTTGAGATATCTTTATGGTCTAGTGTCCAAAGCTGATAACCTCCTCACCATCTGCGATCTTGTTTTTCTCTCACCCTCGGTCTGTAGGAGGCTGGTTCTGGGGGCGCGGCCAAAGGACCAGACTCAATGAGTTTCCAGCGAAATGTCCGAGAAGTCAGGGCAGAGCACCAAGGCAAAGGATGGCAAAACAAAGTATGCAACCCTTAGCCTCTTCAACACCTACAAGGGCAAATCTCTGGAAACCCAGAAAACTGCAGGTAAGCTAACTCTTCCCTGTTGGTTGTGTACAATTGTGCATGCAGTAAGTAATGAATGAATCATATGTGAAGAGCTTGTTTTGTCTTTAAGCTCAGTTGATCGAGGCAATATAATATCTTTTAAAGATAATTCTTCCTGACTCTCTTAAAAAACCCTAATTTCGCTGATCTTCTGTGTGTGCAATGTTTCTTCATCCCAGTGGCTGCCAGACATGGGCTCCAAAGTTTGGGCAAAGTTGCTGCCAGCCGGCGCATGCCCCCTCCGGCCAACCTGCCCAGCCTGAAGGCAGAGAACAAGGGAAACGACCCCAACGTCAACATTGTCCCCAAAGACGGTAGTGGCTGGGCATCTCGAACTGAGGGAGGGGAGGACAGGTACGTTTTTAATAACTCGTGAGCATGTGTGCGCATCATCCCTTTTGTTATAGTTGGAGGACTTTGTCATCTACGTTTTAAATCATGAGCGTTGTTTCTAATTGGCCTGTTTTATGTGCCACAGGCAACAGGACACGCCCCCACCCCAGAACAAACCAGCAGTGCTCCAGCCACAAGAGCCTTCTATTGGGGGCAGCCGCTCCTGGGCCAACAGCAAGCCTACACAGCTAGACGGTAAATTTGCTCTTCACTTGCTCCTTAAACAATACACCTACTCATAAAGCACAGATTACCTGTGGTCCTTCTTGGCATTTATGTAGGAGGTTGTGAACACTATCCAGCATGTTTCCTTCTTTTGTCCAAACAAACAAAGGCACAATGCTCAAATGGTTTACCTCCCTTAAACATTACAGTGTACATGGACCATCTGATCTCTGCTGTATGTGATGTGAGGTTGGAAGTGGTGCTGAACACCAGCTGAGGATTAGACATTTCAGTGTTTCTCTGTAGGTCACTGTATTACATTAAATCTTGGGACTTCTGTGCATTCATTATTGTACAGGAGCTCCTCGTGTGAGCAGCCATTTTCACCAGGAGTTTCCCAGCCTGCAGGCGGCTGGTGAGGTGGAAAAAGGGGACGGTCAAGAAGAGGAGCCTTATGGACCAGGCCCCAGCCTCAGACCTCAAAGTATGGCACATAAACATCGTCCACTGATTGCTCTCTGTTTGCCAGGTGTTACAGCCACTCTAAGTCAAGTCAAATAACAAATATCTCTCCTTTTTCTGTCGTGGTAGATGTTGGCAGTTGGCGTGAAGGTGGAGGCAGGAATTTGAACACTGCACCCAGCCCCCCTGAGATGGACAGCAGGGGTCCAGAGGAGGTTGGTACGGGACTTGGTACCTCTACACCACCAGGGGAAGCTGAAGAGCCAGCGCGAAATGTAACCACTGATGTCCAGAGGGAGAAGAGGGATGGCAGGGAGAGGTTGCCTCCCTCTGCTCCCCCTCCTCAGCCCAAACTTAATGGGGGGCAGCAGCCTCCTGCTGGGGTGCCAACTCACTTCGACCCTGCTTTCAGGAGCATGATGCCACCCTACGTAAGTCACTGTTTGATATTCCAGACAGACCCCATTAGGACTTCAGAGCTGACAGTATCTAGTTGTAGTGTTTATCTCTTCTTGTCTGTATGATGATCGCCGTCTTTGTCTTTTTAGATGTTCCACGCCTATCCTCAAATGACTTTTGGCCCAGGACAAGGAAACTTCAGATACCCCGTACCACAAGATGGAGCAAAGTGAGTTCACATCTTAATGGCTGAGCCAGAGATACTTGTGTTTTAAGGAAAATAAAAGATGCATTTTTTTAAATTTGTATTTAATTGTATCAGTGCACAAAAGAACTATAGTCTGGAATTGATTATTAACAAAACAGTTGCTAACTAAAAAGTCCAGCGTGTAGGATTCAGGGGGGATATATTGGCAGAAATGGGACATAATATAATAGGTGTGTTTACAGGTGTGTGTTCACCTGAAAATAAGTCATGTTTTCATTACCTTAGCTTTAGCTGTTTATTTCTACATGGGGAGTAGGTCCTCGTCCACGGAGATGATGGAGATGATTTTTAACATGAAACTGCTTTATTGGGGTTTTTTTACTGGTTTTAATCACTGAGAGGAAGAGGCCTCTGCGGCAAATCCGTCTCCCGGTACAAACCAACTGAAGAATGAACACTGAAGGAACTCTAACTGGGAGGTCATGCTTAGCCGAAGGGGAGAAGTTTCAGCTGGTTGCAGTCCTCACTGCTAGAAGCCACTAAATCCTTCAACACTGCTCCTTTAAAGACACAAGATTTAATACATGCTGCATATGTAAACCAGCTGGTATTTATGAAAAGAATGAACCTAAGTTCCCCAAAATACAAATGTAAGATGTCATAAGCTCACACAGAAGCAAAGCACTCATATCAGCATAAAATGAATCTTAAACATTCCAGGTCCTATGCACCAAATATTGCCCTCATATCTTAGTTCCTTATATAGGGCTGAGTAGAAGCAGTTGTTAACTTAGTAGACCAGGTGCGATAATGGCCTCTCTCTTTTTTTCCTTGTTGGGTTGCCAGGGGTCCTCGCTCAACACGACCCCAGCAGCCTCCTCCTCAGTCCTGGCTCCAGGACCCAGACAGACCCTCTATCATCAGTGCAACGGAACTTAAAGAGCTGGACAACTTAGATACGGATGCTGATGAGGGCTGGGCAGGTTAGTTGTTAAACCTATGAAATGTAGTCATTAACTAATAAGTCAAACATATGTAATTTCACACAATAGGCTAGTCTAAGGTGACAGTCGTGAACTGCACATAATTTTTGCATCTTTCAATCCTGTCCTTTCTTCACTGCAGGAGCTCAGATGGAGGTGGACTACACTGAGAAACTAAACTTCAGTGATGATGAGGAGAACCAAGCTGCTAAAGACAAAAGAGAAAACTGGTGAGTCTTTTATTGTTGGAGTTGAAGTGTGTGACTTAAGAGAGCTAGTGAACTGGAGAGAGTGTCTGTTGGATGTCTTTTGTTTTTACTTAACTACATTGACATTACTTTCAGGGAATGGATGGGTAAAGTGGAGCGTATAAGATCTCGGCCACAAGAAGGTCAGGAGGGCTGGAAGGAGGGTGCTGAGGACCGTGGGGGCAGTAAAACCTCATGGGCCGATGGCGATCCCAGAGCGCCATCACCTGGCAGTATGGGACAGTACAATAAGTCAGCTCCTCCACAGGACTTCCAGGTAACGTTGGATATGCATTACACAAGCCTCCCATCATGTGTACACTGTTTATTTGATCAAAAAGGTATATCTGTACTGATTTTTTTGCTCTACAGGGTGGCAGTCGTTCTGTTGGTGGCGGAGCTCCACGAGTAGCCAAACCTCAGGCTGCTGCAGCACCTGGTGCCGACGAGGACCCTGAGGCCTGGCGACAGAAACGCAAGAAAGCGCCAGAAGTTTCTGAAGCTGTAGAACGAGCGAGGCGGCGGAGAGAAGAAGAGGAGCGGCGGATGGAAGAACAGCGGCTTGCTGCTTGTGCCGAGAAACTTAAACGTCTCAATGAAAAACACCGCCAGGCAACTGAGGGCAAATCACCTATTCCTCAGACCACCAGTGATGAAGCAGGATCTGCCCAAGAGGAAGAGTCCTCATCAGCTCCTCCTCCTGTATCCAGTCCTGCACCTTCAATCCCAGTTTCACAATCACCGGCCCCAATCATGCAAGCTCCTCTACCTGAGAGGGTGGAGCGAGACAGGGAGAGGATGGAGCGAGAACGAGAGAGAGTAGAACCAAGTGTAGAGGAGGAGGTTCTCTTGCCTCGTCAGCCCAGCCCACCCGTCCAGAGACCCGTGGCCGTAGCTCCAGAGCCTCAGAGTGAGGGAGAGAGCTCCTTGGCTGAGGTCGGCCCCCTGATGGAGGAGAACCAGACAGACAGGACACCAGTGCCTATCCGAGACTATTTCAACATAGAGGACAACAGAGGTGAGCTAGCTCCAAGCCTTGTTTTAAACTTGCACGTACAATATATGGTAAATGTACGACTGACTGCCATTCTTTCAGTTATAGATATCAGTACTGTTGGTTTTGTTTTCCTGCAGTGGATGAGCCCCACCTGTCTCTGCCTCACATGGACACCCCCAGTGGTGAGGAGGTCCCTGTGGCACCACCACAGCTGGAAGGAGAAGCAGCAGCTGCTATGCGTCCCTCTCTCACCTCAGGCTATTCCAAACAGTTTCAAAAGTCTTTGCCACCTCGTTTCCTCAGACAGCAGGTATGAATGTCCACATCAGACTTCTTTAGATAACATAGTTTTAGATTTTGTTTGGTAAACTAAAATATGTGGGAGTGTCAGCGACTAGTGAACGTGTTTCCAAGTCCATGTGAACAAAAATGGGACTTTTGGTTGACTGGAGCTCTTCACAGTGGACATGTTGACTATTCGCATTAGTGTGTGGCTGTGCCATATGCAAACACCTGGGCATAGGTGCTGTCATGCATTTTTTTCGGTTGAATCAAATAGTGATCACAAGTGGCAGTTTTTAAAGCACTGAGTTGCTGAAACTAGCAGATATGACTATCAGCAATCAGAACTACAGAGACAGCCACTTACAACGTAGTGTGTTATATGCCATTAGAAACATATCAGCTTTCTAATCTTACATTTTCTTTGTTACTGTCCTGTGGTGGTCTTGTAGGAGCAGATGAAGCAGCAACAATGGCAACAGCAGCAACACCAGAGCGGGGGCTCCGTGTCCCCATCAGGTGGTGGTGGTGTTTCAGCCCCCCAACAGCAGCAGCAACAGCAGCAGCAACACCGCTCCATGTATCAACCCATGGGCCCCCACCACCAGCACCTGGCCTCCATGGGGTTTGACCCTCGCTGGCTCATGATGCAATCCTACATGGACCCCCGCATGATGTCAGGACGTCCTCCCATGGACATGCCAACTAACATTCACCCTGGTAGGGAGTTATGTGGAATTGAAATGGATAATGTTTGATTACAGTGTCTGTCATTACTGACACCGACAAGCTGACAGATGTGCCACACAAACTGTTTATTGAAGTCGCTCTGTTTTGTCCCCTCTAGGGAGGATGCCTCCGAAGCAAATAGTGCGCAGAGAACCTGGTGACAACTCCAGCTCTAGCTCTGACTCCTTTGACCATTTGACTCGACCCATTCGTGACCATGGCCTGCCATCAGACTCCCGGATGGTATGGGGATCAGACCCATACCCACAATCAGAGCCGTTACCGTCTGTAACTCCTCCAAAAGGACGGGAGGATGGCAAGGAGCCAAGGTAAAAATAAATAAGTGATGATATAAGAGAAATACAATATTTTCTGCACAAGACTAAAACAGAATTGTTTTTCCACAGGATGGACTCTGGTTTGGATCTGGACAGGGGTCTCCCAGCTATGTATCCCCAGGACCACAGTGCATTGGACTCTCATAAAAGCAACTTCTTCCAGGACCCTACAGAGTCCCTGTCAGCATTTACCCAGGGCCCAGAGGATGCATCTGGGCCTCTAGACAGGGTCCCTGTAGGCTCAGCGTTTGATCCTGAGGAGCCAGGCCTACCCAGTGGTGAAGAAGTAGAAGCTCTTGGTCAAGCTATGCTCCAGAGGAGTGTCTCCCAGGGCTCCAGTCACTCCCTCAAGCTGGATGAGCCCAGGTTTGATGGGCTACCCCTGGGAACAAAATCACTAGAGCTACAGGATACAGGAGAACGAGCTGATGATAAGCCCCAAAATGAACTCTACCCCCAGGCTGCAGTGACTAGCAACAGGGCTACACCTCCTGCTGATGGATTACACAAACAAGAGAAGCTGCCCCTGCCAGCACCTAGCAAGCAGAAAGCTGAGCTGCGCTGGGGTGGGAGATCAGGGGCTGGACGCAGAGAAGGACCAGGGGGAGAGAGACCTGTCCGCAGGTCTGGGCCAATAAAGAAGCCTGTCCTAAGGGACATGAAAGAAGAGAGAGAGCAAAGAGAAGAGAGAGAGAAGCGTCACGAGAGAGGGGAAAGGGGAGACCGGTCCAAAAAGGATCAGTTATCAAAAGCTCCCTCTGCAGCTGCTGCTGTGTCTGAGGGCTCCAGACCTCAGGTTGAGGGGAAGAGAGAAGCTGCCGAGGCTGAGGAAACACAGACTGGCCATCAGAGAGTCAGAGACTCCCAGCCTTCATCTGGAGCTCCCACCTCTTCCTCTCAGGAGGAGAAAACAGACAAGCCGCCCAGCAATGACAAACATCCAGAACCCAAACTACCCTCCAGGAAAGAGTCGAATCTTCCTCCACGTTCCTACCGACGAGAGGAAAGGGAGAGGGAACGTGAGAGGGAGAAGGAAATAGACAAGGACAGAGAAAGAGAGTGGCCTGTTGACTCAAATTTCAAAGGACGTGGTCGAGGGGAATATTATTCCAGAGGAAGGAGCTACCGGGGTACTTACAGTGGCCGAGGCAGGGGAAGTCGCGGTCGTAGCCGGGCAGAGTACAATTACCGAGAGCCCCGATCACGCTCTGATTTACCTTCTGCTGGAGGTGCTGCTGCCTTTCGCAACAGGGAGGAAAGCGAAACACGCAGCGAGAGCTCAGACTTTGAGGTTATACCAAAACGTAGACGGCGTCGTGGTTCAGACACAGATTCTGAAAGTGAAGGTGGGAGAGAGTCTGCCAGTGATACTGGACCCTCTGACCGTGAGCCTAGCACTAAACCTAGCCGTCCATTGAGACGAGAGCTCCCTGGGGAAGGCCGGCCTGGGCCCCACAAGCCAGGCTTTGGACCTCCTCACATGGGTGAAAGGGTTGGACCAAGAGGGGACGATGAAAGCAGACCCAAGCCAGGATTCCTTCCTAAAGGGGAGCCTTCTCGGCGAGGAAGAGGAGGACTATACAGTAGACGAGGTGGAGCAAGGGAACGCGGTGGCCCTCGCTCAGGTCCTCTCAGACGGCCAGGAACTAGAGAGTCCTCTTCTCAGTGGCCCTCTAAACCCATGGAGACATTCAGGCCTGAGGACGCTGAGTCCACACCAAGATATGACAATCCTGCCGCTGACAGACGACCCCCTAAGTCTGATGGCAAGAAATTTGGGGATGGTGCTCCTCAAAGTAGTAGGGAAAGGCCTCGTCGATCCAGACCAGCACGGCCTCCAAGGCAAGATAAACCACCCCGCTTTAGGCGTTTGAAAGAGCGCGAGGCTGCAGTGTTAGCGAGTGGTGAAACGGCCCCAAGTCCCCCTGTCCCTCTACTCCCAGTGCCTGCTACTGCTGCTGTCCCTAGCTCTGCCCCTGCCCCAATCTCCCTCTCACCAACTCTTTCTAGAGCTCCAGGAACCCCTGTAACTGTGCCTGCAGAAGTGGCT
Organism: Epinephelus awoara; assembly: GCA_035609425.1. Taxonomy (NCBI): domain Eukaryota; kingdom Metazoa; phylum Chordata; class Actinopteri; order Perciformes; family Serranidae; genus Epinephelus; species Epinephelus awoara. Next base: position 39,343,184 of record CM069303.1, on the reverse strand, counting down.
TCCACTATGCCTGCACCCGACCTGTCCTCCCCTGTAGAAGCACCCTTGCCTGAGACAAGCAGCCCCACCATCACTGCGGTCGGTACCAAATCACCTGACTTGTCCAACCAGAACTCTTCCGATCAAGCCAATGAGGAATGGGAGACTGCCTCCGAGAGCAGCGACTTCAACGAAAGGAGAGAGCGAGAGGAAAGGAAAGGAGCCCTGGAGGCTGCTAATGAAGCAGCCACTGCCTCTGCCCCGGCACCTGCACCCCCCCAGGGCTCTTTGACCCCCAGTAAAAGCCCTCCTGAGGGAGGGGTGACTCCAAAACGTGAAGGGGCTCCTGCAGCCAAGAGGAGCTTCTCAAGTCAGAGGCCTACAGAGAGACAGAATCGTAGGGGCAACAGTGGAGCCAAACCAGGCCGGAGCTACACAGGGGGCAAGGGAGAGAGGAGGGGAGGGGCCAAAGCTGGCCGCAAAGGGTGAGTTTGAACAATCAGGCTTTTGTCTGTTGTTAGGCACTTACTTTGGCTGCCTACATTAACACTTAGCACAATGAAGTTGACTCAATGAACAGCGTGCGGTAGAATAATACTGCAGGTTTATTCCCACACAATAAACCTTTTGTATAGTATTCCTCCTAATTAATAGCTGCAGTGTAACTTAGTGTCCTGTAATTTACTATAAACATGTTTTGATTAAAAATAGGGCTGGGTAATATATCTGTCATACCAATATGGGATACAAGACTAGACATCATTTTAGATTTGGATATTGTAAATGTCGTCTTTCTGGTTTTAAAGGCTGCATAACAGTAAGTGATGTAACTTTCTGAACTTAACACACTGTTCCAACCCTTCTATTATTTCCCTTTACCTATTTAGTCATTATATCCACATTACTGATGATTGTTAATTAAAAATCTCATGTAAATATTTTTGTGAAAGCACCCTACAAAATTGTGGCAGTATCAATATTGAGGCATTTGGGCAAAAAATGGTTTGATATTTAGGTTTCTCTATCGCCCAATCCTAGTTATAAATTGCTAAATATGGCATCAGTGTGGTGGTATTTTTAGACTCTAACTGTACCATAGCAGCAGCATTTCTGATGGAGAGCAGAGTGAAAACGTTTTCTCCCCTCATCTAAGTGCATCAACACTCTTGTCATCTTCTTAAGTCAGAGGACGGTAATAAAATAAACAACAAAGTCATCGTTTTTTGCATTTAATTTGCATGTTATCATTCTTAGTATCTTAAGGCCTCCTTCACCACTCCACTGTTGTTCTCACTAACAGTAAAATGTGCAACGTAGTCTCCTTTGTTGGGCCTCAGTTTGTCTGTAACATACGTCTCTGCTCTGAACAGCCCTGCAGCTCAGCAGAACTCAGACGGGACAGGACAGACAGCTGGAGGAGCATCACTGAGGCCTACAAAAGACCAGTCTGGCCGTCGCAAAGATGAGGCCAAACAGGCCGCCAAGAAGCCCAAAGAGAATGCTCTCTCTCAGTTTGATCTCAACAATTATGCCAGTAAGTCTACCCTGATGCACAACTCCTACTGATGAGCCTGAGACCTGTACCTGACTCCAGCTGTTCTCTACCTGGAAACTCAATGTTAATGTCTTGGTCCTCTTTTGTCCCGTCACTGTAGGTGTTGTGATCATTGATGACCATCCAGAGGTCACCACCACAGAGGACCCACAATCCAGCGCCAATGATGACGGCTTCACTGAGGTGGTCTCCCGCAAGCAACAAAAACGCCTGCAAGATGAAGAGAAACGGAAAAAGGAAGAGCAGACTACTCAGGTAAGAGGAAGGCTTGCACCACATAGTTAGAATACTCAAATTACAACAGCAATAATACCTTTTTAATGTGACATTACCTCTTGACAAAGAATACTCAACTTACACTGCTCCGACAGAACTGGAGTAAAAAAGGCTCTGGTGAGAAGGGCAGAGGAGGTGGAGGAAAGCTGCCACCAAGATTTGCTAAAAAGCAGTCATCGCAGCAGCAGCAGCAACAGCAGCAACAACAACAACAACAACAACAGCAGCAACAACAACAACAACAGCAACAACAACAGCAGCAGCAACAGGCCTCACAGTCTCAGCCTCCTGTAGCCTCCACACCCCAGGCCCAACAGCAGCCCTCCATTTCTGCTCCCCAGCACCCTCACCTTGCTCCCTCCCAGCCTGCTGCATCCCCTCAGACTCTGGAAGGCACAGTGGCTCCAATGCCCTCCATCCCCTCTGCCACTGTGGACTTTACCCCAAAGAGCCTACCCCCTGCCCCCACACAGACACACAGCACTCTGGGTACAGAACTGTGGGAGAACAAGGTAGCGGGCTCCACTGTCCTTCCTGAAGTCAAGAAGCGTGAGTAGATGAGTCAATTCTTGTTCAAAATGTTGAATTTGTCTGAATTTATCAGCAAGCTCTTGTCTAAAATATGTAATGTGCATATTCCAGTTGGTCCAATCAGCCCTCCCCAGCCACCCTCTGTGAGTGCCTGGAACAAACCTCTTACCTCCTTTACTGGCACTGTCTCCTCTGAGGTATTTTCAGTACATTCGTCTCATCTTTTGTTGAGTGTACAATCCTTTTTTGATGAGTTCTAAACCATGAAAAACATTGTGTTGTTTCAGGGTGTGAAGCCTGGATCAGAGGGCAGTGTGGAATTGGCAATAGACAGTATTCAGTTTGGAGCGCCATCGTCTGCAGGCAGCACCGACAGTGACGGAGTTCCAGCGTTGCTAGAAACAGGCTCTGAAAACAAACTACCTGCTCCCAAAGAACAGAGACAGAAACAACCTCGAGCTGGCCCAATCAAAACACAGAAGGTAACTCAGCTGTGGACGAAACTCCGGGGGTGAATTCACAGGGAAATGGATTGAGGCCACTGATAGCACCATGAATTGGGCATGACTTGCAAACATGCCCATAAAATTTTGTAGTGCAATTTGGCTTTTTTTTTGCATCTAATTGCAGTTATGTATGTTGCAAAGTATGAAACACAGCAGGCACAACAATGGAAAGAAAGAAGAAAACTAACATTTTCAAACTGCAAACTACAGGTCCTGACCACTCAGGCACAGAGGGAAGGAATTTAAACTTGACAGATACATATTGAATTTGGGATTTAATATCCCAGTCTGTTAGTGTGCTCAGTTACCATCAACTATCTGAAGATAATGATAATTTCACTACAGCTGCTTGTGGCTTTAAGTAGTGCTGTACCCAACTCTCCCAATTTAGATTTGTGCAAACGGCATGAAAGCACTGAGAAGCCATTTGTTTGGCAACACAGTTAGGAGTGCATTGCACCCGTTGTGGGTGCTTCAAAAATTACACGGTTCTTTTTTATTGGTGCAGATTTAGTGGCCACAAAAGCCGTGCGTTTGTTTTGTGAATTCGGCTATTGGTGTTTTAAGCTGTTGAACAAGAACATGGGTTCCTATTCATTATTGAAGTCATGTAAATGTTTAATTTCTCCCTCTCCCCAGCTTCCTGAAATGGAACCAGTGGAAACCAAGGAGTACAAGCCGGGTCCCATCGGTAAAGAGCGCTCTTTAAAGAACCGCAAGGCCAAAGACGCACGTGGGGGAGAAGGCGAGGGGATGGAGGCAGGAGTCCCTGGAGGAGGCGTCAGTAGAGCCACAGACTCCAGTCCTCCCACCAGTGACACCACAGTACCAGAGCTGGGGGGAGACATTGAGGGCATGATCACAGTCCCCTCAGCAGAGTACAACAGTAACTCTAAGGTATGTCAGAGTCACATGACCACACGGCTAGGTTTCTTTTTTTGTTGTTATAGATTTCAGATAGTGGGATTAAGATAAGCTGTCACTGTGCCTCTCATTTACAGTAACTCAAGATCAAATGTAAGAATAAATCTGTTAAATGATGACTTCATCAACTGTTTTTATTCTTAATTTTTGTGAGTTTATATTGATTGCTAATGAGCACAATAAAAAGGTAGTGTTGCTGCACTATAACATGTTTCTGTGGGTTCTGACTTCCTGTCTTTGCTTCTCAGGAGTCTGTCACTGACTACACCACACCCTCCTCCTCAATGGCCGACAGTGTTCCCACAGTGGTGAACAAAATAGAAGAGAGTTTGGTGGCAAATGTGAGTACACATCCTTATTTGGTACAGCCTTCCTTTTTAATCTGAAGAGATGACCCACCTGTGCCACACAGTCGTGCTCTAATCCTGAACACTTGGTATTATTTAAAGACTGATTTTGGGTGTTTTTGATGCGTTTCAGGTGGCACTACCCCACTCACTGCCCCTTCCTCGACGAGAGACCCTGCAGCAGAGCTCCAGCCTCAGCACTGTCTCTCCTGCTACTGTTGACCTAACACTAAAGGTGCTAAAGCAACACTGCTGAGAATGTGCTGATCTTTTGAGAAAGTATTCAGTGAAACATTACCTTAACACTTGTTTCTTTCTGTCACCTCCTCAGATGGAATCGGCTCGTAAGGCATGGGAGAACTCCCCGAGTCTAGAGAAGAACTCTCCAGTCACCTCCTCGTCCTCCCCCATCACCTCCTGTGCATCCTCATACTCGACGTTCTCCTCAGCCTCCATGCCACAGATCCCTGTGGCTTCTGTTACCCCCAGCACCTCACTGTCAGGTAACATAATTCCCAGTTAACATCTACTGTGTATCTCCAACACTACGGTGTGTTGACACACAGTACTCTGACATTCTGCACCAATGTTAATTTCCTGAGAAATGATTGTCAGCTACCTTTACTTCCATTAGGAAGACAGAAAATAGATAATTGATAATAAAAACTATGACAAAAGGTATGTTTGTTTTCATTGGCAACACTAAGACGTCAGTGGTGGGCTATTGGACATTCAGAATAAGTTGAGAGGAAAATGGTGATAAATTATTTTTCTCTGACAGAACTGAAAGTCCAGTTTTAATCACTGACTGTGGGAGGACATAAGTTTAAACCTCCAGACTAATGTTGCAGATTTAGAAATGATTTATGCTGAAATAAATTTACTTTGCTGCTTCTTAACAGTGACATCGATAAGTCAGAGCTGACAGTGATCCAGGGTACAAATACAACTTCTCTTGTTGTCTCAATTTAGTTATTCATAGTCTCAGTGTTTGAGATTTTCAGCTTGTCAAATGATGATCAGGAAGTGTGTGCTCATAAATCATCCTTTACACCTGTCAAAAACTGCTGGAGAAATTGTTTGTAGTTGTAAAAAAAAAAAAAAATACCTGAACGAAATTTCAACATTTGACACAAGCATCATGTGTTCACCACGTGTTTCTCTCCACCCTGCAGGTTCTGGTACCTATACAACATCCTCCCTCAGCACCAAGACCACCACGGCCTCTGACCCCCCTAACATCTGTAAGGTGAAGCCCCAGCAGCTGCAGGGTGGGAGTCTGTCCTCCTCCAGCAGTAGCAGTAGTAGCAGCAGCTTCTCTCAGTTGGGCTGTGTGCCTCCCCTCCTGCCCCAGCAGCAGCAGACCCCACAGGTGTACGTCTCTCAGTCTGCAGCAGGTGAGAGATGCATTGCCACACCTCTTTGTTTTTTATACACCTATTTCAGTTTTATATTTGAAGAACTGTTCACTACATTAGCAGTTACTAACATTTAAACCCTTGTATGTTGAGGTTCTGCAGCTCAGATCCCAGCCTTCTACATGGACACTAGCCACCTCTTCAGTACCCCCCACCCTCGCTTGGCGCCTCCCTCCCTGGCGCAGCAGCAAGGTTTCCAGCCCGGCCTCTCGCAGGTAGAGTTACCTGTTGGCTAATAACATGCTGCAGAAATGCTTTTTAAGATCAGAGGTAAAACTACCTGTCTGTGTTCCTCCACCTTACAGCCGACAGCGGTGCAGCAGATTCCCATTCCTATCTACGCTCCACTGCAAGGTCAGCCGCAACACCAACACCAACATCAACACCAACACCAACACCAACATCAACACCAACACCAACACACACACCAGGCTCAGCTTGGACTCAGCACTGGTCCTCCAGTTTCCCAGCCACAGGACCTGTTCAGCTCCTCACTGCAGCCTTACAGGTAACACACAACTCTGCACACGTTTTCACTCCTTCGATACAAAACACAGCTGAAATATACAGTACTACTGAGGTGCCAGTTTCCCTATTTTGAGGTCCAGTTATCTGATCCTGTGACCTGATCTGTCCTCAGGTCTCAGCAGGCGTTCATGCAGAGCAGCCTGTCACAGCCCTCCATGATGCTGTCAGGACCGTCCTTGCACAGCTATCCTGGCGTGCAGGCACCTGAGCTGGGCAAGCCTCAGTCTAATCTGGCCTATCAGCAGGCTTCCTCCACCCAGCACATTCCCATTCTGTTTGAGCCGCAGCTAAACCAGCCCTCTGGCATGGGAGGCTCCCAGCTCATTGACACACACCTGCTGCAGGTAACCAGTTTGCTTCACTCTACCTTACAGACTTGCATTTTGCCGTACAGACATCTGGAATAAATTTATTTTGCATACATTTCCATCTGATATATCTGTGGCTTTGGTTCAGGCTCGACAGGGGATGAGTCAGCATTCAAACATGTACTCGGGGCAAGTGCAACAACATGGCCAGAGTAGCTACTACAGCAACACTCAGTCGCCCAGCTCTGCAATGCAACAGGTAACCTACATGCAAACATAATAATAGACAATGTTAATAAACCTTCATCTTTCTTATCACACAACCTAATTTGTTTAACTTCCAGTAGTGTGAAACTCAGCAGTGTTTTGCGTATTAGTATGTAACATTTGTGTGTCTTTGTCTGTCTCAAGGTGACAGTCCCTCTGCCAAGTTCCCAGCTGTCCCTTCCGAACTTTGGCTCGGGTGGAGGTCAGCCTCTCCTGGCGCTGCCTCCGACCCCTCCCCAAGCCCAGCCCCCCAACATCAACCGTCAGCCTCCAGTCTCCCAGCCATACCGAGGCATCATGGGCCCCAGCCACAGCATGATGCAGCCTCCCACCAGCAAGGTACTGTACTGTGTGCATGCGTGACTCTCAGACACACAGGCTGAATTTTTATTTCTAAAATTTGAGCTGTAAACATTTTTTTTATTGTTTGGTTTGTTTTTTTATTGGGTGTGTGTTTGTGTGTTGACTCTTTGCAGATGGACATGGATTTGAAGCTCTTTGGTAGTGGGATGGATGTAAAGCCTGGAACCCCTCCTGTCGGCGCCAGGAGCACTACACCCACCTCCAGCCATTACAGGTACCGCCCATAAATTCACATTCTGTCTGGTACACAGTCGAACCTAAAAATCCACGCCAAGTATAACTTTTTTTGGGTAAATATTTGCACACACAATCAGCACCAAAACTTTGAAGTGGCCATGTTGCCATGCACTGCTGTCTGTCATGGTTTTATTTTTAGGGTGTTTGTTGCTACACAGACTAAAGTCAACAATGTATAAAGTGTGGTTGACTCATCATGTGTCATTTTAATGCACTTTATACCAGTATTGTAAAACATATTGATTTATGGAAACCACAATATCGTTGCACTGGTACTTGCTATGCTTTTTTATCACCTTTCTCTAACAGCGAGTTCACACACATGCACACCACTCTCAGTGCCCCTGTAGCTCCATCCCCTCTGCTAAAGCACACCAAACATTTCCTACTCCTGCAGCTTTACATTAAAAGCATTTAACAGGCCAAACATGAGTTGACCTCTGTTATAAAGGGTCATACAAAATGCACTGGGGCTTCTTCCAGTTAGCTGAGCACTTAACATTATCATTTATCAAAAAATGTGTTTACAAGACAAGACAGCAGTCACTTTTGGTATTTGTTGACAGTGGATCAGTTTGAAATAAGGCAGGGATTCATAAAACAAGAAGGAGCAGCCACAGTGAGCTGTTAGGGCCGTAATATACTTGCTGCTTGATCGAACATATGTGTACACTGTGCACAGACATGGCGCATTGTGTACGCAGCACTATGCAGCCAAAATGCACAATACTGGCGGTCCCCAGCCAATGGAAATATAACCCGGAAATCGTGAAGAATCTCATGAGAAGAAGAAGAAGAAAGGTCTGGTCTGATCATCCGGTCGGGTCACTGTGTGCATTCACACCAGCGCCTCTAGTGGTTATAGAATATTGCATCTCACGCACACGTCACGGTACCTCACGTTGAGATGTGCGTTCGACGTGTCAAACGAACGCAGATCACGCGTGGCAGCCATGATGCGGTCGTGGTTGCGTTGTTTGCAGCAAGTATATTACGGCCCTTAGATGAAGAGCTGCAGGTGACAGTTTGCACACCTCAAACTTAGTGAGGTAACATTAGCCACCTTTAAACTAAACTGTGCCCCTCTGTCAGCAGACTGCAGTGTAAGCTCAGGCTACGGCTGCTCACAGAATAATGGATAAAGGCCAATTATTGCCAGACATTATTATTAAAATGATAAGTTTGTTCTGCTGTGCTCAGACCTCTGTGACCTGAAGCATTAAACCACATTTACTGTTCCCACTGTAACTACAGATGTCACCAAATCAGCCAGTTCTAAGTATTATTAATGCTGCAGTCGTTCTGCTGTTCTCTGCTACTAACTAGTCATTGTTGTCTTGTGATAGCCTTGTTATATTCAGGGTTCCCACGGTCATGGAAAACCTGGAAAAGTCATGGAATTCACAATTACATTTTCTCAGGCCTGGAAAAGTCATGGAATTTTGTTGCGTATAATGAAATTGTTATTTTAACCTCCCACGTAATGTAACATAACGGCAAATTTATTTTCTGGAGCTGCGACGTACTGTAGCTCTACATTTGTTTCCCATCACATACGTTTGCTCATTTTCTCGCCATGCTCCCTCTCTGTTAATGAATGCCAGCTAGCTGACATTAGGTTCAAGTAGAGTTTGACACTGATATGTTTGAAAATTGCCGGACAAGTCAGGCAAGAAAAAAAACACATTATTATAGGTCCTTGAAAATTCATGGAAAAGTTTTGAAATTTTCTACAGATGTGTGGGAATCCTGTATATTTATCTCTAAATTAAATTTTAACTTGTGTGCCCTCTGTCAAATTTGCCGAGGTGTATTGAAAATGGTATAGAATATATTTTTCCAAGGTTATAAATTAAGTTATAAATTCCAGTATCGTGTCAACACTTCTTTATACACATGATTTTATTGTTCTCTTCCTGCAGAGCCAGCTCCACGTCTCCTAGCAGCCAGTCCAGTAAGATCAACAGCATGCTGTACCAGAAGCAGTTTCAGCCCAGCTCTGCCGGCATGAGAATGACGCAGCACTTCCCTGGCCAGTTCAACCCGCAGGTAGAGTCATTATCACAAAACTCAGATTTTGATTGTGTTTATATAATGAACTGGTTGTTAACATGAAAGTTAACTGCAAACCATTTATGTATTTTGTTTGTTTCTCTTCATTTCAGATTCTGTCTCAGCCCAACATCGTCTCTCCTCTTGTTAGACCTCCTCACGCAAACTCGTTTGCTGGAGGTGTCCAGCGATCTCCCATGGGCCCTCCAATGTCACCCAACGTGGGTGGTGGTCTCATGCCCCATCCCCGGCCTCAGCACCCACAGCACAGCCAGCACCCTCCCCGAGGACCTCCTGGCCCCTCGCTTGCACCCAGAGGCACACAGGCGGCTCTAAAGGCTGAACAGGACCTAAAGGTGTGGTTCTCTGTTTTATCTGCTGATTGTGTGCGTCTGTATGAACTGACCACTCAGATGGTGAAACAGTCTTTCAGTGATGGGTGTGTTGACTGATTTGATTTGTTCTTTATCGCCCTGCAGGCAAAGCAGCGGGCCGAGGTGCTCCAGTCCACTCATAAGTTCTTCTCAGAGCAGCAGCAGCAACAGCAGCAGCTCAAGACCCCGCAAGTCAGCAAAGTGTCTCGGCTTGATCAGGGGGGGAAACCCCCTCTCGACAGCTCTGCCTCAAACCACCAGGCAGTCGGCGACCGCCAAGATTCCGACAAACCCCCCATCTCCACGGCCAAGCCCATACGGACTGGCCCCATAAAACCGCAGGCCATCAAACCAGAAGAGGGCAAGTAAAGAGCTGACGAGCCTCTTCGGATGACAATATGAATGGATGGAAGAGAGGAAGAGAAAGAATCTAGCCCCATTCACTCAGTCACCACCTCATATCAGCCCTGGGGGACAGTGTGGGGGAGGAGGATGAGTCGATGCTAGTGGTTACTGAGAGTAGGCACTGTCCTGCGTATACATAATCCTCTTCCTCTTCTTTCTTCCCCTATCTTGTCCCACTGTAGGTGGCGGCGTTTGAGTTGGATTCTTCCATCATATTTAGAATGCCAATAAAATGGCTGCACAAGTTGTTCCATAGAAATCTACTGAGACAGTAGATAAGAGGAGAGTTGGAAAGAGAAAATTGAAATGAGATTTGCTGCTGAGTTTGCCATTTTTATAGCTCTTGGTTTCTGTTCCTTTTTATTTTTATTTTCCCCCCAAATAGGATCACACATATTATAGGAGAAACCTGTTTTGTTAATGAAAGAATGAATCAGTTTTGTTTTTGTAGTCGAAACAATCTTGTTAAGGAGATGTCATTTAGTGAAGCACACTTTTTTTGTTGCCCAATCTCCCATCATAACTAATCCAGAGATTTGTGCACGTGGAAATGCACCTCATTACGCTCACTTCAACGGTTTCATCCACGGTCACCACACAGAGACATGAAATCAGAAATTCTCGTCATTTTGTTTTTTTTGTTTTTACCAGAAAGGAAATGTGAAAATTACAGCAGTTGATTGAAATTAATGATTGATTTATTGATTTGTGAGCCTTTGCTCCTGCCTTCTGCTCTCATCTCCTTGCCTCAGAATTACTGATGTGTTGGGGTGTGTGTGTGTCGGGTGTGTGTTTGTGGTATAAACAGGGGGAAAGCTCGTAGCTGGACTCTCCTGTATATTTAGCCAAAGGTTAAAGCAGCGCAGAGATGATGTCACAGCCTTTTTATTAGGATTGCTGTTGTCGTGGCAGCAGAGTTTTGATTTGACTTGCAGGATTACACGGATGATGTATGATCACTACATACAGCTGTTCCAGTTTAGGAGCTACTGTCACACACCCTTTCACTGCTTTCACACACATCCTTGCTGTCACACAAACACACACCTATACACACTTTACTGTAAAGCACCCAGACCTGCTGCTATTGACTGATTTCAGTGCCCTTAGCTAGAGTATAGCAGGATAGGGCTATTTAGAGGAATAGAAACGGTGAGGCGTTGAGTGTTGAAACAGTAGAACACTTGGAGTGTGTGTATGTCAACCCTCGCGACGAGAGGGAACAAGAACAGGACAGAGAACAAGGAAACGGATGAAATGAGAAGCCTCAAGTACAGAAGCGTTTGGGCAGAAGGACACTTATTGTTTTGTTGTCTTTACTGATGAGAGCAATCAGTGCTGTTTTCTGTCTCTGCCTCACCTCCGCTGGCTGTCCCACCCACAATGCTTTCATCTCGGGGTTGTGGCGACAAGGGTCCTTCAGAAATGTACAGTAGTATGCACCCTGAGGTGGGGAGGGCGTCCTCCTCGCCTCTACCCTAGTCGGGGGAAGAGTCCTTGCTTTGGAGGATGGATGCGGGAGGGAGGGTAATGATTTTTTTTTTTTCTTTTTTTTTTGTTGAACTTGTACAGGGGTTTCATCGCTGTATTAAAATATGTACGGTCTTATTTACATTCTCTTGGTTTGGTTACAGAAACTAATAAAATAATATACTGTTGAGATGCTTTTCAGTGATGTCTGGTTTGTACTTTGAGCCATCGTACACAGCGTTTCCAACTTTAGTTTGTCCCACGTCAGATTGGTATGGATTACATTTTACCACCAGGTGGCACAACAACACTTAACAACAGAAGAGTGCTTAGATAAAGAAAAACCACTAATGCAATACTTGTGTTCCTCTTTCAAGTGACAAAGCTTTAAGGTTTCATCCCTGGTTAAAAAATGATTTATTAATGGTCTGTAGATCACTTACTAGCTAATACACAGCAGTGTTTGAGCTTTGGGCTGGTGTTCATCCTCCGATAGTACCCTTTCTTCGTCTTCTGATGGCTACAAGGCATCTGATTTACAATAAATTAATTGGCAACCTATAAAGACAAACATCTGGAGACTTAGTTATTTCATGCACAAGTCACTGTTGAGATTTTGGGCTATTTTGATGTTGTCCTTAAGTAAAGTCAAATTGATTTATATAGCACATTTAAAAACAACCTCAGTTGACCAAAGTGCTGAACACGCTACGCTATATAAGTAGAATCGGTAATTAATAACATAGGCTTAATAAAATAAACAATACAACATCATACAGTGAACAATAAAAAGATCATAAGAACAAGATGTCATGCTTAACAAGTGCTGAAGGCCAGAGAGAAGAAATGTGTTTTCAGAAGAGATTTAAAATGCTTCAGAGTTTGGGCAGCTCTTATTTCAATCAGGAGAGATACTGTCTCCTTTACTTTTGAGCCTGGATCTCAGAACCTCCAGCAGTGATAGATTTGTAGACCTCAACGCTCTCACTGGGGTGTGTGTAAGGAGGCTACTGCAGGTGTGATGTGATCACGCCGTTTCCTTCCTGTTAGCAGGCGGGCTGCTGCATTTTGAACCGCCTGCAAATGGCGCAGTGATGACTGGTCGAGTCCAACATACACAGAATTACAAAAGTCTAGACGCGAAAAGATGAAGGTATGAATTCCTCTCAGTCATGTGGAGGGAGGTAGGCCTTCACCTTACTCAGGAGTCTCAATTGAAAGAAGCTTGTCTTAACTGAAGCTTGTGGAAATACACAAATAGCTGTTAATTTTAGTTCAGATTTCTTTTCTGGAAATGGATTCAAAAAGCAAATATTTAATCAGACTTTGCATATTTAAACATAAAATTTTAGAAGATCTAATGAGACAAGTTTTGTCTCTGTTTTACAACTTGGCTACCTGAACGTGATTTATAAAACTTTGCTGTCCCGTGAGAACCACACCTCTCCAAAAAGTCACTCTCACAAGTCTTCCAGTTGGTTTATTGTTCATTTAGACAAATGGGACAGTTCACCCCAAAATCAAAAATGCATTTTTTCTGATTGTTGGAGATGTCATCCTTCACAGATGTCTGCCTTCTCTCCATTATAAAGGAACTAGATGGCACTCAGCTTGTGGTGCTCAAAGCACCAAAAACTACATTTGAAAAACTCAACAGCAATGTCTCTTTCCAGAAATCATGACCAGGTTACTCAAGATAATCCACAGTTTCATGCAAGAACTATTTTCTTTCTGAAGAACTACATCTGCCAAATGTATCACAGCGCAGAAGGAAACATCTACTGCTAGCTTCAAACACCACCAAGGTATGGGGTGCCGTTTGTAAAGTGGCTCACGCTGAAAATACCATCAACATTTTGCCACATTTAGCTTCAAAAAATGTTTAAAAAAGTCTTGTGAATTTTTTAGAGTAACCTTTTACCACATTTACAGAAATTAAGCTTTTATTTTGGTACTTCCGGTGACTGGCAGTGTGAATTTGCATGTTAGCTAAATATTTAGTTTCACCCAAAACATTCATATTTGACATTTAACATTTAGGTTTAACATTTAGATTTAACATTTATATTTAACATTTAGATTTAGATTTAGATTTAGATTTAGACTTAGCATTTAGATTTAACATTTAGATTTAGATTTAATATTTAGATTTAGATTTAGCATTTAGATTTAACATTTAACATTTAGGTGCCACATTTAATATTTAGATTTAACTATTTAATATATTTCTAACTTAACAAATATTGCTGTAAATGTGGTAAAAGGTGACGTTAAAAAATTCACAACACTTTTTTAAACATTATTTGAAGCTAAATGTGGCAAAATGTTGATGTTATTTTCAGCGCGAGCCACTTTACAAACGGCACCCCGTACCTTGGTGGCTAAAGTTACAGCTCAGGAGCACGAGCTTTGTCCATGAGTAGATGCACGCTTCCTTCTGCGCAGTGATTCGGTAGAGAGAAATTAATTCCTACATGAAACTGCTCACAACAAGGTGTGTGGATTAGCTTTAGTAATCGGGGCATGATTTCTGGACAGAGACATTGCTGTTAAGTTTTTAAAATGTAATTTTTTGTGCCATCTTGTTCTGGAGAGAAGGCAGACATCTCTACGTCCAAAACTTCCAAATACTTGTCTGAAGTATACAGTATGATATAATAATGACCACATAAACTCTTGTAATTTAGGAAGAAGTTTATTTCATTTGAACATTACGTCATTGTGTTGACTACAGTGTACAAGTACATGCAATATTCAATACATGCTGAGTGAGAGAGCGGTTTATTTAATACAAGATGTTGACAGGTGAAACACTGCAGGGCGTGTAGTACCACAGGAGTTTGTGTTGGTAGTTGTATGCTTTGATTATCCCACTTAGCTTGTAATAAAATGCATTAATCTTTCAGTCCTCAAATATATATATAGCTTATCAAGAAAACAACAAAATTATACATCTGAATTAAAGGCAGTACAAAAATAATTCCTCTAAAAACATGCTTGTGGGCCGTGCCACAGCAAAAGCCTTCCCACTGAAGAAAATGAAAATAAAAAGCACACCTGCGGGGGACACTGTTCCTGAAACGTCTCCGTTTCACTTTGGAGTTTGGTAGTTAGACCTTTCTACACGCTGATGGTGTTGTCTCTGTAACTACGACTACCACACACATTATGCTCTAACGCTTTGAGTCTTTGAAGCAGGAACAGGTGAGCAAATGTCGCTTTTCAGCAGTCACTCATGGCGGCCCTAGTTGGCCTGCTGGCGCCCCAGCCGGATGTCATAGGACACCATGTGGAAGTTGTCCCAGGCGAACAGCTTCCTCTGGGCCAGATTATAGTCGATCATGCTGTTGTAGCGGTACTTGTTCTTGAAGGGGATGAAGACAGACTTCCCCTGGCTGGTTTCAGTGTCGTACACGTAGTTGATGATGGTGTCGGGCGACGTGTAGCTGGCCACGGTGTACAGCTTGCCGCAGATGATGAAGGAGTTGGCTACAGAGTTCTTCCTGATGTTGGTCTCCCAGCTCCTCTTCACCTCCAGACTGTGTGGGTCCAGCTGTGAGATCACGATGGCTCCTTTGGCCTTGCTGGTGGAGTAGACGGCCCACAGCCCGTTTTCATCCACAGCAAGGTCGATGTCCGTGTAGCCGCCCCAGGAGTAGGGGTACTGGCCGTGGAAGCCGGCGTGGGGGAGGTCACGACGGGCAGCGGTGGTCTCAGAGGCCAGGTCGAAGCGGATGATGGAGCGGCTACGACGCCTCTGATAATACAGAGAGCCTCTGTACAGAGTGGCACCAGTGCTCTCCACCAGCTCTGGCAATATCAGGACCTGTGACGGGAAAACATGAGACAATAAATAAGAATGACCTCAGAATTTTTGGCTCATTCCCATGACCAAATATCATCCACGTGACACAGACCTTAGATGGAAAGCCTTTAGCGAGTTGATCCATGTCATCATATCCAAACAGCTGCCTGACGTCAGAGCCTATGGTGTCGATTCGCCACACCATGTTGGGTCCATAAGGCGAGACGGCTTCAGGGTCCTGCATCCAAACACCGTATTTACCTGCTATGTTGTCTGCCTTCCTGTGTGTGACCGGCTCACCAACTGAAACCAGCTCCCCACAACCTGCAAACAGGACGGAGACGGAACGTGGTTTGTGAGACACATTCAAACAAGCATGAATTCACTATAGCTGCGGCCATGTACGTGTATATATCCTGCCATTGCCCCATTTTAGACAATTGGCTTGACCACAAACACATGGCGGCATGGTGGAACAGTGGTTAGCATTGTCGCCTCACACAAGAGGGTTCCTGGTTTGAACCCAGGGTGGGGGAGCCCTTCTGTGCAGAGTTTGCATTCCTGTAGGTGTGAATGTGAGTGTGAATGGTTGTCTGTCTATGTGTCAGTCCTGTGATAGTCTGGTGATCTGTCCAGGGTGAACCCTGCCTCTCACCCAGTGTCAGCTGGGATAGGCTCCAGCCCCCGCGACCCAGAGCAGGACAAGCGGTTATGGAAAATGAATGAGTGAATGAAACAAAACTGACCTTGGTTCAAAATACCAGCAAAAACTGAGCCTGCCAAAGGGTGGGGACATTTTTGTGGACCAACCGACCGACCGACAGATCAAGCTATCGAGCTGTTTGTCGCAGCTAAAAATAAAAAAAATTGACTGTTGCAGGCAGGTTTCCTTATTTTCTACAACTGGTCTCATGTCTTAGTCGGTTTCCCCTTCAAATAATGTTTCCTGTAGCGATGCCCTCTGTGGTTTTGATTAAGTCTTTGGTTACTGTTGGTTGGAGTTGGGTTTAAGGACGATCAGGAAACAATGAGGGGCTTCAACGATCTTGCAAAACAATCATCCTTAAAATCAAAATGTTTTTGATATAGTTTTTCTGACTGAAAGAAATACTCCACCCCTCAAATGACCTTTTGTGAATTTGTGAGGAAAAATTTATTTTTCTCGCATCTGATAAAGAAAGAATCCAAAAACTGTAAAAATCCGGATGAATGGAAGTTATAGGGGTCTCATTATCCAATCGTATGCGTTAGTTTCAATTCACCAAGGTCACACAATAACACAAACAAAGATGGCTGCAGTGGTACACCAGCAACTCTTGTGTTCAGCGAGGCACAATTACTGTTTTTGTCAGTGAAGTCTGGCCGTGACTTGAGCATAGATAAGTTTGATTTTGAGCTCAGCTCCCCATCAGAGCGGGCTCTGTGTCAGCAGTAACGAGCAGTCACCTGGATAAATGAGACTTGATTTGCACCGCGCAAACTGTGTGAGAGTTTGTAAATGGGATTTTTGATATAGCTAGTTTTATTGTTTCTCAGCGCAGACCCCTATGACTTCAGTTCATCAAGAGTTTTCGTTCACCGTGGAGGCATGCGAGAAAAACAAAGTTTACTTCATGAATTTATTGTAACATGGGGCGAGTAATTCATATACAAACAGTCATTTTGGGGGTGAAGTATTCCGTTGAGGTGACTTCAGGACACAAGTCACAGGGTCAGTGGCACATTAAAGGGGATCTACATGTATGTGGCCGAGGGGATCATGAAGGTAATCCAATAGCTGGTCAGGGGTGAGATGAGGTCATCATCTCTCATCATGGAGGCAGACATCAGGTCTAGAGATGCTGCCCGACATCTCTGTTAGCTTCAACTTTGTCTGAGTCACCGCCATCAGAGCAGATACTGGGCTGCAATTCATCCTGGGCAGGAGCTCCCCGCTGCTTGTCTTACTGGGAAAACGATAAGGCAGGCTGTATATTTACCACTTCCTAAAATACACAGTTGCTCTCCGGTCGGGGACGTAGCACCAGATCAAGGCTGGATAGAAATATACGTCTTATAAATACACACCATTACCATTTAGCCTCCCTGCGGTGTGGTCTCATCAGAGATTGTATGACTTCACGTGTTAACTGCACGTGTATTTTTATGATCTCCCAAACAATCGAACCTGCTGAGAGGCATTCAGTAGCACATGGTGCAGATTTTAGAAGGGGGAGGGGTTAACAGCGTGTGACACCCTTGTTAGGGGTGCTTTGCTTTTACATTTACGACACAAACGTGAAACCCGGGCAGGCCCTCATACCTGCGGATTGGCATGACTCTGGTATTCTCGCCCCAAATGCTGCAGTATTAATAGCAGTATTTGCTTTGAGGCTGTCAGCAGGGGGGGTTGAGTGTCATGTTTGCCAGGTCAGATGGACAGAGAGGGAGGAGGAGGAGGAGGATGAAGGGGTGAGTGAGAGGGGTAGTATCTGTTCAGAGTGGATTTTAAAGGACTTAACTGGTTAAATAAACAGTATTTTAGCATGTAGAGAGGCAGCGTATCTTCACATCTAACTGGATGAACTTTAAAGGTTTATTTCAACCAAAATAGGGGCGATGAACAGTGTTGTTGGAACAGTGGAAAGACTAAGATGCTTTTGTGAGTTTAACTTTAATTCTGTTGACTTTATAACAAGTGTATTATACAATGCTAAAATTACTGTTTATCTAAATGGAGTGTGGTGGGTTGGGGCTGTTCCTGGTTCAACAAAAAGCATCTTACTCTTTAATAAAAAAAATTGTAGTGGACATAAATAGACAGTGCAAATGAGTGTGTACATTTCAGCCCGTTTTGACATTGCCATCTGCAGAGCTCTCACTCAGTGCCAGAACAATTTCAGAGATCATTGTTTCCATGAGAAACTCAGACACAGAAACTTGCAAAACATTTGCAGACATTTAAAAAATATTTTCACATCTTGTTTTGTTTACATAAATTTAAGCTGGGTTGCTGTTTCTCTGCAGTTTGTGCGTCATAGCTACTAACTGTTGATCAGTGGGATAGGACGCAGGAATGTGTATCACACTGATGGTGTGTCATTGTGAGTATGCACAATACAAACAGCTCCACAGTGCTGCCAGTGGTCAAAGTCTCCACTAGGTACCTTTAACTCGCATCTAACTGGTGGATTCATTCACATTTTCTTATTGTAGAAGGGGGACACTAGGACCCAGGCAAAATATGGCCAATCAAGGTGAGAGCACCTGAGCTGTTAAGAGGCTCATGGAGCAGAGGTGTGTGAGCTTCATTCTACATTTGTTAACACTCCTGTGCACATGCCTGGTAAGCCAAACAAACCTTGTGTTGTGTTGTGTTATGTTTTTGTTGAGGCAGCAAAGTAGTGCGAACACGTCCTGGTTTTTAAGTATAAATATTAAAGTTGTTGTATTTTTAATTGCATTTTAATAATATCTTTTCATTGTACATTGTTCTATCTGTATTTTAGTAAACTGAACTCTTTAATGTATGTTTTTATCTTTCAGTGCTGCAGCTGGTGTTGGCCTTGGTATACGAGAGCAACTGGTGCAGTGGAATTCACCTGCGGAGTTGTGGTGATATAATTAAAGGTTTGGTGTGTCACTGGTAGAAGTTTGGGTGTTTTCTGTTGAATAAAAAGGTTTATTTTGTGTGTAGTTTTGGTTATCCACATATCATATACTTCCAGTGCACCGGCCTATAAATTGGTGCACCACAGGGGGTGCAGCAGGACACACTAACTTTCAATTGCTTTTATATTACAGCTGACTGTTGGCTTTGTTACTGAATGCTGAACTGAATGCTATATGAAAGTGAACTTGGGTGTTACATTATTTTTCAAATTGTTCATCGGTTATCTTACTATGGTTTGTGGTACAGAGTAAGGGCTTGTCTAACATTTTTCATTGCATTCCTAAAAGCATTTGTTCTTGCGTAACACGAAAACAATCCAGGGATTTGCATGATGATAGTTGATGGCACTTTTGTCAAATTGCATTTCCATTGCACAGTTTTGCAATTAAAGTAGAGACTGATTTTAAAAGTCTGCAGTGTGTTAAATATAAATGAATGCCTTGATGTTCACTATAATGGACTGGACGAGGTTGTTAGAAAACCTAGATTCAAAGAATAATTTAAACTGCAAAGACAGACCTGTGTTGTCCTCAGATCCATCAGGAGCCGGCACCTCTGTCACCTCGGCCTTCAGCTCCTGGAAGCCCGGAGGTCCGTACTGCCACGCTGAGTCTGACAGGGAGAGATGGAGACATGGGTTTAGCTGAATAAGAAACTGCAAGGTGGAGGTGATGCTGCAGAAAACGTGTCCCACCTCTCAAACTGCTGCTGTCTCCCTGCCTGTTGGGCCTGGTCATCAGGTGAGACATTGGATTGGAACCTAAACACACACACACAGGCTGAGTTTAGTGATTCCTGTTGCACATTTCACATGCAGCGTACAATAGTTACAGAAGATTGTTTGTGTACCCAAACGTGGCTATGGCTCTACTGACAGCAGGGAATGTGACAGCAGAAAACAAACACCGCTGAATGGATTCCCAGCTGCTCCGGAGTCAGGCAGTCGGTAGATTGTACGACCATAACACACACACACACCCACACACACACACACACATTCAACACCCATCCCATCAGCGCTGTCAGCTTTATGCCCTCAAAACTTTAAACCAGTCATTTGGCCTCCTCTCCCCTGTATAACTGTCAGGTATCAGCCTCCTTTATTCATCCCTCCTCTTGTTTCTCCCCGTTTACCCTCGACCCTGTCCTCATTTTCACTCCTTCCTGAAACCAGTACTGCTTGGAAACACAAACACTGATGTTTACAAAAGACAAATTAGCTTCTCAAACGTGTTTTCATGACAATATAAAATGTGTGTGTGTGTGTCTGCAGGTATTTGTTTGTGTGTGAGCACGTGCCCTCCGTGTTCTTGCACGTGCGGTTTGTCCGGTGATTTCAGGCGCATAATGAGCCCTAATGATGCAGAGAACATTAAGCACCAGCATCTGGAAGCTGATGTTGATTCTCAGTGTTGATGACGAGGAGAGGGGAGCTGGTAATGGAGCAGTTGACGAACACCAGCGGCATGAGAAAGTTGTTAAAGGTAAGGGTTGAGCCCATTTAGAAGTTTGTAAAGAAAAAGGTCAATGGTGTTTTGAGGGTTACCGGGGGGGTAAAGTGAGGCTGTTCCCAGAGGACACAGCCATTCATCATCATCCCAGGTAAACAGCCACATTCTCTTACTGTCTTTTCCCCGTGGTGTGTGTGTGCGTGTGCCATATGTGCCCTCATATCCTGCCTCTTTGTTTGGGATGTCACTGAGCAGACTACCATAAACCTCGCAGACCAGACGGGGCTTAATTTCCAGGGGAGGCTCAGCCAGAGGAGCCAGCGGCCGAATCAACCACTGCTTACAGAGTTCAGCTGAGCTGTGTTCAGAGTTCAGCTCCAGCAATCCCATAATATAGTTGTCATGAAACATTTTTGCATCCAGGCTTTATTTTTTTCTCCATATTCATAATTCATGGTTCAGTCAACAGATAGAAAAAATACACTGAAATTAATCTAAAAATCAGTCACAATCTGGCCATTCAGTCCCTTTGCCTTCTGCATGATGTGTATGTTGACTGGAACGTCTTAGGAGTTAACAGAGCATCATTTATGACTGCTGGCTGCACACTCATGAAAAGTTAACATATGAAAGATACGGTGAAATCAACTGTGTTTTGGTACTGGGCTATACCTGATAAACTGCACATGATACCTTCCCCCAAGCATTAAGATCAAAAAGTAGCCCATGTTATTTAAAAAGTGATCATTTCATTTCCCTCCATTTTCTGAATCAACGAACATAAACGCTGTTCATCCCCAGCAAGTCGACACTTAACTCCCAAGATCCACTTCGTTTGAACCCATCCAATAGCATCCAGTCAAGTCAAAAGATAAGTGTGTTAGCAAACAAAAACTATGCGGTGGTCAAGAAAAAGCTAATAAAAGCATGCAAAACATGTGGGTAGAATATTACAGACGAAGACCAAGCAGCAACCTTCGGGGTTCAAAAATGAAGCCGACACAAGGTACCAAATATGACATTTATTTCAATGGCCACTTGAGGCTGGCTCTGGAAGCCAGTCAATCCCCACAGACCCCGTGTTAAAAAGCCCGACTTCACAGCGGAAATAAACATGTTTACAGCCTCGTACAAAAAAACAGTTTAGCTCTCTGCAGCTAATTCAATTAATTGTCTTTATTAAAGCTTGGAGTCATGCTTAATTAAGGGTGGGGCTGTTTTGAGTGACAGGCTGTCTGCCAGTAGTGTCCTTGGCTTCTCAGTCAGATCCACCCCCCACTCCTCCACAGCGCCAGCCTCTCACCCAAATATGGTCACCTCTGGCTCCAAAAAACCAAGATGGCGACGACCAAAATGCTAAACTCAAGGCTTCAGAACGGGAGTCCACACGGTAGCTTCGTCAATTATTTTTGCAGTCTCTTGATTTGGGATGTGACTCAGGACTTGTCAGTCTTGTTTTGGGACTTGAACGCAAAGACTTGAGACTTGCAAAACAATGACAGAAAGAATACTGTAACTTTAGCTTAAAGGCTTGCTGGCTCGTAAAAGGTCATGTTTGAAGTCATAAATCAACATCACAATATGTCAGCTGATATATTT
This sequence comes from Epinephelus awoara, assembly GCA_035609425.1. NCBI lineage: Eukaryota > Metazoa > Chordata > Actinopteri > Perciformes > Serranidae > Epinephelus > Epinephelus awoara. The sequence goes on along the minus strand of CM069303.1, from coordinate 39,321,137 downwards.
TTGGGGGGTAGTTGTTATTGAAAGTCATAACCTCTGCTTGAGTTCTAAACTTGAAAAGAGTTTTCTTTTAAAGTTATGAACTTTGCCAAAAACTTTAATCCCTTTGCTCTTGTTCTGTATCGTCCTCTCACTATGATCTATTCCACATCTGCCTCTCGCTCTGAGGGTCTCTCTCTCTCTCTGTGTGTGTATTTAAGCCTGCAGGTGCAAACATGAGGAGCTTAACAGATAACCTTGAGTATGCAGGAGATAGAGTATATAAACTCTCCTGATGCAGAGGGAGTAGAGATGTCTGCTGGACGGGGAGATGGCAAAGAAGGATTTATTGCTGCTGGCAATCTCGGATTTACGGGCACTACACTCTGGAAGCCAGGAGGGCAAACAGAGCGATGGCTCAACTGAGGAAAGAAAGGGGGATGGTGGGTGAAAAGACGAGCACACGGGCTAATTAGACAGATGTTTGGTCACTGCAAACACACAGAATACCACAGCTTAACCTCACTGGCTCCAAGATAACTCCCCAGCTCAGTGCAGCCCTCTAACCCCTGGAAGTATAGCGTTCTTGGCCCTAAGCCCTCTGCGCCCCCCCTCCGGCCCTGACCCACCAGGCGTCATCAAAAGCCCTGAGATGAGACCCTGGCACGGAACTACCACTTCCAGGGTGCGCATCACATTTCAGCCCCCCCTCTCCTTCCCAACCAGGCTATTCACGCCGTGCTCGCCATGCAGAGGGAAACACCAGTCATAAAGAAAGCAGGATCTGCTCATAAACACTGAAGTGGCCCTCTCTGGCCTGCCACCGTCACCCATAAACAACGGAAACCTGAGCCAAGTAATGGGGCAGCCAAGACATCAAACACACAAAAAGGTACATGTGTGCACACGCATTATTCCACTGTTGTATGTCAGGGGATATATGGAGGAAGATATGGTGTCAGGGGAGCTTTATTGGCTATCTTTGTTGCTGCAAACAGACACACAAACACACATGGGACCCCTGTGCCTGTGCAAAGCACTGGAATATTGTGTGGATTAATGCATCATTAACTGATGACATTAAAGCTTCAATTATCCTTCAGTCAGAGTCACCAGATACATATTTCAACAGAGGACAGCCTGTCAGCAGGTCTAGTTGTGCATCTTAATTGCAGGATGGATAGAGGAGGTCGAAATATAAAAACATATATGAGCCATAAATCTGATTTCCTATTTATAAATGTCATTAACATTTTTTGAATAGCTCCCAAAGTGTGTGGTGGTTTGAGTGTAACTCTTACCCCCAGCAGGTCTCGTCAGGCCACTGTCCTGCAGAGGGGGGCTCGCTGGCACCACAGGGGTCTGTGGAGGACAGGGTCTGCTCCTCAGCCTCTCCGTCTCCCTCCTCATCTCCTCCATCCTGCGCTGAAGCCCCTCCAGCTCCTTCTCCAGACGCTCCTTCTCCCCCTGCAGCAGGTTCCTCTCCCCCGTGACCCGGTTCAGAGCCTCCTGAAGCCCAGACTGACCTCTGGCTCCAGCTCCGGCCCCCTGGGAACCTGCAGTGTCCCCTCCAGTCAGTCGGGACACCAGTGCCTCCAGCAGGCTCAGTCTAGCCTTCAGGCCCTCCACCTCGGGGCCCCCGGTTTGCGGGCAGCTGGCCTCAACAGGGCTGGGCACAGTGAAGGTGTACTGGCATCTTCCACTGCGGTCGTTTCCTCTCCACAGAGCAGCTCGGTCCTGTGCGTCACCTTGCAGCAGGAGCCCACACATGCACAGTGAGAGAAGGAGGAACATACTGGAGACGGTCCGTCAACACAGATCAGAAGTTTGAAGTCTCTCTCTGAAGAATCACTTTCGTTCTTCTGTGCTGCCTTCGTCTATTTGTCAGCTCTCTGGTGGGATTCTCCTTTAATCATCTACGAAATCCCAATTTCCTGATGCTGAATTTCTTTCTTACTTTGTCTCACTCTTTTCTCAGGTGTCTCTTCTTCCTCTATCCTCCCTCCTCTTGTTCTCTGTCTCTCCTCGGTGGACAGGTCTGTAACACTGAGCTCTCCCCAACAGCTCACGGGATATTTATACAATCTGGAGGGGAAGGAAGGAGGGAAAGAGGGAAGAGAGGAGAGGTTAAAGGGAGGGAGGGGAGAAGACAGGGGGAGGGGGGGTCAGAGGCAAAGGGGGAGGGAGGGAAGAAGAAAAGAAAAAGTTGTGAGACGCTGGTTGTTTTGGGGACAAAAACATCCAATGATCACAGGAGTTGGCGTGTGAGAGTCCGTCTCTCTGTAAAAGCTGATGTTTTTGGGTCCCAGGGTCCAGCAGGGCAGCGCTCTGTCTTTTAAATTTGTGTAATTCAGCCCCACTTGTGTCATTTATTCATGTCTTATTTGTGGAAACATCCCCAGATATACGTGATACAGTCCCATGTGTCAAAGGGGATCGGGCTGAGGTTTGGCCCCAGCGTGGCAGGGAGAGCTGGGCCTCATTGGATACAATTACCTCCTGAGGTGCCGGTGTCCTCTTTCATATTGGTAGGGTGCCAGAAGGTGACGCAAGCAGCCGATAAGGTTGTCATTAAGAGGGGTCGAGGTTACAAGTCAATCGATGAGCGGATGCTTGGCGCTGACCCCGACATACACTGAGTCCCTTCAGCTGAGTTTGTTGTGGGCGGTGTGTGAGTGTAAACATGCTGCACACTCCACACAGTTTTTTTTAAATGTATATTTAATACAACATGAGTGAGCTGCCGCGCACCACAGCTCCCCGAGCTCACTTCCTGTCACTTGCTGCCGGGGCGGATTTGTTTCAGTCCCTCCTCCTCTCGTCTCTTTGCTTTAACACAAAATCACAGCCGCTGCCTGCGAGGCTCGCTTCCACGGTCATGTGAGACGGAGGATGAGCTCTTGTTTATTTTTAAGAGAGGCAGGATTAAAGGTTTCGAAGTGAAGACACTTGCTCAGAGATGCACGCAGTGAGGCAGGTGTGCAGGCTCACACACCTTCCAATCACAACAACCCTCGCCTCACAGGTCTCAGCTTACCTTCATATCCTGCGTCTTTGTTTGGGCTCCTGAAGTCTGTCCTGGCTCCTCTGCTACACTTCTTTTCCTCACGCCTCCTCACATGTTCAGACTGCTGGTCATGAGTGGATTCTCAGACAATGACAAAGGGCCCCTGGACACAGATGTGCAAAGGGCCCCATCCTGTCTCTCATAGGAGCAAGACACAGACTTTATGGTGGCTTTGTATCTTTTTATTGTCATTATTATGCATCTTTTTTGGGTCTTGTTTCCCTTTTGGTCATTTTTTGTCTTTGTTGTCGTTTGTGTGTCTTTGAGGTACTTTGTGTCTCCTTGAGGTTGTTTTGTGTCTTTTTGTAGTAGTTTGTATTTCTTTCAGGAAATTTTGTGGCTCTTCTATGTAATTTTATTTCTTTTTTGGTAATTTTCTGTTGCTTTGTTGTCATTTTGTGTCTCCTTGTGGTTATTTTGCCCATTTTTTTGGTTGTTTTGTGTCTTTTTGTAGTCATTTGTGTGTCTTTTAGGTAATTTTGTGTCTGTAATGTAATATGATTTCTTTTTTGGTTTTCTGTCGCTTTGTTGTCATTTTGTGTCTCTTTGTGGTTATTTTGACCATTTTGGATTTTTTTTGTGTCTTTTTGTTGTCTTTTGTGTGTCTTTTAGATAATTTTGTGTCTCTTTGTGGTTATTTTTCTCATTTTTTTAGTCATTTTGTGTCTCTTTGTGGTCATTTTGTGTCTTTTTGTTGTCTTTTGTGTGTCTTTGAGGTGATTCTGTGTATCCTTGAGGTTGTTTTGTGTCTTTTTGTGGTCATTTGTGTGTCTTAAGTACTTTTGTGTCCCTTTTATGCAATTTTGTGTCTTTGAGGTAATTTTGTATCTCTTTGTTGGCCTTTTGTGTCTCTTTGTGGTTGTTTTGTGTCTTTTTGTAGTCATTTGTGTGTCTTTGAAGTAATTTTGTATCTCTTTGTAGTCATTTTGTGTCTCTGTGGTTGTTTTGTGTCTTTTGTGGTCATTTGTGTGTCTCTTAGGTACTTTTGTGTCCCTCTTGTGTAATTTTGTCTTTTGTGGTTATTTTGCCCATTTTACTGTCATTTTGTGTCTCTTTGCGGTTGTTTTGTGTCTTTTTGTAGTTGTTTGTGTGTCTTTGAGGTAATTTTGTGTCTCTTTGTTGGCCTTTTGTGTCTCTTTATGGTTGTTTTGCCCATTTTTTTGTCATTTTGTGTCTCTTTGCGGCTATTTTGCCCATTTTTTTAGTTCTTTTGTGTCTCTTTGCAGTTCATTTGCATCTCTTTGTGGTCGTTTTGTGTCTCTCTGTGGTAATTTTGAGTCTCTTCCTGGTCGGTACGTGTTAATTTCAGTGGCATTTTGCAAGTCAAGACCAGGGGGGCCCCCCTGACACTTTGGACCCCTAGGCCTACGCCCAGCAGGCCTGTTCAGTAATCAATCCATGCTTCTCGTGCATCCATCTCTGCTGACCTGCCAGGCCACCCCAAACCTTAAAACATCACCTGACCCAGATGCTTCACCCCAGGGAGGCTAGAGGGCAAGGGGTGCAGCATGGAAGGCTGCATACCCTTTAAGAAATGCACTCTTCCTCTTGCAGGTTGATGCCAGCCCCATCTGCTTCTGTTAGAGCTTGTTTACAGACAGCTGGTAGTACCTGCAACTGTTGTCTCGATTGGTTAGACAGATGGATGAGTGGATGAATAAAGTACAGTTACGTGTTTGAATTTGAAAACACATCCATCCTCTTACAGGAAATATCTCGACAATGAGAAACTGACGAGAGGGTGGAATGTGAGACACGTGAAACCAAGGAGTGAATAAATCATCAAAGGAGGAAAAGAAAAGAGTAAAACCACATGTAAACAGAAATGGAGACAAAAGAGGAGAAAACGAGTGAAGAACGAATCTCCTCGGAAAGTAGGAGTGAGAAAGAGGTAAAAAAAAATGGAGTATCAGGAGTGTTTTAACATATGAACAATGTTTTATTTACTATATCCCGTGTGTATCGCATGGAAATGTATTCTGTTCGTCCTCTAGCTACCAACACATCCACCTCTCCCTGATCTCTGCACTGGACAGGGTGTGTGTGTGACTGACTAATGCTGCTTGGCACTTTGTCCACTCTTCTCTCTTGTGAGTCAGATTCACTGTTATATGACTCAAATAACTGCCGCTATGTCGGGAATCTGAAGTCATCCTGTATGAGCCCCTAACAGAGGACCAAAACATGCTTTGCTGCCAGTGTGGGCGTTTCTCCACACGTAGAGAGCATACAAATTTCCTCTCATGCACAAATATGCAGTCTAGTGCAACACTGAAATATTCTTTTCCCTTGCATTCAGCTTGACAAACAGTGGTGCCTCCGAGGGTGGGCTGAGGGCCCTTAGCCACCCTGATATAATGACTGCGCCTCCTACAGGCCACGCAGAAATAATTTGAGGCTGAAATTACGTCACTGCAGACGCGTGGTGAGCACATTTTTTAAGCTAGCGTGAAGTGGTATCTTGTAAAACTAGACAACGTAAGGCATCCATTAGTAACGACCATGTTGGCATAGCTTGTCAGCACAGGGGCTAAATTACGCTCCAAAATCAGGCTACATTTTGACAACATAACTGTCACAGCCATTTTCAAAGGAGTCTCTTGAACTCACACCTCATTATTTCTGAATGAAAATGGGTTCTATGGGTACCCACGATTAAAGCTGTATATTTGTCCTTTAAAGGAGAAATAAACAGTCTATGTGAAGAGTGATAAGTTGCCTAACATGTATAGATACATAACACATTAACAGGTTTGTTGGGATTGTTAACTGTGCTGGTATAAGTCTATGCACATCAGATAATTGGTAACATTGCCTGTAAAATAAGACACGAAAATCTATCAGTATGCGATTCCTTAACGCATCGTTTCCACAGTTTTGTTTTGTGTCCTTATATTGGTATTATACTAGTGTTCAACACAAAGAAATGCTTCATGGAGGGATAAAAACGCCATCACAGAAATGGCAGTAGAGTTAGTTGTGAGTGTTTTTTCGCTGTCTAACCTTGTGGAATATGCACATGGAGCAGTAGCAGTAGTTGATCAATGGTGCACGCACTCTATAGCAGTGGTCCACACAGTTAAATACATCTGGTGTCATACTTGCACTTGCTCATGTCGCCGAGCTAGTTTGCTGTCTCTGTCAAGTAGCTGTTGGTGAGTCACTCACTTTACAGCAGGACACGGCACTTCAAAGTAAAAGCTTTGTGCTGGAAATTCACTGTACTTGAAAATAAAGTGTGTTTTTGCCAAACTTGACATGTTTGCGAGGCACCTGAGGTCCATTCAGAATGGACCTGCAACCCACTTTGGACGTGTTCCCAAGGCTGTAGCCATGGAGTCAACATGGGGGGGGGACCAGGGGCGTCCCTAGGAGTTGAAAACATCCGGGGCTTTAGCCTTGAAGTGGGAACAATTTTTACTTGGGGGTCGGGGGGTTTCTCTCCTGGGAAAATTTTGAATAATTCCCTGTTCAACACGTGATTTTAACGTATTTTGACAAAGAATTCTGGCAAAGAATGAGTGCTCGTCTTCTATTATTGGGTCGCCCAAATTGTTGGAAACCCTTTGAGAACGACTTTGCAGACACAGTGTGAAACAATGCACTCATCATAGTGATATTGCACATCAAATTAAACAGCAGAACCTGGGCTACAAGGCTGCCATAGAAAGTGTAGTTTCACAAACACATCATGGAAGTTTTAATTAAAAGGGAAGGACTTCCGGTTGATTCACATACATACATACTACAGAGCTATGTGGAAATGATGCATCTCTTTCCTTTTGGATATGCTTTGTCATATTTTGAACTTTATTTCGTTTTAAATTATTCTGTGTATAGTTGTGTTTTTTGTACATTCATATTCCTGCTATCATACACTGGTGTTTAAGGGTGCTGGGAATAGTAGAATACTAATAGGACAGGTTATTGTGATTTAGTAGTCAGGCCTCTGCTCCCCAGAGTCCATCTCATCTAATAAGTGGCACCAGCTGGCTGATTGACCACACCTGGTGGTCATCTGTCTGTGTCTATATCTGTTCTGTGAGGCACTCGTCAGTAGCACTGATGAAAGTCAAAGACTGAAATGTTTGCTGCTGTTTTTATTCACTTTTTAAAAAAAATTATTTGTCATTTGTCTCCTTTTTTTGCATTTTGAGCATCTGTCTTTTTGTGCACAAATATCCTAAATAAGTAGATTTTTTTTTTGCATTGATCTCAGCCTGTGAACCTTTTTTGTGGCGTCAGGTATCTTCTTCCTGATATCTTATTCAACCAGCCTAAATACAACAGCAAAATAGAATTCCTGAAACTCAATTATAGCCTTTGTTTTTGGAGTGCCACCCCGTCAGTGGCCCCATCTGCCCACCCCTATTAAGAATTTCTGAGGGCGCCCCTGTAGACAAAGTACCGACCAGAAGCTAAATCAAACCTCCAGGCATCCACTTTGCACTTAAAGCAAATGACCTGTATCTGTGAGTCTTGAAAAGAGCTGTAACATTTTACAGCCACTTGTCCAACCAGGACTTAACTACCTTTGATTTCACTGCAGTTTAGCAACATTGTCCGCAGACTGCAGCTATATCATTTCGGCAAGTTTATGACTTCAAACACCCTCTCTCCTCTTTATCTTCAAAGCTGAAATAAGACCGTCACCCCCTGCTGTGCACACCAGCAACTAGTGTGAGCTGGAAGACCATCTGCCATAGATCAATGAAGGAGAGGACCCCTGTGGGCCAATTTAATTTCTGCTCCCTCAGAAGGGTTGCTGGCTGAGTGTGTCTGTGTGTTTGTGTCTACGGTCCAGAGAGGGCGAACGCAGCGAGTCTGTCAGAACAATATCACTTCACGGCGTCCAGTTTCTTCAAACTTTAGTGCCATCTTGGGACTCCACACTGCCAGTAAAGTCACAGACCAATAAAAAAGTTGGGTAATGAGAGGAGATAAAAGAAAGCTCAGGACGAGGAGGGATGGCATGGCGATTAGTTTTTCCCTTTTCACCTCCAATCATCTTCTTTCTTTCCATCAACCTATTCAAACTTTTCTGTGTTCCCCTCTGATTGCTCTCTCCATCTTTTCTGATTTCCTCCTCAAAGGACGACCAGTTCAAACCAGATGAAACCGACAGGAGCCCTTTAAAATCACTTTATTTCAGAGCAAAAAGGATCAGTAAATCACAGTCTTCCAATGCAATGCCAGAGTATTGTACATCATTACAGAATCAATATTTACAGCTAAAATAAATTACTTTAAAAAATAATAAAATGACGATGTAGAGTTTCAATGTATTATACAGTTAATAAATCGGGACACAATGACACCTAGGTTTTGTTTCACAGCTCAACTTTTAACTTGCATCACTTAAAATTACCCCTGCTTATAATGTAACAGTACAGAGAGACAAACTGTCCCTTGTGTGGCGACAGGAATACCAGCATTCATACAAACGTCACATTGAGCGATCAGCAGAATAAGAACTTAAATTAGTGGAGAAAAAGACAGAAGCAGTATTAGAAACCAAACAGAACCATCTGCAGAGTGAGAGACAGATTTATGTCACTAGCGGGAAAGTAGGACAGCCGTGACCAAACTGGCCCAGAGCTCGGAACAACCCAGAAGGTTGGTGAGGAGACATTCATAACCTGGATGTTTAGCTTCAACGTGGTCCTGCTGTACAGTATAACAAGCTATCAAGAGGCAGACGGAAATGGAGAGCGGTGATTTACGGATTACGGAGTGGATTAATGTTAGAAAGCAGGATGTTTTCTAAACAGATGACCTTCCTTTTCTTGGCCCTTTTCCCATCATCTGTACTGAGGAGGAAACATACCTGATACGTGAAATCACTTTCCTGTCAGAGAGACTTTTTTTGATGATTAAAAGAAGCCACTGTTTGACTACACAGATGAAGCTCAGATGTTCCCTCGCCTCGTGTTGAGCGGTGAAATGTGCTTGTGTTCACAAAATGTTCCCTATAAACGCTCTCATCCTCGGGCGGTGAGAAGATGGCACACAAGGAATCATGGGTAGACATCTGAGGTTCATTCACTAAATGTTTAAGCCTGCTTTATATGAGGCTGCTGCAGCAGATTCAGACCAGCTAAACTAAGAGAGACGGTTGGGCATGGATTCCCTGTCTTTACATTATCTATCTATATGATTAATATGCAGAACCTGGAGTCTCCCCGTGGTCAAGGCAAAGACAGGTCCCTACACGTGATATGTATCATGGCATGGAGCACTCCTTCACGTTGACTAGAGGGCTGAGAGTCAGTGTTTTCTCCCAAACTGCATTAAATATCCCCACAAGTCTCCTGTGCCCCCCTTTCTGCGGCTTATTTTCAAAGCAGGGATCAAACCGAGCCTTAGCGCTGATCTCACAGCAGATATATGTGGAAATACCGATGATAAGATCTGTACTAAGGGCGAGTAGAGGCCAGATCCTTGAGGGTACACAGGCCAACGCTGGGGATGATGTGGGAGGCTGGCTGGCGCCCCCTAGCTGGAGTGGAGGACTGTGTGCAAAGAAGAAAGAGAGACAGAGAGACAGACGGAGAGGGAGGGAGAAGAGGTTTGTCCCCCATCCTCTTCGTCAGACACTAGCGGTATCGCAGGATCACTGGAACTGAAAGAGAGAAGGAATATTTAATGACAAGTTCTGATCATTGTGAAAATGTCAACTGCGCTAGTGTGTGTGGTCTAATACTTACTGATGATAATGAGCAGGAGAGCAACAACTACCAAGGCAATAATCATCTTCATCTGTGGAAGAAACAGCACACATTAAAGACACAGTGGGTAAAAACGTTTTTCATCATATTTGCTGAAACTCTCATTACATCCTGAGACAGAAATTTGTGGGAAAAAAATCATGTTGCTCTGACGACTCCTACTGCTTCTAAAGCCCCGTTTCCACCGGGCAGTACAGTACTGTGCAATTCGATACGCTTTCCTCCGTTTCCACTGTGAAAAGTTAATGGAGCCGTTCCGTACCGTCCCCATGTTTGGTCCCCCCTCTGTTGGGGTACCTAGCACACAGATCTGGTACTAAAAGGTGGACACTGCAGTCTGATTGGTCAGTAGAGGACGGTCACTCTGCTCAGGGCTGAGTTGTGTCTGGTTTTGAGGCTCATGTGACCACTGTTCATACTGTGGAGAGTTTTATTAGTAAACTGTAACTATAAAATGAAAGGATGTGTTGCTGCATCTCACAGCAGCTGGAGTCTGAGGAAAAATCACTTCATTCACTGGGCCGACTGCCGGCAACTTTTAAGGTGGAACGTTAACTTGTAATGTTACTCAATGCATGAGTTGATGACGTGAATCCATCAGCACACCTTAAATTTCACTGTGACAACTTTGACCATCACTTTAGTGTTTATATGATCTTCAAGTGTTTATATGTATCACTGTGTCATCGCTGATGAGGAAATACAGCGAGTGCTGGACGGAGCAGTGAGTGACAACAACCCCGCCCACATTTAAGAGGACTGTCTGAACACACCGAGGGTCTAGGTACCATGTCTGAAGGGTTACTGTTGGTTCCAAAGGTGCTGGACTGAAAGGGTTTGGTGGAAACAGGGCTACGGGGGCCAGGTCACAAACTCTTTCTTTATTTATTCATTTAGTTATTGCAGCTCAACAGCACAATAAATTATGTTTCTGAAAACATCTGCGGTGAGAAACAGGCAATGCAGTAACAGAATTTTGAACAAATCATACATCATCATAATTTTATAACGCTGCCTAGTCTGAAAGTGTGACCACAGTTCTCCAGCAGTGATTGGCATATTGACAGCTGCATTGTAGACGCAGTGGTTCCCAACCAAGGGTCAGGGGCCCCCAGGGGGTCCTAGAGGGAGTTTCAGGGGGTTCCTAGAAATATCTTTACTATTTAATTCACTATAGCAGTGAGCCCAGTGTGAGTCGGAGTCATAAGAGTGACTACTGGTGGTAGGTTTCACTGTCTTCATGGTTATCTCCTCACTGTAGGTGATGACTATAGAATTCTGGTCTTAATCATATCTAAAAACCAAAATCCAGATTCAGGTCACTGAAGTGAAATCTTATCAAATGGGGCCCATGACCTCATGTGCATTAATTTAGGGGTTCATGGTGCAAAAACAGTTGAGAACCACTGCACTAGGAGGAGGAGGGACATGATTTTTGTCACAGATTATGTGTCTTGTGTACCAATGTGTGGATGTAGTGACAGTTTCAGCAAATATGACAAGTTGTCTTTTATAACAGTAACCAACTACTTAAACACACTCCTTGTAATACTAAAAACGTCTGGCCAAAATGTCAATGAAAGTGAATAAAGAGACAGTGTGAAGGTGTCACAGGCTTAAACACACACACATAAAACAGACAGACAGCCCACCTTCATGTCTCTCCACCACATCCTCCTGTGCAGCTGTTTGGCTCTGCTACTGAAGGCAGATGCGTTGTCCGATAGGCTCTCTGGGACATGACGTGAGCGCAGCACAGACAAGGACACGTGAGGGGAAAACAAATTGGAGGAGAGGGAAAAAACAGTCTGTTAATCACCATGTAAACAATAACCAGGCTATTGTTTTGACTTTGTTGTTTAAGGTGACTCAAAACTGCCTGGCTCTGCGTCGTGCATGTGCAGTTACAATGTGTGAGAGTTATGTAAGCCTTGCTGGTGAGATCACTGCGATGAACGGGTTTTTTAAAAGTTAACTACTGGTATTAAATAGTGAACAACAACATGCTGAATTTATACACAGCGGAGCAAAAACACATTTCCTCAAACCTCCTCCCTTCTGTCCTTGTTGTGACATCCCTCTCCAAAACGCTCACCCACGCTGCTCTCTGTTTCTTGGATACTGTTGTTAACTTGATGTTTATGCATGTTAACAGGAAGGTTACAGCTCCCTAGCGTGCAGCGCTGTGCCTGTCCAAGCCCCTGTCCCTCTTTAGAGTCTTTGTGTTTGTCATGTGTGTGCTGCTTCCACGCCCATGTGCCTGTTAACGACCCGCCGCTACTACAAAGAGAAGCGCTCAGACGCGGCCTCTGTAAAGATGCTTGTTATTCTGACGGAATTTAACAACAGGTTACCTGCACAAAGATCAGAGAGCACGTCAATCATGGGATGTTATATTGTGCAAGGACAACACACACTGCAGACACACGCAATCAGCCACACACATTATACAGCAAGACTCACATATACACAAAGACTCGTGCAAACACACAAATGTGTTCCAGATGTGCGCCATCGCCTTGGTTGGCCGGTGGACATGACGGAGTAGCAGTTACATAACATCTGTGTGTGCCATGATTAGACCTAATAGACTGGGAAGAGACACAAGCACTTCAGCCTTATCTCTATCTCTGGAGGAGAAGAAGACGACCTGTGCGTGTCCTGTTGAAAGCCTTGCATGTGTGTGTGAAGTTGAGTAACAGAGCAAGCTAAACACATTTCACACACCTGCTCGATATGCACCGAGTAAAAACAAAGAGCAGGGCTGTGTGTGTGAGAGTGAGAGACCTGTCAAAAGCCTCCAGACACACACCTGGTAAAACGCTAAACCTGGACATGTCATTAACACCTTTAAAGTGTGCTGAGCAGATTTACATGCAGGCACCCACTACTGCTGACAACGTTGGTGTTTTGTTGATTTTTGGACCTAAATTATGTGACATGTATCACAGATTTCTGAAAGGTTTAATGTACAGCTGCAAACAGGGTTCCCACACATTGTAACCAATATATTTTTTTAAAATTTCCATAACAATATTCACAGCCTTACATCATTCAACACACACTCCTCAGGCCTCTGAGGATAAGCAACTGATAGCACTTTCTAACTTTACTCACTTATTAGACATTTCTGCCTCCAGCTACCTGCATATTTACGCTCAATGCCAGACCAGCACATACAGGTACTGTGCAAAAGGTTAAACCAGAGATCCCTCAGATGTCAATACAATTAGACGCATGTTAAGGTTACAATTTTGACATATCTGTTTGCTTTTATGTCTTGTTAAACAAACTGTTTTATAGGTATGTCTGATAATAGTTTTGCCTCGCCATATTTGAATAAAGTAGGGTTTGAGTGCTGTCATGCCCCTTCAGCCATCGCCTCTCCAAGTGGATTAAAGATCTACTACAGCAGTCAGACATTCTAGATATCCGAATCCTGATTGTAAGGACAAGTATTGTCTCTAAATAATCAACCTGTTAGCCAATTGTTTGATCTACAAGCTGAGATTTAGTTGGAGACAACAGTCTGATGCTGCTGTATTGTGCGACTGTACTGCCAGCAGCCTCCCACTCAAGCTAAGGGCTAAAATCTTGCACAATGGAGCAACACTGAGTTTTGCTGTTAACATAAAAATAGATAAAATGTACTATTCTGTTTCAGACTGAGCAGAACTAGGTTGTAGAACTCAGTATTTTCAGGCAGGTCAGTGTCCTCTGACTCTGAATTTGATTTTGGCTCTGGTGGCTTAAACATATACAACTGTACAAGTCCAATACAGCTACCGGATGGAGCATCCATTGTAGTGCTACATGTAAAAGAGGCTGCAGCCTTCCCGTGACATGGCTTCAGCACATTCAGCAGACGTGCCCCCAGCGTGTCAGAGCAGCGAAGCCTATTTATTTCATGATCTTGAAAAGCAATTTCACAAACTTGGCGACTTTTTTAATCATTCAACTGTGGCTGTGTGCATTTTTCTGTGGGGTGACAAACTCATTACACATATTTATTTTTGCTTTGCTCAGACTTTAATTGCAAACCATTTCCAGGCCTGGAAAACAGTTTTTCTAATTTCATGACTTTTCCAGGTATCTCATGATCTCTGATGAACCCTGTGCATAAAGTAGTCAATTAGTTTATTAGTCTATTTACAAAAAAAGTTATTGCCATCTGTTTTTTTAATCAAATAATCGTTTCAGTCATTTTTTTAATGAAAAATTGACAAATATGTGGTGGTTCCAGCTTCTCAAATATCAGGATTTCATGGTTTTCTGCGTGTTTGTAAACTGAATACATATGAGTTGTGGACTGTTGGTCAGACAAGACAATTGAAGATATCACTTTAGAATATTCTAACAGCATTTTTCAATATTTACTGACAGTTCACTGACAATCATCATTTGTAGCCCTAGTTCAATGCAAACTGCATCCACTCCGCCAGAGAGGACGGCACAGCCTCTCTGGGCACAGCCTGTAGCTGATCATTTGTCTTTTCTTTCTTGAACTTGAAATGCCTTATTTTGCAGTATTTTGTGTTAAAAATATTCCAAGTTTGTCCCATATGCAGGTTTGCACCAGTGATTTTTAACAACAATGAAGTCATACCTCAACCTTAATAGTCTGATCTAAAGACACATTTAGGATCGCTGGGCCTCACCAACAAATGTTCTCCTTTTCAAATGGATGCACATTGCAGGAATGTTTCCATTAACAGAAGAAAATGCCCAGATAAGCCTCCATACAGTGAGGACAACAATCCTCAGAGCCATGTGCAAACCATCTGTGAGCTACTTGTGGAAACTAACCATTAAAACAAACGAGACTGATAAAACATTCCCTGTAGAGTATGTAAAAACTACACTTTACTTTGTAAATCAATCAAAACACATATTTTAAACATATGAACACATGTTGTCTCAATGTGACTCACCCGACTTGTCCTGCAGGTCGTCGAGCCGCTCGCCCCTCTCTATCACCTTGGAGATGTTCTCCTGCATCACATCGATCACCTCATCAACCTGCGACTGCACCCTGAGGACACACGTTGGTGAGAGAATCATAAATAATGCATGAATTATGTATGATAAAAGGTAGGATTCGTCAAGGATTTATCTTTTTTTTGTGGAAACCCACAACAGCACAAAGCATCTGTTTCCCCAACAATGTCCTCTCCTCTATATCTAGACCTGTCCAGCTGGCAGGCAATAAAAAGCCTGTCAGATGGTTTTCAGCCTCACGGTGACCTGCCTGCACCTGTTCAGTATCTGCAGAATTATATTTAAATCTTTTCTTTATTCACGGTGCTCACACCTGAGCACTGCATGACTACTCCAGATTACCGTTCAGTCACTCTTATTTCAAAGTAATGCTCAGCAATACCTCTTGGAGGGATGCACGGTCAGCAGGAGAGATCACATTGGCAAAGGAATACAAAAGGCGGAGATGCGACAAAGGAATTTGTTTTCTTTCAGAATTGATCACATTTTCCAGCATCATTACACTGATTGTCTCAGACAAGGAGCTGCAGGAAATGATCAGTCTTGGACTTCAGCTTGATTGCATGTTGAAGACAGTAAACATGCAAAACTACAACCAGAGCAAAACACACCATCAGGGACTGGGGGACATAGAGAAGCCTGGGCTGCTACAAACACACATAAACACACTATGAGGTCCTGACCTCAGGGTTCAGGTTCAGACAGACACAGAGGTGAAGAGTCCGGGCAAAGTGCACGCAACATTCCTGGATTCCGTAATGATGGCATCTTGTTTCAGGCGCTCACAATAGTGACAAACTGTCCAGTATGAACAGAGGTTGGAGACTCTGGGTGCCAGACTGTCTCAACAATGAACTTCTGTTCTCTGACCACGGCTGACTGCAGGTACATGTGGAAACAGACTGCAGAGGGACCAGGACTTCTTGGGAAGGTTACACAATAACCTGCACATGGCAGCCTCTCTTACACAATCCGCTATAAACCTGCAGCTTCTGGTAAACATGACGAGCCGCAGTTGCATAACACCAACACCAAAACTAAGAGTGCTGGCAAAACTACTCTGACCCTCTGGCTTTTAGTTGTGATGTGGAATGTGTTCGTACTTACTGCTTGAATTTGTCATTCTGAGGTCCAAATCTGGGTCCCGTGGGTCCTCTCCTGGAAAACAGGTATTATTGAAGCCCAGTCACTAATTTAATTTAATTTAATTTAATTTAGGAACCATAACAACTTATTTTGCTGCTGATTGTGTGTAGTCTGTTTTCACAAACCATGTTCGCAATATTGCTCTCATTATGTAGGTAAATTGTACATTGATTATTTTTGATTTATTTACAATAAGCTCAGTGCCTGAATAGAATATAAACAAACTCACAGAAAGAAGTCTTCCTCCTCATCTGAGTCCTCCTCCAGTAGGTTCCTCTGTAAAGAAGGAAAAGTTCAGAGGTCAGGTAAGGGTAAGCTCTTGATACTGAATGACTATGAGTTGAATGATTTCAGACTTGGCTCAGGAAAAGGTTCCAGTACAAGCATCTTGACAGCTGAAAGAGCCAAACAGAGTTCACTCCTGGCACTCACAACCAGTGCTGCCGATATAAAAACGGACCTCCAGGGACCATATAGCTACTGTGCTGATCAATAGATGCTTTTTCTGTCAGCAGATATGCAGATACGCCTAAATACACTGCTGTCACAGTGCACTTACACTATGATGACTTACTGAAAAATAAAAGCCTCATGTTACTCTGCTGCCCTGCCTGCCAAACCTCAATAAAAACACTTCCTTTTGTGCTCTCTACGGCTCCTCAACATCAAAATCTGACAGCGATGTTCCGTTTGCAGGGAGGCCAAGACGGACGTGAACAGATTCCGATGAAAGAATAGAGCCACTCTGTTCTTATTGGGATCCCAAGGTAGATTATCTCCCACAAACGCCACCATGATCGTCACTTCTGAAACGCCGATGGCTTTAATAGGGGCAGAAAGCGCCTTGTGTGAAGTGCTATTCATAGAGAAATAGTGAGGACAGCTGCATTAAATTCTCACAGGAGGAAAACTGGACCAGTAAGACAGTAAGAGTCTGTTTCATATTGGATGGCAGGCAGGAGGACTATACTTCCTGCTACGGGGAGAGAAAGGTACAGAAAGATAATGCATTTACTTGAGAAAAATGTGCCTTGTTTTTCAGAATTAATGACATTATCTCAAGGTTTTCATGGGGAAAAAAATGCTGTTGTTTCTAGATCAGAATCTTGTAAATTCTCATTTTTCTGAGCAGATTTTTTTTCTATGAAAACATTTCATATAATTCTAAAATAATAATCTCGTTAATTTTAGAAAAAGAGCACTTTTTTCTCAAGTTAATGCATTATCCTTCTGTAGAAAGGTCTTTACGAGAGATTTATTGTAACGAAAATGGGAGGCATGGCATCCACGCAGTATGTTGTTCCATAAATTTAGGAGCAATTGCATCTGATTTATAGCATGCATAGGTGGTTCAGTTGTAATTTAGGTTCAATTTCAAACTTTTCAGTCATGGTCATCAGCTTTTAACAATCATCATACACTGTCCACTGCAAAGATCTGAGAGACGGAAACTCCATGAATATCCTGTAATGTTGACAGCTGCAAGCCAATGCCATGCCAGTATAGACATAGTCTTGTAAATACACTATCATCTGCAAATAAAAGCACAGAGAATGGAGGCCATATGACGATAAAGACCTTTATAAGTCTAGGGACTAACACTCTCCTTCTGTACAGCGTCATTCTCTCTTTCTTTCCACTGTCTGGGATGGGAAACATGAGGGAGAACTGGTAGTTATTATCAGAGGGCAGAGGGTTGGGCACTTAGGAGAAAGCATGGAAGGTGGAAGGGAGCGATTTGTTATGCAAGTCTCCCCGTAAGCTTTGCTTTGATCCCAGATCAACACAATAGCAAACAGGATTACACAGAGAAACAGAGGACTGACTGGAATCAGGAATCAAGGCAGAGGACAGGGAAGGTGGAGGTGGGTGGGAGGGGATGCTCACTTTGATGAGAACCAGACACTTGGCTACAGCAGCTTCTTCACTTTACCTCCGTCAAAGATGCACTCTTTTGTGCATTCCCACACGTTTCCTTCAGTTTTTCCATCAACACTGATTTCACAGGCATCTTCTACAGTGTATCAAAACCTCAGCCTGATTACAGCACACTGTCAGTTTCTAAATCACTGTATTTTCCCATCCTGTATTCTGTGTGCCTCCTCCATCCCCTGCTTCTTGATGATGAGCCAAAACCCAAACACCACCGCCCCCCCCACCTGTGTCTCACCCTCTCACTGCGAATAGATCCTGTGACCTCGTCGTCATTGAGGTGTCGTTTAAACTTGGGGGGCATGTTGTCTTCAGACTGCTCCTCCCGATCTGGCTCCCTCTGTAGCACAGGAAGAGAGAAAAATCATGACATGGACCGTCTTTGGCACACCTGCACCAAGCCACAATGCTCCTGCTGATCATGAGTGTCACACATGGCTGCCTGCTAAATGAGAGCACTACTAATATTCGTAGGCAGAAAAGAGAGATTGGACTTGCGGGCATTGCTACAGCAAGACATGCAGAACAAAGCATTAAGTGTATGAACAGAGTCAGACTGTAAATCTAAACTCGCTCTGTAGTGATTGCATTAATAAGTCTGGTCATGGTCGAGCAATCTGAGGATGCCTCTAGTCTCAACACATGCTGGTAAACAGCCTGACTTCATTATTAGTCACAGTGGTGATTTCATTCATTTCCTGTGCAATCTAATACACACCTCTGGAACATGTTTTTAAAAAAGTGTTAGTTCCATTACGCCAGCTGTCTGTGAAATACTGTTCCTCTCCTCTACTATGCCTCGTCAGTAAACACCTATTTAGTAGTCTTTATTCCTAATATTTCTGCTAGGAGCAGGCACTCAGTCTCACTAGCCATGAAAGGAAATATCATCATTGCTCTGTGTGCCTTTGGGTAAAAAACCCAACCATGTCAGATGTGGAAAACATGCTGTTCTTCCAATTATACCCCCTTGAGTCTGTGTTTGGGTGTTACTTGTTCCAAACACCATATGTAACAACGCAACAAAACAAAACAGTGCCTCAATAAAGTGCCTCTGTGACACTGAACTAAACAACATGTGATCCTCAGGCCCTTCTTTAACCACCAGGGGAGGAAAACACAGCAGTCTCACACACACATTTACACACACACAGCCTCTCTCAGTCCAACAATACAACTAATACCATTGAATCCAGTTCAGCCTGACACTGTGGCTTTCACAGCAGCGTCCTTTTCTGGCACTGCGATTGGAAAAAAGGCCTTTCAGTAGCCAGGAGAGGAGAGGAACTTTCCAGTAAACAGAGGTGAAGAGAAGCAGGGGACAGGGCTCGCTCTGAAGCGGCGACAGCGTGTAGAGACACAGAGAGAGAGAAAGAGGAGAAGCCAAGTCTAACATGTTAGGGCTGCAGGAGAGAGGACTTTTAAAGGTGCAATCCAAACAAAGCAGAATTGGATTCATTTCAAAGTTGTAATTTATAACATGAAAATTATATATAGATACAGTGATGTCAGGTTTGGACAAAATAACTAAGGAAATTTCATCATGATGACCACAAGAGAGGACAGTCGATTATTGATGAGCACAATCAATATATGGATTGTAACTTGTTTTCCTCTTAAGAGGTTAAAAGAGAAGATGCAGTGTTCACTAAGTACAGC
This sequence comes from Epinephelus awoara, assembly GCA_035609425.1. Lineage (NCBI taxonomy): Eukaryota > Metazoa > Chordata > Actinopteri > Perciformes > Serranidae > Epinephelus > Epinephelus awoara. Next base: position 39,301,631 of record CM069303.1, on the reverse strand, counting down.
TATATTTAGCTATTTTACTACTGCTGTAATACTGTAATGGCTCTATGGTGCGAACAAGGACTCCTAAAGGAGCCAGAACTGAAAATGAAACTGACATCTCAGGAGCACAGCTGGTATCAGGAATGGTAAGCTAGCCGCTTATGTCACAGCCGTTGACAACTTTAGCTGGTTGATCTGTTTGTTAGCGTTAATTTAAATACGTCAGAATATCGCTGTCTACCACATTTTATCCATTAACACCGCTACACCTCAATAATTTAAGTGAAAAGGGACCAGTGTTGACGCCAACACAGCTAGCCACTAGCTAATATAGCTAGTTCAGTCAGGCCGCTTGGTTCAGTGACAGAGCTAGCTACCACAGCTAGGCTAAGCTAAGCTAAGCTAGGGATGCTAACGTGGCTAACTACCTGCTGTTTCCCACAAGATCCGCTGTTTGATGTTGGCACACACAAACACACAGAGGCTCGGGTATTAATCCAGGGTTTTCAGGGTCTGAGGAGGCTTTACGGGTTTGTCGCTTTCATTTCAAATGCTGTCCGGGCGATGAAACAGGATTATCATTATGGATGCTAGCGGTCCGCTCGTCTTGTCTCCGCCTGAGTCAGCTGACCAGGAAGTGAACACAAACAGCTGGAGGAGGAGAGCGACCTGCAGATGTGCACACAGCGTGGGGACATGTTTCACTTCATTTTTATCATATATGCAGCAAATATACAAATCCATTGTAGAGATATTCAACTCTTTGACACTTCTCTTAATAAATACATACATGTAAATTTATTTAAGTGAGCCCTCCTCTGTTAATTTAATGTATTTTAGTATTTAGATTGAGCTCATTTTTACCTCTAATCTAATACACGTCAGAAGGAAATATTATAGCCTACTTTTGCACCAATAAAGCTATAGTAACTGTTAAAATAAAATTAACAATTATTATAAATTAAACGACTCAACAATATAATGGTAATAATAATAATAAGATAATAATAATAATGTTATTTTTATTACAACAATCACTAATAGTACTATTACATTGCACCTTACGCTGTGTTTTATGCCTCTTATTATACTGTACTATATTATACTACACTATGTTAATACTGTCTTCCCACATCATATTATATTTCTGTTTTAATATAATAATACAGGCAACACTAAGTGTCATTACTAAATCACTCTTTTTATTTTTCTGATGTGCACTTTTTACACAACATTAAAATCTATGAATACTATCATGTAACTTTAGCTGGTATCGTTGTCTTGAATTGCTCTTTCATTGTTTATATTTTTACTTCTACTTTTATACTAATTATATATATATATACCTCTTATTTCTAATCTATTAAACGTCAGAAGTAAATATTGTAGCCTAGTTCTTGCACCAGTAAATGTATTTGGCAGCTATAGTGACTGTTGATTATGATTTCAAATATTAAAAGTTTATTAAATAAAATTAATAATTATTATAAATTAAACGCCTGTGTCATTACATTATTACAACAACTACTACTATTAGTATTATTACATTGCACCTTGTGCCATATCTTAAACCTCTTATTACACTGAACTGTATCATACTACACTATGTTAATATGCGATAGTCTTACCACATCATATAAACTCACAGCTATGAATAATATCATGTCACTTTATCTAGTGATGTTGTCTTAAATTGCTGTTTAATTGTTTTATTTTGATATTTTTTTATTTTTCATATTTAATTTTTTTTTGTATTTTTATGTTTTTCCCTATTTTTAATATTTTTAATTCTACCTTTATACAAATTGTAAATTCCTCTTATTTTAATAATTCTCATTTTTATTTTTTACTTCTCAATTTCTTACCTAATTTATGTTCTTACCTCACATAAAGTTTAGTATAATTTGCTTCACCTCAACCAAGTATAGAGGACTCAACTATTATTATAATATTAATATGCCATTACTCTGTATAAGTATTTTTACTTTTGATACTCAGATAGTTTTTATAATTTGGCCACTGCCTTTTCAGGGTGAATGTTTGGCTCACCTGTAGGTGGCAGCAGTGCGCATGACCTGCGTGTAGCGTGCCGGAAATTTAACCCATAGAAGAAGAAGACAAACTTTGACCGGAAGAGAGTTCTGGCAGTTACAGTGGGTAAGCTACGTGTTTGTCACGCGGTCTTTACACATATTATTTACATTTCTTTTATGTATATTCATATATTTTGTAACGTTTTCCTGAGTCTGTGTTGTTTATAAGCAGACGGTGTGATTGTAACTGCAGGCTCTGTGTTTGTGTGTGTTTCTCCAGAGAGATGCAGCGTGCTGGAGGCAGCGCTCATCAGCCTCACCCTCTGTTTGGAGGAGCGCTGTCAGCCGTCCTCCCTCACAACGCCAAAGACACCAGTGAGCTGAGGGAGATCCCGGACAACCAGGAGGTGTTTGTCCATGAACACACCGACCAGAGCCTGATCGTGGAGCTGGTGGAGTACCAGGGTCAGGTGGCAGACAAGGACGCCGCCCGGTATCACTTTGAGGACATTGCAGGCAGTAACAAAGCTCTAGAGCCAGGTGCTTTTGAAGTGCCCGGTGCTGTGCAACTAGCCAAATCTGAGCTGTCCCTGTCAGACTGCAGCTCAGCCTGGATGCTGACCGGGACACAGTGTGTGTCCAAGTTCAATGAAGAAGCGAGGAACACAGTGACCCTTCACCTGGGTCTGTTCCGTCTGCCACAGTTCTCCACAGACGTCCTGATAACCTTCAATGACCCGCAGAGCATCAGCCCTGACAGCAGCAGTGCTGCTTCAGCGGAGACACACAGAGAGCCATGGACGGTGCAGGACTTTGAGCGCATGTTGCAGACTCTGACTCTGCACAACCCAGGACTGTTTGGGTGAAACAACTACAACTCTCTCAGCGTGGGACATTTAAATAAATTAGGACTATTTGCTTGGCGTCAAAGTGTTTGAGCAATTCTATGTCGCAGTCGCCCTGTCCCTGTCCCTGTCCCTGTCCCTGCCGTGACACATATGTCCAGCTCTGCCTGTGATGCTACCTTGTTCTGACATCCAGAAACTAACTGAAAACAAAACCTCTCAGTTTTTACTTAATAAATGTTTTGGATGGAAAATCTTGGACCATTTGGTTATGTTTTGAATCGCCTGATTAAGATTTATTTGCAGGTTTAAAATGGTATAACAGTGGCTTGTTTAGTAACTCTCACAGATGAGATTAATATCATCGCATGATTTGTAAGGCATTTTTGTTTTATGTGGGAAATACGAGATTTGAGACATAGCGTCATAATGTCAAAGACATGCCCCTCTGTTTCCCACCACGCTCCTGTTCTCCTACTCACTGAATCGTTTCCTACGTCCTCACTCGTACCTTTCCTTATTTTGCTCAGTAATAAAGCCACCATTCATAAGTGTGTTTTTATGCTCAGATACAAACACCCAACAGAGAGTGGAGCATCGCCAGTATCTGTAATGCACAAACCTCTCCTTAATATTCTCCCACTGACACCCAACCCATGCTACTCTGCTCTAACCTAATACAAACACACAAATAACAGCAAAGGTCAAAGTAGAACTCAGAAGGTTAAAGGTGAACTGAGATTCCACGTTAAGTCCCTCTGGAGCTGTTGAAGTGCAGTTAATATTCATCGAGGCCTCGGCGTCTTCGGTCGGACTCGAGTTTGGTCATAAACAGTGAAAATTGAGAGAGAGTCCCAGCAGGAATATATATTAGGTCAGCTGTTTCCATCATTCACAGCAGTGGCTCCATGGTGGAATAATTCATTAGCCTGAACCTTGAAAAACCTTGGAAAGACTTCTTTCAAGGGTGAGTTGATGAAACACAAAATTTATGGAATGGAAAATGACCCTATTTAATTGTTGCTTTGAAGTTAAGACCAAGCTTTGAAAAAATCTCAGTTACACGTGCTGCACTTGAGAAAAGGTTGTTTTGACTTGAGTCTGCTGTTTAATAAAACTCAATCCAGTGATGGAATTCAGGTAAATCTTGCATAACAAACAAGAGGAAGTGCAGTCTGCCTCCCCAAAGCCACATCAAGCCCTCTGTATCCTCTGGTGCAATCACAAAGGATTAAGATCTCATAAAGTAAGATCCTTTCCTCTCGGGGATCGCGGTGTAGCACATTCCTTCATTAACCACAGCATCCACGGTAGCACAACAGCAAAGTCTCCATCTGACCACCTTGACTAAACACGCTGTTATTTGTTCTCTGTGTAATAAAGTCTGAAAACATCCTGTCTTTCAGACCTCATGAGGGTTTTGGAACAGGCACCTGACTTAAAGGTCATGTTAGGAAAAAGTTTCAGAGACATTAAAGACGAAGTATTTTCCAGGCCCTGAAAAACGGCCTTTTACAGAGCAGCTGCTGGGTTACTATAGTGCAGTGGTCTCAAATATGTTGCCTCGTGATGCAGAGTGGTGAACAGATTAACAGAAGAATGACTTTCTCTTTTTGGCCTTCTACCCCCATTCCATTAATTATTTCATGGCCCTCTGACATTTTACACAACCATTTAAGATGACCCAAGTATCGCTGAGGATTGACTGAGACTGAGAAACTCTAATAGTTGGATGCATCAAATGTAACTACATGGAAGCAGCGGCAGAACTCTTGGTCTTGTAAGCTTAAAATATGTTATATACAGTGTTTTCAAAGTTCAAATTCTCTCCGTATACAATACTCAGTATACAGGGGAACATCACTGTGTTCCTTCAGTGCTACAGTCTACACAACAAGAACAGATACACTTTGAAAAGGACAGGCAAACTTCCTGAAGCAGTGACTTTCACTGTCTATAACTCACTGCACATAATTTGAAAAACAACTCATACTTCATCCACCTGCCACACATTGTGTTTGCTATAATATGTACTGACACAACAAATTGTTTTAATTTTTCATGACTGACACATTGTTTACTGTCACATTTCTTTCTTTCTTTTTTAAATTATAAATCATTTAGTAACTAGTCCATAGCCACTGGTAGCTTTGTCACCTTCTACCTATGCCAGTCCTCAATGCTTATGTGCAGTTTCACATAGATTTGACCACGTCAGTGAGTAGAAAAACATGGGACAGACAGAATGACTGACTGACAGAATGACACACTGACAGTTTCCGTGATTATGTACAGCATACCATACCATGACTTAGTCATAGCAAACATTAGAAAACACCAACATTGGTCCACAGGGGGAGCCACAGCCATCGGTCGCATTTTAGCCATTTTGAAGCATTTTTCTGTTGTTATAGCGCCACCCAGTTGCCAATTAGAGTTAAATTTCTCCAGTCACCTTGAGGCGTCCTGTTCTACATATCTACCAAGTTTAGTAAAAATCCAAATGGCGGTTAGGCCTAGATAAGAAATGAGCTCTCTAGCGCCCCCATTTTGTTTGATGGGGTCAATAATGGAGGGGTCCCCTCAGATTATGTGTGGTCATATGCCTACAAAGTTGCGTGGTGATGGGTGAAACCCTTGAGATGTTATACACCTTTATGTGATGAGCCACGCCCTCCGCAATATTCATTGCCTTATAGAAGCTCAGTTTTAGTAAGTTTTCCAACTTTTGCCAAGAGGGAACTTTAGATATTGGTCCCTAGATTATGTTCACCCAGTTTCATGCAGATCGCTCAAACTTCCTAGGAAGAGATCCATTTGAAGTGTTTTTCAAAACATTCAAAATGGCGGAAAATCTATATAAGTGGAAGTTATGGGTTCTTGAGGCAAATGTGTTCCTCATGAGGAGAGGCATCTCTGTGCAAAGTTTCATGTCTCTACCACATACTGGGCATGAGATATGCCCATTCAAAGTTTGACATTTCAATGGGTTGCTATAGCGCCCCCCTTTGGCCAATTGATGTAATATTGCTTCATTGGCATCCTCCCATGACCCTCTACCACTGTGCCACATTTCACATGGATTGACCAAGTCAGTGAGGAGAAAAACGGATCATGGATCAAAGATCATGGATATGCTCTTATTTTTGGCACAATAGTGATAAATAATCTCTAACAAACAGCATAAGGTGAACAGAATCGTCAAAGATGCATTTTGTTGTATGAATTAACCTGCAACAGGGCTGCAACAATTAGTCTATTCATCCATTTAAATGTTAACTTTTAAATTAATCGCCAACTAATTTGATAATCAATTAATTGGTTGGAGTAATCTTTTAAGAAAGTAAAAGTTGAAATCGTCTGATTCCAGCTTCTTATATGTGAATATATTATTATATAAATATTGGTTTAAAAGAAAGAAAGAAAGCCAAAAAAGATCCTGGAAGACTCAAATTAATGCAGAAAACCATGGAAACAAGCGAGGCACTTTGTAATCTCATTCATGTATTCTTAAAATAGAGGCAATCTAGATTTTTTGATAGTTGTCTGTAATAATTTGAGACTTCCAAGATATTGTTTTCTGCTTTTTTCTTTTTTTAAGCCAAAATTAGGTTTCTCTTTTGTCCCAACCTCAAGAGCACCTGTCGTACAAGCCATCAGAGCCAAGCGGCGCTTCCTACTTCCATTTTAAACAATTGGCTTTTCTTTATGAGACAAATGTAGCAATGTCATATCATGTCTTATCTAAACTCTGATTATGTATTATATTAAAAAAATATAATACAGCTGATCCAGACGTCGGTGCACTGAGGAGAGAATGTCTTTAGAGGAATCAAACAGCTGCTGCTGCAGTAATGGAGTGAAAATGAAGTAGAATGAAACAAAACAATGTATTGCTGCAACACTGACTTCTCCTTGGCCGACACTGTACATCTGAAACCTTTGACATCCTCTGAAATGCAGACTGTAAGGGCCGAAGCACGGGGCCCCTCTGAATGCTGCAGCACTGACAGTAACTGTGTTGACTTTGAGTCACAAAGGAAAAGCAGCAAAAAGGAGGGATGCCTTCATAGCGATGTCTTTGACCTCTAGTGACCTGAAGTCTGGCACACATCTCCCATGTCCTGTTAAAAAACGAGGCTGACAGGTGAATTGAAGTCTCCCTGATGAAGACAAATACGGCTTTCCTGTTCCTTCTCACAACAACTTCCTGGCAAGTCCCCAAACAAAACTGGAGGTCTAAGCAAACAGAGCGGTCTGGTCATTTCACGACCTACAGCACCTTTTCCTTTAAGGAGCGTAACTTTTATTTGCTGAGTGTCATTATCTGAAAACCAGGTGCAAAGGCTTTCTTCTGCATCATTAGGGAAGCTTACGTAATGTAAATAAATGAGGAAAGTACACGTGAGCGTCATTAAATCTGTGTAGAAGGAAAGTAGATGAAATATTTGGTAAAACACAAAATAACTAGCGATGCCATTAAACTTTTAATGTTATTTGTGTCTGCTGTCTTCTGGTCTCACTCAGCATGTGTGTATTTGTGAATGTGTGACATTGTCAGTACATCTGGGAGGCATCAGTCACAGGTGTGTGCACAGTTCCTGCTCAGAGACTTCCAGCTCCGGAGTCATTTATTACCCACACTCCTGTTATCACTGTTGCGTTTGTACTGAACACCCCCCCTCTCCTCCTTCAGAGACCCTCACCTCCCACACACCCTGCTCTCTCTGGACTCCAGCCTGAACATCCTTCCCTCGCCAACTCCAGGAGCCCGTCTTGGCAACAGAGCGGTCTGCTGCGCTCATCAAAATCCCCAAGCTCCTCTTTTTATAATTTATGGTCTTCTCCAAATCTACGTTTGTCCGTCTTTGGAAGCAAAATCTCAAAAGGTTGTCTCTGAGTACACACTGTGGAACAATGAAAGAACTCTTGCAACAATTTCCTCTGTCTTTCCACATTATCTGGAGGGTAGTTTCAACATGCTCGCTTACTGAACATTCTCTCCACTGACACATGGAAATATGCACCTAAAAAAACAAATAAACAAGGGACTTGTTTAAAAATAAGTTTATTAAAAAGAACACAAAACCGTTATGCAGCACATCTTCCACTGCAGATTGTACAAGTAGACACTGTGATCACAAATCTGTTATCTGCCATATCTTCCAGACAAAACAATGAAACACGTCTTAGTAATAAGGAGTATCCAGAGTCAGAACCTGAAGTTGGCCTAAAAAGGATTCTTTAATCCCCTTGCTTCTTCTTCTTGACCTGTGGTGACGTATTGTTGGTTTGAGAGAAGTGCTCAGACATGGCAGCAAGCGCCCGGTAGCGGTGAGAGATAGTATTCTTCACTTCTTTGGGCAGTTCAGCATAGCTGCAGATGAAAAGAAAGTAATTAAGATCATGGATATGCTCTTATTTTTGGCACAATAGTGTTAAATAATCTCTAACAAACAGCATAAGGTGAACAGAATCATCACAAAGATGCATTTTGTTGTATGAATTAACCTGCAACAGGGCTGCAACAATTAGTCTGTTCATCCATTAGTTGTTAACTTTTAAATGAATCCCCAAATATTTTGATTTATTATTTAATCAGTTTGAGTAATATTTTGAAGAAAATATAGGAAAGAAAGTTGAAATTCTCTGATTCCAGCTTTCTATATGTGAATATTTTCTGGTTTCTTTCTTCCTCTGTGACAGTAAACTGAGTATCTTTGGGTTGTGCACAAAATAATACATTTGTGGACCTTATTTTGGGCTTTGGGAAACACTGACTGTCATTTGTCACCATTTTCTAACAACTAATAAATGAATCGAGAAAACTATGGAGAGATTCATTCACAATGAAAATGCTCGTTAGTTGCAGTCTTGCTCAACTAATTTCCAAACAGGAAAGTTTGGTGTGTTAACCGACGGCTCCCTCTTGTGGTGTGAAGAGAAACTTCAAGCAGTCCTTACGTTTTGTCATATCCCTCTGGCTGGAAACAGGGATCCCATCCAAAGTCACGAGGTCCCCTCGGTTCCACAATGCGTCCCTTAAAACACAAAGAGGAAAAAGTGAATGTAAAATCAAACAAACACATGTGAATGTAAAGGCAATTTGAGAGAGACTCTGACCTCTGTTTTCCCTCTGAAGAGCTGAACTGGTTCATCTTTGCCAGCAGAGAACGCAAACGTGCAGAGAGCCCACGCTGATTTATCTTCAAACCCAGCGAGGAGTTTGTACAAACCTACAACAAAACATTTAACAAGATCAGAGATGCTGTATTCACTGTTTTCTATCCTGCTCTAAATATCTGTGTTAAATATCTGACGACACTTACCTTCTGGCTTGAGTTTATCCAGGAACCATTTTCTACAGAAAAGCAAAAAGTTTAGATGTAATTATCACAGATCGCTACCACTGCTAAGGACAAAAGTTACCCAACAGATGTGAAAGTTGTTATACTAACATGTAAGGACCAGGCAGGCCTCCCAAAGCTTTGAAACACAGACAGGTGTCCTCCACTATGACTGGTCCATCGATCTGAGGCCGTAACACAAACAATACATCAGTTTCAATCACTCAACGTGTACGTACAGAATATTTACTTGCATGACAGTAGAGTAAATGTACCTGCAGTGCAGCCTCCTTACACTTCTGTATGGAAATGTCATCTGGCTCTCCTTGGTACTCAGGCACTAGACAAAGAAACAGATAAATGAGCAATGATTAAAGGGACAGTCCACACAAAATTAAAAAGTATAAATTTTTCCTCTTACCCGTAGTGCCATTTATCAGTCAAGATTGCAAGTTGCAGAGTGTTGGAGATATCATGCTTAGAGTCATCAACCTTTTCTCCAGTTGGTGGAACTAGATGGAACTTGCATGTGTTGCTCAAAGCGACAAAATCAAATAAATAAATTAAATTAAATTAAATTAAATATTTTTTGTCTTTGAAAGCTCAACAGCAATGTCTCTTTCAGAAATCATGATCTAATTACTCAACAGGTTAATCCACAGACCTTGTTGTGAGCAGTTTCATGTGGGAACTATTTTATTTCAACCAAAATACACCCGCCAATCATATCACTGCCCAGACGGAAGCGTGCGTTTGCTGTTTGCTCACCTAGCGCCACTGAGTTTGCTGTTGTTACAGCTCAGCAGAGGAGGACACCTTAAATGTTTACATCTGGTGCTGTCACAAGCACGAGCCTCTCATCAATGAGCAGATGTATGCTTCTTTCTTAGTGGTGATACGTCTGGAGGGTGTAGCTTAGAAAGAAAATAGTTCCTCTGAAACTGCTCAAAACAAAGTCTGTGGATTATCTTGAGTAACTGGGTCATGATTTCTGGAAAGAGACATCGCTGCTGGGTTTTTAAATGTATTTTGGGGCACCATGAGCACCACAAGCCGAGCGCCATCTAGTTTCATTATAACGGAGAGAAGGCAGACATCTCTATGGCTGATATCTCCAACACTCTGCAACTCACAACGATTTAATCTAGATTAATAAATAGCACTACAGGTTAGAGGAAAAATATGTATTTTCAACTGAGGGGTGAACTGTCCCTTTAACGTTACATTTATGTATTTACTCCACTTTTGGTCTCCCCTTTAATACTTACAGTCAATCTTTTTAGACACTAGTTTGTAGGGAAACTTGTCTCCCAGGATCTGAATGACCTGATGGACGTGACATAAACAGAGTCAAACATAAATCTAGCAGAACTGATTTTCTGTCAAATGAAACAAGAGATTTCTGTGTTGAATTACAGCTCATGCTCACTGACTATATTTAGCTGGCACAGTCTGGGGCAGCATAAAGGCGACAAGTGTACAAGTGTCCCGCTTGAAAGTGTTAAGACACATCAGCACGTCCGTAAACGTTCAGTCTGTCTCAGGCTTGAATTATTTGACTCTTACCTCTTCGAGTTTTTTGGCGTTTCCAGTCACGAAGACCACAGACCGCCCGGCAGGTACCGCCATGTTGAATGACACCCGGACGACTAACACTATCGGACAAACCACTTCCGACTCCGCACCAGCCAATAGAACGCGGCTGCGAGTGTCTCAGCGAATCAGCGGGCAGTGTATAGCCCCGCCTTCGGGCACATCCTCCAATCAGAGAGCGGTGCTGCCAGCAATGTTGTCCGGCGTTAAAGTGAATGTGAGCTGCCATGTGGACAAGTGACTGTCAACACTCAGGGTAAACTGACACGTTTAGCGCAGTTTTAACCGCCGCAGCCGAGAATGAGTCTTCTGCCTCGCACTGCGGAGGAGTTCAGCTCCGCCGAATACTGGGAGAGGTTTTTTAAGAAGCGCGGAGAGAAGGCGTTTGAATGGTACGGAGACTACAACAAACTCTGCGGCGTGCTGCACAAATACATCAAAGTCCAGGATAAGGTGAGGAAACATGCTGAACACAACATGCATCAGTGTAACGACACTCAAAGTTCCGGGTTCGACTCCGTAGCTTCATATAAGTGTCACCACATAAAGCACAAGTGTTGACAGTTTGCATGATGTTGCTGTTTGGTTTCATTACCTGCTAAAATGTATATCAGATACCACAGAGTAAAGATGCTCCGCTACAAGACAAAGCGCTGCATCCTTCTCTTACCCAAATAAAAGGACTGTGTGTCAGCATGTCTGTACTTTGAAGTGTCAAAAGCAAAGCACTCATTATGCAAAATGCCTCCTGTGAGTGTTTTATTATCATCTTTGATATTATTGGATAGCTAATACTACTTTATTTATAATGTGTAAGTAGCATTATACCCCTCTAGATATTTGAGGTGACATTTAGTTTAGTATAGTTTTATTTGCACATAATGTTAAAAACAGACTGTATACAATTTACAAGATTAAAAAGGAAATGTGCCAGAGAGGTTAGAAGCCACTAAAGGCTTATCAAAGAACCTCCCCTCAATTAAATCATACAATAAGGATCAGAAATAAACAAAACAAAACAACAACAACAACAAAAAGGGGGGAAGGAAAGCAGAAGGAGAAGAAAGAGGAATAAAATCAAGACAGAACAAGACGGGTAGCAAATAAGATCAATCATCAATCATCAATCAAGATTACATGTTTGACAATGTACAAACAACTAAGAAGTAGTCAGACCAAAAACAAGGACAATCCAAACAAGGAAAAAATTATAATTCCACATTAAAGTTGATTAATTAAATACTTTTTCATTTGATTTTTGAAGATTGCCAGTGAAGTTAGTGCCCATGGCATCATGGGTAACTCTCACATCTGTCAAGGCACTATGAATGTTGAAAGTTAAATGCAGGTTTTGGAGCAACAAATGCTGCCTTTCAGGTGATGTGTGGCAAGACAGTGCCAAGCAACATTCTTCATGTGTTACAACAGCATGGCTTCGTAGGAAAAGAGTGCAGGTACTCGATCTGTCTCTCACTGACAATGTGTGGTGCATTATGAAGCACAAAATGCGACAACAGAGACCCCTGACTGTTGAGCAACTGAAGTCATATGTCAAGCAAGACTTTAAAACTTCAACAGTTAGTGTCCTCACATCCTAAGTGTTGTTAAAACATGCTCCTGTTCCAGCTTTTTGGGAATGTGTTGCAGGCATCAAATTCAGAATGAGAAACAACACAGTTTGTCAGTTTGAAAAATTAAATATCTTGTTTTTGTTGTGTATTTTAATGTAGGTCAAAGGGGATTTGCAAATCATTGCATTCTGTTTTTATTTAAGTTTAACACAGCGTCTCAACTTTTTTAGAATCGGAGTTGTAACATAAAATGTAAATACTTAAATGAAGCACAAGTGCCTCAAAACTTAAGTTACTTTCCATCACTGCAGATGACAGTGACTGATTGTTTTGTGTTTCTGTCCTTCAGGTGTTGGTGGTCGGTTGTGGTAACTCTGAGCTGAGTGAACAGATGTATGATGTCGGCTACAAACATCTTACTAATATCGACATCAGTGAGACAGTGGTGACCCACATGAACCAGCGGAATGCTGAGCGCCGGCCGGGCCTCACCTTCCAGCAGGTGGATGCTACACAAACTCCATATGAGGATGCCAGCTACCAGGCTGCTCTGGACAAGGGCACACTGGATGCCATGGCATCAGAGGAAGAAGGAGCACTGGCCAGGAACATGCTCACTGAGGTGAGAATACACTGAGTCAGGGTGTGCACAGACCACATGGGCCTTTCCTCACTTAATAGACTCATCAGCATGTGTCTTTGCATTCTTGTCACAGCAGTTTTCTTGTGTGTGCAGGTGGGCCGGGTGCTAAGTGTTGGTGGCCGGTATGTCTGTGTGACGTTGGCTCAGGAAAGTGTGATCCAGTTAGCTGTGGAGCACTTTGTTCAGGTGGGATGGGCTGTGAGGCTCCACTGCCTGCAGGAGGAAAGCGGGAAAGAAGAAGATTCCTTTGCTCTGCCTGTCTTTGTCCTGGTCTGCACCAAGTTTCGTCAGCCCATGCCCATGCCTATTCTGGAGATGTGTGTTGGGGAAGATGGAGCCCCTACTCGTCTCACACAGGTAGCAGAGTTGTTGTCAGCTGTGAGGGAGCATCAGGCTTACTCTGTCTTGAAAAAGAGGCTCCGCACAAGCACAGATGCCAGCTCGAACCCCTCACTCACTCTGTGCCACGCCAAAACTGGCCTTCCCAGATACACTCTTACAGTTCAAGATTGTCCTCCAGGTGCCAAGGTGCCAAGATCAAACCAGTTTGCTATTTTCATTGGTGAGCTCTCATGTTTCTGCCTCTCTATGTAAGACACACTGGTGGTATTTTGTTCTCCTTTGCTGATTTTTTTCTCCTCTGCTTATCGTGTCAGTGCCTCAAGGCAGTGAGACAGCTTGGCTCTACTGCTCCAGTGAGGGGCGAAGGCAGCTGGCAGCCAGTGCCAACTTCCGGCGCCTGGTTATTGTGGCAATGCACAGGAATCAGGAGTACACAGACATGCAGGCTGTCCAGTCAGAACTCTCACCAATGGTGATGGACCTGGCTCCTCCGGGTATGCCCACCAACCAGCAGGTAAACACACACAAACAATGCTCTCTGAAACATTTCATGTTGCTGAAATGTGCATCAGCGTAATAACTTCGCTCTCTGTCCCCACTCAGGTGCCATTTCTGTCAGTTGGAGGTGACCTGGGTTGGCGAGAGGAGGTCAGCAGAGGTGTGAGTGAGCTGAGCGGGGAGTACTGCGTGGAGAATGTCAGAGGAGAAGATGGAGAACTGTATCGGAGACTTGTTTTCCTGGCTAACGCTGCTTTACTTGTCCAATCAGAGAGCCGTCTTGTCTCTTCAAATACTGGTCAGTTCTTATTCCCTGTTCTCTGTAATTTGTTATGCTCTCTTTTTTGTGATAAACAATATATTTACCAATTAAGCATCACCAACAATGAATAAACGTGTTGAATAAAATGAACAGACAAGAAGCCAACAGAGAAAGAACAAATATCTACAGAAAGTAACAACAAAAACAATAAAAGAAATGATGAATCAAACAGTAAAAACATCAAACATTGCAATTGTTTTATAAACAGCATATAGTATTAATATTTTAATCAGTTGTTATATTGTAGATGTATACTAATATTTACAGATTGGTGGTATTTTTTGCATTGTTCTCAATGTACTTACACATAAACAGACGTAGGGAAAGGACAACAAAGCTGGACAAATAATATAAAAAATAGAGAGGACTATTCTGTATACACGTGTGAAAGAATCGGTGTTTATATTAACGTTATATATAGAACACGACTGTCCAATAATAAAACTGAAATAAAATGTCTATGTGATGAGTAATACCTCCCAATATTCTTGACAAGTGGGCGAGTGCGTGTGTGGCATACACCAAGAGATTTGTACAGGCCTGAATGCTTGACCCCTACGATGAGGGGATCCGGTGGCTCTGTTGGAGGGTGGGGGGCATTTTGCTGGCATGGTTTGAGCCCACTCGTCCCCTTAAAACCCTGGTTCCCAACCTGAGGGTCCTGACCCCCACTAGGGGTCGCCAAAGCTCAGTGAGGGGTCGTGAGGCCTTTTTAAAAACAATGCAGTCGGCCTATATGTCAGCATTTCATACATTTATTTGAGAAAAAATAAATATTTAAACTTATTATGTTTAAAGTTTATTATTATTATTATTATTAAAGGTTTAAACTTAAGAAAAATCTCTCAGGATAAGGATATGGTTCAAACCTGAACACAAGCCATATTGACAGAGCCTTCACTCTCTGCCAAGCAGCCTTAGAGAAAAGTAAGCAGTTAAAAAAGCCAAAGAAGAAATAAGACAACACAGACTTCGTCAAAAAATTAGTTTATTAAGTATTTATGATCGTTTTAAAAAAAAAAGAAAACACACTACAGACAGAGAATTGTGTAAAAAGTTCCAAAAATATAAGGGAAAACTCAGATCTTATGCAATATTTGCAGGAAATAATCAGCTTAAAATTCATCCAAATCACTTGTTTTACACAAATATCCTGCAGTAATTTTATCAGTTGGTCTCTACTGTGATTGTTATACATTGAATATAATAACGGATATCCATAAAATATGTTACTTAGTGAGGGGGCCTCAGTTTACTCCATGATAGAAAAGGGGTTCCTTAAGGGAAAAGGTTGGGAACCACTGTGTTAAAGGCATGGCTCGTGCAAATCAGTCTCCACCACAGCACCAAATTAGACAATATCTTGAGGAAAAAATTGAAAGAATCCCGGGACCAGTTGCACAAACACCTTAAGTTAAGATTTTTCTCATAAGGTTTCCTCAAAATAAAATTGGTGCACAAACACCCTTAAGTCTTCTCCTAAAGGTTTCTGTAAAATGTTCACCTAAGTATTTATGTTTTTCTCTTTGCCTTGGTCTTATATTTAAGGAATCCCTGCAGTGTGTGCTTTCTATTACTGTATTCCCCCAGAAGTGTAATCTTTTCCTCCTCTGACCAGTTTGGTTTTCATGTCCTCTTTCCGTCTGCCATATTTTCCACTATCTAAGTAAAAGCCAGTTTTGTGAAAGGATATCATTATTACAAACATGAGACCAAGCAAACAAACAATCTCCATGGAAACTTTTACCACTGTGAAATCTCTTTCAATGCATTTAAGGAGTTCTGTGCAACTGTGTAAGTCCTTCAGCTAAGGAGAAATTAAGCCTTAAGTTTCACACTTAAGGAGAAAACTTTTGTGCGACTGGTTCAAGAGATTCGTAGAATCAAGTCTACGGTGTATTAAGGCTGTTATAGTGGCACTAAGTGGCCCAACACCTTACCAAGACAGTTAAAGTCTGTTTTATCATCACCTGTCTGTATGTCCCTGCAGCATCAAGTCACAAGAAGAAAAACAAAAAGAAGGTCAAGCCAACAGCCGCTCCAAAAACATCCACCACCTCTCTTTCCGTGGACAGTGGCTTCCTCTGCTGCGCTCACCATGAAGTTATGGTGGCTGGCCTTACCATGCTCGGTGTGGGCACGCCTCAGAACAAAGGTCAGCTCACATCTGGTTTGTACAGTCGTAGAGGAGAGTGGCGGGAGGAAGGACTGAGCGCACAGCCACAGTGTTCTAACTCTTGCATAAAACATCACACGCCTCCCCTCTATCTTGCTTCGTAGATGTCCCAGTGTCAGTCCTCCTGGTGGGGCTTGGTGGAGGAGGCCTGCCTCAGTTCCTACGGGACTTCGTGCCCAATGTTACAGTCGAGGTTGTAGAACTAGACCCTGCTGTGATGGAAGTGGCGAAGGAATGGTTCGGATTCAGACCAGACGACCGTTTGACTGTCACTCTGGGGGACGGCCTTGAGCGCATCTGTGCCTTGGAGAAAGAGGGTTAGTGGAGGAGCTGAAGAGATGCCGGTTAAAAAGTGAAACTAAAGCAGCGAGGACATTAACCAAGAAGTGACTGTGGGTGTTTTTTCCTCTGTAGGTGGTCGTTTGTTTGATGTCATCATGTTCGATGTGGACAGCAAAGATAGCACTGTGGGTATGAGCTGTCCTCCTGCTGCCTTTGTAGAAACCTCAATCCTGCAGAAAGTTTTCAGCCTGCTAACCCCCAGAGGTACGGTATTTTTAACAATTTATTTCTCAGTCCTTTGCTATGAAATAGTACCAATAAATGTATCGGCACAGACAGCGTGTAGGATTTAGGGGATAATTTTGCTCCAGATAAAAACCTCTTTCACCATCAACACCGAAGGAATTATAACAGTGAGAAGTTTCAGCTGGTTGCAATCTGCAGTCCTCACCACTAGATGCCACTAAATCCCCCTAAATCTTACACACTGGAGCCCTCTGCTATATTAAGCTGTCTATTAACAGACACATTAATAATGTTAAATATATATAATATAGCATGTAACCTTCTCTCCTCTCTCTGTCTCTCCTTGTCATTGGACCAGGTGTATTCATGCTGAACCTCGTGTGTCGTGACCCAGTCTTGAGGAAAAGCGTGTTGGAGCGTGTCAGCGCCGTGTTTCCCTCCATCCTCTCCAGAAAGATTGAAGGGGAGGTCAATGAGGTCCTTCTGTGCTCTCGTGGAGAAAACAAGACATTGGATGCTGCTCACATCCTTCAGTCCCTGAACCAAGCAGGCAAGAGTCTGCAGAGCGCACTGTGCTCTAACAGGACTGAAACCAACAGCAGCCCACACATAGACATCGCAGGGCTGTTAAAAGACCTTAAAGTAGAGTAAAGTTTGGTTCTTACCAGAGGGGGATGGGATTAAAAGGTGCAGTGTGTGTGAAGATTCAGGGGGCGATATCGACGGAAACTGAATATTAAATAAGTATTTTTTCTTTAGTGTGTAATCACCTGTTAGTAAGAATTATCGTGTGCCATTTATATCTACACTGGGAGCAGGTCTTTGTCCATGGAGATCCCCACGCTGCACTGCCATGTTTCTGCAGTACCCCAGAGCAACAAACCAAACTCTGAGTCTAGATAGGGCCGTGCACATTTTTGCATCGACCACTGTAGTTAGAAGCCCCTCCGTGACGAACAGCATCAGGAAAATTTTAAACATGAAATTGCTTTATTCTGTTTTTTTCAAGGGTTTAAATCACCATGTCTGTTTCTTTTCGAGAGGAAGAGACCTTATTGGATTATTCTGCTCATGGTAAAAACCTCCTGAACGTCTGGATGTTAGGTGTCCAACATGACAAAAAGTGCAGAAGAAACACTGATTTGCAATGTAACAACGTTTTATTCAGTGTTTTTACCACTGGGTTCGTTTGTTATTCAGATAATTCGGATAATTTGGCTCCCAGTAAAAACCTCCTGAACGTCTCAGAAAACAGGTGAGCGCGCATGGCAGGCTGAGCAGCATAGGAGATACATTGATTTGTAAAGTGAAACTGCTTTATTCAGTTTTTATCATCGCCTGGTGAGTTTGGTTCGGAGAGGAGGGGAAATCTGCAGATAATTCGTCTCCCGGTAAAAAAAAAAACTTGAACAATGAACACTGGGCTGCTTTAGCGTTGTCGCCTCTCGGCAAGAGGGTTCCTGGCAGAGTTTGCAAGTTCTCCTTCACGTCAGCGTGGGTTTCCTGCGGGTACTCTGGCTTCCTCCCACAGACATGTGGGACCTGCAGATGCATGCAGGCTAGATTAAGTGGTGACTCTAAATTTCCCATAGGTGTGAATGTGAGTGCTGTTTGTGTCTGTGTGTCAGCCTTGCCATAGTCTGGCGTCCTGTCCAAGGTGAACCCCTGCGTTCCCTAAGAAAAATGAATGAATGAATGAAAGGACACTGGAGGATATCTGACTGGAGTGGTTTCAGCTGGTTGCAGTCTGCAGTCCTCTCGCTAGATGCCTCTAAATCCCCTAAATCTTACACACTGTTCCCAGTGGTGTGGTGGTAGGTGATGAGGTAAATAGGTTACTGAGGAGGCAGTGGGTTTACCCTCCGATATATATGTATATTATTTTTGGCTGATACTGTAAATGGCCACACCCTCCACTACACCTCTGACTGTTCCTTTAATCATGTGCCAACACTGTTTGAAGCATTATGAACTGAAATATAAGAGTAAGTGCTTTCACTGTGCCATTCAGTGCAATATAATAAAAGGAAAAATGGTGTGTAACATATAATCACCAGTAAAGGACATTTTATCTTTACATCTTAATGTGGGGTCTCTACAAAGACGTGAATACCAAGGAACATGTTTGAGCTTGCTATATTATTATTGCATAATTTCACCATTACATGCAGCCTTCACTTTCTCTTCCACACGCTCCTGGTTTCCAGTGTACCACATGGCGCTCACTCCCTCACTGCCAAAGAATGCAGCAGTGTTATTTACAGTAGATGAATCTTACACTCTGGTTCCACTTGCAGTGTTTATAGGGCCGCAGCAGAGCCCTGCCCACTCTGTGGATGCGTAGCATTTTAAATAACTGTCGGCCAGAGTGAGTGAATGTGTGATAAGTCAGGGTACTTTCATTATTGGCTCTCACGCGTGTCCCTCTGCTGCGCTTCTGCATAAGGGGGTTGCCGAGTTAAACTCACTGATTACCACGCATGCGCGTTAAACTTGATTCCGTTAGCTGTCAGTAGGATGTTTTCGTCCTGACCATGGAGCACAGTCTGCGCCGCCACCAGCGACCAGCGGCTTAAACGTGCCCAGAGTTTAAGGGAAACAACCCGCTGCGAACTTTTGGCGCTTTTACGCAACAATAATGTCCACAGCGAGCTGTTTTCGGAGACTCGAGGTGTGTGAGTACAAACTTGGGCACTGCCGTCGCTCCCAGACGCACTGACGATAACGAGCTACCAGCCGCTGAAGTTACGGAGCTTTAAAAGTTGTCTCCGTCCTCCAGGAAGAGTTTCAGCCGCGTTGTAAGGTTTGTACATGTTGGTAATGGACGCAGAACATTTGTAAGTAGCCGTGAACTATGTCAGCTACCCCGACGACTGGTGTGGAGTAGGACCGGGGTGGAACAGGATCTACGGGAGCTGGGCGGGGAGCCCGGCTGCTCCGTTGCGATGGGCAACCGCGGGATGGAGGAGCTGATCCCGCTGGTCAACCGGCTGCAGGACGCGCTGGGCAGCGTGGGACAGAACTGCAGCCTCCACCTGCCCCAGATCGCTGTGGTGGGCGGGCAGAGCGCAGGCAAGAGCTCCGTGCTGGAAAACTTTGTGGGCAGGTAAGACTCTCACGTGAACTCTGAGTGAACCTGTGCAGCAAGAGACACCATCACCTTACACAACACCTTTACCTGCACTCACTCCAGGTGGATAAGATGTAGGATGCAACAAGTGTGCCATTTTCTAAGGGTTTACACATAGTTAGTTTATTAATGTTAATACATATTTTACCAATGCATGTTTGAGCAGGAGCTCTTCCTGGACTCAAAACCATCCCTTGGTGAATGATACAAATCACAGGAAAACTGCAAACTTTAAAGAGTTAAGAGTCGGAGTCTCCTTGTGATCATTCACCAATGCTTTAAAGATGATTTAAAAGCCATTAATAACTCAGCTCAACTGTATTTATGTGGCACCTTCCAATTAAACATGCAGCCCACAGTGCTTCACAAAGCAAAAGCGAAACAGCACAGGCAGAAAATAAGAAACGACATAGAAAGTTTAATTTAAAAAAGGAAAAGTTTTGCAACACCAGATGATAATATAATAATAAAAAAGGTCTTTCAAATAAAATAAGACAAACACCTTGGATAAAATGAGAAGTTTTTTTTTTAAAAAAGCAACAGTAACTAAAACTTAAAATTAAGGACGTAAAATTACTCCAAATTAAAAGACAGATTAAAATGATAAGTCTTTAATTTCCTTTCAAAAATACACAGAGAGATCTGGCAATTTGATTAAGAGCAGATTTTGGTTTTCCAGGTTGTAAATAATCCCCTTGACTTGTACCTGTCCTGGACCAAAATCTGTCAACATATAACTTGAGATCTAATGGCTGTTAAAAAACAAGAAACCACTGAGTTTACATTTATAACTGCATTTTTACCAAATACAAATACACTCCTGCCAGTAGTATTTTTTCACAGCCTCACAATCCAGTAAATGGTTTAGGAAACATTACTGAAGCTACGAGTAAACACTTACAAACCCCCTTTTTTAACAGCACTCATAAAGGACATACATTGCATGTATTAACTGTAAATATAAATATCTATGGTTTAAACTTATTCCGTCACCCTATGACTGAATGATTTCTGGGCAATTCAAATAAAATACTTAAAAATATATGAATTACATTAATCTGAATTTATAATATCCTGATATTATTGTCATGCTAAGAGTACAGTCCCAGCTGTGATCCAGGGGCAGGGACATGCTCAATACACGAGGGATCTGTGTTCCACTGAATTACAACCAGAACTTCAGACAACTACTGTAACCAATTACAACACACTGCTGAAATCACTGTGTTGATACATCAAGGTCTCCACCCAGTCGAGCGGCTTGAGTTACGAGTCTGAAGTGGTGGATGCCAGAGGCGACAGTGTCTGTGTGACAGTAGCCAGTGCGGCACGTTATCTCACTCACGTGCTGTGTAGGTGTCGATGAAGGGGATGAGGTTAATATGACTCCTGAAAAAATAACTGCATTCCTTTAATTAACCTACAAGGCCTGCCGTGCAGTCCACGCAGACTCCAAGGGCTGTAGAATTATCCAGCCTGCTCATGAATAATAATGTTGTTTGGGTGAAGTTTAAATGCAAGTGAGGAGGAAACTAAGTATTTCCATCCTGTCAGAAAAGAATGCCGGTGAGTGGGAGCGTGATTTCCGAGTTTCAAGACAGTGGAGCTCTGTTAACTGTTAACTAAAGGAGACGCATGTATTGTCTGCAGCAGTACAGCGTGTTGCATTGCCAGAAACTATAGAAGGCTATTAATGTTTGCTTTCCTGAGTGTATAATGATATTTGAACACACGCCTCAGTTCTTTGTCTCAGATACGATTATGTTATGACACCCCTTTTGTGGGGGACTGTGCCAGCTGTTTCATGTGGGACAGGATGCAGTTAAACAAACTTCCTGAATCTGATTTTAATAGGAAAGAGGAGGATAATTTCCTGTGCATTTCTGTTTCCTTGTTGTTAAACTACATTTAGCCTGTAGTCCTTACATAGCCTCTCTGGTAGTGGTGGTCATATCATATCATAACATGTTCTCAACCTGCCTGAACAAGTTGCTGATATTTGGGTAGTATGGCAACTAAAATTACAACTATTGCACAGCTGACTGTTTAGTGCTCACAGGGCTTTACGAGGCATTGCTAGCAAGTTATACAATCTGTCAATCTGTGCATGTACAAAATGTGACCTCATTTAAATGGTGTGTGTCAACCTTATGTTTTAGACTAAGATTCAAGTTTGCATCGACGGTAAATGCAACAGCAACGTGTGTTTGTGTGTGTGTGTGTGTATACTCCTTCAATTCAGCTTTTCCTCTCCAACAGAGACTTCCTTCCACGAGGGTCAGGAATTGTCACTCGCAGACCTTTAATCCTCCAGCTGCTTAGCGCTAACACAGGTAAAGGAACACATACTAGTCACTCCTGCAGGCTGTGCAGTGTCTTTGTTAAAGTGCCACCAGGTGGCAGTATGATATTTTACAATGGCTGAGCCCAATCTGGTGCTGGCTCAGAACTGTTAGGAGGCCCTAGATTGTGTATTTTTTGTCCCTCTTGATTCTGCTGTAGCGAAGCAAGGTAACGGGACATATAACATTTTTATTATCTGAAAAACAACCTTAATTGGCTTTTAGAAACTTGCAGGAGAAGCACAATTAAATGCCCTTTATATATCTTGCTGTATTATACCGTGCCCTGTTAGCCTGACTCACAGAAACCTTGGATGAACTGGGCGGGTTTTATATTCCAAAACAAATTCAGAAATTATGATCAGTATAGTTGCTGTTTTAACATGCACAAAGTCCAAGGCTACGTAGTCTGCAAGGTAATCTACAAGGTGTCCCATTTTTGACTTGTGTTCAGTTGTTTTTCATTAAGACCAAAAGTATTCACACGAGGCAGAGAAAAACGTGAACAAGGTTTGTTTGAGATTACAAAAGTAGCAGATAAAATCGTTCTTAATTTACATCTCACAGGTCCACCACCGACTTGATGTCCTATTCCATATAGTCTCACATATGACACACACTATAACACTGCATAACATGGTCAAAAACTTTGCAAGTCACGCCTTTGCAGATTTCAAATTATTTTCCAAGCACCATGTCGTACCAATCTTTTTTGACATGTGCACTAATAAAGTCTTGACTAATAAACCTTGTGAGGGGCCAATAGTGTAGTGAATATGAGAGATAAAATCTGACAGAGCGGATGTCTTACAGAGTTAACAGAAAGTTATGTATCTTTCTAATTTCACAGCAGTCGTAGTGAGACGCCATTTGAGTTTTCAAAGTTGTAAAGACTTCTCTTAATGCTAATCGCAGTAATAGTTTTGATCTAGAAGAGCTACAGAGTTGACCTTTTGTGGTTGAGACACATGATAGCGATATTATTTAATTAATGTATCAAAAAATAGAAAGTTTGCCAGTGGGTGAGCAGCATCCCTGGCTTTTTGGAAACCAGGAAGTGAGAGTTGAGACTAAATTCTGTTTTTCTTGAAATCTAACAAAGCTGACAAAAATGTTTGACATATCTTTAAAGCCAAAAACAAAGATGATTATAGCAGTACATTGTTACACTAATGTTCTCAGTAGTTTAAGATTTTGAAGGCTTTTAACACATTTGTAATTGTTTGAAGTTGTGAATTCTTGTCTGAGTCTGAGGCTGTTTTTCGGCACAGGGCAAGTTTAGAGGTTAAAAAATGGAAGCAGATCAAAAACCATTTAGAAATCATATTTATTTATATATATGAATCCTTTAAAAATAATGTTTCACTCCAAAATTATGTTGTTTTTTTGTAGGGTATGATTTGTTCCAATTCTCAAGAATGGGTCAAATAATATCAGAACCTATATAACACATCACACCACCACAGACATTTTTACCAGATGTAAATATGTGGTTAAGCAGCTCTTACAATCACAATATGAATCTGATGTTTTCCCCCTGCTCATTGTGTGTCTTTCCAGAGTACGGTGAATTTTTCCACTGTAAAGGAAAGAAGTTCACAGACTTTAACGAGATCTGCAAAGAGATCGAGGCCGAGACACGCAGAGTCACAGGATCCAATAAAGGAATCTCTCCCGTCCCCATCAGCCTACGGATTTATTCACCACACGGTAACACAATGTGTATTTTTTGCAACGCGACAAATCTATTCAAGTTTATTTCTCCAACATATGATAAGAATGACCTGTGTGTGTTTGCAGTGCTGAACCTGACTCTTGTGGACCTGCCTGGCATCACCAAGGTGCCTGTAGGCGACCAGCCGGCAGACATAGAGTACCAGATACGAGACATGATCATGCAGTTCATCTGTAAGGAAAACTGTCTCATCCTCGCTGTCACGCCAGCCAACACTGACCTCGCCAACTCTGATGCACTTAAACTGGCCAAAGATGTTGACCCACAGGGTAAGTCACCTGTGTGTGTGTGGGCGGACTTGTAACGTGTCATTATGACCTGAGAATAAGGCTCTACACACTCATGTCTTTATGGGGGTTAATTATAATTACAATGAAAATATTTATGTCCAAAAGGTTGAATTGGTTGTCGTGTATCATTCATACTTCCACAGGGTTTGAAATCCTTTCAGCCAATAAAATTTCCTCTGTTTTTCATCTTCTTTTCAGGCCAGCGCACAATTGGTGTGATCACTAAGCTGGATCTGATGGATGAAGGAACAGACGCCCGGCAGATATTAGAGAACAGGTTGCTTCCCCTACGCAGAGGTGTGCTGCTTGTGTTTTTGAGCACGTTGTGTGTATGTGTGTGTGTTGAGTCACCTAGCTATAATGTAGTCACACTAACTACACTCAGCTGAGGCCCTTTGGAGAGGACTGACATGATATCAGTGCAGCTCTCATTCCCTTTGTTCTCTCTTTTTCTCCGTCTAACTCTTTTTTTGTGTTTCCTTTGTTCACTGTTGTTCTGTTTATTCACGTGCAGTATCTCTCCTTGTATGTATGTATAAGAGAGATAGACAGAGATGGTAATAGTGGCTAGTAAAAGTGTACGAGAGCGAGAGAGGAAGGAAAAAAGGCAAGGCAGGGAGCGACTGTGATCGTGTACAGACTGAGTAAAGCACCACCAGGTGCTGGCTCCTTCATGCTTCTCCTACAGTGCTAATGCATTAGCCATGGAAGCCCATTGAAATAGCTGTCCTAGAAGCAGCATAGAGTTGAAACATTAGATATGGAGCCTGGTACAATTACATCTATTACTGTACTAAATAGGGGATTTGGCGCGCTTTATACCACATGCTCTGCTGTTGAACAAACATGTTCATTTCCTGCTCGTACGCTAAAGTCTTAATGGAACAAATGGCGGTCTGGGAGGAGTTCCCAAGGACATGTCAGAAAATGCAAGTTGAATCTGTCTAACATCAGAGTCTGGATTGTTCCTTCTTAGTATTGCACATTGTCTTTCTTACACTGATCACATGCTCTTCATTTCCCTTCTCATTTCCTCCTCCATAGGTTACATAGGGGTGGTGAACCGCAGTCAGAAGGACATCGATGGGAAGAAGGATATTAAGGCAGCGCTGCTTGCAGAGAAGAACTTCTTCCTGTCCCATCCAGCCTACAAACACATGGCTGAAAACATGGGCACCCCATATTTACAAAGAACACTTAACCAGGTTAGAAATACACACACGCACACATAGAGACATAAATATATTGTGCATTTCTATTGTTACTAGGGCTGGGTATCAGTACTCAATACCCTTAAGGTATCATCCAAAAAACAGTACCAAGTATTAACAAAACTTATTCAGTCAAACATTACCTGATCCCAGACCATCCTGACTCCCCACCCAATCAGCAAACTTTCTGTTGCTGCTGCCTCCAGAGCCATTCTCCCCTCTGTCACCAGTGTGTTCAATGTCTGCCCGGTTAGTGCCAGCTAACACAGCAGCAGCTAACATCCAACACTGAGCCCCAACAAACCACCAATGAACTCTCACCGACACCGAAGCGGCTTGACTCTGTTGTTTAACCTCTTAAAAACCATTTGGTAATGTTAGCTGTGTGATGCTAACAGTTAGCGCTGTCACTGTGTGTGTGCAGCCAGGCAAACTCTCACAACTGTCCCTGGCATAGAGCTCACATCCCTGCAGCCTCTACAACCCATACAGTCTGTGGTGTAGTAAGTCGATTTGGAGTTGGCAGTTCAGCATGCCGGGATGCCACCAAAATGTTTGGCTACACCATTCACATTATGGTTGTCAAATGAAGTACTCTATCAGTATGGGTATGACTTTAAAGGTGCTGATATTGGTACTGGTATTGTAATTTTTTAAACAAAACCCAGCCCTAATTATTACTGATAATGTTTGTTTGCAGCAACTGACGAACCACATCCGGGACACTCTGCCAGCCTTCCGGAGTCACCTGCAGAGCCAGCTTCTGGCCTTGAACAAAGAGGCTGAAGAGTACAGACAGTATAGTCCTGACGACCCTGCACGCAGGACCAAGATAATGCTACAGTCAGTCAATCTTTGTGGATGTGTTCATGTGTATACTCATTTATTGTCTTTTAAATTGTTTATATTTCAGTGTTTCCTCTGTTGTGTTCCAGGTCAGTTCAGCGCCTGGCTGTCGACTTTGAGAAGCTGATCGAGGGCTCAGGCGATAAAGTAGACACCGTGAATCTGTCAGGAGGAGCTAGGATCAACCGAATCTTTCATGAGCGCTTCCCCTATGAGCTGGTCAAGGTGTGTGTGTGTGCTCTGTGAATATGAACTATACATTAATAACTGTGATGTTAAACTTTTGTACTTCTCGGCCAAGTGTGTAACTCTAAGTGTTATTTGTTTGTCTTCAGATTGAGTCAGATGAGAGCAAGCTGCGGCGGGAGATCAACTACGCCATCAGAAACATCCATGGTGTCAGGTGTGGTATAGCGCTCTGAGCAAATGCAAAGCCTCAAAGGCTGTTACATCATGTACAATATTCTGTTATGGTATTTTCTTGTTGGCTGCAGTCAATCTACATTTTTTTCTCACTTCTCTTCATCTGCGTCTTTCTACAGGACAGGTCTGTTCACGCCTGACATGGCCTTTGAAGCCATAGTGAAGAAACAGATGTCGAGGCTAAAGGGGCCGTGTATTCAGTTTGTGGAGATGGTCAGCCAGGAACTCATCAACACTGTGAGCCAGTGTATCAGCGAGGTATAAATATGTGTGTCATATTCTCGTGCCATGCGCTGTATGTTTCGGGTGTCCGTCTGTCTTATATTTAACTTCTGGTCTGTTTTCTCTCAATAGCTGAGTTCTTTTCCCAAACTACAAAATGAGACAGAGAGAATTGTAACCACTGAGATACGAGAGCAGGAGAGTAAATGCAGGGATCAGGTCATTCACACACAGCTGGACATCACATTCACAAATCAGTTACATATAACTCTGCTGGATTATTAAGTTCGGTGTGTTTCTCTAGTTAAAGTATGTCTTCTCTGTTCAGGTTTTGTTGCTCATTGACATCCAGCTCGCCTACATAAATACCAAACATGAAGATTTCATCGGCTTCACTAAGTGAGTAACTTCCTCGGTTTAAAACTATAAAGTCAACAACAGATTCTTACCTGCTCAGACAGTAAATATCATGAGCTCTCCCTCTCTCTTCTCAGTGCCCAGCAGACATACAACCAAAGCAATAAGAAGACTGTTGCGGGGACGGCAGGAAATCATGTAAGACTTTCTATATTATATATTTATAAGGGGTTAAGAGTGGATCATACAGCAGGGAAATGCATTTTACAGTATTTTTAACCATGCTAAAGGGCATTTGATATGGTGATGGCATTGTACAGACTCAGCTGGCCAGTGCTAGAGTGAAAAATCTCAAACGCTGTTTAATAATTTGCCATAAAATTGAGTAAAAACTCATGTGACAATGCATCAGAATGACTGATCTACAGAAGTGCCACCAGCAACAATATACCAAAATCTCATACCAGAAATAATCTTGCTTTAGCCCCACCACTCTTACACCAAAAATTAGAAAAACAAAGCTGGCTATACACTCCTCTTGTTTACCCTCCTTTTTGTTCAGAATTATCTTGATCACTTTTAAGCAAACCAAACGTAAGTGTACATTTCTGCATGACAGTGTGCTCCTCTTAAATTATGACATTTATTTCAGTGCCAACAGTTCTCTGCAAGCAGCGTTTGAGTGCATGGTTTTGAATATCATTTCTCTAGCCATCTTAATTTTTTTTTTTTAATTTTCAGTAATGTCACCATCCCAGGGGTTGTGCATCAATCTGCATCAATCAGAATTCATAGCTGCAGATAAATAAATGTGATTTTTCGGGTTCAATCAGGCAACCAGAGTTGATCTTGGCGTCTCATAGGAATGCAGTCACGCCGAAATGAGGCGAACTAACATAATATTTATGTGACACATATGAAAGCAGGAATAATTAAAAACATGACCCCATGATTGTGTTTAGTCAGGAAACTTGATGTCTGATGATGAGATTTGTTGATCAGCAGTTCACTTTAACCACATCTTAATAAATAAAAAAGTGTTGTCAGCTATCTACACAACCTCTCATGTTGCCTTCATTGTAGTAAACTGTTAAATAATCAATAGCAGTGTCATCATAATAACACAACAACATAGTATTCCCCTAATACAACTAGAACATTAACTCCATCTTAATTTTGCTCCCTCATCTCCTGTTTTTCTCTAGGGTGTGGCCCCTCCTTCAAGACTAATAGTAGGAGACCAGTCTCTTAAAGCTCGCTCACTTACTGCTGCCTCCGCTGGAAATATTTGTGTGCAGGATCAAGCTGAAGGGCATGCTTTTTGTCGCTTTGTTAATCATGTGTTTCATCATCTGCAACTGATACACTGCTGGTGTTGAAAACGCTTCCTCTCTTACAGTTATTGTAGCAGTGTTCTCTCTCTGCCTCTTGTGATTTCTACCATGTGCAGATTTTAATATTTCTATAGCAAGACGTCTATTTAATTTCTTGGTGTCTTTGTGTCATCTCATACTTTCTTTTCCCTTCTTCACCACACAGACTTCCAGTCTCTCTTTTATCTCCAAATGTGTTTCTTTACTTTGTGTGTTTACCTGTGCATCTAGTCTCCTCTTTGACCACTTATGTCCACTTGTGTTCGGTAAAATGTATTGGTGACTGATGGCTGCATAATCTATGTTGTATATGTTGTATATGTGACTTGTTTCTGACATTTACTCTTCTTTTCATCAGCAAGAGTTCACTCTCAGTGTGTGACCTGCTTTGCACACCTTCATATGAGTTATATCTTGCTGTCTAATTTTCCGTAAAATGCTAGCTAGTGCGATGGTCCTGCAGTCTGATCCTTACCCTTGGCTGTTGTGCAGGTCATACGCAAGGGCTGGCTGACCATCAGCAACATCGGCATCATGAAAGGTGGAGCCAAGGAGTACTGGTTTATCCTCAGCGCAGAGAGCCTGTCCTGGTTCAAGGATGATGAGGTGATGCACTCACGCTCACACTCACACTAGTGAAGTCGAAACGCAGCAGTACACGTTTTGTGAACACAAGTTTATTAACACATATCTCAGCTTGAAACAACATCTTAATTGGGAGGTTGAGATAATGAAGTGGAGGGGGAAATCCCTTATCTGTTGATGTTGATTAAGATATAGTCGTCACAGTTTGAGTCAAACCCCCGCAGTTTCGTGAAAGTAAATGGAAGAGCCCTCTGTTCTGATGTCAGTGGGGCTGCCATCTGTCTGCCTGTCTGTGCCTGCTGTACAGGAGCAGAAGGTCTGCACAGCAAGTGTAGACAGGCAGACACACCACAACAGTCTCATCCTGTCACAGTTGATGTCATGGGAAGAAGGAAGGGCAGAGTGCAGGAAGTGAGGTCAGAAGAGGGGAACACATCGCAGCATTTGTACATGGATATAAACAAGAACCTGTAAACACTCACAGCTGGATGAAAACACTCTAGACGATGTTGTTGTGGATGAAACTGAGTTGTGTATTGTTTGACAGACATAACTGAGCAGTTAGCAGAAACAGTGTGTAGAATGTTTCTACAAATTGTTCTCCGTGACCGCGCTAAAATGACTCGAAGGCCGTGTTGTGGACAAAATTAAACACACATCCCCTGTCTTTAAGGAGGCTTTGTGGCATGTGACACTATTAGAAGCATAACTAAAGGAGCATCTTCGACTTTGTCCAGCCAACTGTTTTCTTTGCTTTTCTCTCCTGCTCGCCACCTGGACCTGCTAGTGAGCCCCTCCATTTCCCCCATTCATTCCTCTGACGCCC
Source organism: Epinephelus awoara (assembly GCA_035609425.1). Lineage (NCBI taxonomy): Eukaryota > Metazoa > Chordata > Actinopteri > Perciformes > Serranidae > Epinephelus > Epinephelus awoara. The sequence continues at coordinate 39,271,414 of CM069303.1, read as the reverse complement.
CCTCCTCCCCATTCGTCCCGCTCTCCGCTCACTCTTCCCCTTACTCCCCCTTTTCTTCCTCTTCTGGGAGTTCAGGCATTTGGAGCGGCTCACTCTGACACAGCTGGAGCTGCCCCAAGCCAAACTGAGACACACACACACACACACACATACACACATGCATGCACAAACACACACAGTGGACAAGCTTGTATATACAGTATACAGTACACATGCGGAGTCTGATGTAAACAAACTGGCATGCAAATAGTGGAGAAAAATATACACTCACTCAGACAGACACACGGTCACTTTTCAGATAAACACTGGACCTCTTGAACACAGTGTTCCCAGACACAGCCCGAGGCATGCATATTGTACACACACAGTGTTATAGGTTTCCTCTCGCTGTCATCTCCTTAGAATCAAATCAACACACACACACACACACACACACACACACACACACACACACACACACACACACACAGACGTAGCACATCTGCGACACATAAAACAAAGACAGGCAAGCGAATATCTGTTGACCACATTAGAGCAACAAACTTAGGCTGGCATGATGACACATGCATGTGTCACTGAGCTAAATATGAAAATCTAAACCTGTAATAAATTTTGGTTCAGTTGGAATAGTCAGCGTTCAGTCCTTGCACCTCCTGGCTACATTGGAAGGTTTATCTGCTGTGTTTTGGAAGGCCTGAGTGCAAAAGCAGTCACCCATATTATCACAGGAGATCAGATCTACTGGCTTCACACACACACGTACACACACTCACACACGCCAAACTTCTGCTTCTTCTCTCTTGCAGTTCCCGCTCACACTCTCCCCGCCCACACTACCTTCCACAGACGTTTATTTTTCTTCGAATACTGCCTCCCCCCCCCCCCCCACCCCTTTTTATTTTCTCTTTCTTTACCTCTGTTGCCTTTTCCTCCTTTCTCCCCCTCTCTCTGTCTGTCTCTCTTTTTTCTCTCCCTGTCTCCCCCTCTTTCTCTCTCTCCCCCTCTCTGTGGTTGGCAGTCTCCCTGGGACTGTGCACATTCCTGGCTGGAAAATCTGAAGCTTTGTCCAAACACCAGCTTCCAAGATCTGCCCAGAGAAATCCCACATGGCTGTTTCTACACTGCAGACCTCCCCCTTTTGACTCCCCCCTCCCCCCTCTCAACTCCTCCACAGTCTCTCTCACAAATACCCCTCTCACCCCTTTCAACCTCCCCTCTGCATCCCTGTCGATTGCTTCTATACGCTCCGATGTTTTTTTTTTAACATCTTGAAGGCCGTACTGTACATCTCCTTTCTGCGTACCTAAACAGTTGTACCCTCACACTGACCTCTCACTCAGAGTGCAGCATAATAGTTCAGAGTTTAATCTCCACAGCACACTGAACAGACATACATTCCTTCACCCCTCGACTGCCAGGCCTCCACCAGGCAGCCTGAAGAAAAACAGACGGCTCATGCATATACACTTAATCTACACGCTCCCCTCTGTGTGTGTGTGTGTGTGTGTGTGTGTGTGTGTGTGTGTGTGTGTGTGTGTGTGTGTGTGAGGCCTGTTCCATATCTCAAATCCATTAGTGCAGAGGAAGAGAAGACACAGCTTCAGACACAGCAGCTCTGATGTATGATACTTCACGACCACCCCGGCACCACTGGGAGTATGACACATGCATATACAAAACAGTGCCGTGATGTCTGTGAACACAGGAGTTATCACACTGCCACACAGATGCACATGCAGAAACTCAAATTACCCAATGAGTGGCACAGAAATCAGTTAGTTCAGAGTGCGCTACAGTGAATGTGTGTGAAAGAAGCACAATTAATTAGCTGCTTTACAGCTGTCCTGCGTTAATCGTCGGTAAAACAACAGTGAGACAAGTTATAGCTTCTCTTGCTTAAATGCAATGCATGTTAACGTCTCTGCCTTGTATGTAGACATCACTAGCTCTTAAAAAAGACGCTTAACTCAGGTTGGCAAATTCTACAAAATGGATGTCGCTATGCTTGAATTAAGGTAGAGTTAATAGTTGCATTTTGAAGCTGTGAAAGCTGGTGATAGTGAATGCACATTTAAAGGCATTTGCACTGGTTCAAGCAAGAAACATCAGAGAATATTAGACTCTAGATTTGCCTCAGCGCAGAGTACATGCAGGTTTTTCATGTTGTCCTTGAGTCTTGCTGCTGAAGCACTTCCTTGCACAGTCTAACCAATGTGCAGACTACTGTACACCAGTAAGATCCTGAACAGGTAGTCTGAACACTGGGATGACGGAGCAGGACCCTTTCTCGCTCTGTCTTCGGCCTCGCCTTTTCCCGCTCTGGCTTTTTTTTGCTAGCAGTCCTGCCAGTGGCGGAGTGGATTCGGAAAAAGATTTCCTCTGTTATTCTTTTCTTTCTTATCCTGTGTCGGTGCTGGCAGGGTCGCAAGGTGAGGGGTCTCGCACACACCAGACATCCACTCCTACGGGTGTCCCTCCTCCGGAGATGTGAGTGTATCGCGAGTCGAGCGTCCGCAGGGCTGTGTCCCGGCGTAGTATCCAGTCTTGACGTGGCACATTCACTCATTCAGCTAGGGATCTGCCTGCTCACTCGGGGAAGGCGTAAGGAAATACAGGGAGTGAGAGAACGAGGGAGAGTTAGGGAGGAACTTAGCAGCCATATATGGGTTGATGTGACCCATGGGGAATCAACTTTGGAGTGGTCTGCAGTTTCTCCCCACTTCTCCTGCACGCTCTCTCCTGCTCTCTATGTTCCTCAACTCTTCCTCTTCTACTCTAGCAAAAATCACCTCCCTCAATCCCTCTATCCACCTCTATCCCTCCTCTTCCTCTCTTCATCATCTCTACTTTCTATTTCTACCCCATCAGAGCACCCTATACTCTGTCCAGTCTCCTCCCCCTCCGTCCAAAGCGATCCCAGATGTTGCTGTACGTGCGCCAATCCCGTTCTGTCATTTTTTTTTCAGCCTCTGTTACAGGAAGTGGGCCCCTTTGGAAAAAAGGAAAGAGGAACGAAGGAAGAGAGTCGTAGGGTTCAGGGGAGCACTGAGAGAGGGAAGACCAAAATGTACTACCAGCACGCTCGCATCTCATACAGCATGTGTGCACGTTCTTAAATCCAGGCGCGCGCACGTACATCCAAGCATAGACAGTTTTTAGCATTTCCTCTTTTGCATGCATGCTTTAGTTGCCTCCTCTTTGGGAGTCATCTTTATATTTCATATTTTCACTTTCTTTACGTCACCCAAGGCTGTTCCTCTAACCAAGCTTTCTGGAAGCCCCCTTCTCAGAGGTTAGAAAGCCAGAGCAGGCCGGAGAGGAGAGATGAGGGGGAAGGGCTTCACTTTAGGAGAAATGTTGTGTTAGAGCTTGAGTCTGAGTAATGACTTTCACATGTGGGCCCGGCCTCTTTTTTTTTGTACTCGTTCTCTCGTTCCCTCCCTCCCTGCTTCAGTTCTCTGTACCCTGCCTCCATACTGTCTGGTTCTCCTCACGCTGGCCGCTCCACTCCTCCAACTGTTCTCTGTCATTCATAAGTCCCTGTGGTGATGACAGACTGTAGACTTATGGTGTCCCCCTCTCTCTCCCCCCTCCCACTGTCTCTCTTTCGCTAGTTAGTGGGTTGTTAATGTGAGTCAATCTGACAGGCAGACACATCATCCCGTATGAACTCAGGTGCTCTGCTAGCACAGTGTTCCACATCTCCTGTTCTCCTCGCCTTCTGACACTTTTCCCTCCACAGTTCAAGTTTCTTGGCTTCGCTCTTTCTCGTTGAAAAATATTTATTACCAGACATACAACTATTTCAGCAAAAGCCCCCAACTGAACTGTCTTCAGTCTCTGTTGTTTTTTGCTGTCAACACCTGTGCTACCTCTCTGTGATGTCATATTTTACTCCGCATACCCCTGTCAAACTTTATCTCTTCGTATTCTGTCTTTTCCAGGAGAAGGAGAAGAAGTACATGCTTCCCCTGGACAACCTAAAGCTCAGAGACGTGGAGAAGGGCTTCATGTCCAGCAAATTTGTCTTTGCTATCTTCAACACAGAGTTAAGGTTTGTTTGTGTGTGGCTGGAGGCCTGTGCGTGCGCATGACTCAGAAAAGGGAGTTCTGTTCTTGTCACCTGCTTGCTGAGGTTTCAGTGATATTTTACGAGGGTGGACATGTCAGAGGAGGAAAGGGAGGAGATGTCAGAGCGGCGTTTTGCCCTTCCTTTGACCTCTTCCATTCAACTTTGCCACCGGAACAGAAAGGATATCCAGTGGGTACTGCAGCGGGTGGAGTGTTTTTTGCCTCCAAGTGTATGCCAGGCTGTTGAGGGTAGGGCTGGGTTTGCTAGGTTTATGTGTGTGAAACAGATTGAGAAAGACAGAGAGACAAAGAAAGAGCGTTAGAGAAGGAGAGAGAGAGAGTGTTTAGGAGCTGGAGCCGACCCAAAGCCTGGCTGATTGTACCAGGGCATGTGGGCTTTGTTTATAATTCTGTGCTATGCTGCATTCGGACACACAAACTGGATTTGTGTGTGCATCTGTGTGTGTGTGTGTGTGTGTCTGTGTGTGTGTGTGTGTGTGTGTGTGTGTGTGCATCTGTGTGTGTGTGTGTGTGTGTGTGTGTGTGTGCGACTTTGCCAATATGTGTGTGTGTATAGACCACAGCATACCGACGGCAGGCTCATTAAGCAGCTAATCAAAGCCAGAGAGCTTGGATCAGAGATGAGGCTGCTCTTGTTTGGAAAGAATTGCTCGACTCACCACAAAAAGGAGGGAGAAAGAAGAATTGGAAGGGCTGAGAGGAGAAAGAAAGCGGGAGAGAGAGTATCAGAGCCATCGGCCAGGAATGTGTCAAAGTCTGTCCTATGGCGCCCCCCCCTCCTTCCTGCGCCCTCACTCTCTCTGTTTCTCTTTCTGTATTTGTGTGCGTGCGTGTCTGTGTGTGTGTGGCAGACATTGCAGTGGTTTTGTCCCTGTCTGACAGTAATCAAAAACCTCAGGAAACTCTTCAAATCTAAAGCAGTCAAGGATCTGGGCAGAAATTCCTCAAGATGAGTGAAAAAACTCACACTGACTATGAGCTGAGGAGAGGATAGCAAGAGGGGACGGGAAAAAAAAAAATGTCAAAGTGAGTGATAAATCAGCGCAGAGAACAATTTTAATGTGTGCTCGCCAGTGTATACGAATGTTAGCGTCCTGATCTTAGTGTAATAGCACTGTAGTATTGTCATCGTTGGCCTGGCTCCCCGTCCGTTAGCCACCACGCCCTGACTTATTAGCCTCACCCATCCTAGCCCAGCCATAAGCTCACAAACTGACTGCCTATTTCGTGATCTTTCTGCATCGCTCGCTGTTTGCCGCAGTCTTTCTCCTTTTCTTTTTTTAATTTCTGTTGTCTTTCTCATTCTCACACGCACACAAAGGTTTCACATATTTGAGGTTAATTGCTATGTGTTCTGAATGTGAGAAGGGAACAACAAAAGGAGGAAAGAAACAACCGAGTGATTAAAGAAAAATGTTTAACAGATGGGCCACAGCCTGCTCCAGATCCTTTGCTTGTTTCTTACTTTGCTGTGCTGCCTCCACAGCCAAAGCACAGAGAGGGTATGATGGTGTGAAGAGGGAAGTGAGAGGAGAGATGGAGGGGAAAGAGGAACAGGGGAATGAAAAACAGGGAGAAAATAGATGATGGAGATAAGGGGTTAAGTTGCAGTTAGGGAGGTCAAGCGCAGATGTTGAAACAGTTTTATTTTGTCTGTCTGTAGCTGTGCGTATGTGTGTATCTGCCTCATTGCAAGTGCTTGTGTGTTTCTCTATGCCCTTAACATTTATCCGTGAATCATTCTCTCTTTACATTTTTTGGGGGAAATAGTTGTACCACATTTTGGAAAGACTAGCCCAGCCTGTTACACCCTTTTTTTCAATGTGTGGTTCCCGACAGATTGGTGACTTTGGAGGGGCCCTTTTACACACACCTAACGACCTGTGTTACTCCTTTATCAGGTCATTTACACAAGATGTGGGAATAGCACAGAGTTCATCAATGTGCCAATTAAAGGTCCAGTGGGTAGGATTTAGGGAGATATATGGTAGGCTGACCAAACATCACCTTTTGCCCGGACATGTCCACTTTTCACGTCCTGTCTGAGGCGTCTGAGGGGGTGTTTATAAATTGATGATAATGTCTGGTTTTCCTTGTGTGTGCGTAATCCCCGAGAGGCTGCCTTATCGGCGGATCTCCAACACTCACAACGAGGAAGCAGCAGACACCGGCGGCGCAGCATTATTCTAAGCTTCCAAGATGCCGAAGCGCAAGTGCAGCTTCACAGATGTACTGCAGAAAAAATTCTTACCGCCCCGACCCGGTCGGATATATGGGAGGCTGAGTGCACCGTGTGCAAAGCTGGCACATATGATTCTGTGTCTAATAAAGGTGCCAGGGAGCTCAAAGCTGGATTTTATAACACGGAAGAGGTATTATTTAGAACAAATATTTCATATTATTTATTTATTTATTTATGTATTTGTCCAGTAAGACTTGAAAAGATAGCTATTATTTTACAAGTTTATTTTTCTAATACAGAAGAGACATTATTTCTATCATTATTTCATTCCAGAGATTTTACATTTATATTTATTTTTGTACAATTGAAACTTGTAAAAAAAATTATTATTTTAGGCATAATAAAAGCAAGTCTAAATTTCTGTCTTTGAGAGATATTATTTTGTAATATAACTGAATTTTGTATCCATACAAACTTTAAATATATTAAAATTATAAGGCATCTTTGAGTACACTGTGAGTATCATTTAAGTAGGCTATCTCGTGGCCGGGGCGAGTGTCCTCTTTTTTGGAAATCAAAATATGGTCACCCTAATATATGGGCAGGAATATAATATAATAAGTATGGTTTATTTTGTTTATAATCACCTGAAAATAAGAATCATTGTGTTTTTGTAACCTTAGAAAAAGCTGTTTATATCTACATAAGGAGTCACAGAGTCTGCCATGTTGCACCGCCAAGTTTCTACAGTAGCCCAGAACGGACAAACCAAACACTGGCTCTAAATTGTGTCTTGTGTTTTTGCATCAGCCACTGTAGTTCGCCATCCCTCCAAGACGTGCCGAGCAGTGTCAGAAAAACACTGATTTTTACTGGCAGATAATTTAGCTTCTGGTAAAAACCTCCTGAACAATAAACACTGCAAGAATCCTAACCAGGAGTTCACGATTGGCACACGAGAGACGCTTCGGCTGGTTGCAATCTGCAATCCTCATTGCTACACGCCCCTAAATCCTGCGCACTGCTCCTTTAAATAGGTGCCTATTGTTTACACACTGTACACTAGACAAGGCTGTCACAGTTCTGTTAATATTTTTTATAAAATGGAGCATGGGCAGTAGGGCCGAACCATTATTTTGACTGATATCGTAATTGTAATATTTTAGTGATATTTTCATTGGAAACATTAAAATGATTATGGTATGAATTTAGCAGGGATCAATGCCAAACAGAAGTGTTTGCACAATATGATATGTAAGGCCAGGAAATCTCTGCAGTATTTAATTTTAAATAGTGTTTTGACACACATTTCACATTTAAGAAATAATGCGCCTCTGTGGAAAAATTGCAGCAGGCCTTATTGTGATTTTGATAAAGTTTATAATAACTGTTGAGCCTTACTGTTTTATTTTACATTTCATTGATAGCATTGTGCTGCACGGGTCCACACTTAAAGCTATTGTTGGTGACTTTTAGAGAAACTGAAACTGTCACTGAACAAATGATTTCAAACTAAAATACGTTTCTGAATATATCTGAGGCAAGAAATAGGCAATGCAGTAACAGAATCTTGACTCATACTTGATCAGCGCTGCAGAGTTTGACAGTTTGACCACACGAACAATGACTGACAGTTGCGTAAGAGGCTCCTTGGCTCTGATTGGTTGCTTTTGTGAATGCGTCAGAGGCAGGAGGAGGGAGCAGGGACGTGACTTTATTCGCAGACTGTCTCATGTCCGTCTTTCAGAATATAGGGATAATAAAATTTACCAACTGTAGCTTCGCATATTATTTTTATGCAAACACCAGAAATTGTACTTAAAAAATTTACACACAAAATCTTGTCGAGCCAATTTGAAGAGGTAGGAGAGACATGAATTTTTCCCTCATCGGTAGGATACTGACTAATACTGAAACTAAGACAACTGCTTATTGTGTTGTTTACTCATAAGGAATGCTTTTAATGAGTTTGCATGATGCACACAAAGGAAACCTTGTTCCAATAACATTTGACTTGTGTGCAAAGTAGGTCAAGAGCTGAAGAGGGGGTATTAAGAAACACCAAAATCATCCATGTGATTTTTTTTCTTCTTCTCTGACGTCTTTAAAGCACACAACACACTAACTGATAATAGGCGATTGGCATCATCTCAAAAGTAACAGCTCACAGGATACGTGATAAACTGATTGATACAGCATGTGTGTGAGTCTGACAATGTTTGCTGACTTTTTTTTTTTTTTAGTATTACTAGAGAGTACTTTCCGCTCTTCCCACAAGACGTAGAGGAACAGTTGTTTTGTTTCCACTGGAAGTGAACGTGGTAAGAAAGAGGAGTCGGTGGATAGCTATAAATGACTGAAAACATCACTGCTCAGCTGAAATTATCCCACGCATTGTGACGGGATCTCTGGCTACATTACCTACACAGAGTTCTCAAGAGAAACCATTAATAACATGTCTGTACTAAAAGGTCAGGGTTCCTATTTTGGATAGTGCTTGTCATATGAGATCATTAAGAAACTTGTATGCAAGTGTCACAACCTACGGAGGATTTTGGGATGCATTAGAGCTCGGTGTGTTTGTTTAATGTATGTATGGTTGTGTGTTTATAACATCTGTATTGTGAAGTGTTATCACTGTAGTAGTTTTTGGAGATGTCCGACATTATCACACTGAATTGCAGGAATGTGTACAAGGACTACAAGTGCCTGGAGTTGGCCTGTGACTCTCAGGAGGAGCTGGACAGCTGGAAGGCTTCTCTGCTGCAGGCCGGAGTCTACCCCGAGAGAGTCACTGTTAGTACTCTGACCCCTAATTCAACCTAATTAAACCCAACCCTGACCTTAGTTGTGGGGAGCTGCACCTGTCTGCACTTTACCTTTTGTGTTGTACGCACTCCCAGGCTTTGCTAACCTGCAACCCCGGCCATAACCCCGAACCCCTCTCTCCATGTTCCCCCTTCTCTTCCCTTGCCAAAGCAGAAAAGCAAGTCCCCCACCCCTTCCATCTCGCTCTGTCGTTGGCTCTTCAGCACAGCATTCTTGGCCCATGATGTCACTACAACATGTGTGTATGTGTGTGTGTTCTAGTCTGTTTCTAATCAGCAGTTCCTCGTCCCTCACCCCACTCCCCCTTTTCTTTCTTCTGCCCATTCCTCCTTACCTCCCTCTCTTGTGTTCCCTCTGTTCTGCTCTCCCTGCTCCTATTACAGTGGCTTTATACTTCTTCTCGTCGCAAGCATAGAGTAGATAAGGAGATATGGAAATACACTTAAGACTGATCTTAATTGCTTCACACATTTGTATTAAAATGTAATCACCAGCTGTGCTACCCCAACGGTCACTGCTGCACATTACACAAATACATCCTTGGCTTAAACCACAGGGACAATCTGTACAGTGTATGTTGCAAACACGTCCAACTCCATCTTGTCTGTCTGTCACCCAGGAGGACGGCCAGGGAAACGGAGCTCCAGAGAACTTCACTGACCCTCAGCTGGAGCGTCAGGTGGAAACTATTCGTAACCTGGTGGAATCCTACATGAGCATCATCTATAAGACCATCAAGGACTTAATGCCAAAGACCGTTATGCACCTCATGATCAACAACGTAAGATATCCAGACCACGGGCCTCATTCCAGAAAGTTCCTAATTCTAAAATCATGTCTTAGGATGACATTTAGGATTTTTGGTTTAACAGAAACACGTTTCCTAATCGTATTCAGGAGAAAATGTTACCTTTTCTTAGGATAGCAATGTTCAAGAATTTTATTGTCATTATGCAAGCATGAAAAAAAATTGCATACGTGTCATCCTCAAATTGTGCTAAATACTTCACACATATTTACATATAGAAAAAGGCACAAATGTAAATATTCAGTAATAAAATCTAGCAAACATAAGAACAAAATATAATCAATATAAGTAAAAAATTATGAATGTAAGTCCAACAAACTGCCACAGGTTTGGGGGAAAAGCAGTTTTTCAGTCACTTTGTGCGTTGGCTTTATCTGAGGCTCCTGCCTGAGGGGAGGAGCTTAAACAGATGGTGTCCAGGGTGTGTAATGTCTTTGATGAATTAAGTTACCACAAACCCACCCTAATTTAGGGATTTACCAAGTTAGGAATCCTAAGTTATGATGGCATAAACCCTGCCTTATGCTCAAAGTAGGCCAAAATTGGCAGCAGCAGTTGTTAGCTCTGTGTGGCACTGACAGTGAAGAACCTGAACACAGAAATATAATGACTTTAAGGCTCCTCAAACTGTATGATGACGCTTAAAAAATAGGGTTTCCTCTCCTCCACCGACACAGTTAGTGCCTCTAAATCTTTGTTGCTTAAACTGAACGCCTGTCTTTTTTAAATCCATAATAGCAAGCTAGCTAGCCAATAACAAATGAGAACCGTTGATATTATGACTTGTCCATTTCGATAAGCCTACGGGTACAATCTAATCAAAGATACAAGCAGTCTCGTAAAGACGTATTTACTGAGATGAAATAGGAGATCTAAGATAGGACAGGACACAGCCACAAGTTTTGGAATTAACTTCTGTCATAGGAACATTTTAGAGCTTGGAGATCTGGAGAGAGGTTTAGCAGTTCATCTACATGCACTACCCAAATTGTTAAAATACAAAGCTGTTAGAAAATCTGCGAAATATACCAGTGTGTAAAATTTAGGGGGATTAGTGTCCTCTAGTGGCGAAGATTGCAGATTGCAACCAGCTGAAACTTCTCCTGGTTAGAATTCCTTCAGCGTCCATTCTTCAGGAGGTTTTTAGTGGGAGTCTCTTCCTCTCTAAAACAAACAGGCCAAGTGATTAAAGCTGGTACAAACAATGAATAAAGCAGTTTCACGTTATAAACCAGTGTTGCTTCAATGCTGCTTATCATAGAGGGACTGCTGTCTACGGTGGCCAATACAAAACGCATGTATAAACATGGCAGACTCAAGGGATGAGGACCTATTCTCCATGTAGATATAAACGGTTCACTCTAAAGAACGAAAACACTGATTTTACACTAAAGAAAACATAATATTATATTCCATATCTGCCATCATATCCACCGAAATCCTACACACTGGACCTTTAAGTTAAAATAGGATTGGCAATTAGAATATTTTTCTGTAATAAGGCCCCTAACTCCTCCTCCTTTTTTTCTTTCCATTTCTGTCTTTCGTCTGTTACCAAGCAAAAGCTCCTTGTCTTTGTTTGGCATTAATCGTCTTCATAGCTTGGCTATTAGAATCTGTACTTCTTTGTCTACCATACGAGCATTTGCCATTTGAGACACAATTTGAACTTATTTCAATGGCTTGAAAAAGAAACAAGAGACCATAGAAAGAAAAAAGATTTTCACCACCTCATGAAGAATTTCGATCCATAATCCCAAATCAGGGTAAAATATCACTTTACAAAGTCTAACATTTTGACTTGTCACAGCTGTTTATAATCTCTCTCCGTAGGTGAAGGAGTTCATTAGCTCTGAGCTCCTGGCGCAGCTCTACGCTCTGGGAGAATGCTCTGCGCTGATGGATGAGTCACCGGAGCAGCAGCGGCACCGGGAGGAGGTGCTCCGCCAGCACGCTGCCCTGAAGGAGGCGCTCGATGTCATTGGAAAGTTCTCTACCTCCACCTGCACTACTCCTCTGCCTCCACCTGTAGACTCCTCCTGGATACAGCCCCCCAGGTACAGACATACACGCAGTTAAACTACAGCAATGCATGGATGCTACTCATGTCTTTCACTGAAGGCTTTCTTCTCCACCCAGCCCGACACTCCCCAAAAAGTCACCGACCAGTGGCAGGCCAACAGTTCGTGGCCATGCCCCATCTGCCCCTCGGGTGCCCACTCACAATGCTTCCCCGAGCACTGACGGCCTTCATCAGCTCGCTCGCCAACACCACCGTGCTCCACCTAGTGTACCAAGGTGACGCTGAAACCACACAATTACAGCCTGAAATCTGACCTGTTACATTACTATGACCTCCGGTCTGTCACTTAAACACTGCACTGGCATATACACACACTCACATACACACCATCAAGCCTTGCGCTGCAGAGACACAGGGGCAGAGGGAGTTGTTATTTGAGCTGGGTGGGGGTCTGCTGGAAAATGTGTTTCTCATATTCTCTTTCCCATCAGCCTCAGTAGACAGGACTTCTCTCTGTGCAGCTTTCTACTGGAGCCAGAGACAACAGGCTGAGCGCTCTGTCAAGTTTTCATCTTTCTCTCTGTCCTTCATCCCCCCCTTTTCCCTTCTCTCTCCTAGCATGCATTTGTTTTATTGCCCTCCCCAGTTTCCCTCATGCAATAACCGTTATTTTTCCTTTTTCCCCCCTTCTTCTTTTTCTTGTACATTTCTTCACTTCTCCTCTTTCACTGGTTCCTCCCCTGCTTTTGGCCTGTCTCTCCTTTTTCTCTCTGCCTCATTTCCTCTGTGCTCTCCAATGGTTCTTTAGGTTCTTTCCCGCATAGTCTTTCCTTTCCTGAGTCTTTCCATCCAACCTCATGCCTCTTTTCCTTACTCAGTCTCTCTCCCCTATAGATATACAGTACGTGGGGCATGAGCTTGCTTCTTCAAGTCAGGTTTTTTCCCCCATCTTTATTCAAATCACGGAAAAGTCTGTTGACAGTACAGATCATTAATTAAGTCACAATTATAAAGTTGGCATTATGGGAAATTAGAAAAAAAAATCCTGCTAAATAGAAATACAAAGAAATATGTACATGGAAATTTGTTAGCAGGAAACTGTGAACCCTGAATCACAGCGCTCCAACATCTGGATTAGCTCTTTGCTAGATTGTGCATCTCTTTAATCTTGTTCTGCAACCAACTGCTATCTCACCTACATTATAGTAATCTCAAGTAATCACTATTTCCTCACCCTTGTTTGCTCATTTTTCCGCTGTTCTTCTTTCAAACACTGCCAAACCCATATAATTCTCCATGTAATAGTTTTCGCAAGTTTTCACATCTTTCATAACATGCCTCTAATCCAGGGGTCAACAGAAAGGTTACACCACAGGCCATTTAAACAAAACAAAAATGAAAAGTTCACTTAAAGGGCAACACAGGTTTATAGCTGCAGTGGAGACGTAGCCCTGTGTTTTTAAGTTGTTATTCACTTAGGAGTAAGTGGTCAAATGGACATTTAATGCTAAAATGTTCCATTTAAAATTTCACTGTTTTAGACTGATTAAAGCTACACTTGGTTACTTTTATAAAAATACCTTTTTGTCATATCTGCTGAAACTGTCACTATATTCTGAAAAAAGTGCTCCAGCACACCAACACGACCAATCAGAGCCGAGGATTCTCAAACACCGTCAATCATGTCAATCACAACTTAACTATACTGTGAAGCTGTAAAATGAGAAGGTTTGTGACCCAGCTCCCATGTTGGAAATGGTCTACCGAAGTACCAAGCACCACCAGTCAGACCAGTGGTCTCATTTTACAGCTTCACAATACACTGAAGGCCCAGACACACCAACTCGACTTAAGAAGACTAGTGGCAGTAAAAAGCCCCCGGCTACGTCGCCTCACGTCGCCAGACCTTGACCAAGAAGTTTCACATGAACACACCGGAAAAACAACAGCCAACTAGCGTACATTCGTGCATACATTCTGCCCCTGCGTGAAAGGCGGTAACTCTCCACACCAGCAGACAGAGGCAGTCTGTCATTTTGATATATACAGGATACCATGTGCCTGTGAACAAATACACAAACCATCAGGAAGCATTTCTGCTAAAGATCTTGAAGGCTAAAGAAAAATGATCTTACCCTATGGAAGAAGTTTTTTTTGTTCTCACTCCCTCTTGACGTTAGTATTTGTTTACTTTCCTCATTTCCATTTGTCTTCTTGTGTACTGAGCTGAACTGCCAATTAAAGTTCGGCTGATGCTGTCACCAGCCCCTTCTACACTGCCAGATTTTCTGAGAATGTTGGGCCGTTTTGTGGGCAAGCTGCGAGAGTTTAGACACACAGAGCCAAATTGGTGAGTTGATCCGAGGTGCCCAATTTTCCGCCTCGTAGGGTAGACATATTGGCGGAACCTTTTTGGTTTAAAAAGACAGAGGCGGCCTTCTGCAACGGGAGGGGCTGTTGATGACTTGTGGGAGGAGCTGTTGATGACGCCGCACGTGCGAGCCACTGGCAGTGGATAAACAGGAAACAGCTGATAGCAGGAATTAGCGAGCAGCTAGTAGCAAGAGGGAAACACAAACCTGACAGACACTGTAAAGATGAGCAACTGGGGAGACAAGGAATTGCGCGCCCTCCTTGTCCTCGCAAACAAAGAAGCCATTAACCGTCAAATGACGGGGACGGTGAAGAACGGGCCGACTTATGAGAGAATCGCCGAAGGACTGACCAGCAGTGGCTTCCCTCCCACATCACTGTGTACGTCACACGCTGAGCTACACGTTTTGTTACTTGCTCACGCCCCCCATTGCCCCGAAAAAGGCACATTCTGTATAAACACAAGTAGGTAGGCGGCATTTTGCTGCACTCCCCGATTTTGTTTTTATACTGCCAATGCTGAAAGAAGACTGACTGGGCTTTCCTGCAAATTTACACAATTCTTATTTAAAAAGGGCTACCGATTCAACATGCTGAACCTGCCGAAACAAAAGCCGACAGGGAGCAAGCGGCAACCTCTGAGGCTGAAAAATGAAGCCAGTGCGGAAGTGCCAAAAACTGCAGTTCATCGAATGACCACTTGAGGCTGGTTCCAAAACGCGGCGTAAATCCCCAAAGACCTCACAGCCTGGTGTTAAAAACTGTTTTGGTCTCTAAAGCTAATTTCAACATTAATGACTGTACAGGGGGAGATTTTTTATATAACTGACCCATTTACCTTTTATTAAAGCTTATGCATTATGGTCGCTTGAGTGACAGGCTGTCTGTGAGGCGTCGCTGCATTCTGAGTCAGATCCTCCCCTCACTCTTCTAAAGCTCCGCCCTGTCGTCCAAATATGGTCACTTCTGGCTCAAAAAACCAAGACGGCAACAGCTGAAATGCCGCGGCTCAAACAGCAGTCCACAAAATAATTGGTGACATGATGGTAGCTATGTTCATTATTATATGCAGTGTATGGCGACGAGGCAACAGAGTGAAGATGATGCCTTCACAGATGTGCTCTGAGTGTAGTAACAGTTTCAGGAAACTTTTTTTAAACAAAGTTACCGACTATTTAACAGATCCCTGTTTGTAACGTCTTTGAGATGCTGCAGGATGTAGTCTGTGAAAAGCTTTCTTGAACTTACATGCAGACAGAGATGTAACAATAGCAGATTTTTTGAAGGGACTCGGGCAGATTGAATCAGGTTGTCATGTTAATTAGCCTGTCTTGGATCCTGAGTTCTGTTATACCTTTGTCAGACCTTTTGATTCACCCCGCCCACATCCAGGTGTTTTAGTCTAGTCTTGATGTAATAGGATAAATCTTCGCTCGTGTGTCGATCTTCATTGAGAAGTCTACAGCTTTGTTACGAACTCAGGTCCTCACTGTGCAGCGATTAAAACTCACCTGAAGCAGCCACAGAAATGGACCGGAAAGATTTTTATTTCTTTTACAACTACAAGTTTTTACCGGTTTTATAACCCACAGAAGAGCGACAGTAGACTTATAAATTATAATGATTAGGGATCAGACATTATCTCTAAAATTGAATTGTTAGCTCTGCAGCTTATAAAGCTACAATTAAAGACCGCACCTTCTGATTAACGTTATCATTTTCTTCTTAAAACCATGCAAATGAAAGGCAGATAATGAAAACCTAATTTTCAGTCCCAGCTGAACAGCAAGGCACTCTGAGTCACGAGTCTCTGCATGTGATCGACATAGTTAGACAGCAGTATACAGTCTTTATTAGAGCTCTAAGGTGGTGTCCTGTTAATACTGTTACCATATTGAGCCTTACAGTAATATCTTTGATCTGATCTTCTCTGCAGGAGACAACCTCCAGCTATCCCAAACGTGAAATAACAGTCATCTGTCCTCAAAACTCCATTACCCATCCACCCCAGTGATCCCTCCAGCTGCAGCTCACTGCTGCCCAGAGACACTCATGACCTGTGTGATGTGTAATCCAGCTGAGGCACGATGCTGGGCTTCTCTCTGTCTCCTCCGGGAGCTGCTGTCTGCAAAATTCACTGAGGCTTGAGCCTGTTTTGTACATATTATCACCGGCCATAAATGCCGGAATGTGCTCGACCGTCTGCGGACTTTCTTCAAGTGCCTGAACTTTGTGTAAATACAAATCCCAATTTTGAACTGTTCTTCTAAAAGAGAATACACACACACACACTATTTTCACTGTTTTTAAATAAACAGGTTTATTTTTGAACATGTATCCTGGTTTCTCATTATTTAAAAGTTTGAGATTAAAGAAGTTGTTTTCCATGGCAGCTGTCAATTTAACCACTTTATTACTAATTTAGTTTCTCCATAGCATTTCCACCGAGCCAGGGAGACCAAGGGGGTGTTGCAGGGGCCCCCAGCAAAATGATAACTCTTTTTCAGTGGAGTCATATTATGTGAGTGCAGATTCAACATTCACAGTATTGTTTTTCAAATCTTTATTATTTTACTTTTGTATGTTTTTTGGTCTACGACAGCTGCATATTTCTAACTACAGAAACCTTTTAAATATTAAACTGCTCCACTCTTTGAGGCATTTCTGCTACGATTCTGTGTTTTCCTACATTTTTTTCTGCAATTTGTACTTAAATATTTCTTAAAAATGCAGTGATATTAATACAAAGTTTTTCTTCTTTCAGCTCTTTTAGACAATTCATCTCAACCTCCGGCTCTGACAGTATTGCAGTTTAACTTCCAGCTGTTTGTGCGATGTCTTTCAGCTCTTATAATATTTGCAGTGAATGGTAAAAAAAAACAACTTCAAAATCTTTTTTTAACCTGCTCCACTTACTTCTGCATACTTTTTTCTAGACTTTATTCAAGCCTTAACCAGGACACCAAGGAATTATACTTCTTTGTGTGTTTTTCAGTCAACTACTACTTTTGCACACTTAATAAAAAGCAGTTAAATGTAAAAACGTTGTGCTATTTATCATCATTTATGCTTGTATTCAACACTTTTCCCACCTTCTATGCATTTTAAAGTAAAAAGCATTTTTGTCTTTCAGGTAATTCATTGTCCAACTCTGCTAGTTTTGCACTTTAGGCTTTTCAGCAGTGCATTTGTGCTTCCAGAATCCTGCTTTCAGTAATGCTTTGCAAGTTAAGCTGTCAGCATGCACTTACATTTAATGCAGGAAATGCATTTTCAAGTTAAAAATCTTAACATCACTCTGCTCCAACTGTAGATACCAAATATATTTTTTTGTTTAGTCTCCAGAAACTCATTATATCTGGGTCTTTTTAGGGCTCCCCAACTTAAAATGTTTGGGGGCCCCTGGTGAGCCAGTACTGGTTGTGTCTCCACGGAAATAAAACACAATCCAAACAGACAAGAAAAAAAACATTGACAACCGTGCAGTGTGTGTGACGTGCTGTTACTACGACGCACCCTCCTTGTTTCGTGGAAGTGCGGTTCTGTGAGGAGAAACGAGGCCGCACAGTCACTGGCAGCTCGACTGAACCGTGTTAGAGTCATCTGCTGCTAAATGGCGCCACCACAGCAGCCAACACCAACTGCAAAGCCCGCCGTCACGTCTCGCAGCAAGCCGGGGAAAGAAGAGGTGAAGGTATGACACCTAGCGTCCATCACACACTGCGCGCTGCTGCGTTCAGGCTCTCTGGTGCTGCGTTCAGGCTCTCTGGTGCTGCACACTTTATTTTGTGTTCACGTCATGAATTGGCTGCCTTGCTGTTTTCTGGACATGAAAACTAGTCAAACAAAAGGTTTTTATTCTGTTGAAGTGAAGGAGAAAATTAAGACAAGATAATCCGCCGACATTTAATTTTAGCTCTTCTTTAATATATTGAAAAAAAAACAAAAAAGAAAATAAACAAAAGCAACAACAGTTCCATTCTTCTTCACACTGTCACATGGAGGTTAAACATGGTGTACAAGTTAAATAACTGGTCTGAACAGGGCAGAGAGCTGCTGCTGTGAGGTTTTTAGGCACCGTGACAGTTTCAACAGGTGGTTTCCATCAATAGGCAACGCCATGGTGACGTCACTGGCCAGGGTGTGTCCGGGAATGCATCATGGTTACAAGGAAACTATGTTAGCTGATTTCTTTTTTTAAATCCATGGAAACAAATTTAGAAATGAAAACCAGTATTCTCTTGTTTTCTTAAAGCAATGTGTGAAACTACTGTGGCTCATATTTTTTGTCTGGTGTGATTTACCTCTGCTCTTTTGTTACTGTGCTATTAGTGTACTGAATGTGTATTCTTCTTTTGTTTAACTAAATGAGAAAGAGCTGCATGTTCTCTGCCCTGTATGATGATAACAGGTTATACTAGACTTCTCCCAGATTTACTCATGTAATCCTAGAATATTAGAAAGGAGAGTTCATAACATTAAAATTAAATTAAAACTTAATTGCTGACCAGCACAACTCGAACACTTTGTCAAAAATTAAAATGAAATCAGCCTCATGTACAACTGACAATACATTTGAAGCTATTTTTTAATTATCGTTGATTACACTTGGATAGTAGCAGGTAAAAATGATCTTTTAATAACTCCTTTGAAATCATAATTTGTGCATTTAATTTGTACTTTCAACAGTCTGAAACCACTAGGCTCGAGACTAAGCATCCGTCCATTCACACTCACAACACCAACAACATACTGTACACAACAATAAAAACATGGAGCATCTCACACAGATTATTAAAACATCACTGATATCAAATTAGTGCATAGCATCAGAATGTGTCCAGTAATGCGCGTCTGCATCACGTTAGTTGATACCTTCCATATAAACTCTGAGGTCAACACTTGTAAGACAATAGCAGCTTGATCATTAAAAACATCTTCATGTTCTCTGTGAGAGTATAACAAGTTGTCGTGGCTGTCCAAGCAGATGTGGACCAGTGATAAAAGAGTTAACGTTTGGATCTACAGCACCAACATAACACTGCAAACTGACATTAAATGAATGCATATAAAATTCTCCCTTGGCTTACACATTAAATGTCCATTAGTGAATGAAGTGGCTGAGGTCCTCGTGAATCTCAGCTTCGTCCCAGGGCCCGTGGATGTTGTCCTTGTGCCTCTGCAGTCTAACTAGCAACAGGGGGCAGAGTAATGTAACGCTCCCTAAGGCCAGGGCTAAAAGCACGGCTCCCCCTGGCCACTGGGACCCCAGGCCACCCACCCCTCCGATACACACTCCCACACACACCCCAGTAAAGTGCCTGGGTGCGTTCTCCCTCAGCCTCTGCAGCAAGCAGGGCCACAGTGCAAACATCAGCAGGGCACAGCTGAGCATGGCAAAGGTGTGCAGAGCCCCAGGTAACCTTGAGGCTAAACACACTGAAGCAAACAGGGCTGCGTTTAGGGAGAGGCTTCCTGGGGGTGAGGGCTGGGCGTAAGGGAACGACACCAGGTGGGCCAGCAGCATCATAGCAGACATGGCGTACACTGTGTCCGTACTCACAGACTCAGTTAGTGTCTTTAAAACTGGCGAGAAGCCAAAGGTGAAGGAAAGAAAAATAGTGGCACTCTGTAAGTCAGCCAGACGAGTCCGGGGCTCGCAGCCTGATTCCACTTGAGACGTCAAGGCTTGGTGCAGTCCATAACCCAACAGGGCGCAGACAAGGCTGGTCCATATCAGCGTCTCAGGGGACAGCCGACCCTGTGAGGACAGGAGAGAAGTGGATTAACTATGCATTTAATGTACACTATTTCATGCATTACAAGCACAGTGTGCTCAGATATTTTCTAAAGCTTTACCTGCTCCATGTAGAGCCAGACTGAGATAAAAATGGCCACGCAGGACAGCTGCTCTCCGACGAAGCCTGCTTCTCTCACCACAGCCCAGTAGCGGTACTGTCGGATGCCCTCATTCCTCCGTAGTTCCTCCAAGAACCGCTGGTCTACATAGTTATCAGGGAATGGCTGTCGCTCCCACAGCACCTTCCGCCAGGGCACAGCTGGACCTGGGGCACTGTCTGGCCCCATCACCCTGACAAAACACAAATACAGTCAGACTTGTCGATGACGATTTTATTTACCCCTCACTCAAAGTAGCTGTTAGAATTCAACATCAATGTTAACCATTTTATCAAACACTTAGCTTTATAGATAGTGCTTTTTTTCTGATTTTGTGGATGCACATAATGTTTGTTTTCATTTTTATACCCAAATGAGCTTTATTCAAATCATGTTATGTTCTCAGTTGTGAAACAGAAAATGTCCCCATATACTCTGAACATTCCCCTGAGTGCTCTCAGTGCCATCTACAATATCTTTCCCAGTTCACTCTCTATGGAGCAGCTCCAGATTTTACACCCTGTGACATCACAAATTTTAGTTTTAGTGCTCTGAATTTTGGATTTGAGAGAAAATTGTTCATGCTTACTGATATTTTTTGGACTTTCTTGGACCTTAGAATAACATGTATTCTAAAATTGCACATTTTTATTGTATATTGATCAACATCCTGTGGGAAAAAAAAAAAAAAAGTTGTTGTTTTTATTGCTAAATTTAAAACATTGGCATTATTGAATTTATTATACCAAAAATGTCTTATTGTCCTGGGGTTTTAAAGAAACCAAACACCACATTGTCCCACAAGAATGTTAAGTCTTTAAAGTAGAGCAGTTAGTGTTTATGTCTTTATTATTATTATTCCTTCCTGTAGTAATCGACAGGGTAACGTTAATACTTATAAATAATTATAAAATACACCTGTTTGACCCCATTCACGATTAGTCATCCAGACCTTCTTCCAATATATATCATTTCTAAACAGATTTTAATGTGTAATGACAGGTGGAAGGCAAACATCTCTTAGATCAAGTTTGTGCTAATCTTGCTGATCTTATTTTAAATGTTAGCTTGGATGCTAACAGGTTATCTGTAATGTAAAGAATGCATTAATTATTTCATTAACAGTCTGAGTCTATACAGTTTAGAGACATATACTTTAACTCGAATCATATTTGTGATGCGTTGCGATCAGGTGAAGCAATCTGTTCTGAACAGATTTAACTGTTGACCGGTGCTGCTAGCATACAACTATCGGTACTTCCGGGTTTGACGCGACAATTAAACCAAATATTCCATGTGTACACGCGTGTTTCTGAACACTAACACGTCGACGGTCTGTCTAACAATCTCCTTAAATATTTCAAAATGTTTTTCCGCCTACCTGAGATGGGATTGTGTTGAGCGCGGATGCTACAATCTCATTCTGTCAGTATTCCGGAAGTGGTTAGCAGAGCTTCCGCTTCTTCTTCTTTCTTCTTCTTCTTCGATTTTAAAGGTGGTTCGCAAACCCACTTTAAAGGTGCATACCGCCACCTACTGTGTCAGAGTGTGTAGAGTCGTAGCGTTCAGGTATCTGTACCATGTAAAGAATAGAGAATTAAAATAAGTAAGAATAGGACATTGAAATAGATTTATGTAAATATAAATCTCAAACCTTAACACTGTTAACACCAATACTTAATATATTAAGAATAAAATATATTCTTCGCTGTGCTGAGTCTGTAAGTGTAGAAATATACAAGTATTTGTATTGTGCTACAGTACACTGTGTAAACTAGTGTTACATTCAGAAATATAAAATATGTATTACACTATAATGGTTACAACAATATATACATCGATAGAATAAAGCCAAGAAAAAGAATAAGACGTATGTAGAGTTCTGTGCATTGTAAGTTATAAATAAATATAAAGGTAATAAATAAATACATTCAGAGGTGTTAAGAATATTGCACAGTTGATTAATTGCACAGAGTGGCAATTAAAAACTGATTAACCATGCTACATTTACCTCCTGTGCCCTATTCCTGTTGTTGGATTCTTTAAAAAGGAACGTTACAAGGTGTCTGTGGTGAACATATGTGGCCCCTTCTCTGCAGACAGACCAGCCAATAACCAAAACATGCCTGCAAGAAGGTAATCTGTGATTATTCTCATCATGCCGACTGCTTAAATACATGTGCCATGTTTACTGTGATATTCATCCATAAGTGTGTGTGTGTATATGTCAAATAACAGAATCCTAAAGCAGAGACCAAAGCCCTCTGTCTCCAACGTGACAACTCAGGCGAGCAGGACAACTGTCAGCCTTGGCACAGTGGCAAAGGAACCACAAACTCCAAATGCCACGGTAAATTAATCAGATTTGAAATCTTGCATTTACACTTAATGAGAAGGAACATTTATTCTGACTTTGACTCTGTCACGTTTTGCCCTAATCTTTTCACCAATTCATCTGCACCTCGCCTATCTTTGAATCTAGTTGAGGATAGGTCCGTGCCTTAACAAAGACACCGTTTCCAGAGGTACTGGATCATTCACAAAACATGTGATGTGCCGGTAAGTGTCATTAATCAAGGTGTAACGATGTGAGGATGAGTAGTGCTGATGACCAGAATAAGCTCAGTATCACTTCCTCTCCTTTCAGGCCTCCTCATCTTCGTCCGCTGTGCTGGACAGAGGTCTCCAGCTCAGCACTAGAGGAGTGTTTAATCATCAGACCTGTGATTCTGCACAACCCGATTCAGAGGAGGACACCAGCTGGTCGTGCAGCTCGATGATTGGGTCAGTTCAGCGTCACCTGAGCTGCTGCATGCTTCAAGACACCTTCCCTTTCCTGCAGGTATCTGCATTACAGAGTGATATACTGTCTCCACACGCAATACAATAATTTAGATTTGTAAGAAATAATTAAATACATGTTTTTGCTCAGTAGGAACACAATACAACACACAAGTCAGAAAAATGTATGATTGTTTAATTTATACACATTTACAACTACAGGACATTAGTTGAATAAATATCTTTCGATGTTTCCCTCTGCCCCCACTGCTCCATCAGAGAAGTAAAAATACTTTTCAAAGACAGTTTGGCTGTTGACCCAGAGACTTCAACAATGTCCTACTCAGCAACTTATAAAATACTTAAATATTTCTTTATTTTTGTAGAACTTTGAAGCACTTTAAAATAAATCAGTAACTGCGTTTAAAGTTCAAGTGTGCAGGATTTAGTGGCATCTAGTGGTGAGGTGACAGAACTGCATCTTCTTCAGTGTGCCAAACATGGAGAAAAAGAAATGTGAACGGTGCTAACTAGAGCCAGTGTTTGGTTTGTCCATTCTGGGCTACTGTAAAGCAACATGGCGGACTCTGTGGAAGAAAACCTGCTCTAGTGTAGATATATAAATGGCTCATTCTAAGGCAACATAAAACACAAAACATCTTACTGTTATGAACTAATGAAAACATAGTTATGACTATTGTATACCCTTGCTGCCACCAGATGCCCCTGACTCCTACACACTGGTCCTTTAACTGCAGCTTTAGAGTACTAAACTATCAAAGATGTATAGAATCTCAACATACAGTACTTAAATTAGACACTGGATACCACAGAGAGATCAGGTGTGATCAGGTGTGCAGAGGAATAGAGAATGGTAGTAAACACTTAAACCGAGGCACACAATGACTGTTTCTTTCAACAACAGGCATCCTATATGTTATCACGGTGACCTACAATACTTCTTACTTACTGTGTGGTAAAACTGTTCGACAAAATTTGGTTTTACAGCACTTAGTTGCAACGTAAGGCCCCGATCACACAGAAAGCGTTCTGCAGGTTGCACTGTCTTTTTCTTTTAATTGAATGCCACAGTAATTAGTATCTAGTTGCCGCCATGTTGAGGCAGAGGGTGCTGTCTGTAGCTCTGGTTGAGGTGAGAGGCTGTCAGCAGATAAACAGAGATCTGTGTGGGTACATGAGACCCTAAAAAGAGGCTGGATCATGGGGAGTACCACCAGTTGGTCCAGGAGCTTCTCCTCCATGACAGATGTTTACAGGCATATTTTAGGATGACTCAGAGGCAGTTTGACAACCTGCTGTCTATCGTCGGGTTGTATAGCTCTGGGTATCCAGCAAAGGTTACCACCAGATTCTCCTTCTTTGCTTACCAACTATAGAAGGCCCGCCTCTCAACTCATCCAATTGGACAATGGGAAAAAGAGATGACGTGGGGTGATTTTCTGCTCCGAGTTGAAGTTTTCTCAACTCTAAGAGCTCAGAAAGCTCAGGCAAAAACACCACACGCCTGGAGCGCAGACACACCAGGCGCGTAGCAACACAAAAACAGCGAGCGAAAAGCTTCGTTCTCATTAAAACAATTACAAAAAGCCGCCTTCAGCTGCTAAAACAATTTCTGTGTGATCAGGGCCTTTAATCAAGGCTGTTAAATTATGAAGGCATGAACTCACTGTTTGATCTTTATCTTACAGCACGGAAAAAAAGATGGCAACAAGAGCGTCCGGCAGGGTAGTGACGAACCACCTGTGGAGCCCAGTAACAACAATAAAAGTAATCCGTTCACAAGCCACTGTATTGTCTTAATACTAAATAAGCAACAAATGAGACAAAAAACCTCTTGAGCAGTTCCTTCACTCTCACATCAGAACAAGCTGTGGACCCGTTTAAGAAAGGCCCCGATTAAAAACACTCAGGGGCCTATTGTGTTTAATTGTGCTCTACAAATATGAAGACAAAAATATAAGTTCTGTGACATCAGAGACAGTGCAATGATCAGATGTTAGTTTGTAACGATGGCTGATAAAATGTGAATATCCAACAAAATACACGCGCATTTAAAAAGAACGCTGACGTAGCCAAGGCAGCGAGTGGCTCGTGCATATTGAACTCAGCAGTGCACCCATGTAGTAGTGGTAATGACCTTCCAGGTGACGCTAAGATAGAAATAGACACCAGAGAGACAGGCAGGCCCAACATCTTCACACAGTAGGTGGCTGTAAAAAGACACCCGCCAGCAGCAGTGAGGCTTCACAGAGGAGGGCAGCTGCCATTTAGGCCACAAGTCATGGCAGAGGAAAGTAGAGCAGTAGTCATTAAGAGATTTGGAGATGACCCATTTCCTTTACTCCTACTCCATGGCCCCATGAGTGCCAAAGATTAGCAGCGTGGTCCTACCTAGACACCTGACTTTTCTTGTGTTGGCATGAAAGGGAAAGTGTGACTAAATTTCTAAAAACAACATCAATGTCAACAGCAATGGAGGAAATATTCAAAGGCCTCACTGACTGGCAAAAGGCTGGCAGCTAAACACAAACCGCGAAGGCGTCTTAGTAACACAAAGGTACGACCATATAAATGGGGGAAGACTTGATGACAGACCGATTGCACTTCCCACTCTTATTTGGCAGAAATAAATCAAATTCATCAGACAGCATACTATTTCTTCATCTAGTTTATCTCAAATAAAAACATGTCCGAAGAAAAGAGGACATTTTGTTTTTGCAATCAGCCTTTTAACGTTAGAAAAATAGTCACATCGTAAACATGCTTGTTATGTCACTTTCTGCGAAGAATCACAGCCACTAGGGAGGACTATAAAACAACATACAAGTTTTAAAGAGAGACTAAGAGACTTTTGTTCTGTAGCAAAGTTTGCAAAGTAGAGGGGCAGACAGTTATAAGTTCATGTTCCAAATCAGGAACTCCCACTGTCCCACAAACTCCAGTTGACTGAGGACCAGAGCAACAACAGAGGCAACACTGTCATTAAGAATGTCAAAATGTCTGTTTGTGTGTGTGTGTGTGTGTGTGTGTGTGTGTGTGTGTGTGTGTGTGTGTGTGTGTGTGTGTGTGTGTGTGTGTGTGTGTGTGTGTGTGTGCGTGTACAGATGACATCTTGTTTTAAAAGTCACAAGCCAGGAGATCTGCTGAAAAAATACCAAAGGTATCTGAGGGCAAGTGCGTTAGTTTCTCTCCCTCTGTCCCTCCGTTTGGGGTGGTGTTATGTGCGGATTTTTTTATCTTCAAACAGTGAGCGGACCAGGTAGACCTGAACCGCCGATACCAACATCATAACAATGAGATTTATGACAGACCAAAAGTTCACCCTGTCAAAGTTACTCTCCTGGATGTTTCTGTCGCGAGCCTCAAACGCCCGCAGCACCGTCTGGATGTGCACGCTCTTGCCCAGCCGAGCCTTCACGTTGTTGATGGTGTCCTGGAGGAGAAGACACACACAGGTCAGACTGAACAAACTAAATGCACACACTCACAAAGTAGAGTGATCACACACAGCTTTCAGTCTGTAAGCAAAGCAGCTCAGTCAGGTGTGTTCCTTCTTCCATGAAAAAAAAAAAAACTTCCTGCACAGCTGAAACACACATTTCCTGTCTTTTCAAGCGAGGCCTATGTGACCTCTGATACAAATTAAGACAGTTCCTGGTGAAGGGGCGTTGCAGGCCATTGTGGTGCAAGATGAAACAATTGGCTGCCCTCAGCCAATAGGTGAGGGTTCATGACATTTTCTATTCTTGTAACACTCTCCTTGTGACTTTGCATGTATCAGGGTTTTTCCACGGGTTGGTCCGTTTTTAGCTGCGCTTTGCCAACATGCGTTTCCATGCCAACCCGTGACGGTCTTCTCCCCTGAGATGTGTCCTCAGTGGTTAGACTCCTGCATGTCTGTGCTGCAGACGACGGAGACAGCTGTTCTTGAAAAGCTTTTGTGCGTTCGGCTCTCAGTACTTTTGAAACTTCTCCCTGCAACTCCCTACACTTTCACTCTAATGTTCATGTTTGTACTTGAAGATATCCGCCATGTTTTATTGTATACTTATCACTTAAAGCTGTGTTAATTTACTGCTAATGCAAAGCCAACATTTCCTCTATTGCTGCTTTACATTGAAAGCTTTCCATTTGCGAACCTGTGGGATGCTTTTATTGTCAAGAAATTATAGGAAGTGCGTGTGTTTCAGTTGCAGTGTTATCCTTCAGTATGACCATGTCTCATCAACCAGATACGGACTGGTAGGCTTGGGCAGTATATCATTTTTCATACCTTCATAGCCTCCTGACATTTCACCGGGGTATACATATACGACGGTATTTGTTTAACAAAAAAAAACAACAACCAAAAAACAAAACATAAAAGCTGATGCGCAGTATATTTACATGTACAGTTGTCGGACTACTGTCCTTGTCCCAGTATACAAGCACGGGAGGGGAATCGATTTGTTAACTGAAGTATGTCCGACTCGTCTAGGTGAGTGTCGTCCAACCTCTTTTCTTTTTTCTTAACAGGTCGCCATTCTGTGTTTTCATCATCCATTTATTTCAAAATATTTAAGTCTTTCAGCTGGCACAGCATAAACTGTCTCCTCGTATGTCCGAAAATGCACAGCTCTGGATGTAGATTTCGCCACGTTGCTACTGGCTTCTTCTTCTTCTGTTACACATTTAATGCTATCAGACTTCCAGGTTAAAGCCAGAGGAGGAAACTGACTGAAACTGAAAACTGACTGAATTTACACACGAGTAATTCGAATCCTAATCACACGATCTGGGCGTGTTTTAGAAATCTGATTTAGTACAATTTCAGTCCGACTCACATGTTTACACATATTTTAAAAGTCCGGTTTTAGTTGGACCGAGACAATAAATCGATTTTCTCTAATATCATGTAAACGCACTAATTGTATCATGTATGTCATTGTCTGTGCTACAGTGCTGTGTTTCTAATACGCAAGTCACCTACTTTTGACAAGTCTTGCTGGGTTTAAATACTTAGGCCCCACAAAATAATGAACAGATAGGACATAGGCGCCCTTCTTGCTGGAGGACCCAGTGAAACACGTTGCTGCAGTGGGTACCGACACCATAATGGGCTGAACAAAATAGATGTGTTGGATAAAATCAAGTGGCTAATAACTGCTTTTGTAGTTGGAGGACGTCGTGTCAAGATAAAGTTACACGTGGCAATACTCCAGAACATGGGCAGAGGAATTTAGCTTTTTTCCCCAGTCAGAAACGTTATCCTCACCCCTCCACCACTAAAGACTGACCTCTGGTGGCGTGAGCTGTGCACTACATCCCAGTATACCATTACTGCACGAGCCAAATGAGCAGTTAGAGATATTGCAGGAAAGGAAATACAAACAGAGACAGTGTCAGTGAGCTAAAAATAGCTACAGGTGACAGGCTCTTACTTTAGTTTGAGACCAGCACGTCTTCAACATGTCACTGAGATAACACACTTTTACTTTGCTCTGCTGTGCATCGAGAGAACAAACTGTGTCAGCGCCTCTCAGTACGACTATTTGGTTGGCAGTCTGTTGGGTCGCTTTGAACCCTCTATGTCATCCTGCGAGCGCAGGTGGCACAGTGACAAATATCTCAACAGCAGAGAAGAGGGACAAAGTCTAAAACACCGAACAAAACAACTTAACTTAGTTCCCACACAAACAAACCTATTACACAACAACCCTGGAATGTATTGCATGTCAAATTTGGCTGCACCCTTACCATAATGTCCTCCAGCCTCATGTCCAGCGTGTCCACTCCATGGACATACTCCTTCCAGTCGTCTGGGTCTTCATCCGTGTCCATGTTGTCCAGGATCAACTCGAAGAAGATGAGCTTCTCGGAGACGGAGCTGAACGTGTTGTCGAAGCAGAACATGTAGTCTCCGTCCTCGGTCTCGACTCTGGAGGAGCGCACAGGCAGTTAAGAGCTTGCACGTGTGTCTGTGCTGGTTATGTGCGCACCCCTCGATTGCCTGTGTGTGACTTACGTGTGCACTCCATCTGACTTGCGGTAGTCGCTGAACAGCACTTGGCCAGACGGGGAGGAGATGAAGAAGTCTACATCGAGACCTGCTCCGTCCAATACCTGTGGACATTGGAGGACATTCACACGTGAGAAGTTAAGGGGACAGAGAAAATGTTGGCGAGAAAATATGCAAGTCTGTGTGGGTTGACATCTTCTCCAGACTAATTAAACATTAGTCTCAAGGTCTTCCTCGTGCTCCACTGGAAGCGATGATGCCTTGTCCTCCAGGGTAGACACTACATCAGATATATAAATGCTTGGGAGGTGTCCCACAGGCAGCGACAAAAGACACCTCCCTGACATCGCCTGACTTTTACAGACAGCAGAGAGTGAGGCTCAGAGGTTGATTCAGCTGCACACTGACCGGCTCAACAGGTTCCCAACAATATGGAAATAGAGGTGGGAGCCACACAACCTGCTGGGTGTCTTACTCAGAGGAAAATGTGATTCAGCATAAACCAGTGGGGTTTGAATTATTGTTATCTGTAGATGAGAATGCATTGTGATGTAAACTAGAACAGTAACCATAAAGAAGGATCAGCAACAAGTGTAATGTCAGGTCAGTGTGGGTTGTCAGTGATGCTGCACACTGCAGGCAGAGAGAAGTAGTTCAGGTTCGCTCTGTTGTGATGTTATCAGGATTAATATTAATTTATGTGAGTGTGTTTTTACCTGATATTCAATCTCCAGGGACGCATCCTTCCTCATGGTCTGGTAGAAACACTCCTTGCGCCCGGCGGGTAGAGTGAACGTGAAGTCGCTGTCTAACGACTGAGAGAAGGCGGACACCACCACAAACCTCTCCGAGACCAGAGCAGCAAACACGGACAGGACACTCAGAATCAGCCGGACTACCTCCATGGTCAAACTTAAAGTCCAAAAGAGCCAAGATGGCGGTACAGTTACTAGCTACTGTGTTATAAAGTGTGCGGCGAGGAGGCTGCTTGTGTTCACCCAAACTTCACTTCTGTTGAAATGTTCTCACACTAACTACTGACGACTGTCGACAGCTCAGGACCCCGCCTGTTTGAAAAGACAACACATTTATTATTTTTACTTACAATTATGTCGGATTGAACAAGTATTTTTTAGGATACAGTTTTATTTGTTTTGTATTGATCGTTCGATTTTAATCAGCTACTATAAAAAAATAAAAATACAGGCACATTTTTTAGGGTTCTTCGCGCATTGCACTCTGGGATATGTAGTTATTCTCTTCCGTGTGGCGCAAACAGAAGAAACCAGAAGATATTCTGCAGCAAATGTCTTTGATTTTAATAACAAAAGTCAATTTTACCAATAGAAGTTCACATTTAAAGAGAAGCGAGAGGATGGACAACATTTATAATATTCAATATTTATTTTGAAGGTGTAAAAAAAAGACATGAGCATACAAACAAGCAAGCAGACAGAAAGAAAGCAGTATTTACAAATAATAACAACTCATAATGAAAAGCAATTGTCAGTGTATAGTTATTTGATTGACACAATCGAAAAGGAGTTGGAGGAAGTATAAAGTCATTAAATCCCACCATTTCGCCATAAGTCACTGAGTGAAATGAAACAGACAGCTTCCTTGTGTAGCTTAACAGTAAATACCAAATATCTATCTTACAAAACTTAAATTTTCATATAATATAAAAGACCAATTATCCATGACTAACAAGTATAAACCAGTCCAAATGTATGATGAATATTAATAAGTATAAATATAAATATTACACATACTTCTTCATCAACTTGTCCTGCTATCTTTTTAATATTTAAATAAGTGAACATATGAATATACACACCAATATATATGTGGTGTACACCCACATACCCATAAATGAATAAATACATATTTACATATTAATATGCAATATATAAATAAGTATTTGGGTATGTGTTAATACACCGATCAGCCAGAACATTCAAACCACTGACAGGTGAAGTGAATAACTTTGATTATTTTGTTCCAGTGCATTGTTCTGCTGGGAAACCTTTGCTTCTGTCATTCATGTGGATACCACCTGACATGTTCCACCCACTCAAACACTGTTGCAGACCAAGTAAGTCCCCCTCATGGCAACAGTACTCCCCAATGGCAGTGGCCCCCCAGCAAGATAATGCACCATGCCACACTGCAAACATGGCTCAGGAATGGCCCCAAGGAACGTGACAGAGACCTCAAAGTGTCAACCTGGCCTCCAAATTCCCCAGATCCCAGTCTGAATGAGCATCTGTGGCACGTGCCGTTAACCCACCTCACAACCCACTGAACTAAATAGATCTGCCGCCAACACACTGGTGCCAGACACAGCAGGACACTCCCAGAGATCCTGTGTCCATGCCTCCACAGGTCAGAGCCAAGTCCGATCCAAGGAGGCCCCACCTTGGATTAGGGTACATGTGGGGTACCGGCACATCACAAGAATCCTTGAGCAGATTGGGACCTGGGAAATTTAGACGCCAGGTCGACACCTTGAGCTTTTTGTCACGCTCTACAGGACATTTCTAAACAGTTTTTGCAGTGCGGCATGGTGCATTATCCTGCTGGGGGGCACTGCCATTGGGGAGGGGAGGTACTTGGTCTGCAACGGTGTTTGAGTGGGTGAAACATGTCAGGTGTTATTCTGACCCACCTTTACATTGACAGGACAAGGAGGACCGCTCGGAGAATCCTGGCATATAGCTCCCATCCTCTTTCCAATCAGTTTAAGCTTCTGAAATCTGGGAGGCACTACAGCGTCCCCCTGGCCAAAGTGTTTTTAAAAAGTCCTTTATTCCAAATGCCATCAGCATTCTTAAGTCACCAATTCACAGATATTGACTTGAACTGCTGTACTGCTTATTTATTTTTATTTTACTTGCTTTATTGTGTTTTTATTATGTTCATGAAAAGTTGTCTGTTTGTATGGTGCTGTTGACTTTTTAGTGCTGTGTACCTTCAGTTTTGGTGAGCCAAAGACAATTTTCCACCCCTGGTGGACAATAAAGATTTATTCTGTTATATTCTATCTACATGAATGACAGAAGCAAAGGTTTCCCAGCAGAACAATGCATTGGAACAAAATTATCAAAGTTATTCACTTCACCTGTCAGTGGTTTCAATGTTCTGGCTGAACGATGTATATACATACAGTATATATATATATATATATCAATCAATCAATCAATCTTTATTTCAGACTCAGTTCGGTCCATAAAAACACACAACTACAAGAAACCGTAACAACAATCAGACACCAGGATAAAACACACACACAAAAACAAAAACAACAACATTAGAACCATATCTAAAAGACATACAAACACTCTCTCCAGTGCCTCCAAAAACTAGAGACATAACAGGTACTGCTCTTTTTAGGCATGACTAGAGCCATAACAGTTTCATTTGTAGAGTGCTTCAGCCGTGCCATAAAAGTAAACATAAAATTCCTAAGAAGAGCATCCAAG
This sequence comes from Epinephelus awoara, assembly GCA_035609425.1. Classification (NCBI taxonomy): domain Eukaryota; kingdom Metazoa; phylum Chordata; class Actinopteri; order Perciformes; family Serranidae; genus Epinephelus; species Epinephelus awoara. Next base: position 39,238,927 of record CM069303.1, on the reverse strand, counting down.
GTGGGAACATTGCTGTGTACAAGCAACTGACTGGCACTCGTCCATCTAGGGAGCTTCAACAGGATTCGCAGTGCATCATTATATGCCACCCGAAGGTTGTTAAATTTAGCCTTTACTGTAACTGCACCACAAGTGGGCAGTATACAGTGGAGTTCAATAGGCTTTAAACACAGCAATTTTAACATTATCCGAACACATACTATAAAATTTATGTGCCAACATATTTGCTTGTGCATACAACTTACAGTACTGTCACTGTATATCATCATCATCATCATCACACAGGTCATCCCTGATGATGTGACCAAGATATTTCATATTCATATTTCTCCACAACAGTCAGTGGATTCTCTGCCAAGAGGGAGGAGGGGAATGTTCTCTTCATGTTAGTCTTTATAATCATAACTACACTCTTTTTAGGGTTAAATTTGATATCAAACTGCTTTCCGTAGTCTGAGCAGACTCTAAGAAGTTGCTGCAGACCAGCAGAATATGGAGACCATCATAGAGGGGAAGCCAGTGGAGGTTGTCAGTGAGTACAGGTACCTGGGAACAGTGTTTGACAGCCTGCTAAAGTTTCCCTCTAACACAGAGGAAATCCTCAGAAAGTGCCATCAAAGACAGTATCTCCTCAGGAAATTAAAATCCTTTGGGGTCAACAAGGACATTCTCACCACATTCTATTACGCCTTCATCGAAAATGTCATAACCTTTTCATTTATTTGCTGGTTTCATTCCATCACTCTGCAAAACAGAAATTGCCTGTTGAATACAGTCAAGGTCTGCTCAAAGATCATTGAGCAGCCTATTCGAAGTCTCACAACCTTGTGTGATCAACTGACACTGAAATCAGCTCACTGGATTCAACAGGACTGGATTCCTGCTCCTCAACTCTGAACCCTGAAGCACTTAAGCACTTTACAATTGTCTTAGACTAAGCACTTTACTTGTGTGTTGTTTTTTTAATTTTGTGTTTTATCTGTGTTTGAATGAATGTCTGTGACATGTGCTGCCTTTAAAACTACCTTTATGCTCCTTTTAAATTGCTCCCCGGGGACGAATAAAGTGTTTTTGAATTGAATTGAATTGAATGATGACCAAATCATCAGCGTACAGTAGGTGAACTTTTCTCCCACCTGTATATATATGTGTGTGTGTGTGTGTGTGTGTGTGTGTGTGTGTGTTTGGGGAATTCAAGATTTTTCTTTTCTTAACTCTACCAATTTAAAGAACAGTTACACCACTTTAATTACCCATTGATTTTGATGATTTGTGAAACATGAAAATGATACAGATATTTCTGATGTAATAATTTTGTGATACAGATATAGTATTAGAAATTGAGCTACACTCCTTTCAGTTTTAATAACACATGGATGTTTTTAACAAACCGTTTCAGGGTGTTTTTAAATACACATTTTTATACAATATGAAGGTGTTGTGGCGATGAGGGGACAAAAGTACACGATGTTCACATTCCTCACTGCACACCTCATTAAGTGATTTTGACCTTCCACGTGTATTTCCTTTACAGAAAACAAGGATATGAATGTTAGTCATTTATATCGAATCGTTTGACATCACACGGTTGAGCAATAACTTGACATATTACGTGCTTTAGTGTTTTGCTTATCAAGAATAGGTGACGCGTCCTGCTCCACATTCACCAGCTCATCCCCAGACCAGAGGGGGTGGGGCTTTGGCAATACGGTGTTGCTACGTCGCCTATGATTGGTCGAAGGATCCACAGCTCTGATTTGATTGGTCAGACGTGAGGCTGGGGTTGAACATACCGAGAGCAAGTAAGTCGACAACAGCAGAAGCTGCTGAAGCCGAGAAAGATGCGGACAACTTGCCCGCACAATGAAAATTAGCACATCTCAAGTGTAGGTTTTAGCTACAGGAGGGCAGTCGTTTGTTCCTTTGTTATTAACACAAGCCCTCAGTCAACTAAAAGGCTTGTCTTCGGTTTATTGTGTAGCCGAGAGAGATTAGAAACCCCCCCAAAGAGCGAGGATGTTGGTCCCCGCGGGAAGATAATGAAGAGGCTGCGCGTTTTGTTGGTGTGCCTCATTGTAGCTCTCCTGTGCTGGTAAGCTAAGCCCGACACCTCCATTCACCTTACTAACGTCACGTCAGACAGGTGACAGCCGTTGCAATAGCTGAACCACGTTTCATGATGATTTTACTGCCCGTCACGTCGCTTTGCTGGATGTCTTTGCCGCAGAGTATGTGTCAGTCATCAGTGTTCAGTGACATGAATCCTCCCTGCTACATGGCTAACATTATCAGCTCGTCACAGTGTGCGGTCAGTGTGATGTTTAACGGATCTGTTGGTGGAAAGAAGAGCCTTTCTAGGGTTGTGTCGGTGTTTGACAGAAACTGGTTGATAAAGTTTGATGTTTAAATGTTATTTAGTGGGTTTGTAGGTTAGCTAGCCAACTGTTGAGTAGCAACATGGCTAACTAACCTAAACCAGTGAGCATGGTGTGTATAGGCAAACCTTCTTGTTTGGTGGCTGGTGGACTAAAAGGTACTTACAGCTACATTGATAAGATGTGCTTTCTTTTTAATATATATAATGATGCAATTATAACTTTACTTCCCTGTAATGAAGGGATTCAACACTCATTATTTCACAGTTGGTTATTTTTTAATTAAGCAAGTTATCCACCTCTAAAACAACAAAAAATTGTGCAATGCTCTAGCTGATGTTTTAAGATTGTTAAATTCGTCTGTGAAACAAAGTTGAACCCAGATGACTCAATTTATAATCATATGACATACAAAAAACAAGTCTTTCTCTGCCTTTGTTGCAAAAAATACAGAGTATATAGGCATTGTTTGAAACATACAACTAGTGGTAGTCAAATTTAAAATGAATTTACTTTATGTGGGTACCCATTAAGTCTAGATACACATCACAGACACACAAGATCCAATGCAAAACACTAAAGAGCAAGAGATTATAGTCTGATGCAAACACTGTGGAAAATGATTGCATCAGTATACTTGTAGAACTGTCATGACATTCAACATTGCACGTAATTTGCGCTGTAATGCACGTGTGGGTAGTTCTTTGCCAGAGTACATGGACCCAGAGGTGACATTTGGTAGATTAACGTAACTCATGAATTTGTGTAATCTCAGAGGCACGGAGCAGGTAACAATGCGCAGGGTTTGTGAAATGGGATTAACAGGCCGGCTAACATGCCATCTTTATCCAGATTGGTGACTCAGGAGCAGTTAACCTTTCAACGTGTGGCCTGCAGACTATAGTTTTTCTGTGCTGTCCTGGTCATTTCTTTGCAACAATTCACCATCACATTTCCTGATGATTTAGTTCTTTTGGAGACTGTATAATCTTTGCCATGATAAAACAAATGCAGTACACATATCATGGATTATTAGTTGTAGAAAGTACTTCCGTTTGTAAAACTTTAAAACCTAGGTACTTCCAAATGATGTAGTACTCTTACTTCAGTGTGATGTCACCTCCGTCATTACAATGTTTCCAGGAAATGATACCTTGATACCTGTTTTACCACTGCAGAACCAGAAGTAGTTCTGTAGTGGTAACACACAGGGCAAGGAATATCCATTGCATTCGTACTTGAGGTCCCTGATCATTATATCGTAAACCAGTTGTTGTTTTTCTCCTCTTGGAAACAGTTTTCAATGCTCACACTTTATTGAGCATGACATGGATATAATTTTTGTAATGCTGTCATCAAAATAAAAGCTTTCTTCAGTATGCAGTCTGGTGTAGTACCTTTTATAGTATTCTTTTTTTTTTGCAAAAGAGATGCAAAATGGTTTAAAAGAAGTCTAAATATTTGGTCAGACTGAGAAGTTAAATACAAGCTCACTGATTTAGACTGTGGTAAATCCTTGTTACTTTATTTCCTGAAGAATGATCACATTCCCACACATTATTTCAAAGTAGTTCAGGTATTGCTGGGATAAGCTTTAACATAGTTTTTCATCTTTATATCAGGCAAACAAAATAGAAAAAAAACACGAGAACATTAAAACACAGCAGTTAGGCAGGACAGGGTTCAGCAAGTCAAACAGGGAACTGACTGAGGGATCAACACATTTGTTGTCAGTCATTTAAATTCAAGAAGGGAATATTGGATTATAGAGTAAATTCACAAATGAGACAACCTTACCTGTTCACGGCTATATTTGATTACAGCCTTGCATGTCAGGTGTTTGCTTGCTTAAAATCCTGGTGCACATTTTCACTTTCCCACAAACTAACTAATGGCCATGCAACCGCACACACAGACTTCATTACTGATGCAAACCCTTTTAGCGTGCTGCTGTCGGCTTCTCACTCCTCTGTGCCAGCTCTCACACGTCCCAGTGGGAACACAGACACAGGGAATGCAGTCCTTGCAGTAATCCAAAGGTTTCCAAGGCAGCAGTAATTTTAGGCAGAAAGGGGCTCTATATCTGGAGGCTGGTGGCAAAAGCCTGTTGGGGGGCGCATCAGTCTGTCGCTGTGATTCCCCTGCTGTTTTTTAATAACCCTGTGCGGCTTTTATTTGATATGTGAAGTGTTGTTCTCTGTGTGTTACTGTGAGACTACTTTTACTGATCAGCTTGAGATCTTTGTGCTGCAGTGTTTAGAAACGCACACCAAAATGTATTCTGTGTGTGTGTGTCATGCTCCTGTAGTCAGCAACTGTGGGCTCTTAACTGTGTGTGCTGCAAGCTAGCTTAGGCTGTTGACATCAGCATCACTAGAGAAAGCGTGCATGTGTACTTGAGTGTGTTTGTGTGAGGGGTGCACGTCCCCAGCCATGTTGTCAGTAATGATAGCTCACCACATGCCTATTTTCTCCCCATTTAGAATTTAACTTTAGTTTCTAGACATCAGTTAAGTGTGGAGTGTGTCAGCACTCTTCTCTGTAGTAAACACTATTGGACTTTCCCTCCAACAGTTGGCGTGTTTCTACTAATTCTATATTCTGTTAAAGTACCTGCGAGGCTAAATAAACAATTGGATTGTTATTATTGCATTTGTACAGGTCAGGACAGGAACATGCTCAAGAGTAATAGCTGCACGTGTTGTCATCATCTCATTCTGTCCCTGTGTCATAGGCTCATTAGTTTCACAGCCATTTGAAGATTATTGTTATGTAATGTGATTAGCACTTATGAGATAACTCTGCAGCCAACTGTCCAACGGGAGACTTCATAGTATATTTCATTAAGCATAACACAAGTCCTGAAGCATTACATTTCTCTTGAGCATGTGCAGGTAAAATGAAGCTGTCCACTCACTGCTGTTGAATTTTAAATGTGCTGACTCGCCTCATTATTTTATAGTTCAGTGTCTGTGCTGCTGATTAGTCTGATATGCAGTTATATTGCTTTGATGCAGTTTAAATTACTCTGGGGTACTGCTGTGTGTTCTTCCTTGCGCTTGCAATACCCAAAGAGGTGTTTTGATGTTCGTGCCCTATGTTTTGACATTAGTCCAGTAACAGAACACCGTGGGTTTAGCTCGTCCAACCTGTTTCCTTTCCTAGGTCATCTATAGGATGGGACGGTCTATAGGGGCTTTCACTCACTCTCTGCTGCCAGATCAGGGTTTCCCAACTTGCAGCTTGAAGTCTTGAGCAATCTTGTGTAGAGCGTCTGTTTTGTGGCACAAATATGTTTTGGAAAGCTCACAATACGTTAAGGGGCTAATGGAGTTTGTTAAACATAGCATCAGGAGAATTCCCCTTCACTACACACACACTTTGCAATGTTATGAATAAACAAAGATTTAAAAATCTGTCCTGACAGCGTGCTCCTCTGAGCGGTGTCCTCTAAAACTTGCTCAAAGGCAACGTAAACACTTTTTGCATAGCAGGGAACCAGTGTATCGCCATAGGACCCCCTCGTTAAAACAACTGTCATAAAAGTTCCCCTTTTGGGGCAGTTGTTGCATAAGTAGATCCGCCTTGAGGTGCCCACGTGTGCAAGTGGCCAAGGAGACTGCTGTCACTGATAGCACTGCCTGTATTTGCCACCAGCAGACACTCACCAGCACCTGTATCGGGTACTGAGAGAAAATGACAGAGAAACAGAGAAGGCTCTGTGTGTGTTATTTGGCTGCTCCAGCCATGAAAGAGGAGGGAGGGGCTGGGACTTGAAGGTGAAATTGAAGGTAACAAAGCTTTGCCTTGGGACACGGTGATGATGTTGATTACTTGAGCCTTTCCCCGAAGCATCACCTCCTAGCTATGCATTTCATCCAGCTGCCTTGTAACGTTTATGGTCCTGTAATACAGTGTGGCTGCTGCGATTTGCAGCATGTGTGTCAACACGTGCTTGTTTTTTTCTGTCCTTGTAGCTCTGCTTGTATTAGATGACTCCTTTGTTGTCCTGCTGGGTTCCTTGTGAAAGCAGTCTGATCGAAGGCTAAAGGAGAATCTCAAATGTGACAGGAGCACTTTCCTAGTATTTACCCCATTTTCTGTTTTTTAAGAGCACATTTGCCACATTCTGACTTCATGTTGAGTCATGTTTTGGGTGGTCAGAGGAGTATGATCTCATCCAATCTAGGTACTGAGATACATTGCACATATACTGTCTTTCATATAGTCTTAAGAACATTGTTGATATTATTATATTATATTTCCTTATCCATAAATGCCCACATACCGTACTGTCACGCTATGTAAGTAATGTGCTTGAGGACACACTGATTTACAGATAAGACATTGCCCACACGGTTTCTTGACATTATGTTAAAGTCAGTCACTTGACTAGAAGAAACTCATTGTTTTATGTTGCAGTTTAAATGATCTCATCATGGAAAAAATTAATTTAACCTGCTCTTATACAGTAGAGTGACAGGAGTCTATGCTTGCTCCAGTTTGTCACTAAAGGGTTGTTAAGTTGGTTTGTGTTCTTATCTTTTCTTGATTCAATTTCTGAGGGAAGATGCTGCATATCTCAGCTCTGTTCAATGGTATCTGAGGTGCTCCTTTTTAAAAACTTGTGAATTTAAATCATTGATTAACTTACAAAGAATGCAGTTGGATTTGTTTTTTAAGCAAAACAAAAGCCTCAAGGTTATCTGTCAGAGCAAACATGACACTTCACCTACATGTCAGAAAACAGCAGAATTATCATCTGCAGCAAGGAAAACAGACCTGGGCCTCTTGTTCTTAGACATAGGTGTTTGTCATCTTTTCTTTGAGTTTAATCAAATCGATCAATCACCAGATAATGTGTGCCTTTCTGCATTGTCAGTGTTCAATTTGAAAAACAGACTAGATCTGATTAGTCAATCATGTACTCGATCAGCAGAAAATTGATCCAAGTCAAGTCAGTTTTTCAATAAAAACACCAAACATTTGGGGGTCTCATTTGATGTTGCTTTGATAGCAAATTAAATTTCTTTGTTTTTTGACACAATAAGCAATCTGAACACATCACTTCCTGTAACTTTGATTCCTACAACACACTTGCTCTGACAGTGGATATCGAGAAGTTGATTACTCGCGCCCACTCAGTCCCTTTTATAATGTGTCGCTGTTCGGTTACAGAGACCAAAATAAAAAGAATGAGGCTTGGGACCGTGTCGTGGAGGTAGTTGGTTGGTCTGGTGAGTGTTAAAGTGTGTAATGTTAGTAATAGAGGAGAGAATTGCAGGCTAATGTTGCGACGTAGCATGCAAGTCTTCCTTGCTTGGTTTGAATGCGATGACATACGTTTTCTGTTTTCATTGACCAAACATAACTTTCTGTACGCCAACTATGAGCTTTTTGACTGGACAACAGCAAGCAGCAACTACGCTGCTTTCAAGCCAGTAACCCACTTTGTGGCTCCTTTAAATTGACAAGCACAATCGGACGTTCAATGATTCACGTGATGAACGACCAAAGTTGCCACAAATATTTTTGACAGTCATGCTTCTTGGGCGTCTGCGAGAGACTTTGCCTCATTGGAAGCTTCTGATTTGAACGTACAGTACAGTGATACACAGTGATAAAACCTTCCCTGTCCTCGACTGTTGGCTTAGAGACCAGAGGCTCCGTAACTGAGTCCATCTTTCTGTTGTTGCTGTTGTTGTAGCAGAGTTCAGCACTGCAGGCTGGCAGCTCTGGTTTTATGTGAGGAGACAGAGCTGGACTGGCACTCCAGAGCACACTATTGTTCCTGCCCACTGGCCATGGAGACCGACGAGCACACTGAGCTCTTTTGCCTGCCGGCCTTCCTGTCCCCCCAGCTGCATGGTGCTCTGTATGTTAATGCTTTAGGCTTGCAGCTTTTTATAACATGAAAACTGTGAAGTAGTCAGAGTGAGCTAACACCTGAGGCAGACCCAGCGTAAGGTGATGTGAGTACACCAAGGTGTGAAAGGCAGCGGTTGGCGGCAGGGCTGGGTGGTCAACACATTATCAAATCCAGATTGCAATAAAATTTCCTTTAATAAAGAAATGAACGTAGGACGCTTGTAGTAAGTGTAATTTATGTGGTGTGTGTTAATCATGAGCAAATCAGGCTGCAGTTTGTACTGTACAGTGTACCTAGGCTGAAGCTTTGACTACTTGTCAGGTGGATAACTTAATCATTGATTTGTAGAGAAACAGAAATCATTGAGTAGAAGCCAGACTTTATTGATCCACTTTGTCCGTTTACTTGACCAAGGAACAACTGGATAACTGAGTAAGAATGCAGTATCCGCTTTGAGATAACAGTATTTTGAGTAAAGTCTGGAGACAGTGGAGGTTAGTATAAAGCAGCATGGCTCGCTGTTAGGTGTCTTGTCTTTTGCCTTAAATGAAAACAAAAAGCAGATGTTAAAAGGATTGAGTGTCATCTGTTTCATTTTTGTGTGAGTCCATCATCTTTTCTTACATCCTTTACTCAGAAAATAGTTCTCTAGGCTTATTTGAAGTTGGGTGTGCCAAGGTAAATCAAATGCAAACTGCTTTTCACTGCCTATCAGCATATCTTTGTGTTTTGGATTCTGCGTCACAAACCTGCATTATGTTCTTGTAGATTTGTTCGTGTGACATATTGTTGAAAAGCTTGCAGTTGTCTGCAATGAGCCCTATATCGGTGCAACTCTGCCACAAGATTCGATTAAGATTCTCTTTTTCTTTCTGGAAACAGGAAAGTCTTCGCAGGATCCTGTTGCTCACATAATATTTTTCTGGGAATAGGTAGGCCTGCAGTGAGAGTTGATTGCAGGCCAGTAGCCCGAGGCTCTGTCAGTGGTTAGAATGAAAATATTACTGTTTACTGTATCAGTGAATAGCAATCTGAGGGTGGAGATTGTTGGGTTTTAAAGGTGGAGACTTGCATCAGAACACTTGGTCGTGTTGTTGCGTGAGTTTGCGTATGTGAGAGGAGAGTGTGACAAAGGCAGTAGAGTTGATTGACATGAATATTTGTCAAATGATTATTCAGTTTGCACTTCTTTTTTTTTTTGTTTGATACTGCATATACCCACTGAATGTATTTACTGAGCAATTAACAGGGCACATCGTTCAGCAGGTTTTTAATTGTATGGGATTAATCTAAAGGGCTTTAAAGCATGAGAATGTTCCATCTCATGTTGTTTAAATGCATCCCAAGACTTTACTAATGGTTGGATGCTCTGTGTGTTTTTGATAGTTCATTCCATTAGAATCAGCGTCACTTTTTTCTGTCTTCCTCGAAGGGCACAGTTTTTCCCCTCTGAAAATGCTCTGGTTTCTTCTCCCCCCTCCCCCTCTCTGGCTCACTGCTCCTCACTGTTTACCTTAAGCAGCTACCGACCAGCCTGGCTGTTATGCTTGTGCTGCATGTGGTGGTCTATTTCTTTCTTTTTCTTTGTTAAAGGTTTGGTCTTGTATGCAGCAAGTGCTTTACTGCGTGTGTGCCTTTTCATTAGTCTGGGTGAGGGCAATGTACAGAGAGGGATTCCCTGCCCACTGTTGATGTACAGTGCTAGAGAACATTGTGTACTAAAGCTAATAATGGCATGTTTTGCTTAAGCTTGGATCTCAAGACATACCAACACCATTAAATGCACTTTCTTCAAGTCGCCTGCTAAATGTAAGATCCCATTATCTTATTTCACAGGCTGAAATAAATAGATTTGAAAAATGGGCGTCAGAATCAAATAATTTGCAGCTCATTGATCCAGAAAAGAATTGCTAAATATCAAGATACTATGTATGCATATAATGTATAAGCCAGAATATCAAAGTCGTCCTGTCAGTTTCCAGGGTTTGAAAAAACGTGACGATTCCCTGCTCAAACTGTTTACACTGTAGTTTGCATGGTGGTAAATGTAAGCGTTCACTATGCCGCAGCACATGGGTACACTGTGTTCTGAGGTGAATCTTTGATGAGTTTTTGTTCCCCTGCTGTGCCTGACGAGGCATTCATACTGACTAGCATTCACGCATTCATTGTTCTCTCCACACCCACCCATGCTAACCCACCCTGGCAAAGTAGCTTTTCCTATCAAATGACATTATATCACATGACTGCGTCCGTCAGACCTATTGTCCAGGGCCGATGTTCCTGATGTCGCATTCCCAAGCCTCTTTGATCCCTGTCTGACTGCTGCGATGCTTCACAGTGTCACAGCTTCACTGTTGCCACCATGCTGTGACTGTAGGTCTTTTGTTGAGCTTCGTAACAGAGAGATTTATGTTTAATTTCACTGCTGATAAATACATTATTACGAGGGCATTTAACACACTGGTGTAGATATAAAACTAATGTAAATTCCAACATTGTTATGATTTCACCTATCAACCCAGACGATAGCTGCTTAATTGTATAACCAGTAATTTAAAGGGAAATATCACCCAAAATTTTTATATATATATATATATGTATTTCCACTTATCTGTAGTAGGCCTGCAACAATTAGTTGACTAATCGAAGAAATAATTGACAGATTAGTTGACAATGAAAATAATCGTTAGTTGCAGCCCTAAACTGTAGTGCAGTCTAGATTGTTTTGTGAGTTGCCTAATGTAGGAGATGTCGGCCGTAGAGGTCTCTGCCTTTTCTTCAGTATATTAAAAGTAGATGTTGGGTTGGGTACTGTTCACATTTTTTCAATACAGACACCAGTACCTGTAATTCAGTACAGACACCCAACAGTACCTTTTTTTCGGTGCTTTACTTTTGTAGTAAAATATAAATGGCATTTTTGAACAAGCTGCAGAGGTCACGTTGTAGACCAAAGAACAATTCTGCTCTTTTCTAATCACACATGGAGCTAATATTCTGTCTCTGTCAGTCTGTCTCCTTGTGTGTATGTGTGTCTGCACATCTAGCAGTGATACTAAAATAATATAGAAATGAAAATAGACCAGAAACCAAAACTAGCGTGGGAGACTGACTCTCAGATCGGTGCTGCAGCAATAGTTGTGGCTCGCTTGGAAGCCAGTGAAGAACTTCCCAGATTTAGGCGGCTTCCACCTCTGTCTGAAGTTGAACCCGGCAGCTCCACAGAGCTCCATTGCTGGCCTCGGAGCTCCATGGCTGACTCTCAGGCTTTGGGGCGCTTCATGGCACTTTCTCCTCTTGTCCAATACCTGGCATTCCCACTCAGATGTGTTCTCAAGTAGTGAAATTTGGCACTGAATACTTAAACGTGAATCTTTGGTAGTATTGATGTCATTCGGTCGGTTCGGTTCCTAACTAGATGGCACTCGGCTTGTGGTTCTCAAAGGACTAAAAAAATGGAAAAACTCAATGGCAAAGTCTCTTACCAGAGGTCATGACCCGGTTACTTAAGATAATCCACAGACCTTGTGAGCAGTTTCATATGGGAACTATTTTCTCTCTACCAAACTACACCTGCAATGGTATCGCTGTGCAGAAAGATTTTGCATTTTCTTAGTATCAAACATGCTGTTTGTATCTGACTTGGTGCTATTTTTGTGTTATTGAGGTTTGAATTAGATTTTCTGAATTGTTGCATTAATGATTTAATGTAGACAATACACAGATCTCGAGCTGTTCAGCTTCAATTCTGGATGAAAATGTCCTAAATATCAGCAGGCTGAAGGCATTTCAGGTAAATGAGCAGCAGTCTCTTTGCCAACATGTAACTTGGCCTACTTTGTGCTTCAGGTTTGCCTCCAAATAGAGGTGTGTCTGTTCATTCACTCTACATCCTAGAAAGAGGCTCCTGTGTAAATTTTGAAGTATTTACTTGCGTCACAGAGGTGGTGTAGTCAGAGAAGGATCCTTATGTAGCAGAAAGGCAAACAAGCTTTACAAATAGCTTCAACTAGTGTGGATTAATACGAGTATGTGGCCTTTCACTATATTAGATGAACTGAAGTGTTTTATCAAACTGTGATTATCTGGCTTTAAGTGGGAACAGGATGAAGTATTGTTCTGCCAGGAACCACTGGGCATGTGCCAGTGCGTTTATTAGCATGGCATTTTAACGAGAACAATAATAAAGCGACCAATCAGGTTCTGTTTGAACAGAGAGTGTGACATCTGTTTTGTCCCATGGGTTAAACAGACCTTTATAAATCCAGGCAAATATATTATCAACACATTTTCTTACATATCCCTTTAATGCAGGGGGTGAATTGATATTTTAAGCTTGTTGCCTTCACTTATTTTAGACAGGGTCCTTGCTTGAAGTAAAAACAATAAGTAAAATCATACGAGTAGCACTTTGCATTTGATTTAAGAACAGTATAATGTTTTCTGTCAATATCTCTGTGTTTTGATGTTCAGTTTCAAGCTCATGTATGTATTAAAGTTTGAAAAATACACACCAAAGAATCTTGATGTTAATATTCGCTTGTAAAACCTTCCTGGATCCACTGGTTTCTGTTAAAGAAAAGACACAACCAAATCTGGAAATGAGTCGAGGATATGTAAAAATTATCTTCATATCTTGCTAATTATGACCAAACCTGCAACTTTGATTTCAGGAGCTATTTCTTTGATCATAGATTTTCTTCTTTTTTATACAGAAAGATTTATCCAGTCAAGTCTTACGGCAAATTGCATTTCTGTTTTGTTTCAAAGATTGTTCGTATTTCTCCACCTTCTTGGTTCTGTGCATTCATGTTTATCCTATCATTTTCTGCCTGTTGGGAACTCGTAACAGGTTAGGAAAGCTCTACAGCTCTCTTAAATCTTACAGCAGAGAGAGATTCACAAAGTAAGTTGCTTTCACCCCTAAGGCTAGAAGTTAACCCAAAAAAGCTTCACTCTGAGAGTTTTGTGCCAGTTAGGAGTAATTCTTTTCTGCTCTGAGACGCTTGATATGTACAGACCCAGATCCTGGTGCCAGGAATGGGCTTGGGTTCATAATTCTTTAGACAGGATGACGTATACGGCGTATGCCTCTGTAGAGGCAGGTATAGATGCAGGAATGAGTCCTAAAACCTGGAAATTAGTTTGCAAGACATTCAACCTTCTACAAAATAAATGATGCAGGTAAAAACCCCACTTATGAATTTTAAAACATTTAAATGTCTGAAAAAAGGCAGTTGCTTATTCGGATGGGAAAACAAAGAAATCTACACCATTAAAAAGTTACTGAACTGTGTTTAAAGTACTTAAGCCCTTCATTACACTCCCTTTTTTACTATATATATATATATATATATATATATATATATATATATATTATAATAATAATATCACAATTCCCTCTAATATCTATTTTATTTTGTTGTAAAAACATAAACAAATTTCTTCCTATTTTTTCAAGTTTCTTCCCAAACTGCATTTTACAAGATTAAATCTGAACGATGGGACACGGATGCTACTAGCCATCTAGTCACACAACCGTGACATCGTAGAGCCCATTCGCGAAACAGACATTGTATACCTCTTGTACCTGCTTATTAATTCAACTTTGTGGCTGTTAGTTTTGAGCCCTGCTTTTTAGCCTGCGATGGGCTAATGACCGTAAACAGGGCGAAAGTCGGCTGATTCCGATGTTAAGCTGATAAATCTGCGCGTCCCTAGTTGCTAACAAGTTGTCAAATGAGACTACAGAATGTCATCATGCCGAGCACAGCCTTACAGCCTGGTGGTGGTGGTGACGTCGAAGTCATGCGACCGTGGTGTACGTTGTTTTACTTCTAGTAAGTGCATTTATGCTTCAAAAATCTTAAAAATGGTGTTTACCTGTGAAGATTATTCTTGCTGAATAAATCTACAATCTACAATAAATTTACACAGTATGTTTTTGCAATAATCCAAAAACATTTGAAAACTGCCATTGGCTTTTTGTCGAGGGAACCAGGGGGATGGTGATTTCTGGGTTGGCCTACAAAAAGAAACGCATCATCCATGAACAACACAACATGTCAGCACACACCCCCCATTCCAGCCCCATTTACCACTTAGTGCCTTTGGTTTGTCCATGCAGAAGAAGATGAACAAATAGAGCAGCAGTGCTCATCTACAGGGCTAATGTGCTTGCTGCAGTAAAGTAGAAAATGTGATCATCCATTACCTCAAATCTCTTTGCAGCCGTCAGAACACCTGGCATTGACGGTTCATTTCTGAGTCTGTGTTTTGAATGTCATCGTCCTCGAGTGTAGAGCCATTTTAATTTCAGGCAGAAGTTGGAGAGAGTTCACCTTTCCAAAGTAAATCTTGTCATGCCGTGGGCTGGCTTTGCAAGTCACACTGGAAGAGGAGTGTATTATTATTAGTAGTAAAAGCACACAGTCACAATTTCTCCATGTGTGGAAGAATTCAAGACAGTGCATACCAGAGGGAAAAGAGGAAAATCTCTTTGAGAAACCGCTCTTAATATAATATCCTATTGTCTTTAGGTTGCGCTGAAATCAATGTGTCTTCTGTTAACAGATGTACCATAGGCAAGATGTTAGGGTCCGGTTCAGAAATGTGTGTGTTTGTATGTGTGAGTTAAGAGAGCTGTTCACCAGTCCAGCCACGATGCCCTGGCTGCCACAGAGATGCACCAGTGGAGAGGATTATGGAGGATCAGCAGGCTTTAAAACAAACTGCTGCTCTACATTATTCCATGCTTCGATGTGGAGGAAAATCAGGACGCACAGGCAAACCTACACACACAAACACGCTCAGTCCTCTAAGGCCGAGCTTTTAGGCTCTGCCCCCACTTTCTCTCTAAACGGTGACGACATGTTTTTGTCTGCCCGGCAGATGCGCTGGCCTACTTTAACTGGCGAGCCCTGGCACACCTCCCTGCCCCACAATCCACCTCTGTCCACGTGGTACCTGGATTCTCTCTCTTCAGCTCTTTTTCTCTGTATCTCCCCCTCTGACTGTTTTTTCTGTCAGCCGTAGAAGTGTGTTATGTGAATATGAACTCTCTGCCTGCTGAAAGGATTTATTCTCTGAGATGTTGCTCTGAGACCAAACAGCTGGATTTATTCAGCAGTTTTATTTGGTGTGTGTTTTTGCTCTCACCAAGCATGTGATTAGGCTTTGGTGAGTTGACTGACCAGTTTAAAGGGAAACTTGAACTAACTCACTCTGTCATCACACTGTTCTCCATCAGCCTCTCTCGCATTTTTAACCCATCTTCCTGCACGGCACATCATCTGTCAAGAATAATCTAAACTTCAGTGAAAGACATCACAAGACACCCCCCCCTTTGGGAAGATAGAAGACAGACACACTGTTCTCCAGAAGTGTGGACTCAAGTCACATGACTTGGACTTGAGTCAGACTCGAGTCACAAATCTGATTACTTTAGATTAGACTTGAAAACATTAAAAAAGACTTGAAATTCAACTTCGGCCTTAACATCAGTGACTTGCGACTTCATAAAACTAATGTTGCATGAAAATAAGATAACAATAACAATACAATATTAAAAAAAATTGTTAAGAGCTGAGAAAAATGATGTGTACAGAGGCAAGAATTGAATAAAAGGAAATAAAACACAAACGTTTCAAATCACACACTACAAATCAGGCATTAAAAGGGAAAGTTTGCCTATAAAAATATGTTTTAAGCAATGATTTAAAATGGGTAATATGCTATCCGGCTTGATCTCCTCAGGCAGAGAATGCCAGAGCCTCTGGGCATTGATGGCAAAAACCCAGTCACCTTTAGTTATCAGCCTTGATGTAGGGACGACTAGCGAGGGTAGGCTTGAGGATCTCAGGTCACGACTTGGAGCACATGTTAGCTCAGACAAATAACGGGGTTAAACCATGTTGAGCTTTAGTTTACTGAGGCATGTAGACAGTGTGTTACAGCAGTCGAGACGCGAGAATACAAAAGCATGAGTAAGCTTTTCTAGGTCAGGAAAAGACACAGCTGATTTAAGTTAACGCTATACATTCCTAGCAAGTCAGCACTTAATTCCCCTGATCCACTTTGTTTGAACTGATCCAACAGCACCCATAAGGACCATGAGGAAATAACGTTGGGTTACTGAGCACCAGTTGGAAAAACCCGATAAAGATAATTAGATAAGATAACAAAAACTATGCGATGCTCAACAAGAAATGAACTCTAGTATGCAAAACGTGGGTCTACAAAGACACGACTTCCAACAAACTTGTTTTAACAAATACATCTAAATTTTAAAAAGCGCAGATGATTTTTGTAAATTAGTATATTATTACTCTGTTGTTAAAATGGCATTATATTTGGTGAAGAGTTATGACTTGTTTAGGACGTAAAACTTAAAGTGTAAGACTCAGAACTTGTCTTGGGACTTGGGTGCAAAGAATTAAGACTTGCAAAACGATGACTTGGTCCCGCCTCTGCTATTCACACACACATGTAAATTTATAATTAACCATTATAACAAAAACCCAGTGACTTTAGTATTTTGTCAACAAATTTGTCTTCACCCTCTTCTCGCACTTTTGTTCATCTGTCTCCTCTCTATGTCTTGCTACAGCACTTGACACTGTGACACAGTTTAAGTTTTTCATTTAAGACAATTAAGGCGGGTAAGTCCATCACGTGCTGTCAGTGTGTGTGTGAGAGAGAAGCTGGTCAGAGATTTAGGCCAGGAGAGGGACAGGCAACAACTAATCTACCCTGGCTCTGGTGTAGCGCAAACACTAATGCGTTCTGATACGTCCCTGACAAGGACTGTGTCATCAGCGCAGGATGTGGTGGTGGTTTTGGTGACACAGTGATAAGACGAGTTGGACGTAATGTTGTGTAACCGTTATTTGCCCTATGGAAGGAGACATGTTGGGTTCTGCTATCTCAAGCTGTACCAACACAACTGCTAACGTGCCGAGCAAGCATGATGGCGAGCAGCTAGCGAGAGTGTGGAGGTAATAACCATGCACAGGGCCTTTTGACCTTACATAGGCAGTAACAAAATCCAAACACAAGTGGTCAGCTGGAGATGCATTATTAACACAGGTGTGAACGGCTTTGTGTCTCAGCTGTCCACTGTGTTGGAAACACTGAAACACATGTTATACCACTAGGTGTGACCAGGCTATCAGAGAGGGCAGGCTGACAAAGCTCGCTCAATCTAAACTAGTCAAACAATAAATAGTCAATTGGAAGAATAAATGATGATGAAGAGAAAGAGCAGGACCAAAGGCAACAGGGAGCAACACCCACACAAGTTCACGTGTTGTCATGCTTGACACCACTGAAAATGTTTAGTCACCAGGCAGACATCCTGCCTGAGAAGAGATCAGAGCGCAGTTTGCATGCCATGCAGCTGGTGATAATATTTGACTTGCTGCTGGCAGATGAATCTGTCCTCAGCCTGTTGTCTCTGCAGTTTTGTCTGTGCTGTGTCAACCCGGTCGGTTGGTACAGTATAGTTGATTTAATGCTATGTCTCCTGGCTCTGAAAAGTCCTAAAGCCAACAGGAAATATCAGGGGATTTGGCCGGTCAGAACCGGCAGAGACAGCGTATCAGGAGGACATGTAGCTACTCGCCACAGTGTCTGTGTCCGTCTGTGTAAAACTGTGGTGCTACGAAGGCATCAGACGTATAAAGCTGTTTTCAGAAGTTATCACCAACTCCATCAGAGCTCTGGCTCTGCCGTTCTGTGCTTTCATGTTTCTATAATAGATGGCAGACAAGCTAATAATGTCCTCTTCAGCACTTCTGTGAATATTAAAAAATGATTGAGGCATTTGAAGCCAGAGAAGAATCCAACAGACTTTTTTAAATCCCCAGGTGCTTCTGAAGTGGGACAGGAAACGGGGGTAGAGAGAGAATGAGGAAGAGTGTATTTGCAGGCTGCTGACTCATTAGTCTTGCCTCAAGCTCTTCCTTCATTAGCTTGGCATTAGCCCACTCCTAGTATGTAATGTATAGCACACTTGAACATTTGTCTCTTCAGCGGTCTCTGCATTTCTCTCCATTTGTGGGTCATGCATTCCTCCTCCCACTGTTGCATAACTATTTGAATTAAAAAGTAGGTCACGGTACGCCCCCAAATCAGATCGGCCCCTTCTTTACCTTTTTTCCCCCGTCTCTTTTCATCTGCTCTCCTTTTTATATTCATCCGTAGAAGGAATGTCAACATTCGGGTCTTTCTGTTCACTCGTGGAGATGGCGCTGAGCGAGGGCGGGAGGGCGTCATGCCCACTTGTTTCTCAGTTCGGGCTCTGATTTGCATGTAGCTCAGTAAAGAGAGAGCATTTGTGGTCCTGAATTGTTCCACATATTTTAATCTCTGTATTTGAATGTTTAATATTTGGATAAGACTTGGTGACTAGGCAGGTTTCAGTTAAACACTGGTTCATTGAGTCACATGGCGGAAGTCAGTGATATTTGCATTTTTCATCACAAGCGTTTATACAGGATTGTTTACTCTGTGACGTGTTCACTCAAACCTACACTGTGGTGTTTGATCTGTTTTGCCACCCATGTGTATTTACACAAGCGTTGTCTTATCTGCGTGATGGAAGGCCTTTTAAAAAACGATAAACAAAATTTGGTAACAAATGGCTCGACAGCAAAATGATTCTATTAAGCCAATTTTAACTATTAGATATTAGATATTATATAATATCAGCAACTGCAAATACAGATTTAAGACATTTTACAGCTGTGTCAGAATGACATTTAACGCACAGTTAAGTAACTGTTGAAGTAAAGCCTTGCATGTTCTTATCTGAACTAGACTGTGGAACTATACAGTGAAACAGCCAAGGTTTGTTTCAGAGAATATGCAGGAGGAAAGAGGCCTTGATATAAATAAGTGTATATCTACTTAGCAAACTATTCAGACCATACTAGCCTTGTGAGATGTTTGGAAAATTTGTAAAGCATTTCCGAGGCTTTGAGGCATCCTGTGCAAAGACGCCATTTGTTCTGCTCTCAAGGCTACAAGTAAACAGATCATGCAAACATTCAGCAGAGATCCGCACTACCTTACACGCTTTCCCGTAGGCACCTTACAGCTGCAAAGTTCTGACTGAAGATGGATGAAATCTAGCATGTGGGAAGTTACTCAGTTGGGATACAATAGAGGTTTTTTGTGTATGAACAGTGATGTGTAGGCCAGGGATTCTGACATGCACTGCCTTATAGCCACACTTAAAACAGATTTATAAATTCCCAGTGAACAGACTTAGTGTGTCTGGAGATCCTACCCTGTACCACACATTTCAAACTATTTCCCAAGTTATTCTCTATCTCTCTACTGTCTGCTTGTCTCTGAATGGATATGTATGCATATGCAGGAAGGCCAAGCTATGAATAATTTCTGAATAACTTTCAAAGGTTTTACAAAGCACACAGGGCTGGACTGCTGTTAGATACTGTATTGTGCAAGAGGGATTGGAAGTGTTTTTTTGCAGTTTTTGTCACAATTTTTCACTGGATTTTATTTGCTGTCTCGGGCTGCAACTAAAGATTAGTCATTATCAATAAACAGTAATTTCCCGAGGCCCAGATGACATCCTCATGTTATGTTATAACCAACCAACAGTCCTAATATCTAAAGCTTTCTCACATTTAAGAAGCCTTAAACCAGCAAATGTTTGGCTTTTTGCCTAAAAATAATTACTGAAATGATTATTTAATTATCAAAATAGTTGCCAGTTAATTTTAGGTCGATTGATTAATCGATTAATTATTGGTGGTGGGCCTGTGAACGCAGCACAGACGAACACTTTCTTTTCCCCTGAGGAGCAGTTCGTAGAGTTTTGAGTTTCAAGGTGGATAAGTGATCAGTGTATTTGATCAGAGCTGATTAGATCAGTGGATGAGAGGAGCAGCTGTCTGTGAGTGAAAGCAAAACTTTAGACTCAGCACACTGAAGATCAAGTTTCACCCTCACTGCGCCTGGTATTGTGCTGCTCTATCTGTGGAGCAAATAAGAACAGAACGGTTTATATATATTCCAACAGTGCTCCTAATGAATGGTCCAGCTCCAAAAAAGAAAATCAAAACATGGCAGCAGATGTTTTGATCGTGGCGGCTTGCTACAAATAAATGAATGTGTGGGAAAGCCTGGAGTAGCTCTGACTTTACTGAACATGTAATTGGAGGGCTTTATCTCTCATTGTAGTCTACCATGATGTCAGTTACTGAGTAACAAAACAAAAGGGATATATTTTCATAGACTTTTCACTTTGAGGTGTTTTTAAAACCAATTCATTTTGAGATTAAAATCCAAAATGTAGACATTCTTCATCCTCTTTGTTGCACAGGGATTAAATGATGTCCTCATAATTTGCTGACATTTGATTTTTACATCAGTGTGTTGCGTAATTATGTTTGTGTCGTCCTCAGTAATAATATGTCGGACACGTCCTCCCTGTACATCCTTGGGTGTTCAGTGGTTGAGGGTGGAGGGGGACACAGGAGACATTTGAAACGCAGCACAACATAGTTTAAAGCTATGGATCTAAGTTTAGCCAGCAGCCTATATTAGCCTGTGGTTCATATTTACGCTATAGTATCTGTACACTGCTCAGCTCTTAGGTTTCCCTCACTAGCCTTGTGACGCTTCCCAGCCCTTTATGGGAAAGCGAATATTACAAGGTACTAACCCATATAGGAACATGCGCACAGATCATCAGCAGGGAGCAAAAACAACAACGGTAAATGTCATGTCCTGGTGTCAGAGCCAGCTGTCCCTCAGAATTTAGGTGCAAGGCCTTCGTCCTAGATATTAGATTTTGCACCTATGTTCAACATTCAGACAGAGATAAATCTGTTGTGGAAAAGGCAGCAGAGATATTAATCTTCATCTTAACTGCAGCATAGCCAGAGAGCACATATATTAGTCACAAATTAGTCACAACTGTTGCCTGAAAACTCTAAGAAACCTTCACTGTTTGTATTAACACCTTATCATACGCTATTGTCATTTGCTCATAACTATGATAAGGTATACAGCGCGGCCCTCATAAGATCTTCTTACAAATTAAGCCTTAGCTGGATGTTCTTGTCATCTTTTATCTCGTCATTCAATCCCCTCAGATGTTAATAAGTAGAATACAGATGGAGAGGCTCTGTGAGTGACAGGATACTGACTTGCACAGATGGTAGTCTCTGTGTGATTGTTGAGTATGTGTGCGTAGTGCTCATCCCCTTCCTCCTGACAGCCGGGCTGACAGGGTGCTAACATGACTGTCCATGTGTCCCGCTCTCTCCTGACATTGATATTTGACCGCTCAAGGAGAACCGCTCCACTTTCAGAATCACATGGTGCTTTGTATCTGAGCTCTGCGTTTGTGTGCCATTTGTCCCTGATGCAAAGTGTTGGTATGCTTCAAGTTCGATTTTTGCATTCGTATTTCCATAGTGTCTACATACTGTCAGGTTTAAACAAATGTAATAGGTTTTAGAGAGGTATTTTATCTGCATTAACGCTGATTTAGTAATTGGGTGTTTTACTCAATCTGTGTATGATGAGTAAACTTAAAGCAGACTGCTGACGGACTCATTAGAGTTCAAAGAAGTGTTATAATTTGTTGGCGAGTCATGGGAAAACCTTATTAGCGTCATAGCACAGGGAACATGTTTAGACAGACCTCTTGTCAGTTCAGCTTCACTCTCCCCTTCCTTCATTCTGCTTCATTTGTCACTGATAAGGAAACCAACTGCAGCTGTCTCTCCTCTGCTTGATTCTTATTGCTTCTTATCCTGTCCAGTCCTATTAATTTTGCACTCTCTGTCATCTATACTGCAGTATCAGCGCGCATGTAACATCAGCAGTCCTGTATTGAAAAGATGCACAAGCTTTGACAGTAGCCCTATTGTCCAGCAGAGGTAACGTGGGTCAGCCTCTCGTCACGTTGGCCTTGTTGACCTTGAGCAAACTGCACTTTATTGGTAGCCTTGAAAGTGTTTGAACGTAATTGAGTGAACAGGAAATCAGGGGCCAGGTGTGCCGAAATACAGGGGCTGAAATGAAACTTGTAAAAGTTGCACACATGCACACAAAGGTGAGTTCTGTTGAAATGAAATTGAGGGAGAGGATTACAAAGCTTGGGTTGAAAGACCGATTCAAAGAATGCAGTTTGCCTTGAACATCTTTTAAAAATACAGAAATAATGAGTGGAATTTTGTTAACACATGATTATTCACTTTCTGCCTTTATTCTGCTCTGTCTCTCTCCTTGGAGACCAGATTTTACCTTCAGCCCTTTGAGGTTCATCTTATTCCCTTTGTGTATCTCATGCACATTCAGCCGCTTTTGCTCTCCTACACTTAGTGTTTTTTATTGCCTGTGCCCAAAGAGCTCGTGTCAGATGCCCTCCCCCTCAGGGAAGGAAGTGCTCTCACTGTGAAGGAATGATATAGTACAGCCTCAGCATTCTCTTAACTCAAAGGCAGCCATTGCTTATGGCATACTGTGCTGTTGAACTTCTTTTCCTTGTTTTAAACCGATACCTAGTTGTGGAAACGGCAACCTGCAGGGTTTTTATGATGAAATTTTGCAAGTACTTATACGGCAACTGGCATTGACTTCACTCTAAGTTTAGTTACATATCCCTCTTGTATGATGTTCACAATAATTTTGCATTGGTTTGACAAATGTTTCCCTGTCTGTGTTCCAGGTACCCCAGTCAACATGTGTATTGTTCAGAGCAGAGCTTGTCTGGCCCTGGTCAGTCTGCGGGGGAAAAAAACCCCGAGGGCCAGAAGCAGGAGCAGGAGCAGGACTCCACGCAACACAAGGTGGGTTGAAGTTTTGAGGCCTTTACATGTTTCAAATTCAGTGAATCGGTCAGTCACGTGAAGCACTGCTTTGAAAAGACAGCTTTAATACACTATCATAATAAAAAGCACAAACTTTGGTCAATTCTATCAACAAACAGACCTTGTAATTCCAACCTCTTATTTTTTAAAAAAATAAATAAAAATCTAATCACGACACATTGACACTATTTTACAAATGCTTCAAAACAAAGAAGGAGTGTAATTATTCACTTTTATGGTTGTTGGAGATGTTGAAAGTTGTTGACATTATTTTGGCTGTCTGGGCTAACAGGCTTCTTCAAGACACATGGAGGTCGGGACAGTGCCTGCAGAATGGCTGAATGGGGCAGTAGTTAGCATATTTACAAATCGGGGACTGGAATATACTGAAATAATTAGGGTACTAGGTTGCACTAGGTAGGTTGCACTGTTCATCCTCCCTGCATAAGTTAATGCCAGGATGCTAAAAAGGAGGCTGTGTCTGATTGTTGAACGTCAGATCCAGGAGGAGTATTGCAGATACCATACTGGTTTTGAAACAGTGGACCAGCTTTATGAGAGGGTTCATGCTAGTTTACCCCTCCAGTCAACATGTGTATCATGGATCTTGAGACGGCGTCACCCCAGGGCACTAGGGCTGTTGTTACAGGCCTTACATAACCTGAATGAGTGCTGTGTCCGTGCGCTACACTCCAAGCCTCACGTATGGTCATGACCTTTGGATAGTGACTGAAAGAATGACCTCATTAATACAAGTGGCTGGAATGAGTTTCCCCCCGTAGGGTGGCTGGGCTCACCTTAAGAGAAAGGGTGGGGAGCCACTGCACCTTCACGATGAAGGAGCCAGTTGAGGTGGTTCAGGCATCTGATCTTGTACCTCCTGGGCTTCTTCCGTTTGGAAATCTTCCAAACATGTCTAAGTGGAAGGAGACCCTGTGGCGGTTGACCAAGAACATGCTGGAGAGATTATATGTTTCATCTTGCTTGGGAAGACCTCAGGATCCCCCAGGAGGAGCTGGAGAATGCTTCGGGAGAGAGGGCCATTTGGACTATGTTGCTTAGCCTGCTGCCCCAGCGACCTGACCCTACATAAGAAGCAGTTGATGGTTAGATGGATATTACGTGTTGTTGACATTGCTGGTTCATCTTGTTTGCCAGCTGTGGGATGGTCAGCAGTATTATTAGACTCACTGCTCATGGTGAAATGTATGAGTTAGCAGAATACCAAGTGGAAAGTGGTGGGAGTTGGGTCATGCACTTTAGCTGCCCACTAACCCCCAGTGAAAAGTAGGAGGCATGGAGAGACGACTGGTGGACTAAAGAGGCAAGCAGGTGGATGGTTGGTGGGAGGGTGAGTGTGTTGCATAAACCTCTGTTCCCACCAAGATAGGCATTATTGAAAAAGAAAACAACATATCAGTTGTTTAACGATATCTCTCTAACTTTACAACTGATAATCTTGTTGTGTGATTGAAGCTGTGTCAGGGACCCTCACAAAGAGCAGCCATGTTCAGTCCATGAAGATTAGAGGCCTTTTCCAGGTTAAAAGTTACTTAAAAAGCAGCCTAGTTACACGTTGTCAAGAACATTGGCTACTCTGTGTAATGAGTCATAGAGGTGTTTGTGGTAGAGGTCAGGACCTTCCCTGTGAGGTTAGAAATCAGAGTAAACAAAGCTTTCGCAATTCTTAGTGGCTGAAAAATGCTGGAGACGAATCCACTTTAGGTCAGTCTGTGGACGTCACCAGAGCGAGGTGGAGTGGTGCTAGCTCAGAGCTGGGTTTAGGTTAAATCTTTGATACCCTTCAGCTCTTATCAATGGGCCTTCAAAGTTATGTGTGTGTGGCAATGTGTGCATGAGTATGAGAATGAATGATAATTTGGGGAATCGAGTGTGTTTTGGTATGCATGTGTAGGCACGGAAGAAGGAGAATCATTGTTCATGGTCCAGCAACAAACAGGCGTGCCAGGGCAGTTCAACAGGCCTGGCAGTCTGTCACTGGCCTTATAACACAGTCTTTGTCCGCCAACAAAAGGCTTTTTCACAACCTGAGATGCAAAGACCTATTGCATCTCACATTTTCAAACAAAATGCTTTTTTTTTTTTTTTAAACAAAGATAATTCATCAAGAAATTTCTCGCAGAGAGTTTGAGTAGTCGTCGCGTGATGGTGCTTCATTTTTGCCTGTGATATTTCATATGTTGTAAAAGCTTTGTCAACATTGATAATGCCTATTCAAGAATGGGGATTGTTTGATTATGTGGAGTTTATTTCTCTTTCTCCCAGGTGTTGGAAGAACAGACAACACATACATCATACGATATGGGACTAGAGACAGAGAGAGCAGCACGAGAGAAGCTAGCAACACAAAATGTACACCAAGAACAGGTAACATCACATATCTAAAAGTTATTAAAAGGTCAAGATGTTATGAACGGGTCAAGCGTGGGTTGAATGCACATTTTCAGGTTCGTGTTATATATGTCGTACTGTGCTGTATTTTTATGAATTATGATGATGATGAACTCTCTTCTCGTATCCTTGCAGTTCTCATACTCGTACAGCTAAAGGCACATCCAGTAACTGCTATTGCTAACTGCAGAATGTTACTGGAAAAACTGGATGTTTTTTGCAACTTCAGGGCAGAGAGTTGTGATGTTTATTACAACTTCAGTACTGTCTCCCACCTCACATTCAACACTCAGCACTGTTTGCTCACCGGAGCAGCTCCAGTCTGCTTTCATCTTTGCCCATCAGAGGCTCAGCAGCCTTCATTGTTGATAGGCTGTTACTCATGATGTGTAACCAGGTTTCCAACACTTAAAACCCGCCCTAGACTCAAAGGGAGCCCCGACCAACACTTTCAACGAAGTGAAAGATGAAATCTCCCAGAACACCTTGCGAAGTAGGGGTGTGAATCTCTAGGCACCTCACGATTCGATTCAATTCCGATTCTGAGAGCAACGATTTCGATTATAAAACGAGCCGTAAGAAAATTTACACTAGATATTGAAAAACGTTACTGTAATAAAGCTGGGAATACATATCCAGTGCATACAAACTGTATTACTTACTGTGGTTGAGATGACAACACTCCACCAGTCTGCTCCGGTCCATCCTCCTCATCCACAAATCTCAAAGGCACTCTCCTGTCCCTTGTCGACCTCCTTGACATTTCTCCTCCAGTATTTACAAAACTATAACTGACTATAACTATCTATGAATTATAAAACACGTACTATTGCAAAAAAAGACAAACGATGGCAAAACTACGAACTACGGTGAAAACACGACGAAAACACGGCAAAAAACACTCAAAAGCTTCCCTATCTCGCAAATGAAGGCACTCAATACCAAGTGGAAGTGGAAGGTGTGTGCAGACAGAGACAGGTTAGGTTGTAAACAATGGCGAGCTAACGCTGTAGAAATGCAATCAAGTAAAAGTGTTTGGGGTTTTCATGGTATCGGCTGATTGTCTTTTATATATGAATGTTTTTGTGTTTTCTCTCACCAGACTGTGAATCCTTGGAAAGCTGAGGTGGAGGAGACCAGGCCTGACCCAGAGTCTGATACTGTACCTGTTGCTCCTGAGCCAGAGCCCCACCCAGACCCCCAGGCTGACGTGGACCTGCAGACTGACCCCCAGGACCATGAACAGGAGGTCCCTGTCTCCTCCACTCCAGAACCAGCTCCAGCACAGAGCCAAGTGTTCACAGATGCTCCAGCCCCAGCCCCAGCAGAGATCATCAGTGACGCCCCTGCTGCACACCCCAGCCTGGACTCACACCCAGCCACATCCCCAGATGAAGCTGAAAACATACCTACCTCACAGAGTGCCGGCCAGACCCACACAGGGTAAGCTCAGATTCACTTCTTCATTCCAGAGACCTTTTCTCTGGCATTAGAAGTTGGCTTTAACTACAGAGAAGTCACATTGGAGAACTAAAATTTTAACTTTAGATGGCAAAGAAAACGCTTGTTCCTCTTATGGTGGTTAAAGCCAGTTTCAACCTAATCCAGGTATAATGTAGTTAAAACTGTTTTCCGATGCTGCCATTGCACATTTTCTTTGATATTTTTGTTGGTTAACTTTTGTTCCCTTCAGTTTTGATTTATTTTACTTTTATTCAACCACTGTCAATGACTGATCACAAACTGAAAGAGAAACTCAAAGGAGAGTTGTTCTGACAGCCTGGATATTTTAGAGTCACTTTTTATGGAACTTGTGGCCAGCGTCGAAGTTACATGGAACTGATTTGAGGCGGTGAAATTTTGTCGAATTGATTTTCCAATGGAAGTTTGTGGACATTGTGGAAAGTCACCTGTTTGAACATGGAACTCTGACCAAGATCATTCTGGATATCTCTTGGGTTGAACCTTCAAGAAGAAGATATCCATCCAACGCCTTTCTCAAAATGGCTGTCAACATCAGGATATTTCAAGACGTGCACACCAACTGCCAAGCGACCACTCCATCCCCTTTGTCCACCCCTTTCTTTCTCTTCTCTCTGCCTACGCTCTGTGTCCTTTATCTCCTCTTCTTTACCCCCTTCCCTTCTTCTCTCCTACCCCATCCTCCTCTCTCTACCCTCCCCAGTGTAAAGAGGTGTGGTAAACGCCATGTCCTTTCTTTCCCTCAGTGCGGTTGCCAGTGCAGGAGATGAACTCCCAGTAGACAGCTTTGTCTTTGCTGAGCACTCTGATTCACAGTGCGGGGTCATTCCCCCCGAACTGGCAACCTGTGAAAACTCCCCTTTTGGCAGGCCTCTCTTCAGGTGAGTTTCTAACCCCTGGAAGCCAATCAAAGCACAGAGACAGGTAATCAAGGTACAAGCTACGCCTCTCTGCTGTGCGCAACCGTCGACCGCTGGCCTTGCTCTCCACTTACTTCTGCTTTTTAATTTTTTTTTTTTTATTTCCTTTTTCCATCGTTTTGCCTGCTCACAACCAAGGACTGTCAATTCTGTCAAATAAATTGAATACTTTTTTATGTTTTGCATCATGTGTCCAACATTACCGAGAACTTATTTGTGTTCTCAACCCCTCTTTATCCTTATTCCTCCTCTCCCTCTCCACCTCGTTGGCCCCATGTCTGTGCTATAGTGTGGACGAGGCGGGCATAGAGGACCAGCGGACAGACCAGAGCCACAGCTCTGGTCCTGAAGCAGAGGTCCAGTCGACTCCAGGCAATGTGGACCAGGAACAACAACAACAACAGCAGCGGCAAGAGCTGGAGGGCGGGCTGTCAGATTTGGACACGGAGGGCAACACTTCTCAACACCGCCAAGAACAGCAGGTCAGCAGCTTATGGTTCTCAAGTATTTCTCACATGTATCAGTTCATTATACATTCAGTGGACAAACAAGGGTTTTATGTGAGTTCAAAAATCCAAAGCATTTTCGTAAAGACAGATGCAAGAATTTTCAGTGCAGCTCTTAAAGTTGGAGCTCTCTTCATTAGCAGAACAATGTGGATTTGTGAGCATAGTGTGGATCTTTTCAGTAGGCATGGGCAGAGACATTACAGTGCTGCAGGTGTCGTGATGGGAAATCTGACCCTGATCAGACATAAACATGAACAGGTGGTGGAAAAACCCGGCTCTTAGCTTCCTGGACACCTTGTCTGCCTTTTTGTTGAACAAGGTGCAGTCAGCATACGTGTTCAGGTGACACGATAGCCATCCTGCTGAAATGCTTTTCTTAAAAATGTATATTTGATTAATACACTGTTCAGTTTTCAGTGATTATGTTTAAATGCATACTAACACTCCACTATCATTCAATATATGACAGTATTCTGAATTTGGTATTGGTAACATAAACAGCATATTCTGTTCAGACATTCCAAGTTGAGCCTTTTTCCGATTGTCACATTTTCTGATCAAGATGCGTGGGATATGCTGGTATTATTAGGGTTTTAGGAAAATGCATCTCAGCTGGGGTTTTTTTTCCTGCAGTTGGTAACACAAAGCATGCTGCCTGTGTACAGTTAGATCTGTCATTATGTGGGTTTTATGCCCAAAAGAAAAGCCCACATTTCTGTCAGGAAGCAGGAATTCACTAACTTTTAAACATGAAGTTTTTGGACATTTGCAAACACTGAAATGACAACTTTTTCAAGAAGAGGGAGGCTGTGTCTGCACAGTCAAACAAGTCCTCTACAGATGGAAAACTTTGAAAAAAATCATATTTTGATACAAAAAAAGCAAAATGACACAAGCGTTCCAATTTTTCATATTTTAACATGAGAAATGACACATGCTTTCACGTTGAGGGGAGTGTACTTGGCTGCATGTAAAGGGGAATATTAGTGGAATAACAATTTTTATCAGCCATGTGAACAGCTTAGTAAGCATGTTGTCTTTTTGGATCAAAGGCAAAAAACGACCTGAATATTTTGTGCATGTAAATAGTCAGTGTTAGCACCCAAAGGTGTTGCTTGTAGCATGGTCAGTCCTTTGTCCAGGCGTTTTCAGTAAAACATATCCTCACAACTGCTGGCCAGATTGCACTGAGAGTTATAAATATTCAGTGTGCGCAGCTGTTCTAGCAAAGGGCAGCTTTTAAAAGTTTCAAGTGGCGAATGCTGAGTCAACCTGCTTTCAGTTGCTTTTTTCATGGTTGAAGGATAATAAAAGACGAGTGTATCCGGGGGGAATTTCCTTATTTTTAATGAGACTGTGTGCATTGTGTACAGTATATGTAGTTGTTTTGTTGTTTTGGAGCCAAGAGCTGGTGATTAATCTGCATGTGGCTGCAAAGCTACAGTACACGTCCTGCCAAACGTGTTGTGGTGTTTACATAAGAGGCCGTCTAAGATGGTTGGATTTTTAGGATCAGACTGGCTTCCGAGGTCCAAAAGGGTACTTACATAATCCATCAAAATATTATTCACAGTTCAGTGCATCTCAATGCTTTGGTGGCCTGGGGCTAGCTGACTACTACACGTGCGTGTTAGTGACTGGTCATAGCGTGCAATTCATTTAGTGGCTCACTGATGCCAGAACACAGCATATTAAGACATTAGGTTTGGTGATATATACGGTTTAACTGTCAATATAAGCCTGTGTGTGTGATACACTTGTCTGTGTGTTTCAGACAGGGGATGGCGGTATTGCCCGGGAGACTGATCCGTCAGTGCCCAGCAAAGAAGACATCCCCACCTTCGACGAGTGGAAGAAACAAGTCATGGAGGTGGAGAAGGAGAAGAGTGAGTGCATTCATTATTAAAACAGTTAGATGCATGCGCACAAAGGAAAAGGGAAACACCACGTCCACAGCTAAGTCTAATGTCCCATTAAGTTGTTTTAGAGAGTCTTGCTTGGATAACTCAGAGATACCTTGATGATGTTAATCTAACCTTGCGACACATGCCCAGGCGCAGTTTGCAGCTTTGCCTCTGTAGACAAAGGAGCCCTTCACATGTCACTTTCATTCACATCTCATCTTATTGCTTCTTTGTCTTCCTTACCACTGTTTTTTCGTGCATTGTGTACCTCTGTCATGCCACGTTTGCTTCCTTCCTCGTGTTCATTTCCTGTCTATCTCTCACACCATCTCTCTCTCTCCATTCTCTCTCTGCCTGTGCACACCATGTGCAGTGGTCAGCGGAGCGTGTGTTTATGTGTGTTGCATAACCCCTCCACTTGTTCCTCTCAGGCAACGCTCTTTTTTCCAGTGTCTGTAATGGGCCTAATGTAACATTCCCTCTGTCCAGGTCAGTCTCTCCATACCTCAACCAGCGGCAGCCCCCATCCAGTGAAGAAGGTCCAGAAAAACTTCAAGAATAATTATGCCTCTGTGGAGTGTGGTGCCAAGATACTCTCTGCCAACAACGAGGCCAAGGTATAACACACACACACACACACACACACACACACACACACACACACACACACACACACACACACACACACACACACACACACACACACACACACATCACCCGTCCCATGTTGCCCACACACAAACAAATACACTGACACAGCTGAGGTTACAAACTGTCATGCGTTCGCTCATTCTCATTATTCTTGTTTTATTCAGAGCACTTCAGCTATTCTCATGGAGAATATGGATCTTTACATGCTAAATCCTTGCAGCAACAAAATCTGGTGAGTGCACTGATAACACACCACTGGTAATCGAGATTCTAGAAGTTCTAGATTTGCAACTTTCATGAGTATATCTTTAAATAAATATTCTCTGTTTATCTCTCTCCAGGTTTGTGATAGAGCTCTGTGAGCCTATTCAAGTCAAGCAGCTGGACATTGCTAACTTTGAGCTCTTCTCATCAACACCGAAAGACTTTTTAGTTTCTATCAGTGACAGGTATACCCACACAGTTCAATTCAGCCAATATAAGAACTGACTGACATGTTCTCACAGGCTTGTGGTGGGTGTGTGACAAACAAAAAGCCCCGCATTGGGCGATGCCGCAGTATGCACACACCCCCAGTGTTTTTTCCTGTGTTGCTCACAGTGCATCATCTTCTGCAAGTAAATGTGGAGGAAGGAATATTGCATGTATTGGCCTGGTTTATTGAAGAACAGTAACTGTTATTCAAGTCTAATGCAGTTTAATTATAAAGCCCAATATCACAAATTGACGTCAAGGAGCTTTACAAACTGTACGACATACGCACTCTATCCTTAAACCCTCAGCTAAGATAAGGAAACCTCCCTGAAAAAAAAACCTCAGATAAAGCAACTGAGGAGGAATCCGTTTCCCTGGACGGACAGATATGCAGCAGATGTTGTGTGTGCCGAATAGACTAAAATAATACAGTTATAGTGTACACAAGCAGGATGACAGAATTCAAGACAGATTATAAACGTGAAGAATTGATCGGGGAGGATGTCAAGCAGCTTCCAGAGGAAACATAAGAATTTTTTGTTGACCAAACAGTTCTGGGGACTCCCTGAGAGGAACTGCTCACTGGGGAGCTCCCCTGAGAATTACATACCTTCAAGGGCTTTTTTTTTTTGTTTGTTTGCATTTGCACCACCACTAGGAACACTGAAGTAATATATATTTCATGTGTCGCATAGGTTATATGCTCAGCAAATCCTGGAATTCACTGTTGGGTCATTTGTCTGTGTCTACCTCCCTGTTTTTGTGACAAGCTGTTGTGTGCACAGCTAACACTGTTTTTAAAAATGGCAGTTGCCGTTGCTGAATTGCCCATTGTGTGTCTCAATGTTTTTCTTGCTATTTCTATGGTTGGGAGAGTACCTACTCAAAAGCTACAACTAATATAGTCCCTCAAAATAGCGTACATAATAAAAAGGGGGTTCTTAGATCTGTGAAAGTTCCTCTGGTCCAAAAAAAAAAACCCCTAACCTTTAAAAAGAAGTAATGATAATCAAGTTGTACAAAAACCTGCAATTGCCATATTTCTTAGCCTGAATCATGGCTGCACATCAACTAACACCTCTAAAACAAGAAGTTTAATGTACAGCTCATAATTTCGCTACAATTTTCAGTTCTTCATTACTATTTTAGGGTTTGTTTTTTGCAGTATGTTGGGTGGAAGAATATTTTCAGTGAAAGGGGACACTCATTTTAGGAGGTTATGAAACAGGCTGGCTCACCTCCTTCTCAAACAGTATTATATAAAACCATCAGGACCAGGACAGGATAAAATCATCCCCTCTCTCCTGTATTATCAGCTCTAACTTTAGTGCTTCCAGAGCCAGGGTTGTCTGTGTTCTGGATGTCACCGTCAGGATTTATTTCCAGCATCATCTCGCACCACAACTCATAAATTCCCCCCTCTGTCATGGAAGCGGTCACACGGAGCGCAGTGGCATTTGCACCCGGCCTTTGAGAACATGCCAAATTATGTTTGAAGTACACCGTGGTCTTTACATGCACACGAGCATCTAACTTTTCTTTCATTCTGTCTGCAGATATCCTACCAACAAGTGGGTAAAGCTTGGTACTTTTCACGCCCGTGATGAGCGCATAGTCCAGAGCTTCCCACTGGATGAACAGCTTTATGCTAAATATGTAAAGGTACTGCTTTTTTTCTTCCTCCTGCTTTAACAGTACACTTGTGTCTCAATGAGAGAAGCAACAAACAATTTATTTATTCATTCATAGTAGTATATTACAGCTTGTACTCGAAGAATGTACACACAGAAACATTCATGGGTTAAAGCTGTATTTAAAGCTCAGGGGACCTTCTTATGACTTCATGGTAAGTTAGCCATGTCATCAGCGCTGCCTGGAACCCCTCCCTTGACTGGGTGAAGAAATGTGACTGTGTGAATGACTGTGAGGGTGTTTGTCCAAGACAGAGTTTCACTTGTAAGAACTAAAGGGCAGATACACATCTCATCGGGCCAAGTTGGTCCAAGTCTGTTGTGGTTTGTCCTAAATGCTGCTGACACAGGAAATGAACTCATCATTGTGATGCTGAAGGATTACAAATGTTTTTTTCTACTGCTCAAGTCACTTATAGTCGTTCCCACTAAAATATTATTTTTTATAGTATTTTTGACATGCTATGTATGTATTGGAAAATACTAAATCTTTCACACACTAAATAGTATGAAAGTATACGTATAGTGTCTCAATGCAGAGAAGTCAGTGTTTGGAAATGTAAACCCAATTCTCTACATGATCATCTCCTGTAAGAATTTGGAAGAACGGGCTGTACGCTGAACCAAGTGGATGGTAGAATGTAACTGACATAAACGTGTGTGTCGTGTGCAGGTTCTTGACTTCTTTTATCAGAGATGTATGGATAATTGTTTTATATTGCGTCATAGCTCTCTTTAGTGTAATCGAATTGTGTTGTGTCTGAAGATTCCTAAGTCTAAATTTCACCCAGAAACAAGTGTTGTATCTGTGCTTTTCTGAGCTGTCTCTCCCCCTCACACTTCCACCCTTGATGTTGCGCACTAATTATTCACTGTGCAGACTTGTTAATCAGTTGATTAATGCTCAGTTGATTATCCTTTTTATGTGGCGAGTGTAGGTGTTGTGTGTGCGTGGGTGCTCGCTGTGATTCACGCGCTCTATTATGAAATAATTGTGCTTTTATTACATAAACTGATTTTTGTGCAGAAAGTTTCAGGATTATTTGCTTCGGTCAGACCACTGATCTAAGCAGCTGGAAACTGTTTTGTCTCGTGATGTTTTACATCTGTCCTGAGCTTGTCTGTCTGTCTGTCCTTCTGTCTTGCTTGTGCTTCTGTCTAACTCCTTGTTAGAAACCTCTTTGTAGTATCTTGCCTGTGGACTGTTGTAGAACAATGATCCAGTGTGTGTCCTAGCAGTGTGTTTGTCTTATGAGAGAGCCAGACTGCAAGAAAAATGCTTGACTTGCTTGTAGCTTGAATCTTGAATCTTTACTCATTTCTTTCTCTCCTTTTTTTATTTCTCTCTGTCTGTCCCCCTGTCTTCTTCTCGCATCAGATGTTCATCAAGTACATAAAGGTTAGCACTCTTCTCTCTCCGTCAGAGGTTATGATGCGCTACAAAGCGCACTCATGTAATGGTCATACACTGTAATGGGTGAGCTTTGGCAGAGCATCATCTTTAATGCATGTGAAAGATATAAAACAAGTAGAACATGCACGTAAACCATATTATCAGTGCTTTGCAGTTCTAGTATTTATGATCACATATTTGGTGGATTGGGGTGTACGGAGTGGGCACACATACGTTATTGGCTTTGGTGCTGTTTTTGATATTTTCAATTTAACAGTGAGTCTGCTTTCCCTGTAGGTTGAACTTCTCTCCCACTTTGGATCAGAACACTTCTGTCCTCTCAGTCTCATCAGGTAAGACAGGAAATAGCATCTTTTATTTCAAGGCCTCTCTTTTTTGTTTTCCTGTATCTGAAGTGGTATTAAAGCATGCAGAGTTAAAGATCTTCAAACCTTTGAAATATAGTTGCCCTGCAGCAAATCCTGGGAGGAAACATTTAGGTTACTGTTCTGTCTTTGCAAGTTAATGAGACACTAGTCAAGAACAGGAAATTGTATACATTTAGACTTATTACCACCAGGAATGGGCACTCACATTCAATTATTATACAGTACTTGAAAATCTGCATAAAAATTCTAACATGAAAATACGAGTGTAAGTTGAACAACAATTGAAAACAAGATCTGAACACCATACACCACTGAAAGTTAACATTAGGAAAACAGATGCAGCGCTGAAGGACCGTCTCAGAGCTACCTTCCTCACCGTCACTTCAGCATCTCCCTGGTTAGTGAATTTGCACTTCCTAGAACAGCGAAAGCATGACCCACCTCATTCTTCCTCTGCTTGGCTAATACTCATTGCCTTCGTTAGTTGGATTGGTTAGGTTTAGGCAAAAGGAGTGAGACTATGGTAAAAATGTTGGGTTAAGCCAATCAGAGGCAGCGTAAGGCAGAATAGGGCAGGTCATGCCTTCGCTATCCCAGGAAACGCAAATTTGTGTCCCTAGCACGGAGCTCACACTCCTGCAGCAGCAGCAGTAGCAGCAGCAGCATCCTAGTGTCTCATGATAAACAGAGAGAGCAACCGAGAGGCAAGGAGGCGATGAGCGAAGCAATGCGCTGCACACAGCTCCACTATGTGACAAGATTTCACCCATTGTAATAGTAAATAAAAATGTAAAAGTCATGTTCACATGTGGAAGGTTAGGCGTTGATTACCACGTCCAAATCAAGTACATTTAGTTGATCTTGTGATCACTCTTTTTTTCTCCACCTCTCTTACACACTCATGAAATCCCGATTATGCTTATTGAGATTGCTGCGTGTTTGTAGTCAGTGTGTTTCATCTGTTCACACAAGATTTACTCTAATTTTCAAGCCCTCTCTTGGCCACACAGTTTACCTTACGCACACATGAAGGCACTTGTACCTACATGTCTGTCCCAGATCAGCGAGGTCATCAGGGTCTTGTTCTGAAGGAGCTGCTGTGGGGGTTTAAAAGGGCTGTAAAGCTGTAAAACACTTAAGTAACACAAGATAACTGTTCAAATCTGAGCAACATGTTTTTAAAAGCCGCCTTTCCACAGAAACATTTTGCCACCTCTTCTGTGTACGAATATCAACCCTTCACCTTTTCTGTGAGGTGTAGGTTTGTTTGTGTAACAGAGTACATGCGTTTGTTTTGTGTAGGGTGTTTGGTACCAGCATGGTGGAGGAGTATGAGGAGATAGCAGATTCCCAGTACCCGTCGGAGAGACTGGAGTATTTGGATGAAGACTATGGTAAGATAGTAACCTGTTGTGTCTTTGAATAGGAATTGTTTCTTGTCAGCTTTAAGCTACATCACCTGGCAGAACAACATGTGCTGCAAATCCCCAGACGACAAAGGACCCTGAGATGGGAGTCAAATTACATTCTTGCTCTCCGACTTAGTCACCAAGTAACTTGAGTTGGAGTTAAAGATTAATATCAGCTGCCTTTTGCAGTTGAGATTCCTCTATCGACTCCACACATCTTGCAACGTTTTGTGATGTTTTACTGTAAAATTTCATAAAAGCACATGTATTTGTTGTTGAACTTTGTGTATTGTACTGTGACGATTTAAGTTTACATTTCGCTTGATATAACCTGCAGTATGTCCTTTACTTCAGATTATCCACCTGGTTACCAGCCGTCAGAGGACAAGGCGTCTAAAAACCTGCTTGGCTCAGCAACAAGTATGTACAGACAGACAAACATGCATATACGGCTACATTAACAAAGACTAATCTGAAGAAAATGAGCTATGACGATGTGTTTGACATCAACAGAACATTAGGTAACCTTCACAAATATTAAGATGCATGGGACATTTTCTAGACTTATCCTGTGATAAGGCCGAGCAGCTCCTGCCTCCTTAAAATCCTGAAATGTTGTTGTTGACTGAAATGTGTCTAGTGTATCTGATACTGTATGTTAAGGAAAACAGTGCGGCAACACAAGGAAGCAACAGTATGGATTAAATATAGACCCATTCCCTGTATGGCATAGTTGAATGCTCTCTCAGTATCCTAACCCACACTGAGAGCTGTAGACTGGGGTTTGGGTTGCAGAAATTTTCTTTCACTAGTTTTTTTTAACCACATACACATGCGCAAACACACTGGTGCCCCTCTGTCTCCTGATTTAGCAGAGGGAGGACTGGTGCACCACCACACACAAATGCTGTACACACAACCCTCCAGGGCTCAGACCAGAAAACCACGAAAAACAGCAGACGAACACATCACTTTTTTCTTTGCATGCCTGCAGGGGAAATGAACAGGGGAGAATGGGGACATAGGGAAAGCCTGAAGGAGAAGCTGGAAAAGAAAGTTCATGACAGAAAAGTCGAGGAAATAATGTTGACGCAGTTCAGAATAGCAGCACCAGAGAGGAGAGTGAGGGAAAAGGGAAAAACAAATGGCAAAGCCTGTGGTTTCATTCACACCCCGTCTGGCCACATGCCGCTGCCCGTCATCTTATTTACTAGGAACCTCGTGCATTTCAAAGTAACTGCATTGTGTGTGTTTTCTTTTCCTTTCAGATGCCATCCTTAACATGGTAAACAACATTGCTGCTAATGTGCTGGGCGGCAAGCCAGAGCTGGAGGGAGAAACAGAAGCAGGAGGTACTCATCCTTTACACACTTAGTGCTTCCGGTTCCTTTTTTTTTTTTTTCTACCCTGCGACACTTCACGTCCACATCTCTCTCTTGTAAATGGCCACTTTTCTGACTCTCCAGCTAAAGCCTGTCCTGTCATTTTAATGTGAGGTGACAAAAATGTGACAGAAATATTGTGTTCTGTGTTTGTGGGATGCTGCACTTGAAACAGCTTCATGCACCATTTTGATTAATGTGCATGGTATTTTATTATATTCTTTGAACGCTGAATAATGTGCATTCCTCAGCTGTGGTGTGTAGGGGACATGGCCACATGCTGAGTTAACTAAACAATCTATTTTAAAGGTCTCCTCTAGGAGGAGTGACACTGTAAAAAATAAAAGGCTGCCATTGTGCAAGCCATTTACAAGACTGTAGATTTTCGACATGCTTGACACACAGTAACAGGCTTGATTATAGTTTGAGACAGAAGGGCTTAACATTATAGAAATGCATTTGCTTCCAATCTCTTTGAGCAACTACACCTTGTCACAGTGCAGTTAGAATTAAAACTGGTTTATCCATGTTTAACATTGATCGTTTGCAAATCAGCTCATGTAAAAAAAAGCTCTCATGAGTCACCCATCTAGTTTAAATGCCATCATGTACATGTCCTTTAGAGCTGTATTGATTTGCTTAGATCAGTAGGTGGTATGAAGTTTGTCTCCATTACTATTTTATGTAAACATTTGGATTTGGTACCCAAAACACCTCACTGAATACGCTTTTACTCTTGGCTGAGGTGGCAATATTACGTCATCAATGGGAACATATTTTGTGAATAAACAGTGATGCCAGCGCTACTTCTGCCTCTTCTGTAGACGCAACATCAAACATTTGTTTGAAAGGGGACATTGCAAAAAAACAAATACACATGGTATAAAACTGCCAGAGTGAGCCAAGAGGCATTTTTTTTTATCTATAAAGGCTTCCTAAAATATATCAAAACTAAAAAAAAACAAAGAATCAGGGCAAACAGTTTAAAAGACTCCCTAAAATACATCAAAGAAATAAAAACAAACAAGAAAAAGACAAGAATTGGTCATGCAGTGTAAAGATTGGAAGAGGACACGCAGCTTTTTAAAGTACTGGAAGCAGTAGTGATATATGTACGTATAGGATGACATTGCAAACAAACAGGACATAAAGATAGCAGCTGCAAAAACAGTGTTATGGGCTGACGTGTATTTGTATTAATCATCCATTGTTTTGGCTAACATGTTTCCCAGAAAATAACAAATCAAAATGACTACTAACAACCGCTGCACACAGTGGTTATGAACGTAAGAGAAGAGGCCCGTTCATTCATTACAACTACATAAATACTTTTCTTGAAAATATTGGAAAACATGAGTTGATGGAAAAGGTGTTATTTGCATTTGCTCCGCAAAGACCTTTTAAAACTACCACTCTTTTTCCTCTCCTGCTCTCTGCTCTTACTCACTGTTCAGCTGCCCCTGTTTCTCCCTTTCTCCGTCTCTAACCTCCAGCATGCCTGTCTCCCCACATATTGTTTAAATTAACTGCTTCTGAAACTGGGTCACTATATTTTCTTGGCTTAAATGCGAGCATATGCATTGCCCTGAATGTTCATGTGTAATTCAGCCGAAACAGCCAGATGTTTATCTGGCTGTTGGCAGGAGGTCAGCAGCATTTTAGCAGAACTTTGGCTATCTGTGTTTTACTTCTTGGCAGACCAGCTTGGATGAATTAGACGGAGGGGGGTCTATGACGCCAAGCCTGCTCCTTGCCCTCTCTACCCCACAGAACTGCATCAAAATGACTCGCTCATCAGCTTTTCCCCTGTGGCATCGAGTTAAAGGGCAAACTCGGCCTGACAGATTTCAGCCAGATTATTTTATTTAAGCTCTCATTCAGTTTCTTTTTAGGTTTGTGTTTCTCTCTAAACTAGAACAAGATTCTCTTCGGAAGACCTGCTTTGTAAAAGCACTCTTACACTCAGAGAGGAGAGTTACATAATTAGTTTATAATTAAATGACTCAAAAATGTAGTGCACTTTATTGAAAAGTTCACAAAGCCATCCCTCAGTTTACTGTCATAGGAGAAACGTTCCACAGTTCAACTTCGGATTTCTGTTGACACCCGCAGAGTAAGCAGGGAAGAGAGAGTGTGGGAGAGAGATCAGTTCGAACTGGACTAGACTGGTTCGCAGTGTTTCTGACTTTTCCAAACATGGGCCTGCCAGACAGGCTGTGCAGGGAAAAGGGTCTCTGTTGTGCTCTCTGCCTCCTACAGCCACACAGGATAGGGGGTTAAAACCTGCCACTGCCAAGCTATATGTTTCTATGCACGCTTTAACAGGGACCAAGTGTTAACAAATTCCTGTTTGTTGATTGTTTTGTTTTTCCAAATTCTAGGTAATGTAACAGCAGAGGAGGATGAAAAGAAGGGGAGCACAGAAGTTACACCTAAACCTGCTGAAACACCTCAGGACTCTGCAGTGTAAGGCCAATTAAAGACCAATAAACCATTACGAATGTAAAGTTTATGTAACTACATTTACATGCACACAAATATTCTCCTATTATTCTGAACATGAAAATATTCTGACTGTGTCACAGGTCATGCAAACAGCATATTTTGTTTGGATATTCCAAATCAGGCCTATTGAATAACGTACTGAATGTCACAGCAGGATCATTTTTCTTCTGTAGTCCTCCAAAAATTACAAAAGCTCTGTTAACATGCTTCTAAATTTGTATCTGTGTCTTTCCTCCAGACTGGAGCAGGCAGACCCAGAGCACCCTGAAACCCAGAAAGACTCAAATGTCTCCAGTGACTCTTCCACACCCTCCCCCTCATCTCTGGAATCCCATGAGGACAGACAGATTGTCACTCTGGTAGAGGAGGAGGAGGATGAAGAGCCCAGACAGTCTACTGTCACACTGATGGAGGAGGAGGGAGAGGAGGAGGAAGAGGAGAAGAGAGAGGAGGCAACAAGGAGGGAGGCAGACAGGAACCAGTGGGACAGCCAGGCTTACTGTCCTTTCTCCTCCCTCTCTTCCCTGTCTCTGTCCTGCATGGCCACCCTGCCAGAGCTGCTTCATCGCTGGTGCTCCGCCAGGCTGGCCAAGGAAAGACTTCGCAGCCTCAGGCGGAAGCATTTGAGCACTCAATCACAAACACACCCCGATGCAAAAACCCCTTCCCTCACACAAACACCTCCACTAATCCCTTCCCCTGTTCCCACACCTGTCAAGGAGGCTCCTCCCCTCATAGAAAAAGCTCCAGAGCCCGAGGTGGCTGTCAAGAGCCAGATTGAGGGGAAAATATTGGGTGAACTGCACACCACACATCCCAACATTGACACCCCTGACACACACACTCCAGAGCTCAACATCCTCCTAGAGCCTAGTAGAACCTCCACCATCCCCCCTCACAGTTTCTCAGACATCCATAGTTCTCTGACATTACCCACCCCCACCCATGAGGAGAAGCTGCTTCCTCCGATCAAAGACGCAGCTCTGGACCCTGTCCCCACTCCACCCCTCCAAGCTGTCTTTATCCCAGAGACGCAACAGGCCAGCAGTGCCACCCCCACCCTTACTGTCAGTGTTCCTCCACAGCCTGTCGCCTCTGAGGCTCCCTCTCCTGGCGTTGTGGTTCCCCCTGTCAAAGAGCAGCCTGTTCAGCCTCTTCCCACTGCCTCAAGGCCTGAAGACCTTATCCCCCCTCCCACTGAACTGCCAACAGCTCCCCCACTGACAAACACTGACACAGACTCAGTGAAGTCAGGCACAGACAGTGGGGACTCACAGAGACAAAATGTCCAGACTTCTCAGACTCACAGTGAGCAGGGGGACTCGCTCAATCAGACTGGAGATTCCCACCGAGTGGAGGACACAGTGGACGAGGACCTGCTGAGCACCAATGGGAACGGCAACGTCCACAGGGCAGCTACAGACTTTTATGCAGAGCTGCAGAATGGGGGAGATTACAATGGCGGAGCAATGATGGGGAACGGCATGTTATCAAACGGGGGAACGGTGCACGGCTCCAGCCAGAAGGAGAGTGTCTTCATGAGGCTGAACAACAGGATCAAAGCCCTGGAGATGAACATGAGTCTGTCCAGCAGATACCTGGAGGAGCTCAGCCAGAGGTAAACCAATGGACACAAGCCCTAGAATTATATTCTTATAACTAGATGGCATCTTTCTTGTTATTTGATTGCTCATAAGTTTGACATGACCAGTGCCATTATAACGAATTCAAAAGGGTTCCTTACAGGTTGTCATTTTTGCATGTGTTGCTCAGGTATCGTAAACAGATGGAAGAGATGCAAAGAGCGTTCAATAAGACCATCATCAAACTGCAGAACACCTCCCGCATTGCTGAGGAGCAGGTCAGTTTACATGGAGGCAGTAAGAGCAAGAGAAGTTAGAGAAAGTAGTTGTGTGTGTTTTTCTGATAGTGCAGACTGACAAATGAGTACCTTGTGCTTTTCAGGACCAGAAGCAGACAGAATCCATCCAGGTCCTGCAGAACCAGCTGGAGAACGTCACTAAACTGATGCTCAATCTCACCGCTACAGTTGGCCAGCTGCAGAGAGAGGTAACGCACCTGTATTGGTGTATTTCCTACTGCTTACGTAGTGCTTACAGATTCACACCACTGTTTTGCAACCAGTTCAGAAATCATGTCTGTTTAAGCTCTGCAGTGCCAAACGCTACCAGAGTCAGACACATGTTAGGTTTCCTGCTGGGAATGATCTCAACATCAAAGTGTTTGATGTCATACTGAAATTGAGCAGACCACATGGAAGTGGGGCTGCACAGCACATGTGTAAAGTTCCATCTATCCATTTTCATCCGCTTATTCGAAGCCTGGTCGTGGGGGCAGCAGGCCGAGCAAAGCACCCCAGACATCCCTCTCCCCAGCAACGCTTTCCAGCTCCTCCTGGGGGACTCCGAGGCGTTCCCAAGCCAGATGAGATATGTAATCCCTCGAGCGTGTTCTCGGTCTGCCCCAGGGCCTCCTACGACGTGCCCAAAACACCTCCAGTGGGAGGTGCCCGGGAGGCATCCTAATCAGATGCCCTAACTACTTCAACAAATATGTGACTCATTTTAATATCAAAAGCTCCTCCAGCAAGCTGTTAACTAGGACATGAGACAAAAAAGGAACATTTGGAGACCATGCACACACATATGCAACACACAGTTCAATTGTCCCAAATATTTCTGTAGGTCATTCCCAGAACTGGCTTTTTTCAGCCTGTTGACTCCTCAAAACAGGCTGCCCTGCTGACCTTCATTGAGAGCACACAGTTGCAGTACAACTGCTCTGGCAACGTAAAAAATCCTCCCCATCTACTGCCAATGAGGAGGGAATGTTGTGCCCAGCAGGATTGTATTACATTGGAATTATATAGATGTGTGAATGATAAATGTACAAGTAATGTTTTGAGCAGCTGGGAAAACATTAGATTTTATACAACAGACAAGAAACAACAATAAGACTGTTGAATGTGAAGGAAAATGTCCCAGTAGCATATCAGTGATTCCATTAGAGATTGTGGCAGATCCTAATATAAAACTATCCACCATATAAGTGAAGAAGAAGTCAGAGACATTGAAGCAGATTATTTAAGTCTTTTTTGCAGCAGGTAGCTCAGGTTATTGGTAAATATAAACAACAAGCTTTCAGCTCGAAGCTTAATTTGGATGATAGTTGAATGGGTGAATATATGTTAATTTATTCCTGAAAAAGGTAGTAAGTGGATCTTGAGGTATATTTATTTATTTATTTAGTTAGTTAGTTAGATTCCAGGGTCAAGAATGAAGTGCGTCAGCAATAATGCTTTCAGATCTTTGCAGTAAGATCATACTTTAGGACACAGCGTTAAATACACAACGTGCTGCTAACACATTTGATAATTAAATTGTTCTTTGACATCTTAATGTAAGGAAAGGAATTAAAGACCCCCTCCAGTGGAAGTCAAGTTTTTAACCAGTTTTTTATACACTACAAGACATAAGCAAAGTAAGCATTCAACATCAAGACTGAGCATTTCCGCCTTGGAACTGCAGTGTGACAGTGACAGATTGAGAAACACGAATTTTGACTACCAGGGTTTATTATGCAACAAACCCAAAGAACTGGTCCCATATTGCTACGGTGAAACTCGGGCTATCAGAGGGGAGGTTGTATTTTGCAAGCTAAGTTTCCTTGTCACTTCAACTTGTCAGAGTTGGAGATCGGAGCAAGTTTGATCTAACATTAGCAACACATTATTAGCTGTTTTATAACAAAGTGAACTAGAAGGCTCATGTTATCTATTACTGTTTAAAAGCAGACATTCGTGTGATTGATGAGCGGAGTCAAAGGTCAGCAGGGCAGTGATAACATAGGTCAGCACATTCTAAATGAGGCAAAGGTGTAGAGTTACATCAAAAACATTTAAGGCATGAAGAGATTTTTTCTCATAGGAAGCAAACTAGAAATATCTAATTCTTATGAACATGAATGAATTTTAAGGGTTGAATCAATGTCCAGAGAGAAACTTTATTATGTTTGTACAAAACTGTCATGTTTTTTAAAAGAAAGTGATTTTCAGACTTGCACAGCTCTTCACAGTTGTCATCGTATCATTGTTTGACTTTCTCTGCAGGTATCAGACCGTCAGAGCTACCTGGTGGTGTCTCTGGTTCTGTGTCTGTCTCTGGGCCTCCTGCTGTGCCTGCAGTGCTGCCGCAGCTCCACTCCTGTCCCCAACACCAGCGCTGCTGTCCTTCCCAAGAGCAACCACTACCCCAGCCCCAAGAGGTTTGTCAGTCACACACACTCCTGCAGTGTACGAATGGGATATTTCACTTCTGCCAGCTCTTAATTCACTGAGTTATTTATATTATTGCTCTATTATTCTGAGAGCTGCCATCATCAGAATCATAAAACACCCAGTTTTATGATTCTGCTTTTAACCTCTTGCACTCCACCCCCATTTTGTAGCAAAAACACCTAAAAT
The DNA here is from genome assembly GCA_035609425.1 of Epinephelus awoara. Lineage (NCBI taxonomy): Eukaryota > Metazoa > Chordata > Actinopteri > Perciformes > Serranidae > Epinephelus > Epinephelus awoara. The sequence continues at coordinate 39,194,224 of CM069303.1, read as the reverse complement.
GACATACCCAAATTAAAATGAGATGCATGCATGAGGTCTAGAGGTAGGCTCAGAGTATGACCATTCTACAGTGTTTTTTCCATGAAAAGATCCAGGCGGAGCTCCAAAAGACGAGTCGGTCACTCGGCTTCAAAACAGTACTATCAGTGTTCTAGCCAGCTTCTAACGTTGCACCTTATTGAAATCAGGTGTGATTATGATAGCTGATGTTGTTTTTGTCACAGAAACACCATAAAATATCACCAAATAGAGCCATATGAAACGTGAAAGTTATGATCCCACTTTCTAGATGGTATATCTCAGCTGGTTTATAAAAGGTACGAGTCTCACTCCTACCACTATTTTTGGCTAAGTCCCAGCTAACATCTCCACATAAGATCGCGAGTAATCTTTTAACTTTTCCCATCGAAAAACGGCATGACATGACTGACTGCTCTGGTGTGAAATACATAAGAAATAAAAGAAAAACAATGTTATTTTTTAAAAGTCGAGAGCTTCCTGAATCTGGCAATAGCAAACATCACATGTTTTGATGACGTAGTGCGCCTGGGAGATACCATTTAGGAGGAGGGGAGCGAGGACGTCTGCGTCCTGGCGGAGTTAGAGAGGTTGTTTAAATAGAACTTACTGTGTCACTTCCTCCCTGCACGTGTTATCTGCTTGCCCAAGGCTGTCATTCCTGTCCTGCCACTAACTGTAGGACACTGGTTAGAGACGATGTACAAAAAACACAAATGTCAATCTGATTCTTCTTGACAGATGCTTCTCCTCCTATGACGATATGAGCCTAAAGCGCAGGGTGACCTGTCCGCTTGTTCGCTCCAAGTCGTTCCACTTGTCCTCTACAGAAGGTAAGAGCCGCCTCTTGTAAACACACACGATATTCAAGTCTCTCCTCACACCTGCCCTCTCTGTCTCTCTATCTATTGTGTTTCTCCCCCTCTCTTCTTTTGTCATTGAAACACTGATACTACAGTCATAGGTCACTGCAAAGATCATGTTATCGTTACTGTCAACCTTTTCAGACTAGTTGCGTCAGACTGCTGCAGCTCTTTCCACATAACTGTCCACAACATCCTAGTACTATCTGAGTCTTTCCTCATTCTTTCTTTCTTTCTCTCCAGCTCTCGTTCAGTCTGTATCTCTGCTGTTTCTTCTCACACATGTTGCCATGCTTAGTGGCTGCAGATATCCCTGGTGTTGCTGGTGCCTCGAGCAACACAAGTCCACAGGGAGAGGCTGGTGCAAGCAATAAAAGAATAAAGTCTTTGACTCATGAAAGCTAAAACTCCCCCTGCTGTTCATTATCCCTCAACTATGTGCGTGTGTGTGTGGGTGTGTGAGTTTGCCCTTGAGGCTGAGAGGCTGTCATTGCCAGCTTGTGCCCACTTGCAGGCTTAAGGGATATAATAATAGAGCATGGTGCTTTGCTGGCTCATGGTAGACATTTGCAAGTAGTAATCAATAATAAAATAACAAGCTTTTCTGTGATTTTTAGATCAACCTTGTTTTTAGTTTTAGTCGAATGACTTGTGTACTCTAATGTGTAGACATTAAGCCATGATTAGAAAATGGATATTTGCAGTTGCATCTTTAATAAAAACTACTTGCAAGGTCACTTCATGCTTGTTACATGTATGTATTCCTGTTTGCCATTCCATCATTAACCTGGCCCCTCTCTCCCCTCCCCAGTAGGTCCAGATGACTTGTACATTGTAGAACCTCTAAGGTTTTCTCCAGAGAAAAAGGTACAGTGTTTGTTCCGACTGCTGCTGTTGGCTGTGACGGCCGCCTTACTTTAAGTGCTGTGTGTTTTCTAGTGTCAGTCAGTCTGTACAATAAGTGTTACTAAAGCAGTGAATGGCTTCCTTCATCAGTCACTGATTTCTGTTCTCAGTGGAGTAGCCGGTATAAGGGAGCAGGTGTTAAGATTCAGCCCACTCCAAATACCTGTTAACCACTTCTTTGCGGACACGTGTGGGCATATTTTCTGACTTTGAAAATTAATAACAAAATTAAAACACATCACAAATCTCTTCTCCGGTGAAGATGTTTGGTGAAGTGAATAACGAGTGGTGTACTGTGGACTTAAATCACAGCACAGCACTAGGGTCAGTTATAAGCCCCTTTTACACAGCCTGTTTAAGGCAGGAACGTTGCGCCGTTATCCCGCTTCGCCATTCTGTGTAAAAGGTTCAAACACCGGATGGAGGGACAGAGTAGTTCCACTTTTTAAGACGACAGCGAAGGAAGTAACAGAGCTGAATCGACGCCTGTGTAAAATGTGTGAGCCTGCAGGATCGGACGGGTGTGTAACCCACCGGGAGATTTATAAAGCAGTTAGCACCTAATTCAAAAACGAAGACCAGCAACTGAAAATGTCTGCACATCTGCGCCTTACCCTCCAAGCAGAGGACAAGATCAGTTGTCATATAAACGGGACAGTAAATGAGTGTTATGACAGGGTTTCCCACACTATTTGTGGCTCATTGCCTTCTCTACTCCAGGCACAGACAGAGCAGCAGAGCATGAAGCACAGTGAAGGAGAAAGCTAAGTGTTAATTCATACAGTTTTAGTTAGTTTTAGTTATTGTTTAGAACTCACTGCCTGACAGTTATGTTAAAGTCCAGACACACCAAACCAACTTCAGAGAACTAGCAGCGACGAAAGCCCCGTGCTGCATCGCCTCACGTCGTCTATATTTGGCTTAAAAGTTGCACATGAACACACTGCAAAGACTTCCACCAGTAGCCAACAAGCAAGTACGTTCTGCGCCTGCCCGAGAGGAAATAACTCTTCACACCAGCAGACGGCGGTCATCTGTCATACAAAAAGGGAAACCTGGAGACCATCTTGACGCTAGTTAGCCAGTTAGCACATTAACAACACAATCAAATGTTGAAAGAACAAAACACATTTACTGTGCGCCAGTGAACATAACACAAACCATCAGGAAATATTTCTGCTAAATAGCTCGATGGCCAAAGAAAAACAATCTCACCTTATGTGACAAGTTCGTTTTGGTCTCACTTCCTCTTGACTTGTCCAAAGGTGCAGGGCAAACCGCAGTGACGATGGTCATGGACGCTCACCGATGACCCAAGATTGACTGACAGCCGACCGTCGGCTTGGCGTGTCACGGCCTACATATGTCACAGTAGATGCTGACCCTGTTGTGCTACACGTCACGCCCATCACGCCTCTTTTGCTTCCAGAACGCCGCCGTGCTCTCTAAAATAACACACGAGCAGCATTATGCCAGTCTTTGTTACAGCAGTGCTGCGGGATCTCTGTGTAAAAAGGGCTGTGAACATTTGTAATTTTAATGTTTGTTTCCATCAAATCCCAGATTCCATCATTCCCTATGAAACTTTCCCACCCTTTGATCCATTTGTGTGACCTCAGTGTCTGGCAAAAAAGTGGTTGATATGGCTTTGCATTGTTAGATGTGTCGTGAATTTCTTTAAATGTTTTTAGCTTCTTCTCTCTGTTTTTTTCCCCTGTAGAAAAAGCGTTACAAGACAAAATCATTGGACAAGGTTGAGATCCTGAAGCCAGTCGATCCCTCTGCTCCACTCACAAACGGGGGTCCAAACTGCAACGGCTTCCTCCCATGCCTCCCCGCGCCGCCACCACCACCACCCCCGCCTCCTCCTCCTCCTCCTTCTCTCCCACCGCCACCCCCTCCCTCTGCAGTGGAGGTGTCATCACTGCCCACTTGCACCTCCAACAAGGAGTTCCCCTCAGAGACCAGCAGCTGCAGCTCGTCCACGCACTCTGAGGAGTCCTACACGAGCCGCCTCCCCCCTCCCTCTCCCATCCCCTCTGCCGGCCTGTGCAACGGACACAGCCTGCCTTTCTCCCTCCAGCAGCATCCCGCCAAGTCCCGCCAGGAGAAGCGCTCGATGAAGCGGCGGAAGTCACGGCAGACAGAGCTGCACTTCCCCGCCATGCGAGGGGGCAGCGTCGGGTCTCTGCCCAGCCTGCAGCAGCTTATGAAGGGAAACAAGGAGATCAGCGTCGGGACCATCGGGGTGACAGCAGTCACCGGACATGTCTGAATACTCACACTTTTACACAACTTTATATTCACACACACACACACACACACACACACTATATGGTAGCAGACTTGTGAGGAGATGAGGTCTTAACTGCATCCCAAAGAACCACATTTCCCATGAGCACCCAGGCGCACCGTGGAACTCATTCAGTCCTCATTCACTCCTGTCAAAGAGCTGTTTACGGTTACGTGCCTTTATATCTGTTCTCGACCTTTTAATGCTAAAAATCTAAGAACTGTGGATGCGGACAGAGAGACACTGTGGTGGGGACTGACACATTAATACAAGTCAAATCCATTGAAGTGTGTTCAAGATGTTTTTTTTCTACTGGATAAGCACATTGTCCCATGACAGGTGAGCACCAGTAAGCTTTGATCCCCACTCTGAGCACAGTGAGGAGAGGCGCTGGCCTCAACTCAACGTTCCTTCACGTACAGGGGGCATCAAGAAGTATTAGGCTGCTCTATTGGATGAAATGTGTCGCTGTGAGAGAAGTGTGCAGAGCAAGACAGACTACTTCTCTTAAACTTATTTCCTTTGTCTTTCATTGCCATCTTTTTCCTCCATTCTGTCTTTATTTTGCATCCTAACATGACTGCAGGTGTTTGTACGGGACCAGAGTGCTCAACTTTCATTGTACACCAGACTCTCTGCTCCTCTTCCTCTTCCTCTGTCACACTGTCACAATCCAACCACCAGAGCTGAATGAAGAACATAATTTTACCTGTCTGAATGTGTTAGTCCTTTCAGTTTAGCCTCCCGTCACAAATACAGTTGCAGCAGTCTGTCGATCCTACGAGTTCACGATGAACTGTGCCTACTCAGTTAGTTTGGGCTGGGCCCGGAGAGCATGCTCACACACTGTTACAGAGGATATCATGACTGCGAGGAAGGTAAAGGGTTCAAACAGGCTTGAGGCAAGTTTTTTTTTTTCTATTATTATTTTACTATTTCTTTCATCCGTAACTGAGCCACGTCCCTCTCCTCTCGTTGCTGGTGTGGTGTGTTGAAGTTATTCTCACAACCATTGTGGAGGCATACGTTTCCTGTTCAGGGCACAGTGTACTGTAGGAGCACATTGGGTTGCGGAGCTGAATGTTTACTCTTCTGTCACACACACACACACACACACACACACACACAGACACCCTACTGGGACCCTGCAGCCGAGTCTGACAGACCAGTTTTATTATTTATCTATTTATTTATTTAAATGATTACAGATTTTTTCTTACATAACTTTGCTTTCCCGTCTCCCACTCCTGCAGCGTCAAAGTAGTTTATCCATGTGAGTATGTTACGTAGAACAGTGAAATGACACGTGGCGATGGTGAATGGCTCGACCACAGACATCTTTTTTTCTCCTCCTCCTAATATTTTTTTTCAGTTTGGGGTCTGACCTTACAGCAGCCCCTTATTCTGTCTGCCTCAGCCTGAAATATCAGACAAGTATGATAGCAGTCACACGTCCTGCAGCAGCTTATATATCCGACAAGAAATGAAGTGTTGATTTAAGAAACTTCGTAGGATCGTCACACTGCTGTGTTTGTATTTGTCCAGAGCTGCTGGGTGGTTGGAAGTCGTGGAACGGGCTAAACTGAGTGTTCATTATTGTCCTGTCTTCTGTGTGCTTGTTTCAGCGTCTTCGTCGGGTCGCTAACCGACAGATTTTAACTCGCCCTGTTCATGATTACATGTCTGACCTACGTTAACATTCAGTTTAATGTTTAAACAGCGTAGGGAGTTGCAGATGTGAAAGGGGTGTTCGTTTTTAAGATAATATTATGTATGTTTTTCTTTATTGAAGCGGTTTCTGACAGGCTCTGTGTGGTTGGACTTGTGCACATTTTGACAGAGATTTTTCTTCTCGCTCTCAAAGACACATCATTACCTCTTCTGACCAGCTCCCCCTTCACTTATCTTTACCCACCGAGGTCACCTCTGACCCCCATTGCACGATTTTCTGTGACTGTGAAGAAAAAGTTTTAATATGCCTGCTTTTATTAACCACTCTAACATGTTCCCATTAGGAGCTGGAAATGCTTTGCCAGCCTACACGCCTGCTTCCCTGACTAGCTCATCCCTTTGTGCATCCTCACTCTCATTCGTCGTACACTCTCGTCTTTTATTCACTTGTCATTGCTCTTTGACTTCATGTGTTCACCCCACCTTGAATGATACTCGTGGTTTTTGAGGAGAAGGATATGAATTGTTGAATAAAGGGAACGCAGCAAAGATGGGTAAACTTGGAACACTATTAATGTGATTCTTTATGTTCCACAAGCCGAGCAAATCATGAGTGATATTTTTTAACCCTTTTTTTGAATGTGTTATGGTCTTATGTTTGTGTGTGTGTAAACCTGAATGCATGAGAGAATTTATTTGTTGTCGATCTCGTGCGTGTGTGTGTCTGTGTTATGAGAAAGACTACTTTGAATCTACTTATCCCGTAACACAGCGACTAGGCAGAACGCCCTCGGAGAGACAGTCTAGCTCAGTGTGCACTTTGTTTGACTCCTCACGCCTTTTTTTGTTTTTCTACCTTATATGTCAAGTGCTATCTTTTCTTCCTCTATCCCTCTCTTTCTCTCTGTGATTACTCTGAAGAGCTGCACAGTATTTTTGAGCAGGAGTGAGTTACTACAAACTTGTAGTGCCATTAGAAACTGTGAATTTCTAAATAAAACCTTTTTTTGTTGTCTTTCAGTTTGTCTTTGACTTTTGTTGTGGGTACCTTCAAAATCAGCCGCAGTGTGGACACAGTTTATCAATTATTATTATTCAGTCTTAAATCCTACGTAGTCCATAAAGAGTGACCGACAGTCACAACCTAAATGAGGGGTGAAACTGATTATTTTTGAAGTATTAAAGAGCAGTTAATGTTTAGGCATGTTTATGTTCAGTCCACAGCTTTTAGAGTCCATGACCAACAAATAAGACATAAGATTGTCACAGTGGACACAACTGGTAACTTTCAGTGACGAGCGTCAATTAAAAAACATAAAAAGATGTTAAGATAGCAAGATAAGAAGTTTTCCTCCTGAGACCCAGCAATTCATTTTTGTCCACTCTCGAGGACATTACTCTATCTCTCACTCTGGGAAGGCCAGTTTTTCCTGAGTGGACAAGGAAGGATGGAGGGAGGAAGGAGGGAATGAGGGAAAGAAGGAAGGAATGAGGGAGGAAAGAAGCAAGAAGGGAAAGAAGGAGGGTGGGAGGATGGAAGGAGAGAAGGAAAGAGGGAGAGCGGGAGAAAGGAATGAGGGAGGAAAGGAAGGATGGAAGAAAGGAGGGAGGGAAAGAAGGAAGAAAAGAATGAGGAAATAAGGACGGAGGAAAGAAGCAATACGGGGGTAGGATGGAAGGAAGGAAAGAAAAGGAATGAGGGAAAGAAGGGAGGACAGAAAGAAGCAAGAAGGGAAAGAAGGAGGGATGGAAGGAAAGAGGGTTGGAGGAGGGACAGTGAAGGAAGGAGAGAAGGAAGGAGGGCGGGATAAATGAATTAAGGAAAGAAGCAAGAAGGGAAAGGAGGGTGGGAGGATGGAAGGAGAGAATGAAAGAAAGAAGGAGGGCGGAAAAGGAATGAGGGTCTTTCCCTCCTTCCTCAAGGAGCAAAAGCAAAAACCAGTGCCTAATAGAGTGACAATAGGAGTATGACAAGAGTTAATAAAAATGAAATAAAATAAAATAAATACGCTGAAAGTTAGGGATGCATGATAATGTTGACACGTCACCAGTATTAAAGGCAAATAAAGGCTTTAAAATGAACTATTTGAATCAGCCAACATGCTTTTCCCTTTTTTGCACAATGAATAAATATCACATACACTGAAAAGTATTGTATTTCATGTCTCCATCTGCTAATGGACTATCATAATAACCAATACATGCATAATATGATATTAATTCCACTGCAGAGGAGACTTAATGATCACTAAAATTAGGTAGGGAAAAAAGTGGATATATTGATATTGGTATCAGTTATTGGCCAAATTAGTTGTTACATATCAGCATATCGGATATTGGCAAAAAAAAACAACAACAACAAAAAAACAATATCGTGCAAAAATAATAAATCTGTGGATAAATTGTTTAGCCTTTTTTTTAAATCCTGCATTACCACTCCAAATTTGACATACATTTATTTTAAAGTGGGTGCTTGAAAGTCCTTTCCTGATATCCGATTTTAAAGCAACTCCCCAAAACATCTCATATACTTACAAGCAAAAAATAAACGTTTTGTCTTTGCTTCTTGGGCTCTCAGTGCACTGTGCAGCTGTGACAAACTAGTGTAGAATTTGTGTCTCTACTTCAGTTTGAGCTTCTCTGAATTTCCAAAAAGAAACAGTCACATTTATCAGGAGCCTTTAAGCCTTTGGGACAAATAATCAAACACCTGGTGGCTTTATCAATCACTGTCGACCTGTTCATAGCGTCAGGTGAATAAAGCAGAGCAGGAGCATAAATTCCTGCAGGATCGTTTGCAGCCATGTGATGAGCAGCAGCAGAGCAAGCTGTACATGGCACCTCCCGCCACAGGGTGGCGCTGTGCGCAGAGCTGAGCGCTGTTTCCTCTGCTGTTCCTCTCTGTTGTTTACGTTTAGCCGCCAACATGGAGGACGAGGTGGATGTTGATATCGAGGGAGACGAGTTTGACAGTAGTATGAGGTGAGAATATTCTCTGTTTGTGATGAATTAACTTTCACACTGTCTGTCGGGCCTGTTTGCTGCAGTCTGAGCCGGTTCACAGAGACCTGGTTGTTGTGTTTAGTCCCGCAGAGCTCGGTACAGCTGCGCTCAGCTGTCCTGTGTGTCCCAGTAATGAGAGGTGTCTCCTCGGTGTCTTGTCTCTCTGTTGCAGTGAGCTGGACGGAGGCGGTTTAGTCCAGGAGCAGCAGTTCATACAGTCTGCGTGGAAGAGCAGCGCAGGGATACTGGTATGAGTTCATGAAGCTAATAGTCCCTCAGTGTGTGTGTGTCAGTGCTGGTGTTGACTGTGTGTCTCTGTCTTGTGCAGCCATGGGAGCTGGACAGCTCCATCAGCCCAGAGAACAGAGAGGTGATAGAGAGGATGCTGCTGGAGGAACAGTATCCTTTCACTGACCCTGAATGCATCACAGCTACAGGTGCAAGGTTCAGGATCAGGGCTGCAGCATTATACCAGTCTTCAGGGTATACTGGGATATAAAGGTTGACAGTTATCATACCGTGTGCATTTGCTTATCTACGACATTGAAAGAAAATGCAACTGAACGTTGAATCTCTCCTTTATTGTAGTTATTATCTGAGAGGAGACTTTTTACACATTCTTCCATCAACAAAATGGTTTCATTTTAATGAACTAATACAACATTTGTTCAGCCAACAGTAACCCTTCCATTTTCATCCTGTAAGGATCATTCTGACTTATAATAATATGAATTCTGTAATACCATGAAACCGCAATATTCTCTGAGACAATTCTCGTTCGTTACTGCCATGTAGACATTGAGTGGAATTTGTTGCAGTGAGCTCCACGCACAGAGATAAAGGATAAGAACAGATACATAAAATAAGTGAAATCTGAACCATTTAAAGTAATAAAATAATAAAAACAGCAGTACCATTAAAAATAATAAAAACAGCAGCACCATTTAAAAAAAATAAAAACAGCAGCACCATTAAAAAGAATAAAATAATAAAAACGGCAGCACCATTAAAAATAATAAAAACAACACCACCATTAAATAGAATAAAATAATAAAAACAACAGCACCATTAAAAAGAATAAAATAATAAAAACTGCAGCACCATTAAAAAGAATAAAATAATAAAAACAACAGCACCATTAAATAGAATAAAATAATAAAAACAGCAGCACCAGTAAAAAGAATAAAATAATAAAAACAGCAGCACCATTAAAAAGAATAAAATAATAAAAACAACAGCACCAGTAAAAAGAATAAAATAATAAAAACAGCAGCACCATTAAAAATAATAAAAAATTAAAAACAGCAGCACCATTGAAAATAATAAAATTACAATGCAGTACGCATCACCTTGTATCTGGAGCCAGCGTTTGGTTTGTCTGAGGTAAAGAAAACACAAGGATTCATTTGTTCAGCTTATTAACAAATGTACTATATTCCACTTCTGCCAATATGCCCCTTAAATACTAAACACTGGACCTTTAAATTACGAAAATAATAATAACAATAACTTTATTTATATAGCACTTTACAAAAATAAGTTAGAAAGTGCTTTACAAAGACATTAAAACAAAAATAAAAGTAGAACTGAAAAAGTAATAATGACAACCAAAGCATGAAATACTCAAACATAATAAAAACAAGTAAAGTAAATGGAAGAATAACTGATCTATGAGAAAACACTTCTGACAAAGTGCATTTTTAAGAGAGATTTGAGAGAAGTCTGTTGGTCCTGACCACACTTGTAGATACTACCTGACAGGTGAGGGGATTCCTGACCATATATGGGAAAGTGATGCTCACAGCCAGTCCAAAGTGAAGAAGTAAGTCAGTTCTTCCTCCGGCATTAACATGAGCAGATTACACCTCATGTTGTCAGCAACCCTGTCACACTTCTGCCTGTCACATGTTCAGGTCTCCAGCCAAGACGTCGGCCTCAGGCTCATCCTCTCGTTGGTCCAAACAGGAGAAAGAGCTGTTTGAGGAAGGACTGGTAAGAGTTCCTTGTCTCTGGAAGCTATTTGCAGCTTGGGTTTACAGGCCTATAACAGATGTAACACTTGTTTTATATGAGGCACTTTGGGAGTGTATTGTTTAACATACTGGGTGTGTGTTTCTGCAGGCTCAGTTTGGTCGAAGGTGGACAAAGATTGCCAAGTTGGTGGGCAGCCGTTCTGTTCTTCAGGTCAAGAGCTATGCCAGACAGTATTTCAAACACAAGGTGAGACTCGCCTTTGCTTTCTACTCACGTTGTGCTGCAACCAAAGCGGCACGCAGGGCTCACATGTTTCAGTTTGTTAATACAAGCTTAATTACAGTCCCTCATAGTTAAACTTGTGCTTTCCTCGTTGTTCAAACTCTTTCACAACCAGAAGACATTCCTCAGAAGGGCTTGGGAAATAAGAATGAATAACAAACCAACTCTGTCGTCATATGTACATTTTTTCAGGCCAAGTCAGAAGCCAGAGCTGCAGCTCCCTCTGCAGGTCCTGCGCTGCACCTACAACCTCCTCAGCCCACTTCCAGTCATGTATCCACTCTGACAAACACTGTCCGCATAGAGAAGCTTTCTGATGAAGAGGACGAGGAGGTAGACATCACCGACGACCTGAGCGATGATGGAGAGGGTGACAGTAAACCGCAGACAATGGTCAAAACTGAGCTCTGTGAGCCAGAGAAGATAACGGGCACTGAGTTCCAGACAGACGCAGAGGAGCAGAAAGAGACAGGTCTGATTGAGACAAAGGACCAACCCAGCCACACGGCGCTGTCTCCACAAAGTCCTCAACCCTCATCTTGCCTCCCTTCCTCAACTGGGCTGGATGAGAAAGGCATAGAGAGAGTATTACTACCTCCAAAGAACCTTCAGTCAGGAGCTCAGACAGACTCAGAGCAAATGGACGACGAGAATGACGACCAGAGCTCCCAGTGTGAGAGCTCAGCACAGACTGGCCAACTGGAAGAGGCCTGTAGTGACGACACAGGTAAGACTCACACCTGTCATTTTACGTAAATCCCCTCATTTTTTTTGCTTGTGAAGTCACATCATGGTCCTATTTGCCTGCCAGATGCTGCTGATAAGACTGAGCAGAGTCCAGCTGATGGACCAGAGGAAGACCAGGAGGAGGAAGAGGAGGAGGAGGAAGAGGAGGAACTTAAGGCCCCTGAGCAGGAAATAGAGATGGACACGGAGGCCATCACTGAGGATGAGAAACAAGCAATCCCGGAGTTCTTTGAGGGACGACCGTCTAAGACCCCTGAGAGATACCTCAAGATCCGAAACTACATCCTGGATCAATGGTAAAAAACTTGTTTGGTAAATTCTGTCTTCACGGCTCTGCAGAGGAGGCGGTTGTAACTGTTTTTGTTTATCAGGTTGAAGAGTAAGCCCAAGTACCTGAACAAGACGTCAGTGCGCCCTGGACTGAAGAACTGCGGAGACGTCAACTGCATCGGGAGAATACACACCTACCTGGAGCTTATTGGAGCCATCAACTTCAACTGTGGTAACTTTCTGAGCCTATGACGGCTTTCCTCTGATCTTTTTTTAAAGTATGGCTTCCTTTTTCATTTGGAGCTCCGCCTCTTCTCTCACAGAGCAAGCAGTCTATAATCGCCCAAAGGTGGTGGATCGCTCCAAGCATAAGGAGGGCAAAGATGTGCTTGAGGCGTACCAGCTCGCCCAGAGACTGCAGAGCATGGTAGGTGCCCACAAACTCTCTCACCCACCTTCATGCATCCAAACTATGAGTTAACTGCTAATTGGCTCCACCTTGTAGCGGACCAGGAAGCGCCGTGTGCGGGACATATGGGGAAACTGGTGTGACTCTAAAGATCTGGAGGGACAGACGTATGAGGTTTGGACACACTCACACTGCAATTTCAAAGCAAACTACTGATCACTGGGTGAATTTGCATCAATATATTTAGTGTTATATTTAGTATATGTACTGTTTGGTGTGTTTTTGTCAGCATCTGAGTGCTGAGGAACTCGCTCTGCGGAGAGAAGAGATGAAGAAGCAGCCCAAACCCTGCAAGACCTCCAGATTCAAAGGGTAAACGTGATGACTCATGCAACATGTGCTGAATTCCCCACAGTCCTGTAGTTATATATTAATATAGTAGTAACTACTTATGATTTCACTCCTTCTAGGTCGTTTGATCCCTTCCAGCTGATTCCCTGCAGGAATTTTGGAGAGGATGTACAGGTCAGTGGACATTTACTTGATTATTGCAGTGCACTTTATTCTGGCAAAACACTGCTGCCAGGCTTTTAACTCGTACTAAGAGAAGTGACCACATCACACCAATCGTTGCCGCCCTCTACTAATGGCTCCAAAAACTGAGTGACCTTCTTTTCAAAACTCACTTTTATCATTTGGCTTTTTCTTAACTGATTGTATTTATTGTTACTTGTCATCGTATCTTATACTGTTTTCTGTCTTGTACATTTTTTATATTTATTATTGTTTTTATTGGAAAACACTTTGTAACTTTGTCATTTATCCCTCTGTTCAGTCATCAGTAGTGCGACGTATTTTGCAAGACGGGAATTTAATTTTAAGAAGTATTAAAAGCTCTTCTTTGCTGTTTTCCTCAGGAACCATTCCAGGTCATTGTGTGTGCAGAGACTCTTCTCATAATGGACATGGTATGCTTCACACACAATCAGAAATGCTTATGTATTCTCTCTTGGAATCATCCTGATGTGTTGCGAGTTAGTCAGCTGCAGATGTGACGTCAAACTCTGTGACCCACCAGATTTTGTGATCGAGCACCGCACTCCTTTAAAAAAACATCATTGCATTTTGTGAGTTGTTGAGTGTTGAGTTAGGGCTAGGGTTTAGGGAAAATTTAGTGTAACTCATGCATCATGAAATGTTTTGAAACTGTTAATCCACTGACCTGTAGGCCAGGCCTATAAATGATTACTTGTTGTTATATCGTGGTCTCATTTATTCTGTCACTATCATTTGTTGTATTTTAAAGTTCAAAAAATGATTAATGTGTTGTGATTGTCAGCATGCCCACGTGTCGCGTGGGGAAGTCATCGGTCTGCTCGGTGGAACTTTCAGTGAAGAAGAGAGAATATTAAAGGTAGGAAAATTAGTGAAAAGGAATAACAGTGAAGATTTTTGACATTTGTATTTAATGACAAATGATTCTGTGTGTCTGTGCAGATCTGTGCTGCAGAGCCATGCAACAGTGTGAGTACAGGTTTGCAGTGTGAGATGGATCCGGTGTCTCAGACACAAGCCTGTGACGTGCTGTCGTCCCTTGGCTTCAGTGTGGTGGGCTGGTACCACTCACATCCCACCTTCCACCCCAACCCTTCAGTCCGGGACATAAACACACAGGACCAGTTCCAGGTAAAAATGAATGGATGCAGCCAAGACTGTGTTTAATAAGACAGCTGAAAAAATACAGGTAAATCTAAGCCTCGTTCTTCAGTTTTACACAGATGTCACTGAGATTCACTTCATCCGTGATAGTTTGGTGCAGCAGCTCAGGCAGTCACACACAAAAACTGCAGAGCATAGTCAGTAAAATCATACAAGATTATTGACTCCCTCTCCTATCAGTTGAATAATTATATTACACAATGAAAAGAACCCACCAAATTACCCTTTTTTAGTTTTCTGCACTGCAGTAAGTCTTTTTTTTGCCCATAAAATATTTCTATGGAAAACAGTGTAGAATAACATAATAATAAGTGTACGGGTATGCATTTTAAAATTTTTATATAAAGAAAAATGTGCGCATGAAGGACATTAAAAAAGAATCCAAACACATGAACATCCACACACGTCATCCTGGCTCACTTAGACAAAAAGATGCACATACACATGACACAGTTTACCAAACCAGCCCTTAGCCCACTATTTCATTTCTGGGATTTAATATTTAAAACTTTTTTAACAATGTTTGGACGGCTGGTTGCCCCGACTCTTCACCTCCAACACATGGACATTGGATTAAGAATGTTATGAAAAAGAGAAAATCAGTTGTTTTATCAAAGGATTAACGGCACGCTTCTTTGCCACCTGGCAACCATTTTTAACTTTTGCGGCAAATATGGAAGCTGAAAAATTGTAATGAAACATGCTATACTCATGTTTTCTTCTCTGCTGGATTCCATTTGACTGGTTTGGCTTTCTCTGTTTGTTCTTGTGTTGATGGGTGGGTGGGGTTGCCTTTTCATCCTTACTGGGTCTGTGTTTGTTAACTAATACTCTATATTTTTATTGAATTACTGATAAAAAATACCTTCTCAAAAAAAGTCAGAAAGTAGCTGTCTATCTGTCAATATGACAGGAAAGGTTGGCATTTGTGAAAAAATTGACAGCGTATCCTCTCAATTTTCTAAATATTTCCTGTGATTTTTAAATGGTGTCTGATGTGTTAGTCATGGTCAGATATTATCTCTGTTTGATTTAAATGACAGTGTTGTATTGAGCCGACTCACCCTGCTGTACCAAAAGCATGTTCTGCTGACCTTGGCTGTTTGGTCATTAATAAGCGATTGATTGATTGATTGATTAAATTGATGAGAGAAGTAACACTGGAGTTAGTCTGTGTGAACATGTGGTCTGATTCCATTTGTCCTGGTTGTTACAGAGTTATTTCTCACGTGGCGGAGCCCCCTTCATCGGGATGATAGTGAGCCCATATGACCCAGCCAATGCCTCCCCCCATTCCCAAACTACCTGCTTGTTGGTGAAAGAGAGCCAGGGCCCTTCAGGACCACAGAGTAGGTTTCACACACACACACACACACACACACACACACACACACACACACACACACACACACACACACACACACACACAAAAAAAGCCATGATTCCAAACTTCAAAACAGTTCAGATCAAGAGGCTTTGAAATCAAGCTGACAATGTAGGTCAGTGATTTCAGCACATGGTAGCAGTTTATCCTCTGGCTGAGTCTCCCTCTCTCTGTTCCTCCCTCAGAGCTGCCCTTCAGATTCGACTTCCTGTCATCACAAGACATTCCTGACTGGGAGCAGACGTTGAGAAGAGCTCAGTGGATCATCCACAAATACTGTCAAACACCTGGGTGAGTGAGAAACAAGACTGCAGTGGTCGTCCTGGCACACGTGGTCTGATGCTGATCCTGTCTTTTTGTGATTTGGAACAATTTGTCTTAAAGTATCTAAACTTGTCCTTTTCTGTTTATGGTAGGAGTGTGCAGATGGACAGATTTTTCCGAAAAGATTCCCATCTCACCTGTCTGGAGAAGGTCTGTCCAGCCTATCAGTCTACCTGCTGTTCACACGTACTAGTGGCGAATGGCTTCATTAACTGATTCATCTCTTCTGTGGTTTAATTGTCACTTGACCTCTTCTATCCGTCACCTCCCTTTAGATGCTGTCATCTCTGGCCAGGTACCTGGAGCCCCTGCCAGATGAGGAGGGAGACCCCTACCTCACCCAGATCCAGGCACTTTTTCAGTCTGACTTTATCGCCAAGCAGCAATCATGTGACCAGGAAGAAGGGGAATCTTTAAATATCTCATCCAGACCAGTGGACTCAGATGACTTTGCTTTTGATCAGCTGATCAATGAGGAGAGGCCCCAGAAGGAAGGAAGAGGCTCTGATCTGGACTCTGGCAGAGCTTCAGACAGCAGCGTACAGCCTCCCACACCAACCACAGACACAACCTCTGAGCCAGTGTTGCATCTGGGCTCCGTGCTGTCGACTGAACATGACTATTTACTGTGATGGTCCATATACCAGACCGTTCTTAACACAATATTCAACAAAGCATAAGCTTTGATGTGAATATGAAATGATTTTGTATCAGTATTACCAACTTTCTCATTTAGTTTTTTAACGTTTTATTATTTTAGAAAAGTCCTTTAACCAAAAACTAGAAGGAGAGGGAACAAGAGAGAGAGAGAGAGAGAGAGAGAGAGAGAGAGAGAGAGAGAGAGAGAGAGAGAGAGAGAGAGAGAGAGAGAGAGAGAGAGAGAGAGAGAGAGAGAGAGAGAGAGAGAGAGAGAGAGAGAGAGAGAGAGAGAGAGAGAGAGAGAGAGAGAGAGAGAGAGAGAGAGAGAGGGTGTGTGCGTGTGTGTGTGTGTGTGTGCGTGTGTGTGCGTGTGTGTGTGTGTGTGTGTGTGTGTGTTATTGAGGGAAAACGCATTTCACTTTTTCAGTTTGGTAGGTTTCTTTTAAACAGGAAAATAAAAATCTATTTTCATATTATGTTGTCTTGTATTATTTTTGTGTTAAAAGCTTGATCAGCATTTTTTTTTTTTTACAGTGCTTTAAAGGTTCAGTGTGCAGGATTCAGGGGAAACATAGCCAGAAATGGAATATAATACCATACGTATGTTTTCTTTAGTGCATAATCACCTGAAATCAAGAATCCTTGTGTTTCTGTTACCTCAGAATGAGCTGTTTACCTCTACATAGGGAGACGGTCCTTGTCCAGGGAGTACGCCATGTTACAGCACCATGTTTCTACAGTAGCCCAGAATGGACAAACCAAAAACTGGCATTATATAAGGCCATTTTTATTTCTGCATTTTCGCGTCGGCCACCATAAGCAGCAGCGTTAGTGTCAGACAAACATATTTTTTAACTTGGGACTGCTCTTTTTGATGTTCTAACCGATTTAAATCACCTGGTCTGTTTGTTTTGGTGAGGAGACCATCCTGCAGATATTTGGGCTCCCAGTAAAAACAAGCCTGGTAAAACCATCCTGCAGATGATTGGGCTCCTAGTAAAAACTAGCCTGGTAAAACCATCCTGCAGATGACTGGGCTCCCAGTAAAAACTAGCCTGGTAAAACCATCCTGCAGATGATTGGGCTCCCAGTAAAAAGTAGCCTGGTAAAACCATCCTGCAGATAATTGGACTCCCAGTAAAAACTAGCCTGGTAAAACCATCCTGCAGATGATTGGGCTCCCAGTAAAAACTAGCCTGGTAAAACCATCCTGCAGATGATTGGGCTCCCAGTAAAAACTAGCCTGGTAAAACCATCCTGCAGATGATTGGGCTCCCAGTAAAAAGTAGCCTGGTAAAACCATCCTGCAGATAATTGGACTCCCAGTAAAAACTAGCCTGGTAAAACCATCCTGCAGATGATTGGGCTCCCAGTAAAAACTAGCCTGGTAAAACCATCCTGCAGATAATTGGGGTCCCAGTAAAAACTAGCCTGGTAAAACCATCCTGCAGATGACTGGGCTCCCAGTAAAAACTAGCCTGGTAAAACCATCCTGCAGATGATTGGGCTCCCAGTAAAAAGTAGCCTGGTAAAACCATCCTGCAGATAATTGGACTCCCAGTAAAAAGTAGCCTGGTAAAACCATCCTGAAGATGATTGGGCTCCCAGTAAAAACTAGCCTGGTAAGACCATCCTGCAGATAATTGGGCTCCCAGTAAAAACTAGCCTGGTAAAACCACCCTGCAGATGATTGGGCTCCCAGTAAAAACTAGCCTGGTAAAACCATCCTGCAGATAATTGGGGTCCCAGTAAAAACTAGCCTGGTAAAACCATCCTGCAGATGACTGGGCTCCCAGTAAAAACTAGCCTGGTAAAACCATCCTGCAGATAATTGGACTCCCAGTAAAAAGTAGCCTGGTAAAACCATCCTGCAGATAATTGGACTCCCAGTAAAAAGTAGCCTGGTAAAACCATCCTGCAGATGATTGGGCTCCCAGTAAAAACTAGCCTGGTAAGACCATTCTGCAGATAATTGGGCTCCCAGTAAAAACTAGCCTGGTAAGACCATCCTGCAGATAATTGGGCTCCCAGTAAAAACTAGCCTGGTAAGACAATTCTCATTCTTACCCCTTCGTCTGCGTCTTCCTCTTGCCCCTCTGTACAGAGTTGAGCAGACTAGGGGTAGAAATGTTCCCCTAAGAAATGAGACACCACTTGATTACCGTTCACATCATCATGCCTTCCAGCAAGCTGGCCGCTACGTCAGCAGAAGTGACAAGAGTTGACACAAACAAACAAAAATGTCATTGTCTCAGGTTGTGACACACGAAAGGAACACGGAAATGTTAATGTCTGCAAACCGCTCGAACATTGTATTAACTGTATCATGAAACATGTGTGCCGTAATTATAATATCAATTAAAATGCTGAAAATACGTACGTGCGATTCTCCAGGAGATCGTTCAGCCATTGCTACATAAAGAACTTTTGCCAGCCGTCTGTTTGATGGTTACGCGGTGGATGATGTGAAATTCCTCATAGCTATCTCTTTAAAAGTGTGATCCTCTGGAATCTTCGTTTCAAGGGTTATGTAGCCCTCGGTCTCGGCCTTAGCCCTTACTCCAAAGAGAGTTGAGACACCCCTCACATAAACACGCAAAACCAAGGGGAAGGGGTGGAAATGAGACGCATCCTAAAAGCTGAAGGAACTCTAACTGGGAGAAGTTTCAGCTGGTTGCAATGTGCCATCTTCACCGCTAGATGCCACTAACTCCCCTAAATCGTACACACTGCTCCTTTAAGACGCTGTTGTTTTGGGACTTATCTGAAACTTGTCTCCTCCATTTAAGAGGATATCAGAAAGAAGTCACAGTTTCTCTTAAAGAAAATACTAACTGTATATGGCGTGTTTATTTATTTTAATTTCCCCGGTATTCGTAGCTGCTAGCTTCCCGCAACCGTTGACTTTTACCTATCGCGAGATAAGTTTCCGCCCGGAACGTTCCTCGCGGAGAGGTTTCTAGGGGGAATCATTATGGAGGCGAGAGTCCAAACAACCACAGCTCCGTTCATTCTGTTATTCAGAGTACTGACGTCTCGCGTCGCAAGGAAACTATGTATTAACTCGACGTTTAAGGTTTTATAAAACAAACTTTTGAGACAGGCGCGGACATTTTATTCGTACGGATGTTGGACAGTCGTGGTAACCAAGGTTACTCGGAGTTAGCGTCCATCGGTAGCAGTGACATTGAGAGCTGCGGACAGTTAGGAACTAACCGGTATGAAATAACGAGGTGAAGTTTCATAAAAAGTTATGTTAATGTGCTATTACGGTCATTTTTACATTAAGATGAAGAACTGCGACCCTCTCGGATAATACGCGGCGGCCTTGGAGTAGTTTGTAACGTTAGTAGGTGCAAAAGAGCTCAAGGAAACTATACAAGAGTGAATCAGGAAGTGTTTCTCTACTGGTAGGCACCATGATCTTCCTTTGCGTAAATCTTTTAAGGAGCAACCGCGTCTTTTCTCTCTCCACACACCTGACACAAAAAGTCCAAGTTTGCAAGCAAGCTGCTGGACACCCTGTGAAAAAGGCGTCCTCACAGATGAGCTGTTGCAGACACTTGAGAGCCACTCCATCTGCACCGCCTCTCCTCTTCTGCAGCAATGCGAGGACAGCTTGTTTACAGACTGCTCCCAAAACCTCCTCACCTCTGCCCTCCGCTCGTGTCCTGGCACAGTGTGGACACCACTTCCACACCTCAGCTCCTGCGAGGGCCCTGCCTGCTCCTCTCATATGGATGGTGCTCAAACCCCTGCAGAAGCTCATGGCCATAATCCTGGGCAGGTAGGAGACACACTGGAGCTGTTTGTGGGAATCTCCTCTGTCAGCTGTAAATTATGTCCCCAAAAGAAAACTTTGTCAACATCTGTTTCATCTAATAATCAGATAAAGCTTCAGATTGTTCATCTCACTTCAGTCATTTATTTGTCCAGCAGCAAAATGTCTAGTGGAGCAGAAAAGTAATGTATAATATCATTCTAGCAGGCAACCTTAAGTTTAATTTGTATTTGTAATATTAATAATTCATATTAAAAAAGTTGATACACAAAAATATGGTGATACTATGCTGTATCCATTTTTTCTGTTTACACATGTACAGAGAGATGTGTTCAATGCCTTAAGGCACAGTATTATTTAATTATAACAAATAAAGTACAAAGCACTTTTTGTTAATTAACTCATTTTAATTAACTGTTAAAAAATCCCTCTTTCATTACCGTAATATGTGTATATCTACTGACTTTTATTTATTTATTTTTAGTCTTTCATACTCCTTATTTCAGTTGTCCTTTGTGTTTTTTGTTTGTTTGTTATTTATATAGTTTAATTAACTATTTTATTGAACAGCTCCTCCCCACTGCTGTCACACTCACATGTACTACACACTTGTAAGCCTACACAACAGACCGCCCACTCCTTCTCTAATACACACATCCCACAGTGATGTGGGAAAAAACCTGTACTGATCAATCTTTATTTTGATGAATAATATAAGAAACTCAATGAGTCACAGACAGTTGAATATGCTCTCAGAGGGGAGAAGATGCATGTACACAGCCATATAGAAAAACTAAAAGTAACACAACAATGACTCAGCCTTATTTTAGTGTATTTCACACATCACACAGATGTGTCTATAACACTGGAGTCTAAACAACTACCAGGTCTTCATCCTGCACTTTCTTAGCCTTCAGATATTCTTTTCGTCACATGCTCGATCGCACCCTTTTTTCTCCTCTTGTGTTTGCGTTGCGTGTACGATGCATGTTTTGACCTGTCGTGTCAACCTTGGCAGTTTGCCTTTTGTGTTTCGTTCTGTCTTGTCTGATCTGCTGTGACTTATCACACTAATTTGAAATCAAAATTAATTACTGAAGCAGACTGACTATATCAGTATTCTTTGGCATACACAAGGTTTGATATCACACGAATCAGTGAGGCACCGTTCATTTATTTGGTTTTATATGAGTTGGAGAAGTGAATCAGAAACGTTTTCCCCCATAATAGAACTTCCTGTAATACAGAGAGTTGATTTGTTTAGTTACTATTTCAAAAAAGTCTTGGCCTATATTGTCAACTTTAATATTTGACAGTTTCCTCAGGGAAAACACACAAAGTGACTGTTGCTGTGAACATATTTTATGTGTGTTATGATGCTATTTTTTCTGCCAGACCTACTTTGAGATGTGTGTTGGATTCCTACATTTGTATTGGAACTTTTGCTTCTGATTTGTCGTACAGCATTTTCTAATAAATCCCAGACATGCACATTTATCTTTTCTTCTCAGTCTTCACCACTGTAGTGCAGTATATTATTTCAAATGTGCTGCATGAGGCTGTGTGAGCCGTATATGAAACGTAAAGATATAGTGTGAGCTACATAAAGAGATATCACAGACCTTGTGGCCTTCCTTTATGCACAGGAGTTTAAGGAAGTGGTGGGTGGCTCTACCAGACAACCGCCGAGAGCTCATGCGCGAATGGGCCTGGCAGCGCCGCTGGCATCTGGCAGCGGGGGCATGCGTTGCCATGGTGATTGTAGTCCTCCTTCTCCTGACACACCTGGATGAGTCCCCGGTGACTGGACGGACCCGCCTCCTGGTG
Source organism: Epinephelus awoara (assembly GCA_035609425.1). Classification (NCBI taxonomy): domain Eukaryota; kingdom Metazoa; phylum Chordata; class Actinopteri; order Perciformes; family Serranidae; genus Epinephelus; species Epinephelus awoara. The sequence continues at coordinate 39,172,114 of CM069303.1, read as the reverse complement.
TTCAGCAGGGAGAACTACATGGAGCTGGCAGCTGTGACTTCAGCGGCGGTGAGGGAAGGACGGGAGCAAGTGTGTGTGTGTGTGTGTGTGTGTGTGTGTGTGTGTGGACAGAAGATTTAGAAGACTACAAACTATCCTTTTTGCTCACACAAGATTCATTGAAATGAAAACGGTGATGACAATTAAAATGTCATTTAGTAAATGGATGAAGGGGGGAAAAATTTAATATGAGGAGAAATTACGCAAATGAAATTATTCCTAAAATGCTTAAGTGTGTGTGTGTGTGTGTGTGTGTGTGTGTGTGTGTGTGTGTGTGTGTGTGTGTCAGTACATGGAGGACTTTGCAGAGCAGTTGGTTCCAGTCACTGACCCCCGGCACCAGGTGGTGGAGCGGGTTGTGCAGCACCTGGCGCAAAGAAACCAAGACATCCCTGAAGTGTCTGAAGTCACCTGGAGCGTCCACGTGGTGGACGCTCCCAATGTCAATGCCTTTGTCCTCCCGGTCAGTAAAACAAAGACAGACGCACACTTGCAGCTTTCTTCATCTTGTATGTCATATTATCACATTATAGCATCCTTAAAATCACGTGAGGATTTTTTGTACACATTGAAAGAATGTCTTCACATACCAAATGGTTCAGATTTGATTTGTAGTTTCCTTTATGTAGAACGGGAAAGTGTTCATTTTCACTGGGATGCTGGAAGCTGTGGCAGATGTTCACCAGCTCACCTTTGTCCTGGGACACGAGATGGCTCATGCTTTATTGGGTCACTCTGTAAGTACACAACCCTCTGCAGACTGTGGCTGTTCCTGTGGCTTCTGTTTCTACCCTTGCTTGTATCAATCACCATGTATCGTCATATAATCAGGGGTGGGTAGTAACACATTATGCACGTAAGTGTCTTTTGACCACAATGTGATGATGATGAAATAAAACGCAGAACAAGGGGCAGATTCCAGCGACAATCTCACTTTTTGTACCAAAATCCAAAAAATGACAACTCATAACATCTGCAAGCTCACTGAACCCCAGTGTCACATACTGTAGATGAAAATGTAGTTAGCTAGCTAATGTTAGCCACCGGTATGTTCATTTTTATGTTAATCTTTGATGTTATGACATTAATGACATTAACATACAGAGTAGCACGTAGTCAGTTAGGCTTTTAAAATTATTAATCCTCATTAAAAGTGGTTAGTGTTATTAAGTCGTTAAAAAATTCAACAGATGATTTAATTATTTTGCGCTGTCCCACACACCCTGGAAAACGTTTAAATGGAAAGTAGCATGTAGTTTGAGTAATTTATCAACCAGGCACTTTTTAAATCTTTGCTGGGGTGAGTTTCTTTAATGACTTTTACTTGAGTCATTTTTTTATGGGAGTTATTGCATTTTTTACAATATTTCTTTTTAGCTTTGTTGCCTTTATTTGAAAAGACAGTTCAATAGTGAAAGGGAAAGAGATTGGGGATGACATGCAGCAAAGGGCTGCATGTTGAAATCAAACCCAGGCCACTGCGGCAAGGACACTTTAGTACAAAAGGTGCTCGCTGTACCAGGTGAGCTACTGGTGCCCACACTGCATATTATCAAGTAAAATTCATGACTAGACATTGGAGTCAGTGACATTATTTTTTGACAGATAAAATCATTTCAGGAATTTGCCATAATGACCTTGAAACACATTAATAATCCACTAGTTGACATTTTGTTTCAACTGCCTCACGGAACAATGGCGAGAGGCCAAAGTTGTTATTGCAGCTACGTAATAGGGAGAAAATTATTCCATATTTATTCACAGAAGGAACTCTCTCGTCGTCTGCATTCATTCTGTCATTCATTCAGTGCAAGCTGCAGTTAAATGAGGGAGTCAAACCAGGGCTGGGTGATATGGAGAAAATCAAATATCACTATATTTATCCATATTGAGACGATATTGTAGGGTTGACTGTTGGTGCTTTCACAAAATATTTACACCATAAGATATTTGATAATTAAATATCAGCCATGTGGATACTATGACTAAGTGGGTAAAAGGTAATAATACATGTTCAAAAAAGTACATCACTTTATTTTAATGCAGCCTTTAAACGAGGAGAACACAACACTCACTATGTTACAGTATCCAAAATCCAAGAAGGTATCTAGTCTCATATCATGACATTGATGCAATGTTGATGTATTGCCCTGCCCTGAGTCAAACTATTTAAATTGCACAATACACAAAGACAGCACTGCTGAGTTTGATGCAGAAAACTTGGCAACCTGTTTAGCTCTGTGGAGGATCACATGCTGCAGTTTACAGAAACCTGTGTGCAGTATGCTGACATTAGAGAGGCTTAGTTGATGGTAGCAGACCTCGCCGTGCATGAGGATGAGTCATTGAAAACACTTAAAGTGCAAATAATGTTCAAGAACAAAGTTAAGTCATTTCGAAGCCCTTGGCACACAGAATAGAAGTTATAGCTGGAAGTCTTCCAGGTTTCTCCCACACAGGCTTTTAAAATATGTATGTGTTGGACCTCCTATAGGTATGTGCATTATACACCGAGATCTCCTGACTATTCATCATCAGCCCCCCCCCCCCCCCCCCCCCCCCCCTCCATCGCAGCAGTATAGTAATGGCTGGAGTGGCACCAGTTGCAGTGTTGTTGCATCAGCCGGTGATAAAGACTCACTGACAATCACCTCCGAACACTCACTAATCCTGTCTGCGCTATGACGACCAAAGTCCTGTCGACCTAGGGCACTGTCGTGCTTTATTAATTCTCCACAGATGGCTGTTTTTACTCTGGCTACAAAAGCCCATTCTTCTTGTTCTAAAAAAGTGTCTAATGAAGTTGTGGGTATTTCAAGACTTTAAACGTCCTCGGAGGAAATGCTTGAAGGAGATTTTAATTAGATGAAGGGAATGAGCATCGATGGGCTTGGTATTACCCAGTAGGTGTGCTCTATTGGATTGGCTGTTAAAACCTCTAAATCTGTTACAGCGTTAAAGTTCCACTAAAATAGATGGGAACAATCAATATGTTCCAGCTGCCTTGTTCACCTCCCAAAACTTTTTACCTCTATTATTCTCTCCTTATCCCATTCTCTTCTTTTTTTCCACCCCAATCCCTCACTTTCTACATTCCTTCCTTGTCTCCTCTGTCATCTCCTCCTTGTCATCCCATGTCCCTCTGCCCTCCTCCCCCAGGCAGAACAGGCCAGTCTGTCTCATGTCATAGACCTCCTGTCCCTTATTCTGCTGACAGCCATCTGGGCTGTGTGTCCTCGAGACAGCCTGGCTGTGCTGGGACAGTGGGTACAGGACAAGCTTTCCCAGGTGAGACCTATTCCAGAATGTTGCCCATATACACTGAACACACAGTTTCCTGAGGAAAAATGTGATTATTCACAATTTGCACACAGTGTTCACTGACAATGCAACACCTTCTTACGTCTGTCTGACAAGCACTGTAAAATACTTGGACTTTAATAAGGGAAGTAAGTATATAGACACAATTTGTCTCTTCCTCAGTTGATGTTCAGCCGTCCCTTCAGCAGGAAACTGGAGGCAGAGGCCGATCACGTGGGATTGCAGTTGGCTGCTAAGGTATCATCATTATTTTGTTCTTACTTAAAGGGACACTTCACCCCCAAACTAAAAAAAAAAAAAATACTTACGTTTCCTCTTACCTGTAGAGCTATTTGTCAGTATAGACTGTTTTGGTGCGAGTGCCAAGTGTTTGCAGCATTGGCCATTCAGATGTTTTGCCTCTTTGTTATATAATGGAACTAGATGGCACTCGGCTTGTGGTGCTCAGAGTGCCAAAACATACATTTGAAAATCTCAACAACAATGTCTCTTTGCAGAAATCATGACCCGGTTACTCAAGCTAATCCACAGACCTTGTTGTGAGCAATTTCATGTAGGAACTATTTTCTGTCTACCGAATTTCACCCACCACCACATCACTGCACAGAAGGAAGAGTGCATCTACTGCTAACTCACATAGCACAACAGAGTTAAGCCTAGTTCACATTACACGATTTTCACCCTACGCGTTAAGTGTTCATACCTGGCAACAAGTGTTTCTGTCATCGGGAGTCTCGCCAACTGCGTTACGACCTGTGTGTGCAGACCACAAGATTTCTCCACTGAGCCCTCGCTGACAGAGCCCCGGATAACGCGGTGACGTCACCGAACTTGGAGACGACACATGGTAAAGGCGTGGATGTTCTTCCCAGTGCTGAATCAGATCCGCCTCCAAGGCCTGGGTCCAAACACAACATGCTCCCCGTGATCCTGTGGACGCCGCCATTGTTGTTGTTGCTTGCCGGCTTGTCAGTGTTGCCACATCTTGGGAGAGAAACAAGCAACCAGGGCTATGGAAACAGCGACTGCAGTTCAACATGCTATCATGCGTTTAAATAACTTATTAGACGGATGTATATAGAGGAAGGTGACGTTGAGAGAGCAAGCCCAAATAAGTGACCCCAAAGTTGCGGCTAATAAGCAGACCTGGCAACCCTGCAGCTTGTCCTCCTCACATTTCTTCCGTCCTCGTGCATGCCGACATGGGACGTATCCCGCCTCTCATTGGCTGATGCTCTTTGTCAGTCGTGTCACACTTCTCCAGTTTCCTAGCATGCCAGATATCCAGTCCCAGTCACAGACGAGGGGGCGACTTGCTCGTAGGCTTGTTCACACGAGGACTCGTCGTGGCAGACTATCTGCCCGCTCACCTCCGACCCAAGGTGGCTCTCAAGATCCTCTGCAACGTCAAAATGGCGGTGAAAATCGTATAATGTGAAGTAGGCTTTAGCTAACGTAACAGCTCAGCCGAGGAGGACGCCATTATTGTTAACTGCGCAAGCCTTTTGTCAGTGAGTAGATACACGCTTCCTCCTGCGCAGTGATGCAGTTGTTGGGTGTAGTTTGGTAGAAAGAAAGTAGTTCCTAGATGAAACTACCTACAACAAAGTCTGTGGATTATCTTTAGTAGCTGAATCATGATTCCTAGAAAGAGACATTGCTGTTGAGTTGTTTTTTTTTTTGTTTTTTTTTAAATTGACTCTTTGAGCACCAAGCCAAGTGCCATCTAGTGCCATTATATTTGATTTCTACGGCAGATATCTCCAACTCTCAGCAACTCACACCAGGACAATCTAGACTGATAACTAGCTCTACAGATTAGAGGAAAAATATGTATGTTTGATTTTGCAGTTAACCGTCCCTTTAAAGGAACATCACAGAGTTTGCATTTTAAATTCAGCTTACTAGCTACTACACAGCCAGAGAAAACAGTTGTATAATATATTCTGTGACTGGAGGATATTTCCAAAGTCTGAAAAAGTATTTCCAAAATTCGCCTTTTTTGCTGCCTGGTTTTGGCTTGCTTTTAGTGTCTTGGCCAGATGACGTCAGGGTTATCTCGGCTTGGGCTTTCAAGTTAATTGCTTTTACAGAAAGCCTGGACGTGTGGGGTTTAAATAAGGGGTGTCTAATGAAAGATGCTATTGAGTTGTATTATGCACAATGTAGGATCCAGTATTTTTGGAGGGTGACCCATGCAAAGGAAGTTCCCTGACTTAATACCCTTGTATGTAATATGGCACCACTAAAGACCATTGATGCCTTTAAGGGGTCATGATTAAGGAATAGCTTAAAACCTTCTTACTCTTAGTAATCTGTGTTTTCACATTGCAAAATCATAGTTCTCTAATGTAGCTGTCATATCTTGTAATATGTCTGCAGGACACTAGGGGGCACTGTTGTCAAACTAAACTCAGTTGATATGTCAGTAAGGATTTTCATCCCAGCACAAGACAGAGGGATGCCACGATGTGTGTGTGTGTGTGTGTGTGTGTCCTTCCCAGGCGTGTGCAGATGTGCGAGCAGGACCCGTATTCTGGCGGCAAATGGAAATCAGAGACCAGCTGACAGGAGAGCCCACCTTCCCCGAGTGGCTGTCCACACACCCGTCGCACAGGAACAGATTCACTCAGCTGGACCGCCTCGTACCACAGGTACAGACACACACAGTAATGATTCCCCCGCTCAGTTCAAAGAACAGCATGGGTAGCTCTTAAGTTTCTTTTTTACCTCAATTATATAAGTAAACACATTCCTGCTGCTCCGATTCATGTGTTTGTCTTAAGTAAAAGACTCTTTGATCCCTGTGTGAGGAGAGAGCACTACACCTGTCTGTTGTTTAGGAGAAACAGTGTAGCTTTCAGAGCTGTTGGAAGGAGTCTTAATGGAACTAATGAAGCGTCTGGAGAGATGTATATCCACCTGCAGACATGTGGCGAGGAGGGCAGAGAGGAAGCAGAGATGCGGGGAGGAGAGGAAAAGATGCAAGGTTTTAGGAAGACAGGAAAAACATTTTGCCACACAGGAGCCTGGATGCCTGCTTAGCTAAATGTCTTTCAGGCTTTGAGTTCAGGACCTGAAAGGAAACAGCCCCATGGTAGCAGCTCGATCTCACAGGCTCACACACTGTGCCGGCACTGTGGCAAGACAATCAATGGTGTCTTAAGGCTAGAAGGAAATCAACAAGCGGTTAAGACAGCAACTACTATGGAAAGCGTCAGCATCCACAATCATTACATCTGACGTGTGTGTGTGTGTCTGAGGCAGAGAGAGACAGAGAGAGATGTACAATGCATTAGGCAGAGGTAAATTTAACCTTGAGCGTGAGTTGGACTGCTGGTACACCGTCAGATGCTCCGAGCACGAAAGATGAACAGATGGGTAAACCACTAATTGTCCATCAGGTGCCTGTGTCGTTGTGTGTGTGCGTGTACATGTTCTATGTGTGAGTGTGTGTGTTATAATTGTGCCTGTGCAACATATCATATCCCTGTGTGGTAGATTGACCTCTAGCAGCAGCCGCTGTCGAGGCCAGGCTGCAGCCACAGGCAGTGAAGTGATGAAGACTGTTGTTTGGGGATTCGTTGGCCTGCACTGTGTGTGCGCTGAGAAAACACTCTGATATAAACCCTCCTCACACCAAACTGTTCGATCCAGCATGGCGGCACATACGAGCCAGTTAACAGCTGAGCTCAGTCGGGTGAAAGTGGTGCATAATGTGATGTTTTTAACCTTGCGAGAGGTGACAGCATCAAGCTACTTAACCCGACTCTTCTGAGGGCACTCCGCCTCCACTAGTGCGCTCATCATCCTTAAGCAAAGCGCATTAAGTCCACTGGTGGCATGAGAGGGAGAGCCTGTTGAGTGGGAAGCCAATTGCATGTATGTATGAGTCTTGTAGGTGAGTCTAAGTGAGAGATTAATGAGTTTGATGTGTGTGGGGGTGTGTGAGACAGTCAGAGAGAGTGTCTCCAACTGCTGGGAAGTGCTTGTCGTTGGTTCCTACCAGCTTTGCTCATCCTACCTATATGAGACAGATTTAAAGATCCCGTATGATGCTCATTTTCAAGTTCACACTTGTATTTTGGGCTTCTACTAAAACATATTTACACGCTTTCATGTTCTAAATAAATGTTATTTCTCTCATACTGAATATACCTGTGTTCACTCTGTCTGAAACGCTCTGTTTTAGCGCCTGTCTCTTTAAGTCCTCCTCCCGTAAGCCCAGTCTGCTCTGATTGGTCAGTGTTTGCAGGTGTTCCACACTCTTGGCGTCTCTGCACTGTCATTGCATTCATTGCATTACTGTAACAGCACTGTAGCGGCAATTTCTATCTCTATAGTGGCTATATCTCTAATAGAGGCTGTGTTTTTCTCTGTGGGTTGAGCATTCTGATACTTTGCCAGTATTTATACAGCACCTATACCTGCTTTACAACAAAAACAGACAGGTAAATCTGACTTTCTACAGTATGGGACCTTTAAAGAAGAGAGGTTGCATCGTGTTGTAATATTTTTGCTGTATCAGGCGTGCTAGCCATGCAGCCTGTTGGTCAGTGCACCACTTTGGTCCAGACTGAAATATCTCAACAACTACTGGACAGGTTGAGATGGAATTTTGCACAGTGATTCCCTAAATTTCCCTCTAGTGCCGCCATCAAAAGGTGTCAAAAGTTCAGTTTGTCCAATACTTTGGTTTATGACTAAATACCTGCGAAACTATTGGAATGCTCCTCGTCCTGAGCTGTAAATTATCGGCTCTACCATCATTATGACCAGCGTTAAATATAGCCTGTCCTATCCAGGTATGGACAAAGGGGTAGCTCTCATACACCATAAGGGTCAGCCCCTCATCACCTGCAACAGAGACTTAATTGTCACTGATTAGCTACTGGCACTTTGAGCTCAGCTGCTTGAAAAATTCTGCTTCTGATCTGTGCTTTTCTTCCAAGTAGTTTTATTTTGGAACCATGGAACCATTAATTTGACCTCTGCTTACTATCTTGCCATCACAGTTTAGCTCGTAACTAATTATGGACTACATAGCAAGCTGATATTGAAACAAAGTTATTACAGGGAAGGTAAAATCTATTTTGAATAATATTTAAGGGATCTTATAGTTAAGATTTTTCTTTCAAAATGCAGTAATTTGTTAGCAAGTTGTGAATTTTTTTTTCAATTTTTGGTAAATATTTTGTAAATTTCTCTGTGTACCACCATTGGTTCATGTACCATAGTTTAGCCTCACAGAGCTGCCACAGTGGCACAGGTGCAGACTCCTGTTGATTATTTCTGTGGTGTCCCGTTTTGTTTCCGTGTCTTCAGCTCTGCACATCAGTTGATCTCAGTGTCTTTGTTGTGTTTGTTTGTCTCTGTTTGTCTTTGGGCCTTCACATTCTCCTCGTCTTCTTCGTGTCGCATTCATTTCAGATCACAGCAGCGTTTTGATGAAATGTCCTATCTACCTATCACAAATTAAAAAGAACAATAACTTTCTTGTTCTGCTATACTGCAAACAAAAACAACAAATGACTCACCACGACACAAACAAAGGCATTTCTCATCGGGCTTATCAATCCATCTTTGTACTTATTATCAACAAACTTCTCGTCTGAAGTTACGATAAGCCACTATATGTTTAGCTATGAGTGTAGTTTAATGTCTGTTCCTCACTCTGTCTCTGTCCAGGCTCTGGAGCTGAGGGAGAGCTGCGTCTGCCCTGCTCTATCAGCCACTGACCCTCGTGCAGTCTTCTCCAAGAGTGTCCGTGTGTTGCTGGAAAACGCTAAGCACCAGGGGGGAGGAGGGCCAGAAGGGGCACACAAGCCCCACCTGCCCCACCTGCCCCACAGCCCGGCCTCACTTTCCACTGGACTGCCTGCAGCTCTGCTCGCTGAAACCACCCCTCCTCCTTCCCCAAAGGTGGATCAAGAAATTAAAGGCCCAGTCCTATTTGTGGCTTCAGAGTTAGGTATAGCGTCTGTCCCTGCTCCTGCTGAGGGGGAAGGATCCCAGCCTGTGGTGATGAACACCAGCTGACAGGGGCATTAAATCTTCACAAAGTTTTTCATAGACTGGCTTTTTAGATGAGTGAATGATTGATATATAGGTCAGCTGGCATATTTATCAAACTATTTACTGCTGCTTATTGTCTATTAAATTTCAGAGGCCCTGGGTGCACAGGTGGCAAAGGAGTAAAGTTTAAACCTACCAGCACAGAGACAGAGGGTCAGTCCTCTTCTTTCATTACACACTCTTTGTGGTTGCCAGTACAATAGAGGGTGGAGCCGGGGGTGGTGCTGTGAAAATAAGTGGCTTTGGAGAAAATTGGTGGAAAAAGTCAGCAAAAAAAAATAATAGAAAAAGAAAAAAAAAAATCAAGGCCCCTCCTAACCTTTCCCTCCACTGCAACACCCTGCTGACTGAGCTTCAGAGAATGTTATTCATGCCTAGTGGCTACAAAGATGCCACATTAATTAGACAACCTCGAACAGGGAAGTGCTGAACGAATCTTAGCAAAGCTTCCATACGTCGCCGGATTAATATGTGCATTATTCATCGACACACGGCAACAGACGAGAGTAAGCACTTTGCGTGTGCATGTCGGCGGCTTCGTCCATGGCAGGCCGAGGACATCTACATTCTAATTATGACTACTGCATTCTCATGCCACACACACAGCACTTTATGCATTCACCACCCCAAGGGACTTAATGGTGTAAATTTATGCCGGGTTGTTTGCAGGTTTTAAAACACAGCCTTCTACGCTGGAATGCCAATATCCACCGTCAAGCTTTGAGAAATCTTTCATGGGATTTTGTAAAATCTTATTTAACAAGGCAAGTTGACTGAGAAAACATTCTTATTTACAACAACAGCCTGCGGGAGCAGTCGCACAATGTAGAGAGGAGGGCAGTTATGGTCCATATCTTGGTAATCTTTTCTGTGTGTGTGCTGAAACAAAGTAGCACACTTGGTTAAACTGTGAAATCAAAGAAGTACTACTGTGTTTTCATACGGGATAGATTATTTTATTTGTGTCATGCATTTTAGGTTCAGGGTCTGTATCGGCTTACAATACACCAGACCGCACTCCTTACATGTGCTGTGGAAGCTTTGTTTTACTGCAAGCAGGGTAGGTCTATATTAGAGTTTATTAGAATAAGTGGCCGGTGATAGGGTTTGCACAAAAAAGTGCATTGAAAAGCCGAGGGAATATTGGCTTTTGCATATCAATAACTCAGCAGGAACGTGCTCTGTTTACAAGTGGCAAGCAAAAAAATAAAAAGAAGAAAATAAATGTTATTTTGGGTTTTTTTTCTCTCCACTGTAACATCCCCTGAAATCCAAGTAAATCAAAGATAGACATTTATTTATATACAGCAGAAATGAGGATTATGGAAACACAATGTAATATTTACAAGTGTTGTCACAATACTGGGTGAAAACTTTGAAATAATACTTTGAACAATATCAATATTCAATACCAAAGCCAATGTCAAAATTGACACTGAGGGCATACAAGTCAAACTACTATTATAAAATAAGGTTGGCATGGGGATGCAGCACTGTTGCCTTGCAACAAGAATGGTTGGGTTCAAACCTGCACTCCAGCTGGGGTTCTTCTGTACGGAGTTTGAGGTTTGATTTTAAGATTTTATTGCTTGTTTTTACGGTTTTAAATGGCACGGTACCTCCTTATTTATGTGAGCTTTTACACATGACACACACCTGTCAGAGCTTTGAGGTCTTGAGGTGACGTCTTGACTCCACATATTGTTTTTGTTTGTTTGCCCTGTGTTTCTGTGTCCCGTGTTTCTCGACAATGACAACTTTTCCCTTCTTGGTTAGTAGCGGAGAACAGCGGAGTAACTGTAGTAAACATTAACAATATGAGAGAGAGAGAGCTGGTATTGATGGAACAATGCTGTGGAAAATGACAATTGAAACCTTCTGATATTCAGAATCAAATTTAATCTATAAATCAATAATTCAGTGAGAACCACTTAGTCAAATAAACCTTTATTTCCATTTGCAGTATTATATTTGGTGGTATGGCTCTGTTCTGGGGCCTCTCTGCCTTTCCGCAGGCCTACACAGAAAACCTGAAGCAGAGAGAGCAAAACTCCCTGGCCTTCCATGCGCCTACATGGAAAGCTTACGGCAGGGAGAGCAGCAACAAAGACCCCCAGGAAACAGAACAGAGCAGCATCAATGACGAACAGAAATTATGCTGATAAGTCAGACACAGCAAAATGAGGAGCTGGGGTGGAGGCAGGTTGCAAAGCAGCTTGCAGAGACAGCAGCAACAGTCGGCAGGACAGATTGGTTCAAATAGGGCGCCCTGAATAAGATTTGCCAATTGGTTGCATAGATAGGAATCATGTGATCTATCAGCTGACTTCCTCCCATCAGTCAGCTGATCCATCAGTTGATTGGGCTGTTTGAGATCAGCTGATGTAGCTGGGATGTGAGCTGAGCTTGACACCGTGTCCTGCCTGAACTAACGCTGTGCTCAATCTTCCACAAAAAATCAGTGGTGATCCCAGACTCTGAGGGGCCCCAGGCAAAGAAGCCCATCAAGGTCCCTTTTAATCATGCTGATGGTTACACCTACCATTGTGTGTATGTTCACTATAGGTAGCTAGCTGACTGTCCTAACCAACAGTATCCAGCTGTCATACAGTAGCTACAAGGGGCCCTACTCAGAGGGTGTTTTGGGACAGTGGTGGTGCACAGTATAGTGTCTAAATGAGAGGTTCAAGGAGGGTTATAGTTGTCACTGCAAAATGTTCCAATATGAGTGGCCATTAGGGGCCCCTTTGTCCCAATTTTTTAGGGAAGGACCCCAAACATTTGCCAAGTTTGCCTCTCTTGACGCTGCGCCCCTGGTTTGAATGTGTGTGAGAGTAAAAGGAATTAAAACCCTCCCATTCTCACACCAGCCAGTTAGACAGTGAGGAAAAGATGAGAGGAGATGTAGACTGAGTCCTGTGAAGTGTTCACACGTGTGCGTGTGTGTGGTTGAAACAGTAGTAGCAGTTACTTATTGATGCCGGGCTCCTGGGGAAACTCCTCGCTGGCCTCTCACAGCTGATCACACAGACGTACAGTTTGGAAATCTCGTAGATGAGATTACACCAAGCCAGTCGTAATCAAATGAAAGCTACCAGAATTCCCATCAGTCAGCTTCACCGCAGTGCTTTTGTAATGCCTGCCAACTGTTACAAGTTCTTGCATCTTGAATACGAGATCAATCTTGTGATATCTCTGTGTAAAGTTTCCTTTTGAGCATGGACCGCCGTGCTTCCTGCTGCAGGAGACAAGTGGAAACTAAAGCTGAGATGTCTTAATGTGTTGCTCTTCCTGGTCACACAGATTCAACCTGTTTTTTTAAGGATATTTGGATCCACAGTTTTCATTCATTTTAATGGAGACTTCCTGCTTCCTGGTCACATTGTTGTGTATGCACACTGAAGCATCTGGATGCAGCTCCCTCACCACTCAGAGAGAAATTGGAACATGAGCAGGCAACAGATGACACACTCACACCCAGAGGTAATTGTAATGAGCGTGATACAATACACACACACTGCGCTGAGTAATTGTAGCCTACTGCTGGAGTCTAAACAATACTGCAACAGAGGGCTTAATCAAGGAAAACAAAGAGACAGCAGTCAGAGGGATTGAAAGGACAGAAATAGAAAGTAGACAAAGTGGAACCATGGGGGTTGACAGAAAAAGATTTATTTCAGGTGTGTGAAAAAGAGCATCTTCTTGGTGTTATTTACATTTAAATCAAACATTTGATTTTTATCATATTTTAACAAAAATACTGGATGGGAAAGTCCTTCCATTCCATGTGGGTTCTCTGTGTTCGCATGCGTAGCCTTGGGCGCATGAGATCTGTTCCACGAAGTGAGCAAGGAATCAGGTGTCTACTTTATGTCTGTAAATGCACCTCAAGTCTCAGATTGTTTTGTGTTTGTATATTTTTCCGCCCACTAGAGACATCAGACTGCTTCTGAGACCTCTGACAAAACCGCTCGCAGGTATTTCAAGATATTGACAAGCAGAGCAGCGTTGAAAAGTAGAAGAAGGAGAAGAAAAGGTAGCACACCCACAACAGAGAAAGCTGAATGCACGCTAGACGGCAAACTCGAGATGCTGTTTCCCCCAACAAAAACAATCCCATAGAGAGTCAGGGCAGTGCGAGAGCAACCCAACACATCTGCTGTGTAGGTGGCTGAATGATGTCCCAGAATGCAGTCTGGCTGCCCTCTGACCTCCCTGTGGAGTGTTGCTCGAAGTGGCTCATCCGCAGTTCCATTTCTTGGATCCACCCCGACACACACACACATCTACACACATGCAGCAGCTGGCTGCGGCGTGTAGAGGGAATATGGTGATGGAGATGTGTGTGTGGTTGTGGTAAAAGTTGCTGTGTCCTTCCGCTGTGCATTAATTATACATGTGGCATGTGGGTGTCTGATTGAAATGAATATTTTACTGCTTTTAATCACTGCCATTGCCAGAGTGATGGAGCATCTGGCTGTGTTACCTGGGTAATTAAAGACGCTGTCTCACACATGCACACATGCAAGTCTCAGAGGTTGTGTCTGCAGGATGAGACGGAAGCACTCCAGAGGCTTACTAATGAGAAAAATTAGATTTGGAATGTTTTGAAGCAATGGGGCCCGTGGAAAAATAAAGATTGCTTTTTGTCTAACTTTGATTAGCAAAAAGCTTTTCATGCAGGCCAGAGGACAATGGAAAAACTCTTTTAGCTGATGTGGCATTGGGCAGAGGTAGCCTGAGCTACAGTTAAAGGTACACCATGCAGTATTTTCTTTCAGAAACAATGTTTAGACTCATACAGAGAAATCACTCTCGATCATCACTTATGGCACAGTAGAAGTTTGTGGCAGTGAATTTATCTGCCGACTCTGCCATTGGCCTGTATTTTCTTATTCTCCTCTTATTGTGCTATGTTCCAAGATGATCCAGCGCTCAGGTGAGATTGGAACTTTACAAAAAGGTAACAACCAGGTGCCAGACCATAAGCGTCACGCATTTAAGAGGAAGCTACGAAAATTGCGGACACAGCGCTGAAAAGACATAAATACAGCGAACGAGAGTGAATCTGGGGTTAGCTGTCATTTTCACTGGAGATACGGTTCACATACAGTAACTGACAGTACCTGCATAGCATACCTTTAAATCTTAGTTCATTGTCATGTGCCAAACTCTTGCACATTCACACTCTCAGATCTTCCTCCTCCATCCACCTCACTGTCCCGACAGCCCGCCTGACCACCGTGACGTCTAGAGCCTCCAGCCGCTCTGCCCCCTGCCTCTGACACTCCCTCCCACCAGACATTCAAAGCATCAACTCTCTCTCCACTTTCAAACTCCGCCTCAAAACTCATCTCTTTCAAATAGGCTAATCAATATGACTCCTGTCCGTCTAGCTGCACACATCCACTATATACACAGAATTTTATTCACTGATTTGTTTTGCTAAATATTTGTTATATTATTCATTTAATTGTTTTTATTCCTTATCTTGTTGACTTCTTTAATCTGTTGTTATTATCTCTGTCTTTGCCTGTAAGGTGACCTTGAGTGTTGTGATAGGCGCCTATAAATAAAATGTATTTTATTTAATTATTTAGAACCATTAGTGTAAACGTAAAATCCTAATTCTTTGTTTTTTGATACAACTGGCAAATGGCTGTCCTAAATTTTCATCTCTCGCTGTTTGGTCCGTGTTTTTCTGCAAGGAACAATTTAATCTTTTGTTCCTAAGTTTCAATTTGTCACTTCCTGTACACTGAGAAGATTCCCCCGCCGAACAAACCTGCCAAAAAATGTATTTTTAGCAAATAGGGCAAAACTGGGGCGCTCACAAAGGCTGGGGTTGTTCTTCTCTGGTGCAGTCTATAGTGGGATCCAAGTAAGCTGATCGCAGTCCCTTTTTTCTACCTTAAATCCCTGCACAGTGCAGCTTTAAAGGGAGAGTTCACCCCGAAATCAAAAATACATATCTTTCCTTTTACCTATAGTGCTCTTTGTCAGTCTAGATTGTTTTAATGTGAGTTTCAGAGTGTTGGAAATGTCTTTTGTAGAGATGTCTGCCCTCTCTACAATATACTAGAAATAGATGGCACTCGGCTTCTGGCACTCAAAGTGGCAACAAAATACATTTAAATACTTCTGTCTCTTCCCAGAAATCATGACCCGGTTACCTAAGACAATCCACCTACCACTTTAATATAGGAACTGATTTCTTCCTGCCAACAGGGGGGAGCGTGCATCGACTCATGGACAAGAGGCTCCTGCATGTGACAGCAAGACGTAAACATTAATGGCGTCCTCCTCGGCTGAGCTGTGACGTTAGCTAGCTCAGTGGTGCAAGGTGAGCCAGCAGTAGATACCTGCTTCTTCCTGCAGGGTGATATGATTGATGGGTGTAGTAGGAAATAGTTCCTCCATGAAACTGCTCACAAATCTTTTTATTGACTTCTCTGCAGACGTGAACAAGTCAATACAGCAGTACAGAGTCTAATAAAGTAGCAGAAAAAAACAACCAGAAAACAGAAGAATGGGAAACCCACCACCCAACCACCCACACACACGCACATAAAATAAATAAATAGGATTTTTTTTTTTAATTGATAAAGAGATAAAAAGACAAGACTATTAACTAAAATGAAAATAAATAAAACAAGGCATGAAGTGTAGTCAAAGGACCATTAGGTAAGCCTGCAGTAGCTGTGATTAATTATACCAGATCATTCCTTGATCCATGCACACGATGTTGTTGAGTACAGAGTGATAGTAATAATAAAGAACAGGTGAGATGGAAGAAGCACACAGAAGGACCGTGAGGAAGAACAGGGAAAAACCCTCTCTCCACCTCAAATGGGCTCCACCAAGGGATCACTGTCAGCATCAGGACCCATAGTGAGGTCACTGATAAAAGCTAAACGGGGACTCTAAGTGTTGTGGAAAGAATTTAAGGATCCCTTCAGTGATGATCTGTGGAATGTTTTCAGCTGGGTCAGTGCCATCTGGTTCCATTATGTTTGAGAGGACCGATATCTCCAACACTCAGCAACTCACACCAAAACAATCTAGACTGATAGATAGCTCTGTAAGTAAGAAGCACTATATGTATTTTTTATTTTGGGGTGAACTGTCCCTTCATTTTAAGCTGATGTGTGAGCTAATGTCTGCATCAACACACTCTTACTCCGACCTTGTCACATATCGACATTTGGTTATGGACCTTCCACGCCCAGATACGACCTTGGGTGTGTTGGTTGTTGACGTCCTGAGACGCTGTGTCAAGTTACATGCATTGTCTTCGTTCAAAATAAACTTCTATTTTCACAGGAAATTTACGTAGCCATACAGTCTCTTTCAAAATAGAAGCACTACGTTACTACGACAGGGCAAATTGACATTTTTTACCTCCAACAACTAAAAGTTGGGAGGTTTAGAAAAAAAAAATAACAGGGTTTGTCCACATAATCCAATCCAGGGCACTTGGATTACAACAATCAAGTGTAGCTGTTATCCTCAGATACCCCGAACAAGTTTTGTGGATTAAAAAACTACACTGGACTTCTTGTCGGCATGAGGGTCAGTAAGTACTGTCTGTATTTTCATTCTAAAGTGATCATTTCCTTTAACTCTTGTCCTTGTCCTACTGTATTTCCCCCTGATGCCGCCGAGTGCTGGTAAACTATAATGTCGACCTGCTGCTTATCTTGCCGACGTTAAAGGACGGCTTTTTCGTCAGTGTCTGATGTAAGTCACTGCCCAAGTGCCGGATTTCAATGACCTGGAGTGAGACTGGGCTGTCTGCGTTGGTCACAGTACACACAGTAATAGCCTCAGAGAGCCACGCTTTGCTCGGTGAAGCTTAACATATCTATCACAGAGAGCTAAAAAACGAACACAACCAAAATGAAAATTGATCTCCAATTTCTAGTTAAAAATGATTTATAAATCTGGTATTTTTTACACGATCTTTGGTCTGTGGTTTTGCTCGGATCTGTTCTGTCTGTTGTGTGAACCGCAGTGAAGGAACTGTCTCGCACGGGGTCATCGAGGCTATCTGGGTATTCTCTTTCAACACACAATACAGGTCTTCCTCTAATGGCTCCTCGTGTCTTCCCCGTCTGTCTTATCATCTCGATCTGTGCCCGTGCGAGGGTGTGTGTTCATGGTTGAACTGGTAGAGGTTTTTATAGTCTGGCTGCTCTGATGCTATTAAAGATTAGGATGTTAACACAGTCCCTCATCTGACTGCATCGATCCCCAACCCTCGCAGTGGAATCACATTAATACTAACAACGTCAGGTACAAGCTTTGTAGCTCTCTTTACCCCTCTCTCTCTTTTTACATCTGCTTCTCTGTCAGTGTTGATTTGAATTTGAATAACCAGCGTTCTTCCCCGTCTTTCAACAAGGAGAGGGTGCAATCTAATGAAGGGAAAGAGGAGGAAGAGGGGAGGAAGATTGCAGAAGCGGAGGGGGACTAGAGGATGTGGAAATGAGATGAGATGAAACGGTTTAAATCAGTCTTCCTCAGCTGCTTTGACACCGGTAGCTTTCAGTGTTTGAGTGCATACATCAAGTCACAACTCGGGGTAAGCATATTAAGATAGTGAACAAGTATCTTTTTATGGTCCCATGAGGAAAATGAACAGCATGCAACGGTACGGTTTACTTAAGGACAGGTGGTGACAAAGTCAGATTAAAGGTGGGTGATGACAATAAAATATAAAAACTGACATTGAAAATTGAAGTTTAAATACATGTTGTGAGAAACACGTGCCTCTCAACTCCTCTGTGATCTCTGTGAATTCAACAAGACAACATGGAGGAGAAGAATTCACACCAAAACACTGTCTGTGCTAAATTCAACAAACTGTGACAGACCCGGTTGGACATTCAGACCAAAAGCACTGTACAGCTGGCAGGCACAGTAGGTGTGTTTTGATGGCTTCCACTTTAGAAGAACACCCTTAACACTGATATCATCCAGACCTCTTAATTAGCTTATGAAAAGGTTTGATTTCATTCATGTATATATACACTGTATGACTGCAGTTAAAAAAGATTTTTCACTGAGCAGCTGACCCTGAGATGTCAGATTTCGAAGCCTCTCAAAAGCTGATGAAAGCACCGTATACTAAATAGCCTTCATCCTGGTCTGAAAGAAAGGGCTTCTTCCCATATTAGTGCAAGGCTATTAAATGAAAGCTAGGACATGCTCTCTGTGGGGTTTTACACATGTGAGATGTAACCAGAGCTGTGATGTTGAAGGGTTACAGCAGACGGCACTGGAAACAAAGGGATGGTGTCGGCTCAGGTGCTTTTAGGGTGCGCTTGGATGGATGGTGGCTAATACACAATAAAACGTTTTCATATATGAAGCACTTGTTTGAGGTCTTCTTTCAAGGACCTATTCTCACCCATATCTTACACATACACCCCCAACCAGACACACTGCATGTGCATTGGTGCATTTACTCACATGTGCACAGATGCAACTGTTCTAAGGACAATGGTGAAGCAAATGAAGTTGTTTGACTGTGGGGAGAAAGGTTGGACTAACCCGTCGACATCATAAACTAATATGAAGTTAATTTGTTGACTCAGGTTCAGGAGCAGGGCCACGCCTCAACCACACCTCTGATTACCTGCCAATCCTATGTATACCTGGTCAACCCATCGTCTGTTGAGGGTCTTCCAGGTTGGCCATGGGAGGTCGTGCCCGCTGTGATTCCTCTCTCCGTCCATTCTTGGGCTCGGGTGTTGAGTCTGAACCATTCATCTTCCCACATGTTGGTCCGTGCGGATTCCTTGGATATCTGGGTGGGGGTGCTGTGTGTCCGTGCAGGGGGTGCCTTGTGTCTTCTGCTGTGGAAAGCAGAATATGTCTGCCTTTTATTAAATCTGGTGCATACCTCTCCTATGTCTCATTCTAGGTACCGTCTGTGTGACTGTAATCAGCTGGGGCGGAAAAAAGCCTGAAACGGAACCCCCACACTGAGTCTCCCTCTGCCCGATCTTCAGGACATCCTCCCAGACCAAACAGATGACATCACTCCACTACCACACCCACTAACATCCACTCTCCAGTCCTCAGCACCTCCTGCATTAGACTTAAACTTTTAAACAACATGTTGTTGTGGTGTGCTCCTTGCTAGTGAAGGGCACATTGATTCAACTGACAAACAACCAGATGAACCTGAACAAAAAAACAAAAGGGAAGTCTCAGGAGGCCAGGTATCCCAGCATCTTTGAGCTGGACTGAAAATTCACTAGTTCAAGGTAGCACATCCTGCAGAACCACAGGGCTGGACAACCACTGCAGCTCGAAGCAACACAAGTAGGCAGCTCAACGATAAAATGAGGTGCAGGCTGCAAGAGCTGGCACCGCCACGACCGCCATCCACAAGATTAATGCCACCAGCCTGGAGATCCTTACAAAATTGTCAACATCGCGCACAGGCGTAGGTTTTGTTTCAACATTTAGTGTGACACATATGAAACAGTGGATTTGTGGGTCCTCTGCTGGGAACATTTTGAGACTCTGGTGAAGTTTTATGCACAGTTTGTGCCTTTATGCTTCTTTTTTTTGTGTAAATAATTTTGTCAAAAAGGAGGATGCACATGCTCTGAAAAATGACAAACCCATTCTGCTGGATCACAAACTAAAAAGAATTTTGTTTGGACACTGTGAAAAAGCTTTGGAACATTTTTTTTATGTCACATTTTGATTATGTCGAGTCGCCTCAACAACACAGTGAATTGTGTCTGAGTGTTTGTCCAACGAAAATGTTTCTAGAAAGCTCTGTCTGTTATTGCTTTATGTTTATGTTGATGCATGCATATATCAACTTTATAATAATAAACCCTGCACACATACACAGGTGTTTTCGTTTTGATCAGACTACAGTTAAGTTTAGCAGAGCTTGTCTGAGCATCAAACTCAGTGTGTCAAGACAGATGAAGGTCATATGCAAATTATGAAAACCTATATCTGTCCATAATTTACAGTGATTATAATATGAGCAAATACAAATTGCTGACAGGTGCATCAGGAGGGAGGGACATGTCAATCAAGTGGGAGTGTCTGCACACACCCACACAGTCCTGAGAGGAGGTCTAATCAGGGAAGTGTGAGCACCTGTGTGAGTCTGTCTGCACCACCTGTGTCTTACAGCTATGATTAGCACCGCAGCTATGTCAAATGGCGAACAAGATATGGTTCAGTTCATTGCTGAGGAAACTTCGGATATCCGTAGTTGAAATGCACTTTTTATTTTGAACACAAGGGAGCAACGATGAGCCCGACGCGGCTGTGCAGCCAGTTTGAGGCAGAAACGACGATGAAGATGTAGCTTAATGTTTGTTGGAGAGTTAGCCACAGGTGAGATGTGCGCTTTATTTACGCTTAAAAGATGATAGTGATCTGTGTTTGAGACCAGGATACTAAAGACATGCAGCTGATGTATTAGGCTGGCTAGACATGTGCAAATGTTACAGGTACAAGTTTATTCATCGAACTAAAACATGCTGCAGTGTTTTATGCCCCAAATGCATTTAAGGTAACTAGTGTTGTGGAGGGAACTATGTGCAATTAAACTAATAGTGTGTAACAACATTTTGCGGTGGCTTGTTGGTAGATCAACTACATTAATATTTACATAATGATTTAAGTGGTTTTATGACATTTATTTTTGTTGTTGCCATTTTTGGATAGTTACCTACTGAAACTACAACCCATCCCAGATGGATGTAAAACCAGCAACATGGAGGTATGTTACTGTGATGTAGTTAAACAGAACACTTGAAAAGTAGCTTTATTATGTTGCTAAAGAAACTGGCAAATGTCAAGCTCGCTGAAAATGACAGAAACTGATTTAAAAAACCTTGTGACAGTTTTTCTTTTAGTTATTGTGATTGTAAAATCAGTTACTAAAAATCATATATCACTCCAATCTTATGAGAAACCAAACAGCAGTTGCAAAAACCATATTCATTTTTCATTAGCTACAGTGTACATTACATTACTTTAATACCTTTGCAGCAAGACACCATTAATTCTTGGGTGGGTTTTTTCCGGATATCCTTCCCCTGGAAATCCAGAGTTCTCACGAGAGCACAGTTTGAATTTGCTCAGCGAGTCACTCTGGCAGTAATCAGTAATGATGCTCATTACCCATGCTGTTGGAGCCGAGCTGCACCAATCACATGGGTGTATCTGATATAGGCGGGCCAGAGGCGAGCTAAACAGATGACGACAGCGCTGCGACGACGAAGTCCGGAATCAGTCAGTAAACATTGCAAGATGGCTACGGATGAACACCAGCTGTTTGAAATGGCTTTGGTCGCTACAATGAACGAGTTAGACTTGGTTTTTCTCTAAAAGAGGAACAGAAGACGCCCTCGAATCTTTCCTTTGCAAGAAGGACGTTTTTGCTGTTTTGCCGACCGGATACAGCAAGAGTCTAATCTACCTGGTAGCTAAGCTCTGGTACGTCACCCCGTGTATTGTTCTGATTGGTCGTAGTGTTATCCAATTGCATGCAGTGATATTTTCAAATGCATGCTTGGTGCCGCCCCGTTTGCATTACTCATAGCCAGACCCTAAATCTTTCTAGATTTGGGTCGGGATTTCCAGGCTAGTATATCCTCATGCTGAACTGGAAATCCACATTTTAAAGCTGACATTTAAAAAATTCTTACATGGGGACATGCCCCAGACCCCCTAGAGGTTTACATCTTTGTCCCCAGGTGAGGTTGCACCCTGATTTTGGGTCATCAAAGGAAAGTAATGTTTTTTTTCCCCCTATTTATTTTACCATGCTTTACTTTAGCATTTGTGCTTCTCTGCTGTAATTGAACCTCCTCGGGCCACAATTAATTGTAAATATTGATTATTGCTATTTATGAGCAGATGTAAGAGAAGTTTTTGCATGCTGTTTTCGAAGTTATCTGGCTCACTGAGTAATCCTGCTTGGTGCAATACTCCATCTAGTTTCTTGAGGGCAGGTGTCAGACTGATGAATATTGCATCCAAAATCAAAGCTGACATTCATGTGCACTTTCACATGAATGGTGGGTCATTTTATTTATGAATGCAGCACAAAGTTCTTTACAATTCAGCGGCAGAGACAAAGAGCAAAGAGATTAAACCATACGATTATACAACACTCATTCAAGAAGAAATTTACAAGAATAAATAAATACATATGAAACCGATAAGTCCTAGTTATAAGCTGTATCGAAGATAGGCTATGAGTCATTTGAAACTGTCCACTGAGCCACCAAGTCTAACATTTCAGGGCAGAGTGTTCCATATTTTTGGGGTGTGGTTGCTAAAAAGGAATCCTCAAAGGTTTCTTCTGACCTGTGTAAGACCTGTGAACATGTGGACACTTATTGCAGTAAACTCAGTTGAGTGGCAGTTGTTGTGATATTTCTATCATATTTTGTTTTTATTTCATATTACATGTACGTTTTCAATTTAATCTTTTTTTAAAACAAAGTAGATTGAATGACCTTCTCTGAGACGCTTTAGTTAACCAAACTGGATTTCTCCCTTTACCGTAGTTCACCTTTATCCAGTTTGAAGTAACCGGTAGCTCCACTTTTGCCAGTTAAACTGCACCTAATCAAAGTAAGGCACAAGGGGCAAAGGAGTTGTATTTAGTCTCTTAATTAATCATAGCTATGTCTTGGGTGTAGCGTGAATTCAACTAATCAGTGTCATCTCCCATTCCTTTTAAAAGCCAGGTGTGCCTGCACCTGGCGCTTTGCTATTTAAATGCTGCGTTTGGCAAATTGGAGAAGGGAGCAGGTTTCTGTTGAGAGTAATACAGTTAGAGAAATAATGTCACTGCAACAAGTAACAATAGCGTTTACTACAAAATGGGAAGGTCCAGCATGTAGGATTTA
Source organism: Epinephelus awoara (assembly GCA_035609425.1). NCBI lineage: Eukaryota > Metazoa > Chordata > Actinopteri > Perciformes > Serranidae > Epinephelus > Epinephelus awoara. The sequence goes on along the minus strand of CM069303.1, from coordinate 39,148,772 downwards.
GTGGCATCTTGAGGGAGGTTGCAGAACTGATAGCTTTCCTGTGTGCCAAGCGTGAAGGAGAATGACTCAAAAACACGCATGGCCCTATCTAGAGCCAGTGTTTGGCTTGTCTGTTCTGGGCAACAACATGGCAGGCTATGCTGATGAGGCCCTGCTCTGTATGTAGGTATAAACAGCTCAATCTAAGTAACGATTCAGGTGATTATTAACTAATGACACATAGTTATGACTATTATATACCATCTCTGCCAATAGACGCCCCTAAATCCTTCCCACAAGACCTTCAAGCAGCAAAACTAAAAACTGTGGTTATGAACTTGACAGAGGACACAAAACTAAACTTCTAGCTTCTTAAATAATTGATGACTTTACGCCGCTTCTCGTGCATAAAATGTGCACAGCAGACAGCAGACCTTTAATTCAAAGGGAACTAATGTTTTTTTCAACCTGGGCCCTATTTTCCGATCTACTTTTGTCTAAATGAGTGATAGGATGTTCAATATGTGACATGTCTCCAGTATGAAGCTAGGGCTGACCTGCCTGCAGCCTGTGAGCGCACGCTATGTTAAATAATAGGGCACTCAGACAGCGTCAAACAACATCAAAATACGTCCACTAGTGCATTTTAGACGTTCATTTCTCCTTTCCGTTATGTTGTCAGATAATTATACTAACAATCCGAGCCTATCTGTGTGAAAAAAATGCACTTTTAGTGGACGTATTTTGACGTTGTTTGACGCTGTCTGAGTGCCCTATTATTTAACATAGCGCGCGCTCACGGGCTGCAGGCAGGTCAGCCCTAGCTTCGTACTGGAGACATGTCACATATTGAACATCCTATCACTCATTTAGATAAAAGTAGATCGGAAAACAGGGCCCAGGTTGAAAAAAACATTAGTTCCCCTTTAAGTAAAATAAACAACAAAATGTTAAGACCTGCACGCCACCAACAGAAGTGGCAACTGGTGGCAAAAAAATGACAACTGCATCAGTCTGCAGCTAGCAATGACAGTTGTGCTGTGCAGGGTGCCAGGTGTAGGATAGGGATCATTGTTGGTCAGGTTAAAACATGCTACATGTCGAGTATTACACTAAAATAGACTACAAATTTAAATTTCCCTGTAAAAACATGTTGTAAGTTATAGTTTATTAGGTTGAAACATGGCTGAACAAGAAAGAAATGGTTTGACTGTTCCGAGTGGTTACTTGGGGAAAGGGGACTTACTTTAGGCATTTGTGTGTGTTTGTGTGCGTGTGGGAGACTGATTGAGAGTGTGTGTGTGTGTGTGTGTGTGTCTGCCTGCTTACAGCTACTTACCAGGGATATTATGAGGGATTAAGCCTGGAATAAATTACAATAATTTCACATTAATCCTTGTACGTTTGTTTCTGTGACGTTTGTTTTAAATTTGACATTATAATTCCAGCTTACTGCCGGGGGAAACCATCATAACATCTGAGGAAACCTTAATGCCAGCCACCACTACATGCTGTTAGCAAAACAGATTTGGTGCCAAAATCTTAGTGACTGGGAATAACTGCATGCTTTCTGTTGGTTTGAGTCCAGCTGAATTCTGTACATGTTAAATGATGAACTTTGATGGCTGAGACTTGGATAACGTAAAGGGAAAACCCACAGAGCCTTTCCTAAACCAAAGCACCGACTCACGCTATGCCTCAAAGTCCTCCAGATCTGCCAAGAAAATTAAGTACCTCAGTGCGTATGTATATACATGTCTGTGTGTTAGTCTCAGTCATTCCAACATGCATGCACTGTAAAGGGGGGAAGGTGTTGAAAACTAGCATTGAGAATCCTTGTGTCTGTTCTCCCACATATCTCAGTTCCCCTCCCCTTCAGTCGTCCTCTCAGAAAACCCCATCCATCCATACATCCATCCATCCTCACTCAGCTTAAGCAGTGCTGTCTGTTCGCCGTCTCGTTGTCATGGTTTCCATTATGCTTCCTGCCTGCTCTGGTTTGAAGGACAAAGCGCTGATGATGGTTAGTCTTTAGAGACGGAGGGAGAGAGAAAGAGGCAAAACAAAGGAGGAGAATGTATGTATATATGATGTACTTTTTCTTTTTGTCGCTGGTTGGTAAATGTCATCTCACACGCAGATACACACGCACACACACTGTGGTCTTCGATTCACATCCCCAGGGTTCCCGAGAAGGTAGAAAGGCAGCTTTATGCCAATACCCCCTTTGGCGTTAGATGTTTAGCTCTAGCAAGCCTTATCTTTTAACTGATCAATAAGCAGGTGGTACGGCACTCTCTATGGGATAGGCTGCAATCACACAGGACTGCACTGAATCAAATGAGCGCGCACCAGGCCTGTGTTGTGCTCAATGAGCATGCTGCACACTGTGTAGCAATACAGGAAAAAATGACTGGCTCTGAAATCTAAAACTAGCACTTGATGACTGAGTGCATGCAGTTGGGTGTGTGCGCGTGTGTGTGTGAAGTCTTCAGACTGTCAGAAATTAGGCTAAAACGGTGGACTTTATTTAGCTGACCTGGTTGGAGAGTGAGGAGGAGTCAGCGGAGATGAGTCGGGGGGGAGACGGGCATGGAGTGTGTGTGCTGTGATGAAAACAGGAAGCAAAGAAAGAGCTTAAAGCTCAGTCCTTTCTCCACCACACGCATCACCCCTCCACTGTGTGATTCTCTCTCCCCCCTCACCCCGCTCTCTTATTGTAAGGTTCTTAGGGCCTTCCTTAACTTTTAATAAGAGTCTTTAATAAGTCCCCAGATCATGGCTTGGTCGGTCAGGGCTTCTATTTCAACACAGCTCTGCTTAATCTCACTCTAAAATAGATCTGCTCCCTCCACTCTCTTACTCTCAGCCCCTCTGCCGCCTCTGTCTGTATTTCTCCACAAGATTGTAAAAGTATTTAATAAACTACTGGGGGATCAAGCAAGGTTGTATCGTCCTCTGTGGTTTCTGTGTGTGTGTGTGTGTGTGTGTGTGTGTGTGTGTGTGTGTAGGCAGCCTAGCAAAGGTACATGACTGGGGATGTGCCAGTTTTATTTCTATTAAGAAGGATCAACAGGAATGTTTTTAGAGGGAAATTCCTCAGTTATCACAGCGATGAAAGGCACATTTGGCAGTGGTGAGGATGTATTTTTTTTTGCATGAATGTATGAAGTGATGACAGCCACACTGAAAATGTAAAAGTCAGGTGAAGTCAGAATTAGGCCATGTAGAGATTTAGTCTAATTGTCCCTCCAGCTAGTGATATGTTTGGCCTCCTGTGACTGTACCATTCACCGAAAGTGACTCAACCATCACACACACACACACACTTTGAATTTCTAAATCGGCTCCTAAAATGTGTTATCCGTGCTTGGAGTTCCCAGTTTCCATGGTCTTCATGGTGATGCCATGGTGCGTCTGTGTGTCATACTTTAGTTTCAGTCTCTTTGGCCTACTTAGGCGTGTTGTAAGTAGCACACTGAGCTGCTTCTTCTATCCCCGTGGACTCGGGCTGAATAATTGAGTGGTGCTGAGGCCGGGTAATAAGCTACACTGCTGCTGTAATAACCTCCTGGACAATGTGTGTGAGTGTGTCAGTGAGTGTGTGCGCTCATGTTGCCCGTGCGCGGTAATGACTGCTATTACTCCAAGGCTTGGGAAGCAGACACATGCTGCTTAAGGAACCAGACATGTTATGTGAGCATGTGTGTTTTTGTGTTGTCTGTATGCAGGTTACAGGAGTAAAGATGCACAGTCTGTTTCATGGTGTTGGTGTCTCTATGAGTCAGACAGGAAGGAACCTCCTGACCGTCAGTTTCAGAGCAGGTGTCCTCCATAAGCTTCCCGTGCTGTTATAGCCAGGTTCATTCTGCAAATATCTTATTTTATGTTATGTATTTTTATGCCTCTGCGCTGGCATCAGCCGTGGCTGGAGGCATTATATTGTCTGGTAGTCCTGTTCTCATGAATGCGATAACACTTAAAGGAATTTTCAAATTTCAAAAGTCCACTTGGATTCAGTGAGGCACTGATTAGAATTTGATGGCCAGAGGTCAAGGTCACTGTGACCTTGTGTCCATCTCATTCTTGTGAATGCAATATTTCAGGAACTCTTGGAGGGTTGCGCTATTTTTTCACCTTGCCTGTGTGTCCTTGTGTCAGTCCGTCCTTTTTAACGTCTGAGGTTTTTGCAGGTCCGTGAATGCAGCACAGCTGGAACTCTTCTTTTTTCCCTCAGTAGCAGTGTTTAGAGATTTGAGCCATGGGATGGATAATTTATCAGTCGATCCGATCAGAGCTGATATGATCAAATCAGATCGATGGATGAGAGGAGCAGCTATCTGTGAGCGAAAGCAAAGTGAAGGTTACGTTTCACTTTCACTGCGCCTGCCGTTCTGCTGTCCTGTCTGCGCCCTCAATCTGTGGAGCAAAAATAACCGACCGCTCACCTGGATATATTCCAACAGTGCGTCTGATGAATGGTCCAGCGACAAAAGAACCCATCTAAACATGGCAGCACATGCTTTAATCATGGTGGCCTGCCTCAAATAAATGAATGTGTGGGGGAAACCCTGTTGGTTGTCCACCTTGAACCTGAGCTGATTGTGTAGCTCTTCTGTGCTGCCGGGTTCAAGATGTGTGAAGTGTCCATTTTTAGAAAATGTAGTTACTTTGCAGGCACATCCATATTTGAAGCATTGTCAGCTGTCATTGCTGCATATTGATCTGGACAGAATGGACGTAAACTGCAGGAATTCTAGTTAGTCTGTTGATGTGCATATTTGTTGCACTCTGTTCCGTTCTGTCTCAGTCCAAAGGGACTTGGATTGGGACCAGGAGGGTGCCAGGTTCAAGTCCCCATCTGGACCAAATGTGGAGCATGGACTGGTAGCTGGAGAGATGCCAGTTACACTCACTGGGAAAAAATCCTGTTAAATAATTAATGTTAACTATGGTAATTGCCATGCAGTCCACTATGACCCAACTTCAAGAGCAGAAGTTGTTTTCTATCAACAATATTTTGTCTACCCCCCACTTTTCTGCTTCTCCCTCCTCTCTGTGTGTGTGTGTGTGTGTGTGTGTGTGTGTGTGTGTGTGTGTGTGTGTGTGTGTGTGTGTGTGTGTGTGTGTGTGTGTGTGTGTGTGTGTGTGTGTGTGTGTGTGTGTGTGTGTGTGTGTGTGTAACTAAGAAACACCCCCCACTGTCAAATGGTACACACCACTCAGCAGTTTCCCCCCCGCCAAGCACCAGTATCACTGTACAGCTGAGGGAACCCCTCCCCTGCTGTAATCTCAAACCAGCATCACTTAGAGCCCATAAATTCTTGATGCACAGTCCTAAACCTGGAATACTTCAAACCCAATTCTCCGCTTCACTCTGCCTAGTCCCCTCCCGTCTCTCTGACTGACTGATTGGCTGCTTGTTTGATTTGTTGATTCCATTCAATAATTCAAAAGTAGAATGATAAGTAAAATCCAGGTGCTTACCAGACAGAGTGTTTAACACCTCCTGATGCCACCATCTTTCCTCCTTCTGCTTTGTAGCTCTCGCAGATGAAAGCAATGCCTCCTGGTTACTGAAACATGACAAATCAGAGGGAGAGTGGAAGAAAAGCCATTTATCAAAAAGTTGGAGTTGACAACTGTGTTTTTCTGCAGTGTCGCACGTAGGTGAGTGTGTTCTCTCTTTTGGCTTTGTGTACACTTTGAAGTGCACGTCACTTGTTCTTGTACTCGGCGTGTGTTTATGAGAGCTGCGGGACTAGAATTACTGTCCTTGTTGTGTTGCATGCAACAGTCTGCTGCAGACAGACATGCAGACATCTCCTCTTGGCAACCTGTGTCACCCTCCCTCTCTCCTCTTGTCAGTCTGTCCATGTCTCCATTTTGTTTCTGACGTTTGCTCATCGCCTCATGTTGACAACCAGTATAATAGTCTGTCATTCAATCACCTTGTTGCCTCATACCCAGCTAACTAACTTCTGTAATCACACACACTCGCTCTCACACACACTCTTGAGTTAAAGCTGTCTGCGTGATGGATGTGCACTCTCAGAACTGCTGTGTGTTGCATCTCAACCTCCAGCCTCACCTTCAGGCTATACCCACAACCAAGGCGTGTGCGTGTGCGTGTGCGTGTGCGTGTGCGTGTGTGTGTGTGTGTGTGTGTGTGTGTGTGTGTGTGTGTGTGTGTGTGTGTAAGGAGAGTGTTTGATCATGAATACTTTTTCTGAAAATACAGTGGAATGTGTGAAAAAAACAGGACACACACACACACACACACACACACACACACACACACACACACACACACACAGGCTCCTAGTGGCTGATAAAGACCTTTTTGGCAGAGGTTCTCCTCTGTGCTGTGGGCTCATTAATGCTCTGAGTGTGTCCCTGTGACTGAGGACTAAGCCCTCAGCTCTTATCAACAACACCAGGCCTGGTCCGCTACACACGTACACACCAACACCCTCACACGCACACACACACAAACACACACAATGGATTATGAAGAGTGTGGATAAGTCGCCAACATCAGCTCCGATATCCCCTTACAGGACAATGACAGACACCCCCCTCCCATCCCACTGTCACTGTGTGTGTGTGTGTGTGTGTGTGTGTGTGTGTGTGAAGGGTTGGTGGACGCACTGCTTTCCAATTGATCCATTTGTATTTGTTGATCCATCTGCACACAGTTCCTGTCATGGATAGGTCATTTTGTGAGTGTGTGTTTGGTGTGAACTTTGGCATTGTTGGGTGTGTCGTCTCAACGCAGGATGACAATGACGCTCATGCCTCTTCTCCTTGTGGGTGCTATTTGTTTCCTCCAGCGCGCGCACACACACGCACACACATGCAAGCACAAACTGTGGGGTTATTTACATATTTATTACTGCGCTGTGCTTGTGCTCCACAAATTGATATTGTGTGTGTGTATGTGTGATTAACTGGGTGTTGGTGCAGAGTAATGTTACAGGCCTGGTTCAGTGAGGACAGTGTGGGCGGCTGGTGGTTTATGGCTCTTTCAAGTTGGTGTGTGTGTGTCAATTGTTTGTTGTTCCCATGTATTGTTAGAGCCCTCAGGCGATATCTATTCAGCTTGGTGGGGAATTATTATTACTTTATCCTCAGGGAGAGCAGAGGTGACGTACTGCAACACCTGCCACCCACCACCACTCCCTGCCACGTTCCAACATACACACACCACACACACACCTCTGCAGACTTGAGGCGTCTTCCCCTTTTCGTGTATTAACACCAAGGTCATGGCACAGCCCTCCAGGACAAATAAGCATTGATTCTTATATCTTTTCTTTGCACATGATGATGAGGGAACAACATGTTGACATGCAGTCGCAGGATTTTTTTCTGTGCAGTGTCTCATTGCAAAAAAAAATCCTGCATTATTAAAAAGTCAGGTTTTCAGGAATGTTACGCTGCGGTCTCATTTTCAATTTATACATTTTAACAAATGCTATTATGGGTTTTGAGTGGATTTTATTAGCCCAGAGGTCGCAGCAATTGTTCTGCCTATTACAGACCTTCAAGTAAAAACATGCAAATCACCAAAATTGATGCTGTAGTTTTAAAAACAGGAGCAGTATTATTTTACATCTTCACACTCTCAGTTCTTGCTTTCAGCCTGAGGCTGTTTTGAAAGATGGAGGGGACTCTCCTCACATCAAATCCCTCTTCCCCCTTTGTCCAGCTCTCCCTCTTTTTCTCCTGCTAAGAGCAGCAGACGTTGAGTTCTCAGCATAAAAACTATATTTTTTATTTCATTTTGAGCTTTTTAATCTTGGCTCTCTGTACAAGAGAACAAGTGGACCGGATGTCCTCTGGTGAGTTCAGATCTAATCACGTTGAAAGGCAGCCAGTGTAGCCTGCAGCGCTCGATAATTGGTTGACCCCAGAAACACTCCAACTCTTTCTGAGGATTTGATATTTTACGGCTGATGCTAAAATGCGGACGGCTGGTACTAACGATGGTTCTCCCCGCTTTACTGTCTAAGTCATCAGATGGTCCTCCCAGATTTGGACCAGTCAGGCGACCAGCTACTTATTCACAGCTATGTTACCATTAGCATGGCTAATTAAAGACTGCATCTGGGGCCTGGAGAGAAGGAGAGGCAGAAAGGGCAGGTTTTAAGCGAGCAACAGAGGCAAAGCTCTGTCAGTGAAGCAACACTTGGGGAAGGGGCTGAACTTGAGGACACATTCTGAAATTACAGTTTGTCCATTTTCTCTTCAGTGGTTCGTGTTGATTTTTTTTTGCACCCTGCTGAGGCTGTAGAGTGTGATTGTCTGTTTGCCTTTTGTGTGTGCATGTGTTGGTGTGTGTGTGGTTGTAACCCTTGGGCGTGTGTGGTGCACACCAGTGTTCCTTTTGTCTGTTGAGGGAGTTGAGAAGCATCTCTTTAATTTGGTCTATAATTGAATTTGGCCCATGGGCATGCCATACTCTTCTGAGAGATGGCAGCAGATGAGAAGGGGATGAAAAGAAGTGGCAGAGGGAAAGAGAGGGGACAGGAGACGAGATGGCAGAGTGGAGTGGAGAAAAAGGAGGTGGCAAATGGGTGGAAGATGTGTAAATGTACAGAGGTAAAGAAAGGAGATGTAGGAGGAGGCCGAGGGAGGACGCAGTATTGCATCCTCAGTCATCTGTGAGACTTCATAAGGACTGTGTGCATGGGCTGGCAGTCAAGTCAATATGACATATGAATATTGCAGGAGCCATTCTCTCCCCTCCTGCCCTCCTCAATTATTAATGTCTGGCTCAGAGTTGGCTCAACTTTTACTTGAGGCCCTCCTCTCCACTACTCCTGAAAATAAGTGAGAAACTCAGACATTTGGACAAACGGACATAAAAACAATGGAAAAAGGAGCCCGCCAGACAGGGAGCGATATACCGCCCAGCGTGCAGGGAGCAGAATCAGGCGAGGTTAATCTACTCTCATAATTTATTTCCACAAGAGAAATGGAGCTCACTGTTTGTTTTCTGCGATGCATTGTCAATCCAAACAATCCCAGAGACAGGAGAGGTCTATACCAAGAGCCATAGGCAAGACCACAGTGCCTACTACAAGCTGCTGCAGAAATGCAGTTATCAGCCATTTTAATCACCTTTTATTACTGGATTTAAACACGCTGCCAAGTTCAGAGCAAAGCATTCCCAATTTCATGCATGTCTGTGTGTATAAAGTCTTTTTCTCCACAGGAAGAATGTTATCATAAGCTATGCATGCTCTTAAAGATAGAGAGGTGCCAGGTCATTGTAGTTTGAGGCAACATGTTTGATATCAAGATGACTGTTATAGTATACTGCATTCTCACTGATGTCTTGATGTTGAATCCTTTTGAAGGGTGTGGAAGAAACTACAGCTCATGGCCTTTTTGAAAGTCAGCACTGTGGTGTTGTGTAAGGGTGCTTAGGGTACATCAGCCTCAAAAAGGGTTTAACAGTTGGTTAGAAATGTAGGTCACACGCATAGTATTTTTAAATCTATAGTTCTGAATGTGGTTGTGAAATGAGAACATCTTTATAAAACTGTTTTCACTTTTGAATTGTAGATCAAGCCTGAGTGTGTGTATCCCATATGGGTTCTCTCTTTTTTTTGGTGACAGATTTAAAGATGAATCATAGACCCTAAATAAAATGGGGCGGCTCAATCCCTGGCTCCTCACACGCTGAAGCACCCTTGGTTTAGACACTGAACCCTATATTGCTCCCAATGGCTGCCTCATCAGTGTGTGTGGTTACTGAGCAGCACAGTGTATGGCAGGCTCGGCCAACAGTGTGTGAATGTGTGTGTGTGAACGTGACTCATAGTGTAAAAGCGCTTTAAGTGGTCGGAAGACTAAAAAAGAGCTATAGAGGTGCAGTCCATTTTTCCATGTACACATACAGAAAACCAGTCGTCAGTTTTCATGTTAATTGGTCATTATAGAAACTGTGGAAGGTCAGGCTGGGTCATCTGTGCAACAGGTGTAAGTGCACAGACCTGTGAGGTAGAGGTAATTCAGCGTCACACCGGGCTTTAATTGGCCGCAGTCGATCCTCGTGTCAGGCAAGGTGGAATGACCTGGTTGACCCACGTGTTACTGGCTACACTGGTGATGTGCCACACATAAATTACACAGGCTGTTTGGAGGATGACAATTAAAATGAATGATAACTCGTGTCATTTCCAATTTGTGTTAAGTATTATTTAAAGGCATTAAAGCATCACATTAAACGAGCAAGTGTGAGTGTCACATCAGATATGTGAGAGCTGATAACCTTAAAAGCAATGCATGCATGAAATAAAGTTTTGAATAGGTCAGGGCGACTAAATTAATACAATGTGACTGTTTGTCCTTGAGTAACACCATCGCTGGGCAGACTGTTGCCATGACACCAGCCAGGTTGCTGACATTAGGCTCCTGTTGACCTTACTGGCAGGTGAGAGAGGAAGGTGCGTTGGAGGGAGAAGGTGGGCTAAGAGGTGCTGTAGTGTGTGTGCGTGTGTGTGTGAAGGCCGGAGGTTGGGCTTGGTCAGTGTGATTGACGGGGTGTTGGCAGGGCATCGGCACGGCCACAGGGTGACCTGGGCGCAGGAGATCTGCCCCAGCTGGGTATGGGAACTCAGAAAGTGGATGTCAAGGTCTCCCCATGCTGTTTAGCACTCAACACACACACACACACACACACACACACACACACACACACACACACACACACACACACACACACACGCACTCTGCCTGTGTTTTGAATGTTGACCTTGTTGCGCTGACAGAGTTAGCAGGAGCAACACCTCTCTTTGGCAGCATCATCTGTTTGTTTAGAGCACTGCAGTGTGTTACTGTGTGTGTTTCTGCACTGCCTGTGTAGATTTGGTTCAACTCCCACTGGACTCTGATTCATCTGTTACATACAAACAAGTTGAGGAATGGATTCAGCAAAACCAGAGAAGAAGAATAACAAGGGTAAAAAGCAACAGTAGGTTTGCAGTTTGTCTGCCGTAGGCTCACAGTGGATGTTACAGGAAGTTTGGAGAACCGACTGAAGAGATTCAATCAATTCAGTCTTTGAACTGAGCTGATGAAGGCAAAATTGACAAGTTGAATGTATGCAGGCTTAGTTTTTGGACATGCATATCTATTAGATTAGATCCCCGCTGTGAACAGCACCCACAGAATACCTGCAAGTGTGTTTGTTTCCCAGTGAAGATAAGAAGAGAGTGAGTCTGATGTCTTCATCAGCCTGAGAGGCATCACACAAAGAGAATCGGTGTTGCTCTATGAGTGTTGCTCTCTACGGGTGAGGCGGATTTTCAGGGCGCGTACACCACAGCTCTGCGTATTGAAGCTAAACACATGTTCAGTGCTGACTCCTTAGAATCTAGTGTCAAACCGTTAGTACTGACAGATGGTAGTGAACGGTTGGTCAGATTCTTAGTCCTGGGTATTAACTTAAATATTTCTTGATCTGAGTGCAGACAGTTTTCTTACAGCAGAAGTTGTGTAAGACATTAAATTTGTTGGAAATATTCAAAGTGAAAAAGTATTTTCTCAACCCTGATTGTTAAGTTTTAGATTAAATGTTTCTTTTAACTTATCTCATCTTGGGACCATGTTAGAAATAAGTGTTCTCACTTAACATTTTACCCCTTAGATTTGTGAGTTTTTTAGATTCATACATAAATGGAAACAATCATAACCAGTCTGAATATTCGCTGCAGTATATTAGAGTCGAAATACTTAAAATTGAATTTCGATGGTGGTGTAGTGCGTCACCTCTCAGTACTTAAGTCCGGCAGGCAATTTCAACCATGATTAGAAAGTTACTACAAAAGTACTATTCGGACGGGATTAGTTTTACATAGGGATTTGGACTAATGTCAGTTCATCACAGGATGTCTCTAATATAAATGTCCGATTCGCACGGGACAAGAAATCTCCCTCATTCTACCAGAGATGGGAGAGGTAACTTGGTTTGCGCCCTGGCGTCACCTCCCTGTCTGCATGTGTGTCCTATGTTATTTCCTGTAAGCATCAGCTGAAGGACAATAATAATTAATGATTATCCCAATATGAAATATTGCCCATGATCAGGATTGTGTGTACACAATGCTTAGCAATATGGATTTATAATAGGCCTACCTAACACAACCAGAAGTCTTGTGGCTCTGAAAAATGCTTCCTTCTCAACCTTTGTGATTGGTCTCCCACGCAGGGCTATGCCATCATTAGAAGAATGTCCACTATCACGACTGCTGAGAACACCGAGTGCTTCTTCAAGCGCCTCCATCATCGAAAAAATGCACAAAACTAGTGGTAAACACAGAAAAATGGCTGTAAACAGGACGTGACGAAGTATTTACAGACATTTTTACAGAAGATCGCATTCGCACAGGATTAATATTACCCGAGGTGTTTTCTCTGAACCATTTTACAGAAGGTAAAAGTCACTGTACGTTTTACTGACATTATCCGTAATGATTACAAACATGGCACATTCAGACCATTCTCCACTTCCTCCCACTGTACGAAAATAAAGCCAAAATATCACAGATGTGACTTCTTCCATCTTGTGCTGGTGGCATCATTTGGAGTCAGAGTCTGTGCAGTGCCGAGCTCCGCTGAATTAAAGGGCCAGTTTGAGTTTTTTTAATTGGGGCTGTATGAGATACTCATTTATTGTCAGTGTATTACATTCAGTAAATGGTGGTCGGAGCGCTCCCTCTTTGCAGAAACAGGTGGGACTAGCATCCCAGAAACTCAGCTATGCATTGCTGTGGATTAGGGTTAACAGCAAATGGTATTTTAGCAACTTTAAAAAGGCCTACCAAAGAAAAAAAAAAAATCAATCTAAGTAGACACTATATTTAAAATATTTGATTATGACAGCAACAACAAAATGCTGTTCACTTTTAAGACAAAAGGTAAACCATAATGAACCAGAGTATAGAGATATGTAGAGGTGCTGATGTCTATATTCACTGTAACTAGTCACAGATGATTTCATCTCCTTGTTTGAGCAGCCTGGACAAACACAAGCACACACCATCTTAGCTGGCCTGCAGTGTAATACAGTGCACAGTTGGGCGTTTTTGCATAGGAATATGGAAGTTATACGGTTGAGGTTAGGTTGGCCTTTTTATAACCCAACACACAGCAATGCATAGCTGAGCTTTTGGGATGTTAGTCTGTTTGGTTTCTGCAAACAGGGAGCGTGCTGACCGCCATCCACTGTAACTAACACACTGACTATAGGTAAGGGTCTCATACAGCTCCACTTAGAAAAACCTGAACTATCCCTTTACGGTCACACCATACAACTGTCCAACTAGTCGCGAGCAGCGCCATCAATACTGAGCACACAGATTGTCAGCCACAGCTGTCGATCATGATGTTACGGCACCTTTTTATGGCATCAGATAACTAATTAACATTTATCAGAAAAACAAATGCTTGACCATACATCAGTGTGACGAGAGCTACGTAAAATGACAGAAACCATCTTTATGAAACACTTACTTACTTCTGTGTGCACTTTGATCGCTGAGGTTGGCTCATGTCCAACACGAGGGGGTGGGGTTTATTTCCTATACAGCAGCCAGCCACCAGGGGGTGATAGAGACTTTTTGGCTTCACTCTTGGGAAGCTGTTATATCGTCCATGATTTAACAGATATCGATATCACATGTCTTATGACAGAATGGTCAGGAATGCCAGTTCCCATAAGCACAGTAACTCACCTCTGCCTGCATGCGCATGGCGAGAGAGGAGAAGGAGAGATGCTTTGCTGCTGCTACGAGAGCTGCTAACTGAGATTACTCTGAGCAGCAAGTCGCTAAAAGGGTCTGAAAAGTTCGGGGCTATTCATAAAACATTTGAGGCTGTAGCCTCGGACGCCCTGCAGGCCGAGCAATGTCACTGTTCCACACTAGTGAAATTGCCCCCCTTTCTTTTTTAAACTAACTCCTCCATCGCTGAGCCGGTAGCAGTGTCTTGCTCAGCCATGCAAGTTGTTGCTGTGTGCGACGTCATTACATCAACATGTGGGAACATTGGCATTATTTGGATAGGATTTTTTTTCAATCATATAAAAAATGACACCATATTATTGTGAACAATATCATATGACACACCTCTACTGTGCAGTGTGAGTATGAGTCATTCTGTATGAGCGTATGGCTAAGTGCACGTGTGTACTTACGTTCAGTGTGGCTTAAATGCCCTTATGTGTGTGCAGCAGTGTCTCTGCCTGTGTGTTGCAGCTCTTGTAGCAGTGATTGACGAGGAACTGTGAGTGTGCAGTAGGAGCAGAGCTCAACCCCATCTGACTGATCTGTAAATATTCCCTCTTTCTGCTGCCTCAGCAGTCTCTGCTGGAGCACAACACATGGATCACATTGGCAGGGTACAGGCAGGGCGGGAGTGGGGGTATGTGGGGAAAGCTAACAAGTATAAGCGAATGAGAGGGGAGGCAAGGAGAGAGTGTGGGGACTGGAGAAATGGAGGAGTGGAGTGTTGGAAAGAGGGGGAGCAGGGAGAAAAGAGCGGGGCTGCAGAGCTCTCTTCATCAGAGCTGCAACATTGGGTCCTCAGGCCCTGCTGGACCACAGCCAGCACCACACAGCAGCAAACACAGAGGATCGACTCCCTCTTTCTCCCTCTGTTGTTTTCTGACTCCGGGCTCCTCTGTCCTCCTTCCCCGTGTCCTCTTCTCTTAATCTAAAGGCTTCGCTATGGATAATATGGGCAGGAGAAATGGATGACAGAGAGAGAAGCTTATAGTTGGAATCCGAGAAACAAGAGTTTGTCAATCAAAAAGAAGTTTAGCCATGTTTCAATTTAAAACATGAAATATTCAAAGCAGTCCTTGAAAAGTAAATCTTTTAACACATCAGAGTCCCTCACTGATGAATTATGCTTCATGTCAAAATTAAGCTTTGCTGTTCCAGGCATCCAAGCTGCTTTTGAGTTATCATTTAAGAAATGTAACCACTAAAGCCAAAGCAAATAGATGGATGGACAGGTAAGAGGACCTGAAACAGAAAAAGAAACAAACACATAGAATCAGATGAGGTAGTCATCTGTCGCCTTGTTCGCCTCTGTCTTTTTTGTCCCCGCCGTTCAGGCAATCTCTATCAGCAGTGATGGTGAGAAGCAAACGCTTGGCTTCAGATGAAATGGACATATTGATATTAAAGGCCGGTCCTGCAGTGGAGCGTTACTGGGTAATTTTCTAAAGTAAAAGGACATTTTAGTCATGACCTTTATGAATCTATTTCTTTAGACATTTCCCTCTGATGCACACATACACTCACACACACATCCTCATATTCACATTTCACAGCATCGACATGCCGAGTGTTTCGGGGCGGAACTAAAATCTTTTAAAGCCACTTTGTAAGGTTGGTCCACTGGCTAATTCCATTCAGTGTGAAATGAAATTGTGAGCTTCTGTGAGGCTTGTCCAAGTCTTGATTCGGAGGCCTGCAGCTCCTTTAAAGGAGGATTTTAAAAAGAGCAAAGGTTTGACACAAAGTGGCTTTGTTGATTGCGTGAAATTAGGTCCTGCATATGGGCTTTTTACACTGCTGCTGCTCTTATGCAAGACCCCGTTCTCCCTCTTATATAAAGCCTGCTAGCATTTCCATTACTCTTTGACAGAAGCATATGACAATAGCTTTCCTGTGCGGTAATATGATTACATTAACATGGAGGAATGGAGCCAGTTGCTCCCAGAAAGCTCAAATCAAACAGGCTGCTCTCTGAATGGCTGCTTCAGTGCGTTTAACAATAAAGACAAACACAAAGGGACAACTTCCTGTGTCAAACGAGAGCTCAGTAGTTTATTGTTTTAGCCTTAAAACAGATATCTGCATATGTGTGCAGACTCTGCAGGTAATGGGACAAGATTTCAGTATTGCAGATGTTTGTAACCGGAGAAGCACTGACCAAATGCGTTTTAGCACTTTGCAAACAGTCTGTGTGGAGAGGTGGAACGCATTGGCCAAAATGCAATCTCCTAACCCATTAGCTATAATCTGACAATTATTTATCTTTATAGTGGCTTTTTTTTTTAAAAAATGTATCTGCATTAATATGCAAATATCTCTTGACAGAGATCAGCCAAAATGACAGGTGCATGGAAGAGAGTTTTGGCCCAGATATCTGCTGGCTTCACCACATCTCCTGCAACATTGGCCGTTGCCTCAAGAGGCTTATCATCATCAGACAGATAGCTGATTAATTCTGAGATTGACACTCTTATAACTAGTCTCTGTGTCCTTTTCTCTGTGTGCATGCTGTTAGGTCAGTTCTTTCAGCCCAAATACAGCAGAGGCAACAACGCTCCTTCGCTGCTGATGAACATTGCAAGCATCCTTCAAAAGGTAAGAGTAATCAGCATTTTAATCATTGTAATCTTTGTCATGATATGACATGCACAAGTGATGTGTGCAGAACATGTTGAGTAAAAAACAGGTGGGGGTGGGGGCATCAATTCAGGCAACATTTTGCAGGTGCACCACACCTTGAGAGTGTGTTTGATGTGGTTCAAACTGCTTTTGAACTTCTGTATTTTCTTCATGCTTGGGTTGAAAAGAGGCTGTCAAAATCCCATCTAAAGCTTACTGCCACAACAGCTCCAGACTGACACTACTCTCCGTGGATATTATACACAACACTCGGGGACACTCTGGAGTATTATTGGACACCATCAAAGAAAAGCAGTGATGGCAGGCCGCTTAATGCAGAGCCATTCACTGCTCATGTTTTATATGGCTTGAGTGAATTAAAAGTCGACATACTTTAAACAAATTGTTTACTGTGCAACTGTAATAAGAAGAAAACAACCAAACAGAGCTTAAAAATAATGTAATAAAAAACCCCAAACATCCCTACACTGCATGCTACATATCAGTTAATTTCATACTTAAATTTCATGTAGTTTTTACTTAATCCAAGATCATGTTGTTGCTGTTTAACCCCAAGCTGCTTTATTGTTATTTTTGCCCATTTCGTTCCTTTGCTGTTTCATAATATTTGCTGATGCAATGACCCAGTTTACCCACAGGGATCATTAAAGTTTAATGTCAGAGAAATTACCTTCATAGTTTGCAGTTACTGTTTCACTTCTGTAAGACAGTAAGTCAGCACTCTCCAGGACCGTCATCAGATACATCTGATGCGCAGAGGTGATTTTAAAGTGCCTCTTTAAAAGTTAAAATTTATACTGAAGCTTCTAGGTTGAAACTTTAATTTATTCTGAAGCTTCCAGGTCTGTTTTGTGATTGTTTCGGCGTTAGTGGTGCTATCTGTGTGCGTGACAGAGAGGCTGGTGAAGCTCCATTCCAGCACATCTCGGAGACGTTCATCCTCTGCTCCATCTGTCTGTGTTGTGGCTAATGGCCTCCTATTCTGTCTGAGAGCTGGGCTGTTACCGCAGCTGATCTCATTGAGCAGATAGCAGAGCACTATTCACGAGTTTACAATACAGCAGCTTACTACACTGAGGCCGTCTTTGATTTGACTTTATGTCCTTATCAGGTTTCTGTATTAGGGTTATATGGATGTATGTGTGTGTGTGTACAATAAACGTGTTTGTAAGCGTTGATGCAAGTGCGGACATTAGAGCGACTGTGGTGAACCCTTTTAGCCCCTCTTTGCTTTTGTGGCTTTACACACAGCAAAGGGTCAGGCCAAACAAACCACTCTTAACACTGTTACACTTAACTGTGTGTGTGTGTGTGTGTGTGTGTGTGAGAGAGACAACAGGAAGAGAGAGGGCGCATTGTCACCTCGATATTGACCCCAACTTGTCCTTGTAATTAACAGATAACCTTTAATGAGGCATTGGCCTCACGAGCCCTGATCACGGAAATGTCACATTTATCCAGGCCGCGACACATCCTGGGCCTACACATACATGCACACATAAATATGCACACGCACACACACACACTCATGCACATACGCATACAGTGGAAAATGTGTTAAAAGTGTCCTGTCATGCCCTAAATGTCATCTGACTGTAATGTTCAGGGACTGCCTCTGTGCTCTTTGCAGATGGGTTGTGTGGGTGTGATGGAAACAGGCTGGGAAATATCAGCCTGTCACAGTGTGTTGTCATCCTGTATTGAGAAGAACAGTGAGCTGAGCACATGAACAAATTAGTTTAATCTGACGACAGTTTTGATTGAATTAAGTATGTCATAGCAGAATCCATTCCACACAGTTAATATCTGATTATAAGAACTGTTTTCCCCTGAGAGGACAATGTCAGAATCATTTCATAGATATGAAAATTGGGAAACAATTATTCTATAAATGAGCGTTCAAACCCAACAGGCACAATCTGTCGCCACTATTAGGCCTATTCCTCTTTTCTGTACACACACAGGACAAAATAAAAATGTCATGTCATGATTATCCAGCCCAAAATAAGTGTCATTCACAATATTATCCCAGTGATCATCAAAATTAGGCCTGTACCCGACTCAGAATTGTGTCAGTCAAATCAGTTTTGGCTGTTCAGTACAAATATTTGATGATTCTTTTTTTTTTCTATATCAAGTTTTAATCTTTCAATGTGACGGCGACATTCATGTAATATAATAATCAAGCTAACTGCATTAATGACAGATCAGAAATGTGCAACAACATTTTTTACCGACACTAGACATCACACAAAAGCCAGAGAGTGTGTCACATAAAGTTGCTGCAACCTTGTAAATTCACAACTTCTAAGCAGAGAGAACGTAATGTTATCTCAGAGCCTTGTGTTGTAGAGTCGCTCCTCCATCGTGCTGCTGCCTGTGTGTCTGCAGCTGTCTGTACCAAAGAGTATCATGAAAGTCCGAAGCGCTCACTCCGCAGCAAAATCTGGGGACTAATGCCGCATTCACATGGAATCAGGCAGACGGCAGACGAGAGACATCTGCTGGATGGAACGGCAGAAATAAACAAGTGGTCCGATGGAACAGCACAACAGCAAAATGAGACACGTGACTCGTGACACGTTTGTTGCTATGGTGATGTTTTTGGGTTACAGAGAGCTAATGTTAGTCAGATAGCTTGCTGAGCTAATAAAGCAATTCATAATGTTACGTTTCATATTATGTACTTGGTATTCCACCCAGCTCTGCGCTAATCGCGTCCCATATCTACGCCTTCTTGGAAGCATCATGGTAGGCTTTTAAAGTTTGATGATATAATTCTGGGTGCTGCTGCACCAAAAATGCTAGCTTTTCATTGTCGGGTTCAGCCATGTTGTCTTTTCTGTTTTGGAACTACGTCACATCCGGTTGAGTATTCTGTTGCCAGTGAACCGTAAAAGTTAAAATATTTTAACTGTGGACGGCATTGCCGTCTGCCGTTGCCATGGATGGTATTCTCTGCCGGCCTCGCTCGTCCACTAACATGACATCTGGTTTGCCGTCTGCCGTTTGCCTGATTCCATGTGAATGCAGCATAAAACGTCCTCACAAGTTCACACAGCGCAGCACACTGGCCAGCAGAAGAGAAGGGGTCTTCTGATGGCACTAACACACACTGAAAAAACGTTCCCTTACATTTTATCAAGAAACAAATGTTTTCACTGCATCATAAGTACGACATGCATTTCTTTTGTGAAAAATAATAAACTGTTTTTAAAAGGCAGACTTTTCAAGAATTTGAAATGGCATCAGATCTTGCAGTATAAAATACTGTATGCCAGTGCTTCATCAAGATATTTGGCATGGTGGTGCACAGCGATCTCTTTAGGTGCTGCTGGACAAGATATTCACTAAGGCTGGGCCGGTTGATGTGTGTGAGCCAAACACCAGACTGCTATACTGAATTGTACCACAAGATCTAGTCACACTTGGCTCTGCAGCCACTCCCAGATGGAACATAATGACACCATGTCCCAACAGCAAATGTATCCGACTGTCAGGTTCCATTAGAGCTCTCGGTCTTCACTGAATCCATTAAATATGCACATCATGCAAACAAACCACATAAATATCAGCTGTGTGCTTGAGATCATACAGGAGATGTAACTACTTAAAAGATGAATGAGTACTTGCTTCTTCCTTTGCTTACTTTTTGAACAAAATAAAAACACATTTTATATTGTAACATTTACTTTAGATTACATGCAGTATAGCCAAAGGCAAGCCTAGCTCGTTAATAGCGATGGTCACTTACCTTAACAGAACCTTCAAGCTCCCTGGCAGTCTTCCTCCAGCCAGATGCCACCGTATTTTTGTGGTGAATGAAGGTATCGTACAGATAACTCCAGATTTCAGCTTGTGTGAAATGTGTGTGTCAGCCGTGTTCAGCTAAAGTCGGTGCACGGCGTAGCTTGCAGTCAGTTAGGACACCTCTTTCGTCAGCTTTAAATCTGAAATGTTGCCACACTGGTGCAGTTTTAGTTCTTTTGACTAGCTCTGCCAAGTATAACGGGTGCCACTCTTTACCCCTCCCACCTTCACTTCATGTTCCTGCCCTCAGCACAGGTTGCTGATGTGACTCCTTTGTAATTTTCCTTTTTAATTTTCGAACGTGTGATAATTGCATATGCTGCTTCAGCTGGTTTGCATGAAATCAAACTGGTTTAAGCTCGTACACCTGACTGGACCGGAAAAATTGGTCCAGCTCTTTTATTCATGATTATCCAGATAATGAAGATTCACCACCATCCAACCAACTCACAGTGAGTGTTTTTGTATGGCGATCTGCAATGAAATTGTACGTTGTACCATCCCTACTCACAGCATCCCTTCAATCTCGCCTCCCCTGTCTGTCTGTCTCTTTTCTGCTTCCTTCCTGCTTCCTCTCTGGCCTCTCTTTGAACACAAACAACTTTTTCTGACAGTCCATTTATGGGGAGGTAGATTGATGTGTGTGAGGTTTCGGTGTTTTTTTCCAGACATACACACTATAAAGAGGAAACTCAAACACACACGCGTGCTCACACACACAGAGGACTGTCTCACATACAGCCAGATATCCATCAGGGAGCTGTTGTTTGTAAGGAGGTTAAACTCTGCCCTGGATGTGGTCACTCGGGTAAGCTCTTGAGCTGTCATTTTCTTATTGGGGCTAAATAGATTTTCCAGTTTTTTGCTGAGAAATAAATAAATAAACGCTCAGTTTGACAAAAGCAATAAACTCACACCTGAACCCTGATGTCACCTGATAGGTTTGCGGGGCTCTCATAATTTTCTGGAGACCAAAATGCTGATTTATTTAAATAACCATGAATATTATAATGGAAATGTATGGATGTCTCTTTGATTCAGTGAACTGCAGGCTGGGGTTTTGAAGAGGCAAATGGGCTTTCAAAGAGTGACATACAGTAAATGTATTTGGGTCTACAGAATGTGAGAAAGATACTGATTCTATACACAAATATGTACACATCCAGCGAACTTTATAGCTTGTTGACGTTAAAGGGGGAAAAAATGACATGTTTGGCTATTCATTGGCTCTGCAGCAGTGAGTGAGGCTGTGTGAGTGTCATTTCACTGTAAATCGGTTTAGAAGTGAAACTGTCAACTTGCATCAAGCAGATACGTGACGGCCTCTGAATCTTGACGAGATATGTGTGAAGCTCTGTCGGCCGTTCTGCACTGCAGCCTAATGCAGAGATGTACTCATGTACTGTATTGGTCGCGTCCCCCACCCTTGTGCGCGTGCGCACACACACACACACACACACACACACACACACACACACACACACACACACACACACACACACACACACACACACACACACACACACACACACGCACACACACGCACCAAGTGTCAAGATGTACGAACAGACACAATCACATAGATATTCCCCCTGCAACTTGAGCTCTCGTCACGCCTCCCTGACTTTCTCTCATTGTCTGAATCCGAGATGAATACACACTCAAACACACACTCAGAGACACGCACACAAACAAACACACACATACACAATTGCACAAATTATACCACCCGTACGAACACGCTCTTCTTTAGGTTAGAGGACAATTTGTTCAGCATCTGTGAAATTAGACATGGGTTTACAATGTAGCCTTTTCAATACTGATTACTGTCATACAAGTGTGTGTGTGTGTGTGTGTGTGTGCATGCGCGCGTGCATGCATGTACTTGTGCGTTTTATTCTGAAGAGAGTTAAATAAAACTCAGTTGTGTTTTTCTTTTCTTAGGTTCTTTTGTGAGCAGGCAGCGAGCTTCAATGATAATTCAGGGTTTGCACACGAGGACACTCGTCTTAATGTACTGTGTATTTATGGACCCATGACATGGATTTTCTTTTTCTTTTTTTTTGCTTCATGCATATAGCCAAAACACTCCTTCATGCAGGACTGCCTCAGGCCTACAAGGATCTTTTAGCCAAGACTGAAATGCTCTCCAACCTCTTTTCATTTTCTGTCAGTGAGCCATCTATTCACAAGCCAAATTTACTGTAAAATTTACTGCAAAATACAGCCTGTAGAATATGTGCTGTTTTGGTGTATCTATTTGGGGAAAAAGCAGCGCTTCACATTTCTGTCTGCAGATGCTGAAAGGCCATGTTACTGTATGACAAAGTGAGTGGCACTGAGAAATACTACACAGTGTACCATGGTGAAATATAAACGGATAGAGTTGAACAATTGAATTTAACAGTAATGTTGAGAACCAGAGTTTAAAGGAGCTCATACAGCTTCATGCCCCAACACATTTTGCTTCCTCCATGTCAATGTCGAGTCTTTCTCCAAGTAAATATTACATTTTGTTTTGGTTTGAGAGTGTGTCTGGGATTTGAGTTGCATGTGGTAAGGCTCTTATGTCTTTATACAACCTCCAGTGCAGCAGAAAATATCCGTCAGAGGTGTCCGGTCGTGCTGTCTGTGGCCACCAGGGTTGGAAATGGCACCAGGCACTAGCCAAATGCTGGTTAAGTACGCAAGTGGCTACTGCATGTGCTTCACTCACCAGCCAAAAAATCGTTATTCTATTAAATGACTGGTAGTTCTTGGAATCCAGTCAGATACAGTGGCAGGTGGACAAAAAGTTAATTTCCAATTCTGGTGGGCACACTTTTAAGGTGGCATTGATATTCATTCCTTCATGTTCTGTAACTGCTTATCCTGTTAGGGGTCGCGGGGGGGCTGGAGCCTATCCCAGCTGACACTGGGTGAGAGGCAGGGTTCACCCTGGACAGGTCACCAGACTATCACAGGGCTGACACATAGAGACAGACAACCATT
This sequence comes from Epinephelus awoara, assembly GCA_035609425.1. NCBI lineage: Eukaryota > Metazoa > Chordata > Actinopteri > Perciformes > Serranidae > Epinephelus > Epinephelus awoara. Next base: position 39,125,556 of record CM069303.1, on the reverse strand, counting down.
CACACTCACATTCACACCTACGGACAATTTAGAGTCACCAGTTAACCTGCATGTCTTTGGACTGTGGGAGGAAGCTGGAGCACCTGGAGGAAACCCACACTGACACAGGGAGAACATGCAAACTCAGAAGGGCTCCCCCACCCCAGGGTTCGAACCTCTTCACCCTTGGTTCGAACCAGGAACCCTCTTGCTGTGAGGCGACAGTGCTAACCACTGCACCACCGTGCATTAATATGCATTAACTTGCACTGTGAAATGTAGTACCGCTAAATAGTGTCGTCAAAGATATAGACTTATTGATACAAATCAATTTTGAATATTTGAAACAGTTTCAGTACTCATCTTTATTAATAGTATTGCTACAGCTTTCTTACTCTCCCATCTCTCTGACAGGGAGTTGACACACACACACACCGCTGCAGTGCCCACATAGCCCGGCCTCCTCTCACTCATAGTTCTGTCTTCTCACTTGTGTCATTCACTTTGGTTGCATATAGGCTTTTGTGCACAGTTTTAACGATTGTTTTCATTGTCGACTAATCTGTTGATTATTTCTTCGATTAGTCGACTAATCATTTTATCGGAAAATGTGTTAAAATGTTGAAAAATGTCGGTCTGTCTCTCCCAAACCCCAAAATTATGTCATCTAATGTCTTGTTTCATACTCACGCCAAAGGGTTTTAGTCCACCGTCATGGGAGAGTGTGTAAAGCTGCCAGTATCTGAACATAAGAAGCTGCAATAAGAGTATTTTGTGGTACTTTATAGTACTTTTCTTTGAAAAATTATTTATTTATTTTAATAGTTGATTAGTCACTGATTAGTCGACTAATCGTTACAGCCCTAATTGTTTTGTTTTTTGTACTTGCACTTTATTGCGTTTTGAATGTGTGACCACCTCATAGGCTTTTTAACATTTGCACGACCACAATGACAATATTGTTTCCATTAAAGCTCCAGCAGGCAACATTGTTTTGGTATAATTGAGTAAAAATTTTATAATATCCTCTAAGCATAATGTAAATCAAGTGGTCTGAGACAAACAGTTGGTTTCTGTACCTCACCATGGCTCTGTGTTCAGCCTCTAAAGAATCAGTATCGTGCCGATGTGCATCAAGGTCAGCTCAGACCACTGCGTTCCTATTGGCTGTTCTACTGCATATGCACGTTCCCATGCCGCCAGCAGAAGGGGAGAGCAAGCGGCAATGGCGAACAGCGCACCAGGTAAAATGGCTATTCCAGCATTGGCCACAACTGCCTACACAGCTAAACCCAAAAAAAGGAAGACAGAAGTCGGTTCCCCGGAGGCTCCCAGAGAGGGAGAAATAGAACCAAGTAGGATAAAATACTCGCATGCTCGTCTGGTAGGAGGGGCTCAGACGAACGACGAACGAAACATAACTCAGATGAGACTCAAAAAACAACCGTTTTCAGGCTTTCTACCTACTGCAGATTTAATGTAAAAAAGTTTTAATTATTGTTGATGTTTACTACAGTCAACTTCGCTGCTAACCGAACAATCGTCAACAAATAGCCTTGTTAAATTTATCCTTTAACAGAAATGTTTAATTGTTTGCCTTTAATGTCAGTGTTTCCTTATGGTATCAAATATCGATTTTTCTTGTTGTTTTTCTTGTTTTCTTGTTTCATAGTTAGAAATTCCAGTATTGTGACAAAACAATATAAAATGTTTCTGCTGGATTTCTGCTCGTTTTCTGGTTGCTATATATTTGCTTGTGTGCAGCTAATGTTCCCGTCTCCATCATGTCACCAGCTGTAATTACCGGGGATATTTGAGACAGAACTGCAGATCCTTTATTAAATAACAACCAAATCAAAAACCAGAAAGAAATGTCACTCAGCTCCTCTGAAATCAGTCTTGATGATCTTTACACTAAATTTTGATAACGTTGATTTTACTCCCCAGTCAGTCTCAGATCTAGTGCTTGTTTCATCTTGTTATTTTCCCAACATCATGTCACTGTGTGAAATATGGTAAACATGGCTTTGTGTAGCATAAAAAATACACTGGGGAAAAAAGTGAACATGACGCGTAAATCATGAACTATAAAACAAGGACTGGAAACAAATTTCAACTTGGTGGTTTTCATCTGGACCGGCCCTGCTGCCACAGTCTAATATTCAGATATAACAGTCCATAGAATACATTTAAAACACATTTACAGCTCAGATACACTCAGTTAAAACCTAATAAGCTGAAGCCACCTGACTGGTACAACACTGACTCTGCCTGGTGCTGCTGCTAACTGGCTAGCTCTGTTTACTGTCACTAACATGAACAGTATCACCTGCTCAGAGGTTGTCATGTCGCTCGTCATCAGCAGAGGGCACGACCTCATCTTCTTGCCCCTGGGCTGGGCTGTAACATAGCTGTGCTGGTATCAACCTGACTGCTCATCTGTCCACGTTGCTCTTTCCTCCTCTTCATTTGGTCAGCTGTTGTTATTGTTATTACTGCTGCTATATTTAGAGACACTTTGCAGCATTAGCCTCAAGTGCTTTTTTATTTTGTCTCTGACCTTTTCTGCTCCATCTTTTCACTTTTTAGCTTGTTTATCTGTCTAATTGGTATTTTCATTCCACCGACTCCATTCTGTCTGTCTTGATTTCATTTATTTCCCACTTGACCTCTTCTGCTTGACCTCTGACATTACATGATGGACTGATCCACTTGATGGGGTGCGTGTAGGAGACAACAGCCAGTACCATTGCAGCGGCCTTTCAGTGTAGGTAGGCTATCGGCTATTGCGAGACTGTGTAACCCTAATCAGATTGGCTGTTCCAGCATCAAGTGGGCCACAGCCGGCATGTCTTTTTTCCCCCCTACAATATTTTTTCCAGTATGCATTCAGAGGAACCTTTGAACTAGGAAAGTCCTTGTCTGCACATCATGACGTGTTTAGTCTCGAAATACAGACTGCGCCCCACACAGTGTGGCATTTTTCTTCACTGGGGTTACATAGGTTACTGTTGTAGGAAGTATGTGTGGGAGCATATCAGAGAACTGTACCACAAGACTCTCATGTATGTGTATGAGTGTGTGTGTGTGAGAAAGAGACTGGACTCCAGTTAAATCAAAGCTGCCTCTGTGCTCGCTCCCTGAATCCCCTGTCGGTGAAAACTCAGTTTGTCTGGGAGCTAAAAGAGACTGGTGAATTATTAAAGCTTGCTGAAGCTTCACTCATAGAGAACCAGCAGACCACTGAGACACCACAACACACACACACACACACACACACACACACACACACACACACACACACACACACACACACACACACACACACACACACACACACACACACACACACACACACACACACTCTGAGAGGCCAGTCCAATGTAATACCCACAGGGTACCATACTCTCAATCGCTACACATGAAGAATGTTGACTGCTCATGCTGAGCAAAGCTGGTGGATTTCACTGTTTGCAACTGCAGATGGACTGCTGCAGCCTTTCAAACATCCAGCTATAGGCTACTATTACTTCAGCTCACTACAGCAGGAAAAATATCATCCCACCTGGCTCACAACATTTGCAGCTCGTAGTCTGAACCCAACTTAAGAGTCAGACAAAGTTCATGAAGAGCAGCTGCTGCGTTTCATTCTTTCACCTTTTAAATATTTATTCTGAAGACATTTGTTTTATTAGATAAACAGTTGAGGGTAAAGTTGAGAGAGCTGTAACCTCGCTGTGTAATAATTGGTACAGTGAATTACAGGCATCTCAGGTGATCCTGCAAATACAGATGCTGGATGTGGAGGTGCCGAGCTGGTGTGGTTACATGTGTTCTGTGGTTGCGGTTGCTTATGGTCGTGAAATGAACATTCAGTTCACGGGCAGCAGCTCCGGTGGACATTCCAGCAGTCAGCATGCAAATGGCACACTTCATAAAACTTGGCGACATCTGTGGCACTGTGTTGTGTGATGAAACTGCACATTTAGAGTGGCTTTTTATTGTGAGCACCTGTGTAGTAATGATGCTGTTTAATTAGTATCGTGATATGACACACCTGACAGGTGGATGCGTTATTGGATCATGCTGGCAAAATGCTCAGTAGCACAGATTAAAACAAAATTGTGAACACAGCTTGAGAGGAATAAGCCTTTTGTGTGCATAGAAAAAGTCTTGGATCTTTTATTTTAACTCACGAAAATTGAGAGCAAATACAAGTGTTTATTTATATTTTTGTTCAGTGTAGAAGAGCCAAACTGCACTTTTCAAAAAGCCAGAAAAAAGGGTTAGCTTCCTAAAAATGACATGCACCAGTTACAGCCTCTCTATCCATCCCAGTGACTCTCTTTACAGAGATCTGCCAGAGTAGCTCTTTATAGCTGTGTGCATAGTGTGATTCTTCATGGTGCGGCTTATAATCACGAGAGGTGTGGTTAGACGGTGCTTTGACGTGATTTGAGGCATTTCTCTCTGCACTCATTGTTCCCTTCGCTGACTTTGCTGCACTCTCAGAACAACACAGCCTGGCTCTTGAGAGTATGAAGGCATATTTCATGACACAATTCTGATTTTTAGCAAACCCTGAACTCCCGAAAATGGAAGTACTGTGGCAGATTTTGAATTTCTAGTTGGAGGCGCTGGCACAGCTGTTTAGTCAGAGGCTCAGCAGTCTTAATAAGATGTATATTGTTGATCATATTTATATGCTATCAATTTGTGATCAAGTTGTTTTTATGATCAAACCTTCTTCTGTTTCTTAGAATAACATGCGACCATCCTGAGAGAATCAGGTTCCCTGTGCTGTAAACATGAAGGTGGATAAAGCAATTACATTGTTTTAGTAAATTTTTCCAGTTGACATAAAATGAGCGCGGGGAGAATAAAGCCACCGTGCCCAGTGGTTTAATTAAGCTGCTAAAATGGAGCTCCGAGCGTAGGTATTAAGCGGAAACATGAAGTCATTTGTGCCACCTAGATGAGCTGATGATCAGGTGATTCCTCTAAGTGCCATCAACACACCCATTCACATAATAAAGTGGTCTATTTAACGCCCAGCTCCATACATCTACTGTCTGCCCGCCATGTTGACCGCTGCTGCATTGCAGGCTGAAAATGTCCAGCCTTCAGCCCTAATTTATTTGATTTAAGCCAATTTATGGGCTATGCATTATGACTTCCAGCTGTGATAACCTGAGCCTTCAAACCTATATTTTAACCATCTAGTATGTTGTCATTATATCAATACTCTCACACTGAGTAACAGTGTGATGCCTGGACTCCATTTGCTCTGAGAGCAGAGAGAATACAAATGAAGCACACTGGCATTGACCCACAGATAGTCCAGGTCACAATGTTTTGTATTAGGTGTGGGCGATATATCAATTACAGCTTGATCACATGGGATGTATAAAATGACTGTATTTCAGTCATCAAATGTAACTTGTCATGTGAAGCGTGTTAGGCTCACTTTGGTGTTTCAGTTCTGTCACTCTGTCCTGTGGCTGTGTGATAGTGTGTGTGGTATTTTTTGTATCTGTTTTCCAGACTGTGATTATTTATTCTCATTTTTCAACCATTTGCACCAGTGTGACTAGTTGATATTGCTTTACGTTGACCTGGAGAGCTTTTAGTTTGTGTCCTGCTCACAGTGAATAAATCCTCATGTGTAACAGTTTAAGTTTCTGCTAATAACTTACTGTTTACGGGAGTTTGACCTGAGATGAGCCACATCCGGAATGAAAGAACCAGTCGTTCCACTTTGATTTATTTTATTATAGCAATACTTTATTTAACTTTATTATAACAGTACTTTATTTATCTTTATTATAACAGTGCTTTATTTAATGTTATTATAACAGTACTTTATTTATCTTTATTATAACAGTGTTTTATTTATCTTTATTATAACAGTACTTTATTTAACTTTTTCTTATAACAGTGCTTTATTTAACTTTATTATAACAGTGTTTTATTTATCTTTATTATAACAGTACTTTATTTAACTTTATTATAACAGTGCTTTATTTAACTTTATTATAACAGTACTTTATTTAACTTTATTATAACAGTGCTTTGTTTAACTTTATTATAACAGTACTTTAACTTTATTATAACAGTGCTTTATTTAACTTTATTATAACAGTACTTTATTTAACTTTATTATAACAGTACTTTATTTAACTTTATTATAACAGTGCTTTGTTTAACTTTATTATAACAGTACTTTAACTTTATTATAACAGTGCTTTATTTAACTTTATTATAACAGTACTTTATTTAACTTTATTATAACAGTGCTTTGTTTAATTTTATTATAACAGTACTTTAACTTTATTATAACAGTGCTTTATTTAACTTTATTATCACAGTGCTTTATTTAACTTTATTATAACAGTACTTTATTTAACTTTATTATAACAGTACTTTAACTTTATTATAACAGTGCTTTATTTAACTTTATTATAACAGTACTTTATTTAACTGTATTATAACAGTGCTTTATTTAACTTTATTATAACAGTGCTTTGTTTAACTTTATTATAACAGTACTTTAACTTTATTATAACAGTGCTTTATTTAACTTTATTATAACAGTACTTTATTTAACTGTATTATAACAGTGCTTTGTTTAACTTTATTATAACAGTACTTTAACTTTATTATAACAGTGCTTTATTTAACTTTATTATAACAGTACTTTATTTAACTGTATTATAACAGTGCTTTATTTAACTTTATTATAACAGTGCTTTGTTTAACTTTATTATAACAGTACTTTAACTTTATTATAACAGTGCTTTGTTTAACTTTATTATAACAGTACTTTAACTTTATTATAACAGTGCTTTATGTAACTTTATTATAACATTACTTTATTTAACTTTATTATAACAGTGCTTTATTTAACTTTATTATAACAGTACTTTATTTAACTTTATTATAACAGTGCTTTGTTTAACTTTATTATAACAGTACTTTAACTTTATTATAACAGTGCTTTGTTTAACTTTATTATAACAGTACTTTATTTATCTTTATTATAACAGTACTTTATTTAACTTTATTATAACAGTACTTTAACTTTATTATAACACTACTTTATTTATCTTTATTATAACACTACTTTATTTAAATTTATTATAACATTACTTTATGTAACTTTATTATCACAGTGCTTTAAGTTAGGGCTGGGTGATATACCACAATAAAAATTTTAATATCAGTCGATCAATAATTATCACGCTACAAAAGCCAGATCATTATTTCTTTCTACTTTAGAGGCTGGTTTTTGAGTAAAACTTGAAGAAATCATGTGGTTGAATTGTGGTTTAAACTTTAATTTAACAAACATCTGCTGAATGCAAAACAATATCTTCACAAATCTGAGCTGATTTAAAACAATTTTGGTCAAAATAATGTCAAGACAAGTAAAATCAACAAGTTAATCTCAATTCCGGTCAGGAGCATGTCGAACTATTCGTACAGATGGTATAAAACATTTCAATGTAAACAAATTAACTGGACAAAACAAAAAAGTTTTACACTCACGGTCTGTAATTTCTGCCATTTTTCAACCAAACAATAAGAAGAGATGGACTTTGATGATGTCCTGAAGTATTGTGGGGTCATTTATTGCTGATGGAACTCTATCTGACACGACGGAGGCAGAAATCATGATCACAGGCGAGGAAATATATGAAGGTTTTATTCACGTTACCTTTAGTCATGTTATGTCATATAATTCTAATGAAATACAGATTAGTTAGTCACTACTATTTCTGTAATAATAATAATGCCTTTTATTGATAGGCGCCTTTCAGAGCACTCAAGGACACCTTACAAGACACAGTTTAAAAAAAGCAGCAATGTTTCCATTGATCATAAAGTCAAACAATCCAGTAATTTACAAAAATAAGTTACTAAAATAACTAGACAGAAATCTATCCAGACTATCACAGGGCTGACACATAGAGACAGACAACCATTCACACTCACATTCACACCTACAGACAATTTAGGGTCACCAATTATCCTGCATGTCTTTGGACTGTGGGAGGAAGCTGGAGCACCTGGAGGAAACCCACGCTGACACAGGGAGAACATGCAAACTCCACTCAGCAGGCCTACCTCCTGGGAATCGAACCCGGAGCCCTCTTGTTGTGAGGTGACAGTGCTAACCACTGCTTCACGGGATTTAAAAGTGGAAAGGGAGTCTAGAGGAGATTCGAAAATGTTGTGATATATATTGTGTATGGATTTATAGCCTAAAATATTGTGTTGTTATTTATAGGCCATGTCACCCAGCCCGGTTCTGTATAAGTATTAGTGACGCGCAGGGATAAGTCAATCACTAAAATCTTTACCAAATTACCTCTAAAATAGTTTAAACCTTCAGGCACTTATTGTATTGTCCTGTTTGACAAATGCCACCAATCTGCTGTTCCAGGAAGGTTAAAACAAATGCATTCAATTATTTGCTAATGCGGTTTGATCAAGCTCTTGTATAGTAATTGTCAAAGTCCTTCAAGCTGCCAGGTCTGCCACAGTTTCTTTCTGCATTTGCCATTTGCCGTCATTTTCTAGCCTTGGGAGATTGCAACTAATCTATTCTTGCAAGCCAGTGGCAAGTTGCAGCATTATCTGCTGTGTGTGGCAGCCTCCATTGACTGCAGCTAGTCAAGCTGGCATTCATTATCAAGCAGGTAATAACACAGAGCACTGGGTCTAACTCAACCGGCAGTGGACTCATTAATATAAACAGGACCCTAAACCCAAACTCAATTTACTTGAAAGCCTCTTTGGAGACGGGGGTTCAGTGAAGAGTCTTTGCCTGAGTGTGTGTGTGTGTGTGTGTGTGTGTGTGTTTGCATCTGTGTGTGTGTCTAAGAAAGGTATTAATCATTCCTCTCCCACAGCCTACCACACCAATACACAAACAGTTCTGAGTGTGTGTGCATTACAAAGCTCCAATTAGATAGCTGATCAGTGGTGTATATTTAAGTAGTCACTCATCTCTTCTCCCTCCCCACCCCCACTCATATCTCTGCCATTAATGAGTCCAATTAGCACATGCAAATATTTACTTCTAACTAGCATTTGTGATTTATCACACTGTTCACTCTTTAAAACAAACAGTCTGAGTCATTTTTTGTGTACGTGTGTGGGTGCACATGTGTGTACGTGGGTTTTCTCTCTTTATTCATGAAGGCCCGTCAGCTCATTAGGCCCTCCTGCAGAGTAAGATCATCAGCAATGCGGGGAGAGGAATCAAAAGACAGTGTTAAGAGGAGGAGAAGGAACATCCCAGTATTCTTCACTGCAATATTCGGCTATGCAGACACACATACACCCCCGTGTATCAGTCATTGATTTAGGGTGTGCGACTGTAATGGGTACCACTCCACCACCATCAGATTAATGACACCCAGACATTGCAGAAGGCACTGGGGGGAGGAGAAGGAGGGAGGGGGGGAGTAGGGGGAGGAAGGAGGAGATTAAATAGAGGGAAACAGAGAGATGCTCTTTTAGGGAGTTATTGCTGAGAGGTACTTAAATGTGCTGCACATAGCATTTTAAAATATCAATATATCATTGGCAAATGTGTTATGACACCTTGGTAGAATTGACGTAAATAAATGGTTGCTATTATACATGCTAGTGTTTCACAAAAATAAGACAAAACCCTATCGTCTCTCTGTGCTGCCTCCTTTGTGCTGCAAAGCTGTCCATTCTCTACAAAGTCTGACTTGATGCCACGCAGTATAAAATGCAGTGTAGAGGCCATTAGAGGCTGCGGGTCGTCTTGGTGATGGCGGCCTTTGTTAGCAGACATTCTGTCTCAGAATTAATGTGCTGATGACTTATTCATTTTAATATGCTGCATGTAGTAGACTCAAGTACAGAGTGTCTCTCTATATTCAAAGTACAATGTGCTTTGTGATAACTACACTTAATGAGTGTAAGTATATGATATACTTGCTTTTTATCTACACATATGTTTGATAAGCAGCTGCAATGCCAGTGGCATTAAGTACATTTATATGGGCCGTCATATTCCACTAACAGTCAGAATAATAGCCCAATCAGAATGAAAGAAAACCCTCATGTAACCTCAATCAGAAGAGGTCGTCCGATCTGACCCAACTGGAATGGGTGGAAGTGGAGGTGGAAATTTCAATTGAGTTGAGAGGGGTGGTGTAAACCTTTGATAATCCCTTCAGTAGGCAAATATCAGTGCCTGATAACCATGTGAACACTTAATCCACTTGTTTCACTGGTTGAAATAAATATACTCTTTATATGCATGTTTGCTCCATGTGGGGTGACATGTGTCTGGGGCCTTACACCTCTTCACTATATCGTTCACGATAATACGGGTATCATTTTTAACATGATATGAAAAATTGATATTGTGTTAACAGCAATATTTTGACTCGTTGACATGTTGACATCATACTGTTACCCACGACAACAACAAGCATGGCTGGAAGCTAAATTATTACCGACTCTGCAGTGGTTTCAAAAATAGGAGCAGCTTCAGTAGTGTGAAATAAACTGTGGCGTCCTGATTGTTTTATCGACAGCTCCGGACTTCTCAGACTCTTTTAGTGACTTACCGCTCAGAGGGAACTCAGTCAGCGGCTCCTCTGGCAGCAGCACAGCGTCTCTCCCTCTACTCTCTCGCCTTGCACACACAGGAGTCAGTGTCGTCAACTGATTTGGTCATCAAATCTCAGCCCTTTTTAAACAGGAATTGTGCAAATTTGCAGGAAAGCCCAATCAGTCTTTTTTTCAGCATTGGCAATAAAAAAACAAAATTTTTGTTTATACAGAATGCGCCTTTTTCGGGGCAGTGGGGAGCAAGTAACAAAACGTGTAGCTCAGCGTGTGACGTAAACAGTGACGTGGGAGGGAAGCCGCAGCTGGTCAGTCCTTCAGCGGTTCTCTCATAAGTCGGCCCGTCCTTCACCGTCCCCGTCATCTGATGGTTAATGGCCTCTTCGTTTGAGAGGGCAAGGAGGGCGCGCAATTCCTTGTCTCCCCAGTTGCTCATCTTTACAGTGTCTGTCAGGTTTGTGTATCGTTGTCACAAATATACCCTGAAATATTGTGATATTATTTTAGGGCCACTTTGCCCACCCCTACTCTCAGCTCACATGAACGATCGTGCAGTCATTTGGAAATTTTTGTTTTTATTCCTGATTGATAAACTCTGAATTCTATTTGCTTGAGACTGTCATCCACTGTCTCCTGGTCTTTTGTGGAGGAAGGGGCAGTTTCTCAAAAAAGTTGGAAAACAAAAACGTCTTCTTCTGTTATATTTCCTGCAGATTAGACGCCTCACAGCAGGCAGAACCATGAATGATTTCACTTGGGTTCATGAAATATTTTCCATATAACCCCAGCATATTTATATTGGCATTGTCTAATCTTTTCCTGCACAATTTGAGTGTGTCTGGAGGATTAAAAATTCCACTGAGCAGTATGTCAAAGCAGACTCATCCCTGGCTGGAACGCTGGAATTATCCTCCTTGAGAATTTTAGATTTTGCAAAATGTAGACACATTAAACGAAACATACTGACACTTAAGGACGTGACTGCGTTGAAATGGTCATGGCAGAAAAAGTTGCAGTGGTGACGAGCTGTGTTAGTATCTCTTTAAACCCTTTTAGCCATTGTTGCTTACCTTACTCCACATCCTGATAACACTGCCCCCACCCATCATGGGCTTACCTGCTGATTCTTGCTGTAGCATTAATTTCTGTGGACGCACACAACCAGCACTCAGAGGAAGTGCAGGTTATGCAGTGTAGCCATCACGTTCATGTGGGTGCGTAGATAAATAATGCACAACAGCACTCTAAAACATCATGTTTTATCAATGTCATATTTTATATGAATTATCAGAGCAGTGATACAGTTGAAGCAAAGTACAGTCAAAGAAAAATCATTTAGAAATTAGGTTGTGAATTAAGAAGAAGACGCATACAGTGATTAATCTTGACAAATATTAAATTCTCGCTAACTAATTTTTCCAAGAAAGAGTCAAAATTACCTGATTTCAGCTTCTTAAATGTGAACATCTGGTTTCTTTACTCCTCTGTGACAATAAACTGAATATCCTAGGGCTGTAGACAAAACACTACTGATATGGATGTCATCCTGGGCTTTACAGAACACTGATAAACTTTTTACCATTTTCTGACATTTTATAAACCAAACAACTAATCGATTAGTTGAGAAAATAATCTTTAGACCAAGCAACAATGGAAACATAGGTTAAATGCAGCCTAAAATCATATATGATTGTCTATACATTTATTTGCCATTGGGAAATCATTTGAAAAAACCTTGATTAGCACACTGTGCCGTATTGCCAGTTTGCTGGCCACCAGAGATTGAATATTTGGGAGTTTGATGGAACCCAAATCAAACACTAATATATTCAAGAGTGTGTACCAATTACTTTTTATGATTATCTCTGACCTGTAGGTGGGTGTGACGAAAGGGAATTGGTTTCTCATGTCTTGCCATAAATGTGATTGCACGGTATATGCGTGTGTTTGCATGCATGTATGTATGTATGTATGGGCTCTAATCTGATGGCTGCAGCATGATCATCTGCTATGTTTTATTCATCCGGGAGTCACCAGCTAATGGAAAAGGTGCTTGAGTCCACATGCATATGTGTTTGTACTTGTCTGCCTCTGTGTGGGTGTCTCAGCCAGGTTGGGTGGGGGACCTACTTCTAGTTCCCCGACCCCGTTGCTCTGATTAGCTGTGTGGATGGCGGCCCTGTAAGCTGTCTGTGGAAGATCGGGAGGTAACGTATAGATGCAGAGGAGTGTAAGAAAAACAAAAACAGAGGAGGGGGAAGTTGGGCTGTAAGGTATATATTATGTGTGTGTGTGTGTGTGTATAACTCCAGGCATACAGTAGAGTCTGTGTGTATAGTGCACATAGAGGCCGGTGACAACTGATGGTGAAGCAGAGAGAGCTTCTCATTTTTATGGAATTGAATCACTGAAGTCCTTCACACTGAACTGCTGCTCATGTCCACAAGCTCCGCAGAGAAGCTACAGAATTAAGAATACCCCGTTATGTATAAATCAAATCACATGAAATCGATAGCAATATAACATGTACACACATATAAACAGATTAACACCAGTAAAAAAAGGAAAAATACTAAGATATTAAAACCACCACAAGCAACCAAAGGCCATTGAAAACATGTATGTTTTAAGATTTGTCTTAAAAGTGTCAGTGGAGGGGGAACATTTAAATAAGAGCGGAAGGCTATTCCAGAGCTTTGGAGCAGCTCCTGCAAAGGCACAATCTTCCTTACACACCAGCTTCGATCATTGGACAGTTAAGACTTTGCTCTGAGGATTGAGAGATGGTAAGAGGTCGGGAGTTGGAGTAAGGGTAGAGAAGTTCAGCATGTATGGCTTTAAAAACAAATGAAAGAACCTTAAAATCAATGCTATATTTGATAGGAAGCCAGTGCAGGGCTACCTATAGGCTGTTTAAAATGGATTTGCACTGATGCAAAGATCACTTTATTTGAAGCCCTCGTCCAAATCCCTGGGATGCTTGAAGGAGAAGGACCCAGCTTTTAGTCAGCTTTATGAACGTGTATGTCAGAGGATCTGATGAGCACAGAGACTTGTCCTCAGCTGCTAAACATAAGCATGTTTGCATTGTATCATACTGATGTTGGGATCATACTCAGGACGTTGAGAATCCATCTTGGATCATTTATTGAAAATATTTTTTTACCCAGCCCTACTCAGGGAGAAGCTGGTACTTCAAAGTGTTGTCATGACCAATAGATAAATTCTCTCACTGTCATTTCCAAAGTTGGCACCACTTATTAATAAGGTGTATAACTCAGCTTAACTCAGCTGGACTTCAGCTTATTGTGGCTGAAAACTCTTTATTATTGAAACTTAAATTTATAACTGCGGACTTGATGGCTTATTAGAATGTCTGTCATTCTTAAGAGGGCTTGAGTTTCTCAATTTATAATCCATTATATCTGTAGTTGTAAATGGTAATAAGCTTTAATGAAGATGATTTTGGTTCCAAATGCCCCGCGATCTTTTATCTAGAATTAAATGGCCGAATGGTTTATTAGAGGATACTTCTGATGAATTAAAGAGCTGAAGGGACAAAGCAAGGTCTGAATAAACACCAAGTGGAATTTTTATCGGCCTGGTGACCCAAAAGTTCTCACTCTGTTAATAGCTTATTACTGATCTATAAAGCAAGTATGATTTATAAAGTATGACCTATCATATGTTTATGTATTACGTTGTTGTAAGAGTAGTGTAGCAAGTGTGTGCACAAACTTCTTGTGTTTATTTAAATTAATAAGTGTGTTTTCTTCAGTGTATAATCACCTGAAAATAAGAGTTGTTGTGTTTTTGTTACATCAGAATGAGCCGTTTATATCTACAAAGGGAGTGAGTCCTCATCTATGCAGATCACCATGTTGCACCACCATGTTTCTACAGTAGCCCAGAACGGCCAAACACTAGCTCTAGATAGGGCCACTTGTGTTTTGCATTGGCCACCCATTTTGTGTTTTTAGCAGTTTAAACCATTTGGTCTTGTTTTGGAGAGGAAGAGACCTCTACAGTTTCTGGTAAAAACCTCCTGAACACCTGAACTGTGTCTCAAATTGCGTACTTCGTTAGTACCCTTCCACGTACTATACTATGTGCACTATGTACTTATTGGCGTAGTGCGCGAATTTCGACAGGGTAGTGTTGTCTCAAATCAAACACAGCCATTGTGCACTTACCAGAAATGATGACCGCAGCTGTTGGTTAGTTAGCAAACTAGCATTAGCATTCGTGTTATCGTTCGCGCTACCAAATCATTACAGACTGCTAAATTAGCCCAATAAACATACTGCTGGCTTATACCCAACAACAGTATAGTGGTGCTTAGTGCAAAAAACACATGTATTTGTACAATGCAGTGACGTTCACGGTCGCACACATTTCCAGTTTGAAAAGTGGTCCCTTCCCTTCTGCTACGTAGCCAAGATGGCGACCATTGAGGGCGAGAAGTTCTTGACCAACTTCTTGACCATTTTGAGTGCACCATGTGGGTACTCATAGTGCACTGCATTTTCCATACTTCCCAGTGTGAACACACTTATGCACTCAAAAAAAAAAAAAGTTTAAGTAAAGAACACTGGATCAGAAGAAATCTGAGCATGCACTAAGTTAGCAGTGAAAAATGGTGAGCACACATTAGCAGGTGCTGGGCTAATGGCCTGTCTCCAACATGCTGAACAGCATCAGAAAAACACTCATTTGTAACATGAAGCTGCTTTATTTTGAGTTTTTACTGGTTTTAATACCAGACCTCTGTGGAAAATTTGGCTTAAGGAATTCTAACCAGGAGAAGTTTCAGCTGGTTACACTCTGCAACCAGATCGCTGCCTGGAAGCACGCATGACACTCTCTGCTCGCCAATACCCGTTTAATCTCAGTGTTTCCAGCCTCTGTTTTTACAATAAAAACACATTATTCATATCAATTCATGCATCAGCTTGTCTCATGTCATCATAACACACACAAGAGCAGTTTATATATCCACTGTATCCGATGCTGTGTTGGTTATACTACAGAAAGATTAACAGTATGGCTTGTGTGCGGTGGATTATACAGGAGATAAGGAACGTTTTTTCTTAAAGCATGGAAATCACAATTAGTTCCCAAAAAAAAACCCCTGCAGATAATTATTTTTCCATATCGTTCAGTCCTACTTTAAACAAGCCATTTACAAAGTATGGCTTGTTAGAAGGTGGTGCCAGTTTAACTTTTCACCAGCTCACTGCTCATTTGTTGGATGGCTTTTTTCCTTGAGGGTCTAAGTTCATCCCTTGAGTCACAAATAGATGTTACTCTAATAAACACTCACTCTTAAGAGGTGAATTTGCATTCATTTTCCAGAGGATAATCATATGAGAAGACAGACTCTTATCTGTATGACTCAACTGAAATGTTATTTTATCAAGGCTATCCCCCACAGATTTTATTTTCTCTGTATGATGCATAACCAAACAGCTTTTAAAATCTTCCTGTGTGTTCTTGAGTGTATGCTGTGTGAGCCTTTTTGGTGTATGAATGACGCTGTGTGAGCCTCCATCAGCAGAGATGGCCGGCAACATTTACCCTTTGATCTCCAAAGCTGTGCTTGCTGAGTGCTTACGTCTCAGATACAAACCAGAGGGAGATTTTTTTTCAATTATGTCTCAGCTTCAGCATTCCAACACTGCTCCTCATCTACTTCCTCACCCATCAGTCCCCTCACCTCACCCCTACCAGCCCCCCCCAACCCCACCCTCCTTTTCTCTGTCGCTCAGCAACCATCCGTAATTAATGAGCTTTTACAGTTCGATCTGATCTGCCTCAGGATTGGACACGTCTGATAAGCCGAATGGAATATACACACAGGCCTGCCCCTCTCTGCTCAGCACTGCCTGGAAATATAATTACTGGAGGATGAATACACACACACACACATACACATGAACACACTTAAACACACACAGACTGAGTAAGCCCAGGTTAATACCAATCTTTTTCCTCTTCTCTGCACTAATTAGAAATGTACTGACGAGAATCATTTGTTTGGAAGTTGAATGCACTGTGCACTTGTTGTCGTTATTCAGAGACTCAGAAAGTTAGATAATTAAATCTATTTAATGATACGCTTTAGTGAGCGTATGTGTGTATGTTAATGACATGCTCTGATGCTCTTAATGAGCATGTGACAGTGGCGGAGAGATGGGACAGCATTCCACATCGTTCAGCCAGTCATTACTTAAACGTAATCCATCTCCTCTGTGCCAAATGACAGTTAACACATGCTCTTATCAATCTGTCCCTATGGCCACACTTGACAGCTGTCAATAGACTGTGGCTCCTTTCATCACCAGTAAGTAGACGTTTTCATGACAAAACTAATTTCCTAGATGAAATGATGTTCCAATACCCGTGTGAATCCTGGTGTATAGATCTGTGGGAAGCCACGTTAAATCTGGTCTGCAGTGAAGAATGATGCAGGTGTTTGTGTGTGTGTGTGTGTGTGTGTGTGTGTGTGTGTGTGTTTTTCCTCATAGGTTTGACACAGCGAGCGTGTAAGGGCATAAGCACATCCTATACAGGCACTCATTCAGTGTGGAGTGAAGCAGCACAGTCAGGTTTATTGCTGTGGCCATAGCAACAGCCATGAGTGGAGATGGAGATGACATTTT
The DNA here is from genome assembly GCA_035609425.1 of Epinephelus awoara. Lineage (NCBI taxonomy): Eukaryota > Metazoa > Chordata > Actinopteri > Perciformes > Serranidae > Epinephelus > Epinephelus awoara. The sequence goes on along the minus strand of CM069303.1, from coordinate 39,108,298 downwards.
TTCTTTAGTGGTGATGCACCGAATGTCCTTGTTCAGATGAGAGAAGGAGAGCGAGGGATGAAAACGCAGTCAGAGTGAAGGATGGAGAGAGGAGGGAGGGGTGGGGAGGGCTGGAAGAAATTTTAGAGAAGACTGAGCAGAGGCTTTCTTTCATATCCTTTTAGCTGTTTGTTCTACAAGCTGGCAGAGCTCTGTGACGGACTCTTTATGAGTTTGTCATTTTCTTCTCTCTGCCCCCTTGAACAGTGGCTTTATCCACAGCTGCTGTTACATATGGAGTCACCATGTTGGATCAGGGCAACAATAGAAGAGTAGTGACATTTTACTATTCAACACACAACAATATGAACATTGTGAACATGTTACTCAGGCTATATGTTAATGATTTTCCAACTCTTCTGCAGTCTCACCCTGTCTGATACTCATTTTGTGGTTGCCCCCCCCCCCACTGTTTATGTGTTCCTCTCTTCCCTCTCCTCTGTGCGTGTGTCTGTATGTGTAGACTGTCTGAGGCTAATCTTTGTGTTAGGGAGGGCTGAATAAGCCTGTCTTTGTCAGGGCATTAGGTTTGGAGAGGATGAATACATTAAATGATAAATGGTGGTGGTGAAGGTGGCGGCATGTGGATTTGGATTCATCTGAATGCCACCGCCCCTCTTCCATTCCTGTCTCCCCTGCTGTCATAAGTGTGCATTTATGTGGTCTGTATGCCACTTTGTATTTTAAAAGGTCAGTTCACCCAAATTACTAAACGTTTTATCATTTACTGTGTGCGGTATCTAGTCATGCAGATAGTTTCAGTTTGATGTCCTGAGGTTTTTCTTCACAGGGACTATTCATTTGGTCGAAAGTAGTTCTGCTGATACAAACCTTTTTCTTTTTAAATTTGTGTCAAATATTATTTTTCAGTGTTTGGAACAGTGCATTCCATTCACCTTAGTTATATTAAAGTGGAGGCAGAGACAGCTAGTAAAGTGCACTCAGTACAGTGCAGATTTTCGCCAGGCAGTCGCGTTCCAGCTGCCTCAGCTAGACAATTCCCAGCAGAGGTGCCAAAACACATTTCAGAAGAGACAATATAATTATGAGGATGAATGTCTTTTTAATACGTAAAACACAGCCACAAATATTTGATTCATGTCATTCTTTATTGGACTTTTAATGGTGTCAACATTGTTTGTAGGCGACAGCGCAACAAAGAATGAAATAATAACAATGAGCACAACAACAGACAAAGAAAGAAACAGTTGAACTAGGGCTGTACCCAACTCAGATTTGGATTTGTTGGGAGAGAGTTACTGCCACAAGCGAGGGAGTTCAAGTATCCCAGAGTCTTGTTCACGAGTGAGGGTAGAATGGAGCATAAGATGGATCTGCGGTTTGGTGTGGCATCTGCAGTGATGCAGACGCTGCGCTGGACCGTTGTGGTGAAGAGGGAGCTGAGCTGGATGACGAAGCTTTCGATTTACTGGTCCATCTACGTCCCAACCCTCACCTATGGTCATGAGCTCTGGGTAGTGACCGAAAGAATGAGATCATGGATACAAGCGGCCGAAAAGAGTTTCCTACCCGGGGTGTCTGGGCTCAGTCTTAGAGATTGGGGGAGGAGCTCAGACATCCGGAGGGAGCTCGGAGTAGAGCCGCTGCTCCTTCATGTTAGAGGTGTTCCGGGCATGTCCCACTGGTAGGAGGCCCCGGGGCAGACCCAGAACACACTACATATCTCATGTGGCCTGCGAATGCTTCAGGGTCCCCCGGGAGGAGCTGGAAGGTGTTGCTGAGGAGGGGGATGTCTGGGGTGCTTTGCTTAGCATGCTGCTGCTGCTGCAACCCAGCCCTGGATAAGTGGATGAAAATGGATGGACGGACGGATGGACGGATGGATGGATGGATGTACCCAATTCAGAATTTTGTCAGTCGAATCAAAACAGGGCTCAGTCATCCTCCTCCGTGACACTGCACCACTCCCGCAGCTCACTGTACCAAAGAGTAGTGTGAGAGTCAAGAGCGCTCACTCCACAGCAAAATCTGGGCACCAGAACCTCCCTAGAAGTTCGTGGTCCTGCACGCCGACCAGCAAAAAAACAAAAAAAAAGCAAAAACTAATGCACGACTTGAAGCTATCTCAGTCAACTGAGGGATCTCCGACTGATGATTCAAATCTCTGACTTTCAAGGGGCAGCTCTAAATTTAACTACATAGCCTGCTTGCAGGCAGAAGCACAAATATGCAAGTTTACAAAATGGGGCGAGCAAACCACTCTGCTTCCGAAACGCTCTTGTGGTATGATGCTGTGCGGCACAGGTAACACAGTTGGGTTACAGCTGTGCCTGGTGCAGTTGTCCCTTTCAGCTCCCTGACAGTCAAGATGGTGGTGAGGATAACGAAAATGCTGATTTATTCATCTTGTAACATGCCTTTAGTGGATCACAATATTTCAGAAATGGGATTAATCTGCAGATGTTCTGGTTACAGATGAGACCAGACTTTTCTGTGGATGTCTTTGAGCCATGACGAAGGCCAAAATGTGTCTGCAAGTGACTCATAGAACAGACTGGGTGAGGCCGATTTCCGAACACTTGTGGCCCCTACCTGCTGGTTAAGAAGAGGTATGAGTCAAGGTCAGTGACGATATGAAACAGTCAATAAAAAAAGGGTTTCAACAATTGTGAATCACTGCAACCACGAGAGGTCCTTGAGCATAGTCACAAATATGCACACAAAAGTATGAGGCTGGTTAGTCAGGTAGATTGTGGGATAAGCTGTGGACGGACACACACACACACACACACACACACACACGATCTCCTCCTCCAGGTATACTCCAAGCAGAGAAAATATCTCAAAAGCTGGGCAACTACAACTTAATGCAGGGCTCGTCACCATTAGCACAGGGCTGGAGAAATATGTTCCATTGACAACCAGCTGTGTGCAGGTTTCCATTTCAACTAAAAACTGATATGCATTTGTTCAAGTAGAGTGGAAGAACACATCAGTAACATCACTGGCAGAGGTGATCACTTTGAGTGAACACCTGCAGACTGTTTTAACTTCACATCGACTTTTGACCCCAAAGACAAGTTTGTCTTTCAGCCAGGTCAAACATGAGCAGAATTGAACACAAGATGGTTGGTTGGTGGCTGCATTTTGTTATTTTGAAGCCAGGGAATGTGCAGTTAAACTCTGACAAGGTTTTTACCTTGACTTCAGACCCTTTCAAAGCTTTCTTTTTATCCTGAGTGAACAAAAACATAACACACCTTGGAGAGGGTGAATAGATTTGTGAGAAGAGAGGATATAGCCTCATCAGAAGGTAAATCACCAAGCTGAGGAGAATCATGAGAGCTGAGGATGAGTGATGTGTACTTTAGTTAAGGGAGGGAGGAAGAGAGGATTCTGCTATTAGGTAGAATGTGGTAACTGTGAGAGAGGAGAGGAGGGGGTAGAGGCAGAGCGAGAGCACGAGAGAGGCAGGCGGGGAGGGGGGCTAGGTTGCTGACTCTGAGCTTTGCTGCGGTGAGCTTTGAGCTAGCGACTCTCTGAGCTCTCTGGCTGTGTGTGTCTGTAGGCTGCTGTGGTGCAGACCGTAGCCTAGCCACGTTAGCCTCCCTCCACCACTTCCACAGCTCAGTCAGCCGGTGCCTCCGGTGTGCTTCAGCTGCAGCTAGGCTCTACAGTCTCTGAGTGTGTCTGTCTGTAGCTGAGGATTTCCTGCCCCTGCAAGGATTCTCTCTCTTTCTGGCCAAAGCAGAGAGAGAAAGAGAGGGACAGGGAGTAAGAGGAGAGCAAGAGGAAGACAGGAGGGGGAAGAGCGACAGCGGGCCGGCAGTGACCTTCGTGGTGTGGTGGCAAAGCAGAGGAGGAGGAACCGGGAACAGGCACAGGATCCATCAGGTGTGTGTCAGCACTTAAAGGGATGAGTAAGAGAGAGTTTGAGAGTCTGCTGTGGGCTTGAATTTGTATTCAGAGGCTGTGCATGGTACAGTAGGAGGGATGCTTTATACGTGGAGCACAGAAATATGTCAGAGGGAGATATCTTTACACTGAAATGCACTTAAATGTCATTTCAAACTGTAATGCAGTGCTAGTGTTCAAGTTAAGAAAGTAGCACAGAGCTGAGGGAGAAGAGTTGTAAGTGAAGAAGATAAGCATTAAGAGAGATATTCTTCTGTGACATGTTGTAGATGGATACATCCTCACTGAAGCCAGATATAGAGATGCTGATCTGAAGAGAGGGAGGAAAATATAAATGGAGAATACCAGAGATGGATGGAGCAGGAGAGAGAGGGAGATGTATGTTGTGCCAGCAAGAGCTCAGCGAGGATGACAGGCGTGTTTGTGTGTGTGTTTTCTGACTGGCTTGGACTTGGCTAGCGAGAAAAACGCCTGTATCGGAGTATCAATCACTGTGGGCTGGGCGCTGCCTCAAGGCTGCAGGCTAGTGTGCACTCACAGCTCTCTGGGAGCATCTGTGTGTCTTTTTAAACGTTAATTTGTCCTTATGTGGGATTATATCTTAGTATTAGTGCATTATGCTTCTTTATTGGCACCGATGGCTGGAGTCTTTACTATAAAGGGAATGTCTCTGTTGGAGGGAGCTGGCAAGTTGCGGGATGTAGTTCTGTGATGTACCGTACATCTACATCTGTGTATACGACAAGACCTGAAGCACTACTTGGAGCATTTGTGCTGAGAGTTTCTGAATCAAATCAGCAGGAGGTTGTCGCGTGTGAGGCTCCTGTCCCTCAGCCAGGAGGCCTGGATTCAGTCCTACATGACAGATATCACGTGCTGTGCTGAAGTGGCCTTGAGGCAGTGAATCTCACCATCTAGAGGTGGTGCTGCTTGGTGCGAAAGCTTCCTGCTGTCACGTTTGTCATATTTGTGACATTTTTATACACATACTTACACCCAAGGAAACATGGGCAGGATGAGCACCGTCCAGTGGACTCTGGGACATCACATCTCAAGGCCAATCACAGTTTTGCTCATTCTTAGAGTCCTGTTAGACATACACTGATCAGACTGTGAACCAAAACGCAGGAATGTGTGCACCATCGACAGCTAGGTAGAGAGCAGGGGGATGTGGGAGGATGAATGGACAGGAAAATGGGAAAAGCAATTAAAACGTCTAAGACAAAACCTGCAAGTCACTACATCGGCTCTGAGCCAATCGAGGGGCCTCAGTGAATGTTTTTGTGTCCACATGTTTATGCGCATTTGTTTGTACGACAGCCAGGGCTGGAGAGTGAGGCATAGAGGGAAAATATACCGTGTGTATGTGAGCGAAATCAGGCTTTGATGTGCATGCCTTGAGGATGGTCTGTCTTCCTGTATCTTTCTGTCTCTGTCTTTTGGTTTCCTTTTTCCCATCACATCACATCACGTCTTTCTGAGGTAACAACTAGACATTGACCTACTGAGAATTAAGCTCGACTCAGGCTAATCCATTCTGGACCCTGCGTGACTCAGCAGCAGGAGCACACACACACATATACACACACACTTGCTGGCTATTGGTAGTCGTGAGGTTGTTAAAATTCTGGTCTTGCTTCTGTATTGCTACAGCGCAGAATATTGACTGTGAATATTGGCACTGATATAGAGTGGATATGAGCGGTAATATTACTTTGTTTGAAAATAACAAAGGGCTACTGTATCATACTGGCAGCTGTAATATCACACTGTTTGCTGTACTGCATTTTCTGTGTACAAGTGAGTCAGAATGTGTATACAGGTGCTGTGCAGCGCTCATAACTTCCTACCCCTCCAGAACATCATCTGTTAAACCAAGAGGGGAAAAATCCAATTACATTCTCCTTACACTGTCTGCCAAAAACGAGACAGGCTTTTTATATCTTTGATTTTACAAATCTCTTTCAATCATCAAATGGGCCGAATGTACCTAAAACGGTATGCCTTTATTGTATTCATTTGGCATGCGGCATGTGTGTGGGTTTGAGAAAGTTACGCGTGCATAAATGTGTGTGTGTGTGTGTGTTTCCAGCTAAGGATAAGTGTGTTATCCATGTGGAGGTAAAAGCTTTCCCTTGATAGATCCTGACAGAGAATTCCATTATCTATGTAGGTGTTTTCTATATATCCTCTATGGATGGAGTTCAGTTTGAAGCACTGTATAGGTGTGTGTGAATGAGCAATATAAATGCACATATTTCTTTTACGTAGTGCCTGTGTGTGTATGTATGTATAAGTGCAAGCTATATAAATGCACATATTTATTGTATTTCCGCAGTATGTACCTTGTCCTTTTGTGTCCTTTATGCATTTAAGAACCTTTGGACATGGCAAATGAGCGACGGAGGGAATGAAAGAAAGGCGGAGAGCGTCCCTTCCTCTCATCCCTCTCTCTGGTGCCGCTTGGTGCTATCATGGCTGTAATGAAAGCTCATTTATCTCCATCTCAGCACAATCTCATCATTCACAATGGGATTGCAATAGATCTGGAATGAGGATGAGTGTGTGTATTGTTTAGGGGATGGTCATGTACGTGTGTGTGTATGAGAGTGGATGTTTGAATGATGCAGAAATGGACCTGTTGATGTACCTGTTGAGTAGAATGAGTGAAAATGGGTCACATTTGATACAAAAGGGCAGTGTGTTGTTGTGTTTGGTCAGCACTGGGGGGGCAAACTGTTGGCCCAGAATCGGATCAATGGACATAGATTACATTCAGAGGTCAGGGTAAGTAAGCATCCATTTGAGCTGTGGAGCCACCTCCTCAGCTCGGAGCTGAGAGGGGATGAGGAGAGGGCAGATTGGAAGACAGACGCACAGAGAAACAGAGGGACGTGTGTGGAGAGATAAAGGGCTGAGTAATGTCATCATAGGCCCCATGTCCTCCAGGTCTGATTAAGAGCCTCTCTGAGCACTCCCAGACGCTGCGCTGTGATAGGCCAAGGTCATGGCGAATCACGGCGCAGCGCTGCAGATTGATGCTTAACTCCGTCAGGAAACGCTGGAATCTAATTTGGCCAATGGGCTTCCTCTCCACTTCAGATGAAGAGGACGATTCCCCTCGCCCTGGGGCCCTCCGAGGAAATTTGTGTGTATGTGTGTGTAAATGTCTGCTGGCTGGCAGCCTAGTGAGATGAGGGTGTGCGCGCATGTCTAGATTCACTCTGCATGTGTTCCCACAGCGTGTAAATGTGAGTGGAAATCTGTGTGGGTGTGTTTTCATCTTGTTGTGCTTGTACTGTCTGTGTGTGTTTGCCTGTCTCTCGCTCATCCAGTTTGTGTGGCACCTCCACACTTGTCAGCGTGTGGTTAAGGAATGCGTCGTAAGTGATTGGCAGGCTATGATATTAGTTTGGGAATAATAAGAGTGTAATAACTCGGTGGCGTTTGCCTCCAGAGAGTGACTCTCAGGTAATCACATTTACTCAACACAATCACTGTCTCGCACGCCAGTGCCCGGGACAGGGCCACGTTCTTTTTCATTTCCTCTTATGAATGTCATGAGCTCTGGTATGTGTGAAGTGTTGTTTGTGTATGTGTGTGTGTGATGCTGTCTCGCAGCTTGGTTATGAGTGCAAACTGCTTGTGTTTTGCAGTTTCTGTAAATGTCCATAGGTACAGTTAGTAGTGAGAGGTTGGCAGATATCAGAGATGTGAGAGTAAAGGGCTGAAAGTACGGCTGTATGTGTGGACACATCACCAGCTGCCATATTAAGAGAAGGTGCTGATACCACTACTCACGTCTTTCATTCGTGTAATCCGCTAGTGTCCTTTTTTTAATGCAGACAGATTTTTTAAATGTATTGTTCTGTGATAATTGTGTAGTGCTTCAAGTGTTAGAGCTTTGAACTCAACTTCAGCACCAACAGAGAGAAGTCTGAGGTACTGCTGAGGTAAAACACAATCTTAACAGGTCTGTCTGTGCAACAGAAAAGTTTGGCCTCCCTCCTAGAGAGAAGTTAAGAAATAATGTGGGTGCAGCAACAAAGTGCACAGTCACTGTTTTTTTCAGACGGATCCAAGGGGCTGTTGTAAGTTAAATGCAATGCAGCAGAAACTCAAACATCAATTATGGTGATGCAGTATGGCAGCGTTGGTTGTGTTGATGAAGACATATCTTCTCTTAGGAGAGGCAATATCTACACACTTCAGGAACACCTTTTCATTTGAGCAGCAGATGTTTTCCTCTTAGATCAGTTCTGTCAGTGGGGACAGTAAACAGCGGTGACATCAGATCCATGAATGAGCAAACTATTTATTCTTCGTGTTTGATGGAAATAATTTAGATGAAGCAAAATCATATTAGTGGCATGCGGTCATGATATTTAAAGGGATACTTCGCACCAGCTTTGTTTAATGATGTGGGTAGTATGTGTAAATGAACTGTGGTAAACTTCCCACTACCTTACTGGTTCACAGATCTCATACTCTTCTCTCAGCTCAAATTTACTGAATGACGCGTTCTTCTTCCTCTCGTTCTTCTCTTTCTAGATTTGGGTCAGGATTTCCAGGCTAGTTATCCAATACACCAGTATGTAACAACTCATTTGACTGATAACCGATACTGATATCGATATATTCAGTTTTGTCCCTACCCAAATTTTACTAATCATCAGGTCTCTTCTGTTGTAGAATTAACATCATATTATATGCATGCATACTCTTATCGTGACCGCCCACCAGCAGATGGAGACATGAAATACAAAACTTTTCAACGTATGTAATATTTATTCTTTGTGCAGAATATGAAAAAATGCGCCAGCATATTGTTTTCTGTAGAAAGTACTGGACAGTTTGATAAGAATAGCTTTTGATATTGTTCATGTCACATAAAAATGGCTGACCAGTAAAAAATCATGCACTTTCTTTGATTTGGCTTAAACCTTTTGTTATTATGCTTCGTCAGTTAATTTTAATCAATTCAATTTGTTGAAACAGTGGTAAAAAAAGAAAAGAAATATCCAAATATATATTCAATTTAAAATGATAAAAAAAAACAGGGAAAAGCAACAAATCCTCTTATTTGAGAAGCTGGAACCAGTAAATCTTGTTCAAAGATTTTTTTGCTTTATACATGAACCCAACAAATAATTGTTTATCAGTATTGTTGTTGAATAATTGCGTATTTTTTTACTCACTCACTTTGTGCACTTAGATAAGGGGTTAATGCAGAGAGCGAGAGGAGCTTGTGAAGTGAAAGGTGTTGGAGTCCCCAGTGGTGCAGCAGTGGAAAGAGAGGGAGGCAGCAGGTGGAGAGAGAACGCAGTAAAAGGAGTGGACGAGGGGTAACAATATGGCTGAGCCGGTGGATCGATAATATACTCTCTGATCCATAACATATTAATAGGAGGGAATACATTATTACTGTTAAGAGATGTCAGGTGGACAGGGCCGAGACACACACACACACACACACCTCTGAGTGCTGGGGAATTTTCAGCTGAGCGAAGGTGAGGGACACAACACTGCATCTGGGCACAATGCCAAAGAATAACCCTCAATCCTCTCCTCTCCTCATTCTTAACCTTGGGACACTCTGTAGAGCTTCATCTCCTCTCCTGTCCTCCTCCTCCTCCTCCTCCCCCAGATGTACCCCCTCTGTCCATTTCATTTCCTGTCTTAATATCCTGATTGAAGTGGTCACCTTTCTCTGTTGTGGTTAATGAGCAGCAGGTGTCTGAGTGCAGCTCACTCGACCATGGCTGGGACCCAGGGACCATCTCACAGTAGAGCAGCTTCTTTATCAGCCTGGAAAAGAGGAAGAGCCTGCGGTCCACCCTCCTAAAGCATTTTAATGGTTTTTCATGAGGAGGGGAAATAAAAAAGAGAAAGCGAGACACAGGGCAATGTTAGATGTGACATTAAAAGGTGTGATATTAGGGTGTTGTGTGCTACAGAGTTATTGCATTAGGAGTGTGTTCTCACAGTGCTTTTAGTTGTTCAACTCAGTGAGACTGTTATAATGAAAATAAGCTTTGTTTTAAGAATTGTAGAATCACAAAAACATTATGGTGTCACCTTCTTGCCAGTACAAAAATATGTTCTCTTTCCCTGGTCATCAAATGCCAATGCTTGTCACGCCCCTCTGTGTCTGCTAGCGATGCATTGGGCACCATTTCGTCCCCGATCACACAGAAAGCGATTTGCAGGTAGTGAAACGCCTTTTTTCGAATAAAAAAAAAATCACATGCCACAAAAAATGCTTGCTGCACCTCTTTATTGTTGCCAGGCAACCACAGACTCACCTCCTCATTCTAACCTTCCCGTCTAACCAATCTACTGTTTATTTTAGTTATTTGACAGTAATTAGTATCTAGTTCCTAAAATGGACAGGCAGAGGGTACGTGCTGTAGCTCTGGTTGAGGGTGAGAGGCTGTCAGCAAATTTTTTGTTGGGCACAGATAAACGGAGATCTGTGTGGGTACATGAGACTCTAAAAAAAGAGGCTGGATCATGGGGAGTACCACCATTTGGTCCAGGAGCTTCGCTGCGATGATGGCCGTTTCCAGGCATATTTTAGGATGAGTCAGAGGCAGTTTGACAAGCTGCTGTCTATGCTGGCCGTATAGCTCTGGGTATCCAGCAGCCACTACCACCAGTTTCTCCTCCATTGTTTACCAACTGTATACTCGATGTCGCAACTACCACAGAGGACCCGCAAAAACCACGAGCAAAAAGCTTCGTAGTCATTAAAAACAATTACAAAAAGGGAACCCCAGCTGCCAAAACACTTTCTCTGTGATCAGGGCCTTAGCCTGTCTATGTGATGCACAGCTGCCAACATTACTTCGTCAGGTTTATAAAAAAGATCAACATTTGGGTTTAATTTAAAATTTTAATTAACATTTGCCATGTGATTTAACATGATGCAAACACATCAGGTGAATGACATCAGTGTGGTGGTGACTTTTGCTTTCACAGGGGACACGAACTGCGGTCTCCTGGGTAAAAGTCCGGTTTTGTTTGACCAATCCACCTCCCCTTCCTTCCACCTTATTCAGACTTTCTCACACTTGATACTACGTCAGTTGCTCTCAGCATTAAGCCTTGCCACAGATGGGTTTACACTGGAGTCAGCTGACAGCTCAGTGTGTGTCATAAAGACACTAGAGGGTGCCTTTGGTGTCAATATCACATGTCAGGGGCATGAGAAAAGGCTGACATTTGACTTCCTAGAAATGAGAAGCTAAAATATAAACCCACTATAGTACCAGAGTTTCAGAGTTTCAGCGAGATTTTGAATCCACACAGTAATGTCACATCAACAGTGCGCACCTGTGTGTTTATGCAGCCTGACAGCAGCGTTCTGGCTGTGTGAGTTGTCCATTGCAATGCAATGCAACATAGCACAGCAGTTATGTGCTTTGAATACACAACTACATCCACTAGATGTGAAGACAGAGGAGGAAAAACCAAACTGATGTGTTGTGAATATAATGATGCATCTCCATAGTCCTTTCTTTCACTCACACTTGCTGAAGCTATATTACTAACACTAGAGACATGTCAAACCAATCTTGCCATGATTTGATGAGCATACATTTTCTATAAATAAAATAATGTCTCGTGTGACAGTTGAGCCTTGACGAGACAGATCACAGATACGCATTATTCACACAGCCAAATGTCCCCCAAATTCCACCAGATGCGTGTGGGTTGCGTCTGCGCTCCGGAACGGCAGCGGAGCCGATACGTTTCAATTCTAGTCGATGTGTGTGTTTCCGCCGGCTGCGGCTGTGCTGCGATCCGGCAATGCAGCAATTCAGCACAGAGCAGATCGTGCGGGGCAGGAAGTCGTGCACAGAAACAAAATAAAACATCTGGTTAATTTTCAAAATAAAATACACAGTGTTCACGGCACATCATATTTCCCTGCACTACACCTTGAAAACGTCATAATGGGAAGAGGCAGGCCTGAAGTCAACAGGTCAGAGGTTTCCAGATGTCATTTTACCCCGTTGACACCATGGACGAGGAGATGTTAATCATGGAGGTGCACCGAGATGTCTTCCTGCTACTCCTCTGGTTTTGTGGTTCTGTTTATAGAAACTACATCTTGTTATATCACGCGATTATGCGTGAATTCGCGAGATCTCGTGGGTCCTCGTGACTCCCGCTGTGTGGCGGAGCTGCACCGCTCTGCACAACGAACGCAGCAGGTGGGTGCTGATGGACGCCGGAGCACGCAGCAGATAACCAGTGCAGCCGTTCCGCAACGGACACACATCCAGTGGAATTCCAGTGTCATGATTTCTGGGAGGAGACATTGCTGTTGAGTTTTTCAAATGTATTTTTGGCACTTTGAGCACTACAAGCTGAGTGCCGTCTACATCCATTAGATTCAAAAGAAGACAGACTCTATGGCAAATATCTTCAACACCGACTCACAACAAGACAGTACAGAGTGATGTATAGCACTACAGGTATTTTTGATATCGGGGTGAACTGTCCCTTTGAGAACTGTAACATGAGGAACAAATATTACTCTGTTGTGTGTTGTTTAGTAACTAATGGTATGTTAAAGTACAGCATCTATTCTGGTTATGCGGTTATCAAGCACAGAGAGGCAGCTTGTTTGTTTAACGCTGTGTATCACATTGTTTGGTGTGTCTCAGTATAAATGTGTGTGTTTATCTATAATGTATACATGTGTTGTTTGGATTCAGCTATACCTGATAGCGCCTGTGAGTTTATCATGAAACGAGGCACATATAGGATGTATTATTTTGTGTGAATAGTGGAGAGGTTAGCATACTAGTTATCAGTAGTCCTCACCCTTAAAACCCAATGATGTACCCTTGAGAAAGTCATTTAACCTCAGCCATGCTCCAGCGAGCAGCAGAGGGCTGACTGTACATACAGAGCACATCAACATTTGTCTGTGTGTAGCAGAACATTTGACATACAACACTTAAAATGCAGAGTATAGTGGTGCATAATGAATCGGGATGTTACCGACAAGTAGGAAGGTATGCAGCGTATAGGGAACAAATGGTAAATAAAAGATGAAAGTCTCCTCCTATGAGCTCCCAAAGCTTTCCAGGATGTCACACCTCTGATTTGATTGGTTGACTGGTGCAGTGTTATTTTTGCTGTCAAAAGGAGGCTGGGTAGGTGCTAATGGATGGCTGCCATTTCTAAGACACAAAAATAAAAGTAACACATACATAGTGGGTCAGCGAAGCCTCCAGCCTACAATGTTACACTCCTGGCGGAATTCAGAAGCTCGGACACTCCGTCTTTATGTTTGCAGCTAAAAATAGCCCAGGTTTATCATCATCACATGGTCCCTCGGGTGTTTGTTTGTAGAAAGTGAGCAAGGGTTAGAGAAATGGGCACTGCGTTCTGGGTTCAGCTCCAACTTTGTGTATTTATCTCTTAGCCACAGCTGAGCTTAAAGTGGGACGAAGGAAAAAAATGGTGGACAGCCGGACAGAGAGGTGGGTGAGGGGGAGCACACACACACACACACACACACACACACACACACACACACACACACACACACACACACACACACACACACACACACACACACACACACACACACACACACACACACACACACACACACACACACACACATAGGAGCCTGGCTCAGGGTTTGTAACTCTGACAAGCACAGATACAGTAGGTCCATATGTGTTGGAGCATCGTACACATTGGGATAAGAAGCATGTGTGTTTGTGTGTCTACAGCTCAGTCACCAGAATGTATGTTTCTGGAAACCACTTGCCCGTAAACCCTGAAGGGGAAAGTGATTTAGAAATCTACTTGCCCAAAGTCAGCTTTCACTTGCCCTTCTATAAATGGTTTTATTTATTAGCGGTTATCAAATTACAGCAAAGACTAAAGCTGATTGTCATGAGAACGTTTATCTGCCTCGCTCTCAAACCTGTGGCAAACTGTGCAATATATAGTTGGAGTTTGACCTACATCAACTAAACTTGTGTTTGCAGGATAATTGAAATGCTCGAGTCTGCTTCAGTCCGTAGACTTTGTCTTTACCTGTCACCATTTCTTCCAAGTGCCTGTCGACAATGCACACATCCAACTCAGAACAGAGATGATGAGAAAGCGAGACAGCAAACTCCTTAGCTACTTCCATCATCAACGCCAGAAATAGTAATGTGTTTGATTTGTTTTTACCACTCCCCCAGTTGTGAGTTAGGCAAGTGCAAGTGAGCAGCCTGACATTATATTTTACTTAACCTGGGCAATTGGCTAATCCCTCTTGTTGAACCTTGGCTCTGTAGTGGAATTGTTGAAATTTTAGAGGTAATAAAAACATTATGTTTTGTCTTCAAATACCCGGTTTGGTCGCTAAAAACACGGCAGGAAATGTCTAGTTGTGAGCTGGGCAGGTGCAAGCAAGTATCAGAATTTACTAGCCTGATGTGATATTTTTTTTTGCCCCGGGCGATTGGGTAATCCTCATTGTCGAACCTGCATATGTAGCGGGTTTGTTGAAACTGAAAGCATTATGTTTTGAATTGAAATACCTGGTTTGGTTGCTAAAAACATGGCAGGAAATGTCCCGGACTCTGGCTGAAAAACACCCAAAAAACACCTGCCTTTGTTGGTCGTCTGCTGCTTGACAGTCGTCTCACCTGGGTGTCACATCACCCACCATTTCCTCCTGAGACACTCAGCTGATACACATGGAATCAGAACTACGTCATACGCATGAAACATACAAAGATAACATATCTGTAGTTTGCAGAAACGTACAATGCAGTTTTATTCTGGCAGCTGGACCGGTGTGTGTGTGTGTGTGTGTGAGAGACACAGTGAGAGTGAAACAGTGGAGAGAACTAAACTACAGACATAGTTTCACTGCTCATGTCAGAAAAGCACAGTGATGCGGTTTCCCTCTTTTTTATTCCCCTTTTCACTCTCTCTTTCTCTCCCACCCTTCCCTCTCTCCCTCCCCCCCTCCCTCTCTGCGGTGTGAGTGAGGCGAGGCCAGATGAGTTGCTCTGTCAGAGGGAATGCAGTGGTGAGGGAGGAGAAGCTTTATTTCTCAGTGAGAGGTGTATTTTTCTCTTGTCAACAGGCATGGCTGCATCAGCCTCTCCTTGACCCCCACCCCCTCCCACCTCCTCCCAATCTCCATCTTTTCCTTAGATTTCTGCGGCTCTTTTCTATCTTTGCCTCCCCCTTTCTCTCACTCTCTCTCTCTGCTTCCTATCTGGAGCCGTACAGAGGACAGATTGAGGGTATTATTTTTCTTCGACTGAGTTTTTCTGCCATGCGGTGATACTGAAGGTCCCATTCTGCTCCTGTGTCCAAGATAAATCAAAAACATTTTTCTACAGCTGCAATCAATGCTCTAGCCCTTTTTCAACAGCTCTGCCTTTTTCCTCTCTCTCTTACACATAGGCGCACACACACACACACACACACACACACACACACACACACACACACACACACACACACACACACACACACACACACACACACTTCCTCTTCTCTGTTTCTTCCTGAGGCAGTGGTTCTCTCTTGAACGCTGACATCAGATAGCCTCCCTCCAGCAGTCCACTCCTCTGGGAGGGATTTACATCTCATTTGCATATCATTACAGATTTAATAGAGCAAACTGTGCTCCATCCTGAGTGAAAATGACGAGAGGGGGGAGAGGAAAGGTGAAGATAGCTGGGGAGAGTCAGTCTGCTGGTGACTGTGTGTGCCTCTGAGCAGCTGTTACTGTGCATCCCCTGTCTCGCACACAGCTATGTCCCTCTGCAATTAACCATATTCTTGAAAAATAAAAATGATAATGATGATGATGTCATACCCTTGCAGAGAGCGCAAGTGAAACTGGAACAGGGTTCCACAAAATTAATAAAAATCTAGATCTACAACACAGCCTTGCGATTTAAAAATCCCAGTATCTATTTAATAAATCTATTTCAAGATGTCTTTAACAAACACCTTTTTCTTCACCTGCCCAAGACGGGTTACAAGCAGGGGTGTGCTCAAGACAGTTTGTGCAACATGTTGCCCAACCACATTCATGGACAGTCACTCCTGGAAGGAGTGACTTCACACTATATTGAAAGAATATAATGCTGTAAAGAATAAAAAAGGCCAATCACTGCTTGGGTGTGCTTAGACCAGTCAAGTGGCGAGCTATGAGAATGACACAGAGGGTTGAACAGCGCAGCCAGGTTTGTAGAGATGGGGATATCATGGATAAGGTGGAAATGGTTACATTTAATGTGTGCACTGCTGCACAGGAAACATTTAACTGAGCTATAGTTTCAAAATCTAACAAATCAATTGTTTTTAATTTAATTAAACTTTGAAAGGGTTCAAAAACTAATGTGAAGTGTTGTTTTGGTTATACATTGATTTTAGAACATAGATTGCAACCCAAGGAACAGCATCAGAAAGACTGATGAAAGAAACCCTGAGAGGTTGCAGTGAGTTACAGAAGCCAGTGGCACAGCAGCTGGAATGATTTGACTTATTGATTTATTTTTTTATTATTGTGTCATGCATAAATATTATGCACAGCCCAAACAACCTTGTAAGTTTATTTGGAAAAAGGCACCAAAAAACATGTAGGAATATAAATTACAAATAATACTAAACAAACAAACCACCTTGATGTTTTTTCCCCAAGCTTTTAGAACAAACTGTTTCATTCTGCCATCTTTACGACATTTCCAAACCATTTCTAGACTTTGACCAGACACTTTATTAAAGGTCAAGTATATAGAAAATAGTCTCTTGGTAACCTTTAAGGTTCATTCTCACTGCCGCGATGCGGAAATGCAGGACGGATTTGCAGAAAATCCATGCAGCGCTTTTCCGCGTTGAAACCATACATATAGGCGCGGTACGGACGCGGTGCGGAATTTTCAATGTTGTGTTCCATGTCCACGCAGTGTGAACGGGTGTGGGTGAACATGGACTAGAGTAGCAGCAGCAGCAGTGAGCTAGCAAGCTAACGTTTAACAAGCGTCAACATCAACTTTCTTTAGCACTTACCACTCTCACCGCAGCCACCAAGCTGGACGATGGCCTGCCAGATGTTGTCCTTTAATTCATTGTTCATAAAATCATCCCGTCTTGTGCTACTTGCCAATGTATCTGCTTTTAATTTTATGACATGTTTGTTCTCATTTTCTTTCTCTTTTTTGTATAAAGATTTCTTGAATAAAGAAAAAAAAATTTGATCACAAAAAAAAAAAAAAAAAAATCATCCTGTTATCAAAAAGGACGAGGTGCTGTGAAACGAGGTTCATCAACCTTTCTCCCATACTGTCCTGCCTGACTGGATTTTGGACTCTCCCGGGTCTGTGCAACGTCACTATAAACAAACAATTTCATTGGCCCAGCTGTGTAGTTCCGCCGGCGAATACCGCGGGGGTCAAAGTGTGGGCGGAAACTTTTTTCACCGCATGAAAGTTCCGCCCTGGTGTGCAAACTTCCATAAGAACCCATGAAATCAGCTTTTATATTTTTCCGCGAGAATAATCTGCGTGGATATTCACCCTCAATGAGAACGGACTTTTAGAATGAGCGTTTTATATCTTCAAACAGAGGGTCCTCTTTCCCGATCTGCCATGTTGCTATACAGGAGCCTAGAATGGACAAATCAAATGTTAGCTATAGATTGCACGGTTTCACACACATTTATTTATTTGTGGCTGCCTGCAACGATTAAAACATCTGCCACCATAAACAGATTCTCTGTTTTTGGAGCTGGACTGATCGTTAGGAGCGTTGTTGGAATATACAAACAGTTATCAATAGTACCACACTGTCAGAGCGCAGAGTGCACTCAGGGCAGAGATGTAGCAGCAGAGCGTCAGGCGCATTCAAATTGAAACTTAACCGTTTATTCTGCCGGTCTGAAAGTTTGCATTCACTTGCAGCAGCTGCTCCTCTCTGATCTGATCAGCTTTAAACGGCTCGATGGCTCAATTATCCACCCTGTGAGTCACGCACTGCTGCTGGGGTGAAAAAGAAACTTGCGCTGCATTCATGGACCCGCAGAAGCCTCCGAATTTAGAGAGGGGACACAAAAGGATACAAAGGGACACACAAGCGTTTAAAGGCACCTCATCAGGGAAGGTGTTTGATGACACAGCAAACTGAGAGACAGTTTTTGAAATCAATAAGTCACATTATTGTCATTAGAAAGTGGTGGACGGGCTGTTTAAGACAGTATTTTGTTCCTCTTCTGATAGTGCACAAATACACTGTCACATACAGTTAATAGGCCAGAAAATATGATTTGTTTATGTAAATTCATATCAGTCAGTGTGTGACAATCCTGAGATAAACTCTGGCGTATCACACAGCCCTTTTTTAATTACCTTATTGTGCTGTCTCTTCTCAGCAGCAAACTCCTGGAAGGAAGAGGCTTTTTCAATTAGGACTTCTCCCCCCCATCTGAGCTCCACTCTCTGCCACACGCTTTGTTATTGTGTGTGTGTGCGTGTGTGTGTGAATTATTTGGTAACCTTTCTAATTTCACACTTGTTAAGTTTCCATGTAAAAGGCAACATTTTAGAAAGAAGCCCTCAGGATGGGTGAATGTCATTAGTGACTGTGTGTGTGTGTCCCTGAGTGTGTTTGTGTGTATGTCAGCGCTTTGATAGTACACAGATTAGTAATATAAAATCAGGGGCAGGTTCGAGTCTCTCAAGAGCCCTTTTTCACACAGACCTGGACACACATACACACAACAAAACGCATCACCATACTGTTGCTTACATTGCTGCGACCAAATGAGGTGATCAGCCATTTGCTGTTGTTTGTGATCTCAGGCCTCCCCTGGCAGGCTGCGCTGTGTGTTTCTGCCATGACGATTATGCTTTCTTTGCGTTTGTTCCTCTCTCTTTTCCCATCCCTCTCTCAGTCCCTCTCTTCCTCTAATTTATGTGTTGTTGTTGGGGCTGGTGCTGATAGGCCCAGAGATGGCATTTAGCTAAAGAGCAGAGAGGCTGTTAGCTTCTCCATTCATCTAATCAATCTCACTAATGAAACCACTGTCCTCTCCACAGCCTCTTTCTTCCCTCTCTTCTCTCATCCTTCTCTCTACCTGCCCTCTACCCTCTCATCATTTGCTCTCCCTGTGCTTGTATCCTTTAAGTGTTTTGTGGCACACTGTTACCCATTCTCATTTTGTCTCCTTCCCTCTCTCCTTCCATCCTCCCTTCCTTCGTGTAGCTGTCCTAGATTCACCAGTGGTAGCTCTGTTCCCAGTGAGGCTGCTTTTTCTGGTGTTTGCTTCCTCCATTTCAGCAAAACCCATGTCTCCTCCCCTCCCCCAGCAGATAGGTGGTGGATTGACCCAGTTAGGGTTAGAATGGGTATTGTACTGGGGGGTGTATATGTGCCAAGGTGTGCACATCTGCGCATGCATGTATGCAAGTGAGTGTTTTCACATGTGCACACGGGGCTTCATGTACATGCATGTGTGGTTTTGATCCTGTGTAGGAGTGCTGGTGCTTTAGAGGAGTAATTTGGTTCAATGGTTAATCAGTTTTTAATTGGACTTTGAGGCAGTGTTGTCGACACAATGTCAATTTCAGACAGATTATTATGTGCTTTGTAAAGAGGTCTTGTTATATATGAATATAATCAATGAGGTCAAAGCTGGAACACCAAAAGGTGATACTGTAAGGGGGGTCAGTGCACCTGAGCTGAACAATTAGCTGATGAACTTATGGACAACAATTTGACAATGAATTAAACAGCTTAAAACAGTCTGTGTTATCTGACCGGTGTCTCAGCAGACAAGACAAAACCTTAGGGGATGAGATCTGTGTGCATGGATGTCATAATAGTTTCAACAATTTTTTCTTTATTTAAAAAACTTTGACAGACATCAAAGGTTATTTTTTTGTGCTCCAGCCATTATAACCCCATATGTTAACACGATGATGCAAAGTGTTGTTGCTCTCCCTCTGACAAACCCTTTATTCTCTACATCAGGACATATCAGTGCTGACTCTATCTTATACTGAGACACTACATTAAAAAGGAGAAGCTAGATCCAACTCATCATCCATTTGTAAAGGTTCGGTGGTGTCTTTGACCCATGGTTAGTCCCATTCACCACTGAGAGTGAACTGGTAATGTAGCGTAAAGCAGAAGTACTGTTGCTATGGCTACCGGCAGTGTAATATTGCACACTAATGGGGTTAAAATGTCAACAGGAACTGTGTCTAAGGTGATTCAGATTTAACTGACCAGTGTAGTCCTGACCAGAGGAGAATGGTGGCATTATGTATTTGTGTAAACCATGAATATGTTACATGAACAAGTTTCATATGTATCATATTAGTGATGTATTGTATGAGCTGACTTTTGTCATCAGGAAGTGTAGGGGATGGTGGATGGTGTGTCAGGTAGGCGAGAGCAGTGTTCAGGCACAACACCAGTTGTTTTTTGGACCTGCACTTGTGTAGCGCCTTTCTAGTCATCTGACCACTCAAAGTGCTTTTTACACTACGAGTTGCTTTTGCCCATTCACACAAACGTTCACACACTGGTGGCCGAGGCTACTGTACAAGGTGCCACCTGCTACTCAGTTTTTAACACACTCACACACTGATGGAAGCGTCATCAGGAGCAATTTGGGGTTCAGTGTCTTGCTCAAGGATACTTTGACATGCAGACTGGAGGAGCCGGGTATCAAACCGCTCCACGATTAGTTGACTAATCGATGACTAATCAACTAGCGGTGTCTATTTCAGTCGTCGACTAATCGGTTTGAGTCATTTTTCATAGAAAAGTACTATAAAGTACCCCAAAATACTCTTATTGCAGCTTCTTCTGTTCAGATATTGGCAGCTTTACACACTCTCCCATGATGGTGAACTAAAACCCTTTGGCGTGAGTACGAAACAAGACATTAGATGACATAATTTTGGGTTTTGGGAGAGACACACTGACATTTTTCAACATTTTAACACATCGACAGATTAGTCGACAATGAAAATGCAAACAGATTCAATGCAAACAATTTTCTGTCGATTGGGTTGAACTGACACCTGTCAGCCAGTCATTAATTACTAAGCTTCCTTTGTTATTTGGTCACTTCTCTGGCTGTAAATAGCCTTCTTGCAAATCCTGTACTTCTCCTTTCCATTCAGTGACTGTTTTGGATATCTAAAAAGTGTTGAAAACATTCAAGGTAGCGTGCCGAGACGTGAAGTAAAGTAAGCAGAGGGAAATGAGTGAAATTGCTTAAAGTGATGAAATGTCTCTTTAATACTGTAACTCTATCCAGAGAGAGCGAGAGAACAGGAGACAGAGGGAGAGAGAGAGATTGCCCTCAGGGTCCCTGTGTTTCTGTCTCTGCATCACTTCATCCTGAAATCTGTATTTGTGTCTGTGTGTGACTACGTGTGTGTGTGTGTGTGTGTGTGTGTGTGTGTGTGTGTGTGTGTGTGTGTGTGTGTGTGTGTGTGTGTGTGTGTGTGTGTGCGTGCGTGTGCTTGTGTGTATATATTACCATGTGTTTGTGTGTAGCCTTGGGGTGTTGACGTGTGCTGGACAGAGACCCTACAGAGAGCCTTTGTAGAGAAGTCTTCCCTGCAGCAAGGTCGCTCCTTCCCTCCCTCCCTCTCTCTATATATCCCTCGCTCCTCTCCTCCCTCCATCGGTGCATCTCTGTCCATATCTGTGCAACATTCAGAGTTTTCATGTTTCTCTCGCTCACTGCCACACACACACACACACACACACACACACACACACACACACACACACACACACACATACATTTATACCCAGACAAAAAGCACATGCTACATGAATTAATTTTCTGAAGGCAGGTCTCTGGTGAGGCTGGTGGCTGTAACTTCAGAATATAAAGTGGACTCTGTATCTGTCATGGTGAGCGTGCTTGTTTGTGTGCGACTGTGACTTTGTGTGGGTCTGCTGGGTAACACCGCTGATTATAATGTATAGATACACTGACTTTTGTTAGAGGGCATAACTTGTCCCTTATAGTGCATCGCATACACACACAGTCACACAAGCTTATACATTAAAAAGCTGAAAAATCATTCACCATGTCGTATATGTTGTCCCCGCGTCACAAACTGTATACAGGAGTATGAAATACACACAAAACATTATTCATTTTCAATAGTAGATACACAGAGGGACGTTTTGTCCTTGTAATGCTTTGATGTACACTGAAGCGCTGCACTTTTAGTTGACTCTCTGTTTGTGTGTGTGTGTGTGTGTGTGTGTGTGTGTGTGTGTGTGTGTGTGTGTGTGTGTGTGTGTGTGTGTGTGTGTGTGCGCACTGCAGGACAGCGATACCGTAATTCCCCTGCTCTCCCACTGTGAACAGAGGAGCCGCATTGCCACGGTTTTACCTTTGAGCCTTTACTACACACATATAGTATGTGTCTCTCTCTGTCTCTCTCACTCATTCACTCACTAATGCACACACACACACACACACACACACACACACACACACACACACACACACATGCACACACACACATGCACACACTCTCCACAGCTGGATGCACATCAATCATAGCTCCAGCCTCACCTGTCATTGTCTTTGTTGTCGCTTATACAAACATCCTTTTCCTGGTCCACCGAGTGTGGACCCCAATCAGGATTTACATTCACAGCACAACACCTTTTTGCTCCCATACACACCTCCTCCCACTGGGGAGGAAAATAACACAACAGCAGTGTTTCAGCAAAAAGCGTAGAGGAGAGTGCTGTTTCACTCTTGCAATTACAGTTAAAAAAAAGAAGTGGTGAAATAGAGAAATAGATATGGGTTCTTTGTGGAGGAGTTAAGTTGATTTGTGAATGTGATAAAAGACGAAAAGAATGGATGGTAAAGATGTAGACGGCACGAATGTGAAATTGGGACAATCAAGTCAGAAGGAGGGACAGGTGAGGCGTGTGTGTGTGTGTGTGTGTGTGTGTGTGTGTGAGATGAGCCTGCATAAACATGCACAGTGCTGAATGCTGATCAGGGACAATAAAACCTCCATTAAAGATTTATTCTGGAGAGACAGAATAAGGGAGGGCTAGATGATAGAGAGAGGAAGACGGGAGGTGGAGGGAGGTAGAAGGTAATGGGAGGGGGGAAGAGAGAGCACTCAGGTTTGTGTCACAGAGTGGATTATACCAAAGACGCCTCTCTCCACCCATCACTGCGAGACACACACACACACACACACGCACACACGGGTGCTCAGACTCTGTGCATTTTAATAGCCCTGTCACCTCCAGCTATAATACCAGACAATGGCTCTTTGAGCAGACACTCGTCTTCAGAAGTGTCTTTCGTGCTTCCTGACAGGCTCAAGCGAGAGCTAACTGGCTAGCTCACCACAATTATAGATCCCATCTGTGTAGTCAAAGAGCTACGGCAAACCTTAGCACAACAAGCCCGAGGCCTACTCTGTCAAAATGTCACCTGGACCAGGCTGTGCTCCAGGCGAGACACCCATGGGGAAAATGTAATCTAATTCCCCCCCCCCCCTCCTCCAATGAAGTGTGCTGTCAGCTTTATCTGGAGCGCCAAACCCGTACCCCCTCCTCTACAAGCCCCTGCTTTTTTATCCTGTTTGAGATGATTGAGATTCAGAGTTGATGCTGATGACATTTGAGCAGGTACTTTACTGTTCCCCTCACTAGTGACTGACTGACTGACTTACACACTGGCTGAAATGCTAAATGCATTGAGAGAGGAGGGGGGGGTGGTGGCTGATGGCATGGAGTTGGAGTCGGAAATGGAAAATGGGACTCGGTGGTGAAAGAGGGAAAGAAAGGAGACAAAGAAGGATGTTGGGGGAGGTTAGGGAGCTGGAAGAAAATCACAATCAATGGAGCAGATATGGGGGGAAAAAGGGGAGTCGGGAATGGATAAAGATGGAAAGTGACGAAGGGAGGAGGGGACGGAAAGCACTAGAGAGATGGTGTTGAGGAGGAGAAGGAGGAGGAAATGGAAAAGACTTGAGAGGGAACAAAGGGCATCCAAAGGGCAGCTGGGACAGAAGAGGGCAGAGAGTCTCAGGAGTGGGACATTTACTCCAAAATCAACCAGCGCTGCAACAGAATCAATACAAAGATCCCCATGTAGGCTGCCAGGATTAGTGTGTCCGTATATGTGTGTGTGTGCATGGGAATGTGATTATCAGTGTGTTTGAGAACACTGTGACAAGGATAATTATGTTTGATTACTAAAGACCCCAGTGAGGGTTTGCATTATCAGCCACTGTGCTCCTTTGGTATTTTCCTAAGCCTTGATGGTGAGCTGCCATCGCTCTGTGTGTTTTTCTGATAGCCCTGTCTTATTCCCTTTCTATTGAACTTGTTAAACAGGAAATTCTGCATAGTAAATACAAAGTTTGAATTGGTGTCTGTGATTGATAGGGAACTTTTTTACACCACCAAGCTCCCCCACTCCACAGAAGTGGAGCTCAGTAAAGAGTAGTTCAGTCAGTGATTAATAATAATTAACTTAATTTGTAGTGGACTTTTGGAGTGTTTACAAAATGCTTTGTCAGACCCAGTAAAAGCACAGTGCTCAGCTAATAGAGAGTGGCTTATAAACAGCTTTAAAACTGAGAATTAAGCAAAGTAAATGACTGAAGATAAAATAAAGTAGCAGTAATACGAAGAATTAAAGAAAAACAACATGCTGTGCTGCTGTTGGTTTTGGTAAACATGAGTTTTGAGAAGTGATTTAAATGATGGCAGAGATTCTGCTGCCTGCATCTTATCGGAAAAAGTTTCCAAATGTGGTGAAGGGTTGTTGACCTTTAGACATCCGAGTGTTGAGGAGCTGAAGAAGCGTGACAAGAAGTTCTCCAACAATCTTAAAGTCAAATTTGAACTGAGCATTGAGATCATGGAGAAGAGCTGAGACTGGACTGGTATGAAGTTGTCTGTCAGGACCAATAAGGAGCTGAACGGCTGCAGTCTGGACTTCTTGGAGTTTAGACAGAGGCCTTTGCCAGTCTTTATTTTCTCCAGGCTACTGAAAAAGATGATTAAATTTGATTTGGGCTTTTTGGAGTTTAAAAGCTTCACAATCAATCCAATATTTATCAGTATCAGGATTAGCTTCCCACAGTTAAATGAACATCATCAGCTGTGATGTTGACGTTTAAAATGTGTGCTCCACTCTTAGAAAACTCAACTACATATCATATCAAGCAACTTCTAAACTAACAGCCTTTACTTCTGAAAAGCTGTCATGCCACTATGTGGCAGCGGCTGCCTGAGAAAAACTTAAATGAATATTCCAACTGCAGACAGACAAAATAAAAAAACATCCGTTCGTCAGCCTCCATCATCTGTTATTTGCAAGTCTTTCAGATTTAGTAAGGAACAAATCTTATGCAACGAGTGCATGACACTAGTGTCTGCACTGCAAAGCAACACGACTAACTCGTTAAACCACAAGAAAAACACCACAAACTGCAGTGAGAAGAATGCACGAAGGCTGAAACAAATAATGTCATCATTAGCCCCTTTACACTGCCAGATTTTCCGCGAATGTTGGGCCGTTTTGCCGGCAAGCTGCCAGCGTTTAGACACACAGAGCCGGATTGGCGAGTTGATCCGAGGTGCCAAATTTCCGCCTTGTAGGGTAGACATATTGGTGGAACCCTTTTAGTTTAAAAAGACCGATGCCAATGCTGAAAAAAGACTGATTGGGCTTTCCTTCAAATTTGCACAATTCCTATTTAAAAAGAGCTTCTGTTGCTTCACTGAATCCTCGTCCTTGTCCAGTGGCATCTCAAAAATCAATAACAGTGATGCTGTACAGCATGTCAAGGTACAGTGACCGCTGGAAAATTAAAAATACCTATCCGTCCAGCTCTCAAGAGACAGACTGAAATAACCAATGCAATTTTATTTGTTTATCTGTTCTATTTTTTGAGGAGATGCACTGTGAATAAGAACCAGTTTTATTTTGATGCAATGATTTGTACATTAGCAGGAATGTAGCATCAAGTGGAAATAAAAGCAGTGCTTTGTTTATTTGAATGTGGAAATGCAAGAAAGATATTTTGAATAATCAGTAAGTTATTGTAGTTTTCCTTTTGACTATAATCATGCAGCCCTGTCAAGTTGTAGAAAACAACATGCAGCTTAAAACTAAGGACAGTGAGAAAAACTATCAAGTTGTTGTGGTTTGAGGGAAACAAGGATATGAAATGGTAAAACCTCAGTGTTTTGATTCTGCTCTGTTTCTTCCTTCCTCTCTTGTTCAGTCTTTTGTGTTGGTACATTTGTTTCTCCTTGAGCGTTTGGATCTGTGTTTGGAAGGAGGTTTGCAGGTTATTAACAGTTTGATCCCCATCTATTGTGTGATTGCATCTGAAGTGAAGCCAGTGCCTGTTGTCCAGCTCCGCTCTGAGCCTGCTGACGCTGGCCAACACTCTGTGCCCAACATGCACACACACACACACACACACACACACACACACACACACACACACACACACACACACTGATAATTATCCACGGCTGAGGGTCAGAGGTTTGTCTGTGAATGTGTATTTGTGTCATAGATGGACTGATGTCCTTATGGTGCTATTGGGACGGGGGCCATTATTGCATCTTGTTTGTGTGTGTGTAATAATTGGACTCAGAGACTGTAGAAATCTCTGTCTCACTCTCACACACACACACACACACACACACACACACACACACACACACACACACACACACACAGGGCAACAAATATCGAGGTTTTCACGCATCAGTTACAGTTTCAGCTAATTGCTCACCTTTGGCTCCTCCCCCGCCTGCTGGTTCTGTCTGTCAGTTCCTTCGTCTGCATTGCCCCTCTGCCCACTCCATACCTCCACATATGCACACGTGCACGCACTCACATTTATCATTGCAGGTCTCCGCAGTCATGCAGTCATCTCACGTAGCCCCAACCTCTCTACAAACATATCTCCAGTCTGATCATGCCCTGCATCGGAGTATTGTGCTCTGGTACACACAGACATACAGAAACACACACACGTTCACATTAGCTTGTATATTAACTTTGGTCTTTATCGTACTTTGGGTGAACACTCAAGCTTTTTAACATCAATGAAAAATTGCAAGAATGATGAGAAACATTATATTTTACTGTATTGTAGTTTAAAGATGGATGTTGATATTTTCACAAAACTACTTGAATGGACGAGGCTGCTGTTGTGGAGCAGTGGTTCTCTTCTCTGACATTTTATGGATATAATGCATAACAGTAACAGTACAGGACAACTAATAGTCTGTGCAATTACCCCCAAAAGTGAGCACAATAACTGCAGGAAGTTTCTGTAAAATGAGTGATTTAGATGATCAGATTGTTTCCTGTGAATGCTGCATCAGAGATCAATATTCCTGTAATATTTGTAACCCTAATAAAATTCTCTGTTTTGTATTTTGCTACTTACTTAATAGACCTTTTTTTGTGAAATTCAGTGTCTCCTTCTCCCTGACACTTGGACATTATTATATTAGCTCTTTGGTTGTTTTAACGGCGTACTTTCCAATGCAGGACGAGGCTGTTAAGCAAAGAGTGAAGGCTCTGTCAGTAAAGCTTGCATTCAGGTCGTCACTGTGCCCTCATCCTGAGAGATTTTATGCCTCCACTTCTTCAGATTGTCCATCCTTCTGTCTCATTCTCATGAACGGGATATCTCAAAAAGTCGGTGAAGATTCTCAGTCATCCAGGTCATGGTAATCGTAAGTGCTATATCGTACATAGGCAACTGGACTAGTTTGCGTTTCTTGAAGACGTTTCGGAGACGAACTCTTGGATGTGAGGCGAAACGTCTTCAAGAAAGGCAAGCAAGTCCAGTTGCCTACGATACACCACTTACGATATCTCAAAAACAACTCGAGGGAATTTCTTTAAATTTGGCACAAACGTCCACTTGGAATCAGTGATGAACTGATTTGATTTTGGTGGTCATAGATCAAAAATCATAGTCAGTGTGACCTCATCTGTCTCATTCTTGTGAACATGATATCTCAACACCTGGAGGGAATTTTTACAAAATTGGCACCAACATTTACTGATAATAGAACATGATGGTGAAATAATGCTATTTTATGTCCAAAAGGCCAAAGGTCAACTTCACTGTGACATCATAATGTTCTACAAAAACACTTTTCTGGTTGTTATTCAACACCATAACTCAGGAACAGAGGGGGATGCATTTGGCCAAACACTTAAAGCTACTCTTACCTTTCTTGCATTTCACACAGCACTTTGAAAAAATTTGAACATCCACAACTCCACCTCCCTCCAAAGTCCCGTCCCCCTCCTCCTGCAACTCCACCTCCCTCCAAAGTCCCGTCCCCCTCCTCCTGCAACTCCACCTCTCTCCAAAGATGTTACACAAGCGGTTACGTCAGTCGGAGTGATGCAGTGATTGGTCGGAGTTTTCTTACACCTTATGAGAATGGTACAATTATGAGTTTTTGTTTCTGGTGGAATTCACTTACATTTTAGTGTATTAATAGCATTTTAACCTAAACAAAGAAAAGCGTAAAATTTCCAGAAAGGTCAGTGTTGCTTTAATTGGTGACACTAATCTCGGGTGCCAACCTTGAAACTGTGTTGATTGCATAGTTCATCAGTGCTGTTTTCACAGACATGGATGTAAACTGAAAGTGCAGCACAGCGGCATACTACCGCAAGGTGGTAATTCTAGTTGTAAGTTTATACTTTAATAATAATCCACTTTAAAACTTTAAAAATAACAATTTAATTTAGCTTTCTTCACAGAAATTAATGATATGTTGAGATATAGGCCAATGAGCTGAGGTAAAAGCTGGAGCAGAGACGCAGAGGACAGGAGTTACTAGAGAAACACTGCTCTGAGTTCAGGGGGAGGCTGGAGCTGTCCACGGTGCTGAATCTCACTGGCTGTGTGTTGAACTTGTGTCTGATGCAGCTGCATTATACTGAATACTGTGGGTTACATGCTGCTGCTGAATAAATATTCACAGATGTCCTGATCCTGTGTGCAGCCCGCTCTGCGATGTCATATTTTCTATTCTGTTGTGCATCCTTACTGAGTGACTTTGAACTGCCTCCTCACCGAGTGTGTCCTCCTACTGGCAGACCTGAGGTCAGGCCTGCTGTTCGGTTCAGATTGGAGACAGCTTTAGCTTTTACACTTACGCAGCTCAGTCCAGCTGGGCAACTTTATCATAAGTACCTCACAGTGTCCTTTGCCTCTGGTCTGCTGTGCATGTGTGCTGTAGCCCTCCAGCCTATCTGCCTGGTCCATACTGTCTCCGTCTCCTTCACCCACACACTCTGAAGACCCATGTCACCCTGCTGTCTTTATCTCTCTGTCTCCTCTTTGTCTTCTCCCACTCCTCTCTGCCTCTCCTTAGGGCTACTTAAAGTGTCAGTTAAAGCGGTAGGTAGGCAGTAATGAAATCTCTTGTTACAGAGGCCTAATGAAAAGATGAGGACATTGCTGTCCCCTTCCCCCTTGCTTCAACTCCTTTCTCTCTCTCCTCCTGTGGATCGGGTGGGGCAGATGATGATGATGCCCCGACTGCAGCGTGCCAGTAGCTGTCTGCTTGAACTGTGCAAGCTTATGACTTATTGTATGTGCGAGTCTTATCTTAGTTATTAGTTTATCTCCATGACTATCTGGGTTCCATAGCCCTACTGCTTCCCTCTATCACCCCTCCACATATTAATCCATCTGCTCCCTGTTCACCAGCTCTATCTGACTAAAGCTCCCAGATAGTCTAAAGGCCATAGATAACGCTGACATGCTCTTGTCTCCCTTCACACTAATTGAATTGACATGAATTGTTCTGCATCAAAATCAGACTCAACCCCTGGTGACATTTGGTATGTTTTGTTTTTTCACCCCGGTATCGTTCAGCCATTGGCTCTGTGCGCGGATACTTTGTGCACCATGACTGACAGCGAGAATAATTTGTGTTTATATATATATGTGTGTGTGTGCGCCTGTGTGACACACTGGGTGCTGCTAATGTGTAGTGGGTGAACCCTCCTGAGCAGTGAAATCGGCTTATTTCCAACAGCCTCTAAAAACACCTCAGAGGTGCGTTAATGAAAGAGCAGAAAAGGAGGGATGAACACTCCTCTAATCCTAATTTGCGTCTGCTGCTGCTGCCCCCCACACCCCCCCACACCCCCACAGTCTGTTTCTGTCTCCCATTTCCTCTCTGAGCTGGTCAGCTATCAAATTCACACGAGCAACATTCGTGTAGAAGTACAAATTTTTACTTGCAAGTGGACCGCTGGTTTGGAAATATTAATGGTTTATTCTTCACACATCTTTTGCTGTTAAATGACTAATGTAAGCTGTGATTCTGGCTGCGTGCCCTGGTATTGTGGCCGGGGTATTAAACAGTATTTGGTGACATTAGACTCTGGCATTTTTGTACAGCCTGAGGGCACGCTCAGATTGATTTCTGCCCCGACACCAGTTCTAAAACCGATGCCGTCTCTGCCCTTGTCCTCTGACCACGCGCTGGAATTTAACTCGTTTATAAAAGTACAGAAAAATGTCATGTGCTGTCAATATGTGAGCAAATAAACAGTGGATGTGGAGAAGGAGATAGAGAGAGAGAGAGAGGGGAGTGAGATGAAGACAAAGCTGTGGGGGTTGAGGCTTGGTGTTGCATTTTGAGCTTTGGGGCAGGCTTATATTTAATGGCTGGACTGGGGCTAAATGAGCTGAATTAATAAGGTCTGCTCTGAACACTTACATGCCTGCTAAACATACATTTGGGTGGGTGTATGCGTGTGTGTGTGTGTCGTTATTAATTGGGTCATCTTTCAAGCATTTCATGCCCTCTCAACCCAGACTGGGAGGATGTGGGTTTGTAGGCTATGGTTTTGAATGTCGTGGATGTACAATCCTTTCACATCATTTATGAGCAGTATGCTTCTAAATCCTTTGGAGTATTGTTGGTAGCAAATTTATATTTATATTTTGTTTGTCATTGTTATTAATTTATTTTTTACACATTTAAATTTTGTTGTATTCTTTATTTGTAGGGCTGTAAAGGAAATCTTGGTCGACTGAAATTCTACTTGTTCATTAATTGATTGGTCAGTGAGGGAAAAAATCTGTTGTAGATCGGCCTCGACCTTTTGTGCTTCCACCAAAGTGTTTTCTACTAAGGTCATCATATTTTACTAATCTTTGCAATAAGTGCGCCACATATTTACACTATGCTAGAAATAACATCAACATTTTCTGGCTGCAAAGTGTTAAAAATCATCAACTTTCGGTAAAATGCTTTTACCCACCTGTCAAGTCACTGTGAATAAGGGGTGGGACAAATACTACAAATACCAACTGTCCCATCCTACATGCACAACAATAACAATGAAGCAGAAATTGAAATTGCTGGCCACACAGTCCAGTGGGACCATCCTCTCTCCTATGTGCTTCAGCATTCCCCTAATCCAGAGCAAGAGCCAGAGCAAGTACTCTACCACGTGCTGATGTTTTTGTGTCTGCAGATTTATCATAGCAACCAGGCGCAACTAAAATGTCTCGGCTAATAAAAAACGCTGCACCCCTGGAAGACGACGCCTGGTGTTTTCAGCTTTTCTTTCATGGACACTTGGCCTTATGAAAGTAACACCAGCAATCGTCCAACCACTGAGACTTTGGCCCAACAAGAGCATATCGACCAACCAATGGGCCGACCGACTAGAGGGCGCCAGCCCTATTAATTTCAGAGGTTTAGTATTTTTTTGTCTCTTTCTATGCACTCTTATCAGAATTTTTGCAGACACATGCAGAATATCAACCATGCCTCTCACATATGTATCCCTTGGTGATAGTGTGTGTGTGCAGTGCACCAGGCTAAATGTTGGCTTAGAATTAAAGAGTCATTCCCCAGTGTGCTCACTGAATCAGTCTGGTGCAGGATCACTACAGGGAGAATCTGGTCCACATCCCCCATCTCCATCCTTCCTTCCCTCGTTCTTCTCTCTGCTCCAGCTTATTAACCCCCAGTTTTCCCATCTACCAAGTCTTCCCTTCTCCACAAACTGCTATCAGTATGTATCGCTCATCTGTCATTAAGAATTCCTCTTCCCTCCCCCTGCTCTGAACTGGATTGGTTCAGTCCAAGTCAGCCTCAGCGGGGGACTGACTCCCCGCAAATAAGGCCAACCATTCTGACATGAAAGGGTACAGCCTCAGAAGAACAAAGAGTGGTGTGTGTGTGTGTGTGTGTGTGTGTGTGTGTGTGTGTGTGTGTGTGTGTGTGTGTGTGTGTGTGTGTGTGTTTGTGCACATTTATGTGATGTCTGCTTGCTTGTGTCTCAGCGGGCATGTTTCACAGGAAGGCGGGTAGTGTGTATTTAACGTGCAGACGTATGTGGGAGTCTGCAGTGCATCCTCCTCTTCTTTAGGCTCGCTTGACCACTTCAGGAATGTTGTGTGTGTATTTATGTGAGAGACAGGGAGAAAGACCCAGAGACAAGAAGATGAAACAGCGCGAGTTAGACTCACAAGAGAAACTTTTGTCTCCGTCTCTATCTGTCTCTGACTATCTGAGCCTCTGTCTATCTTTTCCTCATTTCTCTCTGTTTCTTGCTCAGACGACGTGGCCTCTAGGGTCAGGATTGGGCAGGATGTTTTCAGACAGATTATCTAGACAGTGAGGGGACCGTGTTCAAACAGAGGGTCATCCAGACTGCCTCGTTCTATCCACAGGCGAAACACACACAGAACAACCGTGACTCACTTTGTCTCACAGTAGGAAATCCTCTTGATAATAACTGAACTCGGGCCTCCATCCTGCACCTGAATGTGCAGGAAACTGCAAAAATACCACTGCCTGGTTGTGGGTAGCTCATGGGAAGTTCATCCTCACACACACACACACACACACACACACACACACACACACACACAGCCAGCGTGTGTTGTGCAGGATATTGTACAAGTGTTTCCTCAGCAATATATTATCTGATTAGGCTGAATTAATGAGACCCAGTGGAATGGTAAAACTGCTCTTTTGCATCCTTCCTTCTAGTTATCTCACCATCCCTCCAGCCTCCATTTCTTCCTTTCACACTCACTTCACCCTACAGCTCCCTGCACCCCTGATTTTATTCTTGTTCTCTGTTTGCTCCTCCCTCCCCTCACTAGTCATTACCCCCTCTGCTCTTGTTTCTTGTCGTCTAGTTGGGTGAGAAATCACTGGTGAAAAAGATCTCATTGTGGATATTTGAGGTCTCTTCTTCTTTGACCATCTCACTGCTTTAATTAGACAATTGTGTCGGCACATTCTGCAACAAAAGATACCAAACTGATGACTACACACACATACTGTACACATAGACCACACACATACTGTACATGCACCCACACGAGCACGCACATACCCTCAAGCATTTCCGACGGATGGTTCACACAGAGCAGCATTCCTGATTTGCCAGTAAGTTATATTTAATCTGTGCACATACAGTATAATATGTGATTAAATCCTGTTTGATATGTGTGAACGCGAGGAGAAGCTGGTCGTTCTAACCAGCTGCCTGTCTTAATATGTGAGCTGGCATGAAAAGAGGAGGCAGGAGATTCCCTCATCCCACTGTCTGCTTTTCTTATTAAACACACACTGCTTGTAAGACTCTCCTCCTGCAGACAGCGTGATGTCTGTGTGTGTGTGTGTGTGTGTGTGTGTGTGTGTGTGTGTGTGTGTGTGTGTGTGTGTGTGTGTGTGTGTGTGTGTGTGTGTGTGTGTGTGTGTGTGTGTGTGTGTGTGTGTGTGTGTAGACTTTATGAATTTGCAAGTCTCCTCTGATACAGGAGTTGTTTATTTCATGATGCAAAATATACTTCATTATGAGTGACACCATGAACATGAGGACAGAGAGGGAAAGACTTTGAATGCGTTAGTGTGAGCGTGCACACGTGTGCTCGTGTAGCCTTGGGGCTGCTTCCTGTGATGTTTAAGCAGAGTTTCATGTCTCCTCTCATTAAATCAAAAGGAACAGATCTTTTTGAAGAATTGCTGGTGTGAGCATTTACATATGTGTGCTTTTTTTGTGGAGGTGGAGGGCTGTCATTGGCTCACCTCTAACAAAGATCACAAATCACAGGGCAAAGTTATTGGTCATATGCGTAATGACAGTGACGGGTGTCTGAAAGCACCTGCTGTTTGCATTCATATGGGTGCAGTTTGCCACACGCAGAAGGGCTGGATCAAGTGGAATAAATTGACAGGTACAGTGATCGTACCTCTCAGCCGCTCACATTACTTACACATTACCTTATTAAACGGCTGTGCCAGTTTCTGCAGGTAGAAAGTCCACAAGGACCAGAGTGGCAACGTGTGAACTTGTCCACTTTGGCTGTCCTCAGCAAAATCTATGGTGTAATTACTGTGTTGTATCAGGATGAAAAATTTAAACAAATTGGATTTATCTGGTGCCACGTTATGTTCCCTCATCTATATGGACTGCACCCCAGTGTTGTCACACTCGAGATCAGTTTTGGTTATGAGACCGATCTCAAGACCACTTTTTGAAGGTCTCGATCATGTCTTGAAGTTGACTGCGTTTTTACTCGGCCTCGTCTCCGTCTCCGACAAAGAGAACTCAGGAATTCGTTTCAAAACTGGTCAAGAACACAACTGTGGGGATATCACTAAACTGTGTGTGTACTGGTCTAGTTTGGGTCTTGGCTCGGTCTGATCTTTGTGTAGTCTAGGGGCCACACTTCCCCTAGAAATACCCACTTGCACGTTCACGTCTAGGCTGGTGGTGTCCCAAAACAGAAGTGAGGTAGTGGAAGTGATTTCCAACACTTAAAAGCCGCCCTAGATTCCAAGGGAGCCCCGACCCACACTTTGAACAAAGTGGAAGATGAAATTTCACAGAACATCTTGCGAAGTCAGCAACTTTCGCAAGTTTTGGAAAACAAAACATACAAACAACAGATGGTTGGACTGGCGTAAACTCATCAGCAACTCGGTTGAACACAGCGTCAACATATTTAAACAAATCGACCTCCCTGTCGCTACTAAGCGTGACGTACGCCTGCACGTTGGCCACGGTAATTTGCATGAAGTGGTGTCCCATTTCTTACGGAAAGATCTCTACTCTAATATTTCTCACTTCCCTCATCAAAGGTTATCTCGCAAACGAGGGTACTCTATACCGAGTGGAAGATTTAAGGGGTAGAAATGGGACAGGCCCTAGGTCTCGTCTCGGTCTCAACATTGCCTGAACTACAACATTGCCTCCTTGTTAAGCTTTTCTTCATTGGGAAAGAAAAAAGCAAAACAGCAATCAAACGTTCATGTAGGTGTAAACACTTTGCTTTCTCTGCATGTTTGAAATAATAAATTATATATGGGCTAAAAGATGCATCAGCTGGGGATAGCATCACACCACCACGGAAGTATGTGTAAGTTATGGATTTGGAGATACGTTGAAGTTGAGACATCACTTTTAAAATATTAAATTTTGACATTCTGTGTCCCAGAAATCGAAAGTAATTTAGTGCCAACTTCAAATAGATTTGTTAATTTTAAAAAATTTGGCTACACTTAACACATTAGCCCACATGCAGTGAATGTACTAATGATATGCGCTTCGTTGGTGGAACAGCTAATGTTTTCTGGCGGAGTTATGAACCTTTGCTTTGAATCCATCACATCTTGTAAAACTCACTGGATAATACCAAACAAGAAAACATCAAAGAGGTCTTTCTTTTTGTAAGCAGGCTGCAGCTAGCAGCACTTTTCCTCTTTCTTCACCCTCGCTGCCTTCATTTTTTGTCTGGCCCAATCAAAGTGTCGGGCAGACAGTGATTCCTCTGGAGTTTTGATTAATAGCATTACATTAAATTTAGGGAGCTGGGAAGTGAGAGCGAGAGAATGGGTAGAGAGAAGAAGACAGAGAGCAAAGTATAAAAGGAAAGAGACACTCAATCCTTTTGTATTTCTCTGTAATAACAAGTCTCACTGTCAGTTGTTTCTGAGGAGGATAAACTGCTGTTGACACTCTGTCCCTGGAAAGACTTTCACTGCAGTTTAGTTGAATGCAGTGTATAGTTGAAATGAAGACCTTCACATGCCTATTTTTTGTATGCATTTTTTAAATTCGCCATCTCATGAAAATCAATGTGCACAGAAACCCTGCACCCTGAGTACAGTACGTTTATTAATCTATTCTTTGTGAAAATTTGCAGTCCTATACAAAATGGAAGGACACATTTGCTCACTTGGCTGTCTCCACTGGAGGTAACTTCCTGGCTGTCGCATTTGGCGCCGAAGCTACCTGAAGGGGCTGAGCTGTCCTCCGTCTCTGTGTCCACACTGTTGCTCTTCCTGTCAGTGTGTGCAGTCTTCATCCTCTATTTCACCTCCTCCTTGTCATCATCATCCACCTGAATATTACTATCTGACCTGAAATGGCACTGTGCACCCCATTCCTCTGGTTTTGCTAACATGTGTCCTGCAAGTAACGCCACAATTTCATCACTGCTTCCTGCTCAAACAAGTCTCTAAAGGCTCTTAACAAATGGGAAAAAAATTCAGACTATCAAACCCATTCTGAAAACTAACCGGACTGACACAACGTGAGGTCGTATTTATTTTTAAATGTGCGTCATTTTCAACAAACTTCACGTGCAGAGGCCTTTAGCTAAGTTTCAGTTTAGTGTACCAGCACCGTCAAGGGCCCCATTGCTCTCTTTCTCCGTCTCTCCTCAATATAAAGTCTTCTATGAACGCTGCACAAATTAAGAAACATCCCCAATGATATTATTCTCAGCAGCAGAGCTACAAGCTTTTGTTCAACACTCACCAGGAAAATGTAAGCAGTACAAAGACTATATTCTTTAAAGCAGCTGTTGTTCAGCTATTTATCAACTAACATATTGTGGAAAGGGAAAGTTCCTTTTTTATTGCACTCCCACAATCTTTCCGCAGGCATAAAGTTTACAGATATGTGTGTTTTGCTTTGTCTCCTCCGCATTATACTCGAGCCGGTAAGGTGAGAACTACGTCATCACAGCTGCTGTCCTCTGACTGTCACCAAATGATGTTTGTGGCCTGCGTGGGCACCTGCTTTGGCACCGTGTGTACTGAAACTGGTGCACATCTGTGTTCACTGATATGTGTGTGTGTGTGTGTGTGTGTGTGTGTGTGTGTGTGTGTGTGTGTGTGTGTGTGTGTGTGTGTGTGTGTGTGAGAGAGAGAAAGAGTGTGTGTGCATACATTGAGGTGAGTGAATTTGAACACCAGCCAACAAACATTTAATTCTCCCTGATGCTCCACCTTCACAGTCACTCTGTGAAAGCAGCAAACTCTGTATCATTAGCAGAATACATTAGTCTCCCCCTGACAGCTTGCCAGCTAAAACACCAATTAATATTCACATCCCACCCTTAATGGAATCAGGGGAGCCAAAGACGGCATCATTTTTAGGAAAAATGGACTGCTGTCCAGATACTATGAGGTCATAGGGCGCATAAAACACAGATACAGGCACACACCAAGATGCACATAATACACACACACCCACAGTTGCACCCAAATAGATCCGCGTGTGTCTCTTTAGATGATTAAAGGTGTGTGGGTGAGAAATCCAAATAGAAAATAGGCTTATGTGTGGTGAAATTGAATTTTAATTGACAGTAAAGCTCAACAGATTAATCTGATTTCTGATCTGATTTTACTTGTGTGTCTCATTTTGGTGGGAGATACAATACATCACTCAATGGATATCTTATTAAAGTCCCAAGATTCAATTTCTCCTGTGCCAGGGCAACCAACATGGAGTCGCAGTCGGGTTGACAAGGGATCGACTCCTCTATTTATTTTAGATTAGCTTTTGTGCAGATGATGGCTATTGTGTGCATACATGAATAGTGCTGAGCCTTTTAAATTTGGCACCGAGATTCTGTTCTCTCTTTAAGGTGGAGTGATGTAGCAGGGTGCGACACAGAGCCGTAGCGTTGGTCAGGTTGTCCTTCCCCATCTGCTCTGTAAAATGTGTTTTCCTGGATGCTGTGTAAATGGATTGAAGCTTTACTCGCCCTCCCACTCAGCAGATCTCCCAACCGTACACCTCCCTCCCTGCATGATGCTCAAATGTTTCTCTCTCTGCTGGGCCTCCACCAGTCTGTGTGCATGTGTGCCTTTACTGTACGTGCTTGCTGAGCGTGTGTTTAGTGTTGCTTCACGTGTTGTCCTGCACGACCGGCTCACATTTATATCCTGATTGTCTGTGATTTATCTAGCCTTCGGCCTGGGTGTGTAAGTGTCCATATGTGTGTGTGCAATTACTCACGTGTCCATGCATGGGTGCGCTCGTGCGTTGGTCTTTTAGTGTCACCATAGACCCGCCAACCTGTCCATATGCACCCCTTCAGGCTCCCCAGGCTCTTATACTCAGCGTGTGTGTGTGTGTGTGTGTGTGTGTGTGCGTGAGTGAGCGAGCAGGCACGTCTGCAGCCCTGTTACACTGGTTGTTGAGGTGGTTTGTTACATGTTTGTTGCTCACTGACTTTGCGTGAGACCTTCCTGTATGTAGTAATTTGTTGGGTGAGATATTTGCTGGATACAAATGTGTGTTCATTAATGATGTTTACTGGAACGCCGTTGCACCAGAAGTATCGATCCAAACCAGGCTCTCCGTGTGCGTGTGTTTGTGTTTGTAGCAGTGACTATTGATCTCCAGCGCTCCCAATAGTGTTTATTCCTACAGCAAGTCTGTCAAAAGCCAAGTGTAAGTAATCCCTCTTCCCCTCTTCCCCATTTCTCTGCCTTTTCTCCCTCTTGTATTATTTGTCTCACTCAGTCAGATTCAAACGTTCTTTTAAATTATTGTGTTCATGTTTTCTTCAGTCTTGCTCTCTTGCTTTTATTTAAATACTGTCAGCGTTGTTTGTCCCTCTTTTATTTTCTTCATTTATTTTCTTTGATATGCTTTATTGCAGCTCCGACAAAACCAAAAGCATGAGAATGAATATTTGGTCGGGTAGCTGTGTGTGTTTGTGTACCGCCAACTATTCTGCATTGCAGAACATGAACATACTGTAGCATCAAATTACACTTGCTGCACTGTAACTAAATTCCGCAGATAATGTCTTTTTTTACCACTGAGTGGAGTCCTATTCGCTGTGTGTAGTGGTTTGTGTTTGAAGCTACGGGGCTCAGTCTCTCTCTCTCTAATTGCTTTTGACTTGCAGCTTTTCAAACACATTACCATGACAAGGCACACTCTGAATCCAAACTGTAATACATTAATTGTTTGTGCTTTCATCTGTCACACAGCAGCTCTGACAAAGACACATACACGCACGTACACGCAATCTTTAATGCTGCCTAATAGCCACCCACATCCCAGCCAGTGCTGTGACAATACTTTAATTTGTTTTAATGTTTAATGGTTTGTGTCTTGCCTCCATGATGCTGAAGCTCACACTGCTGAGTGTAAAAAGAAAACATGGCAGTGAGAGACAGGTAATGTTGATCTGCATTCTGTCTGTAGGCAGTGTTGAAAAGATGACTGTGTCCATGCAGCCAGTCAAATACTGTACGGCTGTCACCCGACATGTGAGTGTGACATAAGTCTATCTTTAGACACAGTTTTGGCCACAAGTGCATTTTTATAACTGAAGTGGTCTCAAGTGATTGCCACAGATTGTGAGTGAATACAGAGTGTGTTGCTTTTTCAGTGGGCTCCATATACTAGTGTCAGACAAATTTAAATGCACTAAATCATTCATTCATTACTCATTGCTTTACTCAACAAAGTAATTAGTTACATTACTTTTCACTACTCAGTCCAGGTGCATTTACTGCAACGCCTCCATGCCTATGTTGCATCGTCTGTATTTAAAACTTTGTTGGAACAGAAGATGAGACATTTTGGCTTAAACAGCCAGCCTGTGAGATTTGAGGTATTTACGTACCATGAACAGCTGGCTTTTTCCCGCAGTGTTTCCAGATGTCCAGAAGTCCTGTCCTTCAGGCCTTTGATATCATAATACGAGACAACATGAAAAGACACATTTTCTCCCTCGCTTCTTTCCACTGGAGCTGCCACTTCCTTCCTGTGTCTTGCACTTGGCATCGTGGCTACCTGAAGGGTCCGAGCTGTCCTCCCTCTGTCTCCACACTGTCACGCTCTCTGTCTCTGCTCTGTCTCATCATCATCCACCTAAATAGGCTAATTACTATCCGACCTGTTGAAAGTAGACTTTCTGAATCATGAAATATACTGTGCGCTCAGTTTCTCTCTCGTGAATATATGTGTCCCGCAGGTTATTCCACATTTCTTGGCTGCTTCCTGATCAAACAGCTCTCTAAAGGCTTTTGACTGATGCAGAAAACGCAGAAAATCGAGTCTTTTTCGAAAGCTTTAATGACGGACGAAAGTTTCAGAGTTGGTGTGCAAATGTGATTGACACAACATGGGGTCGTATTTATTTTTAAATGTGCAACAATTTGGGATGAAAAGTACAGCTGCCTTCACAGTGATGCTTGCAGGATTCATATACCCTCCAGCCGAACCGAAGTGATTTAATACAGATTGGACAATACTTCTGCTTTTTTGGTAGAAGCTACCTGCCTCCCCACACCTCCAGCTCCAGTTTCTCCAGTGAACACATATATTTGATACTTATCAGCCCTCCATTAAACTCCTGGTAAGATAGCAAAGAAGCGGACCCTTAAAATGTCAAAGCACAGCCCACACACCAGAATAAAGTGTTTTTAGGTTTCATATGTACAGTGTAGTTCAGATTACATGATTGTGTATAATTTCTCAGTCCAAACAGCACTGCCATCTGGGTTTGTTGAAGGTGGCAGTGCTGTTTGGGCTGAGAAAGCCATGTGTAAGTAAGGTAATGGAGGTTGTTGGGTTGGTGCGGGGAGCAGTGAGACCTGGCATTAGGGGAGTGTCTCTGGGACGCCAGAGATCACTGTCTAGCCTCCTGGAGGTGTCGTGGGACCAACTAGACGAAACACTGGTGAAAGGAGGTTCCCACCTGATGACCCCAAAGACATGTTAGTTATCACTGCTCACTGGTCTGTATAGTTAAGCCTTGCCATAATAGCTTATCATAGGGAGGTTATTCACTGAGCACTGATCCTTTCTCTAGAGCACAAACTTCTTGTGTTTATTTGAACTATGAGCTGAGTTTCTCATCAGGAGGAGGAGGGAAGAGTAGATGCAAACAGCAAACAGCAGGTTGGGACATTTCCAGCCGTGTATGTGACGACCACACCGGGTATTTTAAGCCAACATGATATTTTCTTAACAATCATCGAGTGGTTTTTGTGCTTAATCCTAACTGCATGTTAACCAAAGCATTACACAGCTTAAAATTGACAATTCAAATGTTAATTTTCAACTTATCAGCTACATATGAAGCGTACACATGTAACATATTCATGGCTTGCTGAAATGTGCTTTGCTAACATTTATTCTTGAGATTGGTTGCAAAGTAACAGAGCATTGTAACATCATAACTGACTTTATACAACTTGTCACTGAAAAAGTAATCATGTTCACTGTCATGCCTTTCTGAGTAATTTGTTACTCGACACTTCCAGTAATTTATAAAGAGTGATGGAGTTCATTACATCAATATTTTGTCGTACGATCAACCAAGTGAGTCTTTTTATAAAAGCAAGAAATGTAAAACATTGATGGAAACTGCTGGAAAAAATATTCAAACTCTAACGTTATCCATCTTTGTTTTCATGTTAGTAAAGGAAGCAGTTCATCTGTCATTACACACAGTGCTCACCTCACTGTAATATGAACAGTGCAGTTTAAGACAAACCATAATTAAGAAGTTTATCACACCCAAACACTGTGTTACTGTATGAATGTGGCAGTGAGGTCCAGGACACATGTCAGTGAGAGTGCTGTGGAGCTCAGTAAACAGAGAATGCAACAAAACCTGCCGGGGTGCAGAGTTTTTATTTCCCACCGGCCACCCTTAGTAAAATGTATGCACTCGTGATGAATGGTGGGATAGTCGAATGGATTCCACGGGATTGGAGGGGAGACGAGCAGTGGGAAGGGGCAACGGCTGAGAAGAGAGGTGAGATAGTAATAATAAGATTGGAAAAGAAAAGGGAGGGGAGAGATGGAGGGCAGCATGGGTGTTATAAGGGAGGAAAGAGGTTGTTCAGGGTTGAGCAGTGAAGCAGAGAAGCTGTTGCACACCGAGGCTGAATTGTGAGTGTGTGTGTGTCTGTGGGTGTGGGTGTGTTTGCGAGTAAGCGTCTGTATGAGATGATGAGTTTTCAACCCTAGAACTCAAGGAGCCAAGCGTCCTCTCACCGCCTCAAAGTCACTTTCCCTCCTCCTTTTCCTCCTCTTTCCACCCATCTCCCCATCAGCCCAAAGTCACTGGCTCTCCTCCACTCCTCTCAGACACACACTCTCCCCCTCTCGTCAGGGGGTCCAGTCAGCTCTGGCATTAAGATTCACACCACAACTCCCAGCCATTGAACAGAGGAGTATGACGTAGCTAGACATGTCTCTTGACTGTGGTCCTCTTTCCTCACCATGCCTTTGTTCTCACAGTATATCCCTCCTAAGATCTCTGTAGAAACCGCGCTGAAATCCT
Organism: Epinephelus awoara; assembly: GCA_035609425.1. Lineage (NCBI taxonomy): Eukaryota > Metazoa > Chordata > Actinopteri > Perciformes > Serranidae > Epinephelus > Epinephelus awoara. The sequence goes on along the minus strand of CM069303.1, from coordinate 39,065,720 downwards.
CTGTTTGTTTTCTTACGAGTATGTTGAGACACTGCTTTATGTGTGTCTCTATCAACATTGGGCGTGTTACTCAAAAATATAATTTATTACTTGTTAAACTTTTGCAAAGTAATCTTACCTCTTACTCCCTGCTGATAGTAATTTCTTACACTTCTCTTGTGAATATCATGGTCATCTCTGGTCAGCACACCTAAGGCCAGATAGCTTGCAAATAATATTTTACCTGGGGGGTGTCTGTTGGCTGTGACTCGTCATTTCTGGCGACATTTCATCCACCACATATTCAGCCACAGGCTTCATTAGTTCTTTGTTCTTTGTGGCCTGTGGTCCACGATTAAAATCCAGTTTTGGTTGTTTAGCCAGTGTCAGGCTACAGCTACAGGACTCATCTTTGGTGGGTTGTATTCCCACAAGCTTCATGTTGTGCTGTCGGTTGTAGTCGGTGTTTCAGACCAGAAGTTTGAGGCAGTGTTTTCCACAGTGTAAAGAGTCTTAGCACCACTACAGTACCTGGAACAATGATGTCCTTGTCATCTCGCCTGCAGGCAAAGTCAAGGTAATGGGAATATAAGCATCTTCATCTTCAAAGCTGGCTTGCTGCTTTGTGATGATTATGGAATTTAATCTGGGATCTGATTGATGGTTAGATTTCAAATGGTTGGGAGGTCGACAACAACAGTAAGGTTGTAATATTATCACCTGAATTGTATTAGCAATTTGTTGCATGACTATTATTTGTGCATTTGTGCAAGTTGGTGTCACACGGTGTTTCGGTACACACTGATTTTATGACCTACCCACCATCTCAGTCATTTTTTGATTTTTTTTCTACATAAATGAAACCTGTTGGTGTTGTTAAAAACATTGATTTGTTGATACATTTTGATTTTGAATATTTGAAATGGCGTCAGTGCTCATTTTCTGCAGCAACTACCAGCTGCACTTCCTTGCTCTCTCTGTTGATGTTTATTACAGTCATTCAACTGTTTTCTGCCACTAACCAAAAAAATGTCATTTTCATGTTATTGCCTTGTTATATTTATCTTGTAATGAAAGTTTTAACTTGTATGCCCTCAGTGTCAGTTCCCCCTGAAAATGGTATCAAATATTGGTATCTAAGGTATTGTACTGAATTCAGTATCCTCTAATCAGAGCCCATGTATATAAAATAAAAAGTTCCAGACGCAAGCTACGACTGTATGTCCAAGACAACATTCGTGAACCTGTGCTACTGACTAGGACTCAAATGTTGAGGAGACCAAAAGGATGACAGAGGAGGAAGCGATCATCCTTAGGTGGATGGTGCATCCCATGATAGAGGGGGGAGATGAAGGGAGGAGGAAGTCGCTGCCCAAAAGAAACAAAACTTTAGCACATTTATTAAAAAGAAAATCTGTGCTGCCACACCAACTGTTCCTGTTCCGTTTGGTTCAAAGTAAGGGAGAGATCTGGAGATCTAACGTAGTAAAGATCAAAGTAAGCGCTCTGCCGACATTGAGCGTCATCGACGAATATCTTTTCTTGTAAAATGTCCGGTGTAATCGCCAACGCCGGTGTTGTCACGAGTTTATTAACCAGTGGGAAAATTTCCTCACCGTGACATCCCTAGATCTGACACACATGTGGGTTGTCTCTACTTTTCTTTTTTTCTGTGCCGGCCTTGGGATTGCACCTCATTTCTAAATTTATCCTCAAAGTGTGCCACCTCTCCTGTGAGTGGCTGCTGGGATTCTGTAGTTGGGGGGGGGCAGAGGGGTGAGGAGGGGTGCAGAGACTGGTGAGAAGAGGGGAGAGCGGCGGCAGCGGGGTGGGGGCGATAATCGGGGGGGAGGGAGGAGGAGAGCGGTGAATGAGGGAGGGGAGTTGTGGTGCATGTATGTGGGACACAGCAGCTCACATCCTTTTCTCTGCTTTCTTCCTCTTTTTCTTATCTCTTCTGCCATCACCCCATCTCTGTCCCCAGGCTGCTGGGTTTATTTGGGGGGATTAGCATTGTGAATGTGTGTGTGTGTGTGTGTGTTTCTTTGCATATGTCTTGTGTGTAAGTAGCATTTGCACTCATGTTCTGCTTGCATGGGCCCTTATTTGCATATTTGCATGGAAACATACATGTTATACTGAACACCAGTGTCTTTGTGCTGCGTTTATTACAGACTGGACCCTGGAGGACGCTGCACAGCACGTCATCTTCACTATAATACATTGCGGATTACACCTGGTCAGATACTGTGCACTGTGTAAGAAACGTGTGTGTGTTTTGGGGGCTGATAAAGATATAGCCCTATGTATCCACTTGTGGATACCCATGAATAGAAAATCAATATCCTCAGCAGGATTAATTACTGGGCACACAGCACGTGCGAGCCTTAGTGTGTACATACCACTGGTGTGCGCACACATGACATTTGCTCACCTTGTACAATATTAGTAGGAGAATCTACAAAGCTGTAGTGTTATAGTGTGCCTGCTGCCATTTCACGTCTTCATTGACGTTAAACAATAGCTGTTATGTTGAGGGAATATGTGGCTCTGTATGTGTCGAGATGTGTGTGCGCGTGTGTGTATTGTCTACAATAGCTGCTATGTGTGGTTAATCTCTCTCCGACAATAGCCTCCCTGAGCTGCCAGCTCTCAGGCCCACAGGCCTGGAGTGAAGCCTGGGGAGCGGGGTTGGAAGTCACCCAGCCAGGACTCAAGGGACTGGGCTTGGACTGCCTCCAACTCTCCCTGTGTGGGGATGATTGAGGGGGTTGCAAGGACACTACTGCTCTGCAAAGAGGAGAGCAAGAGAGGGGGATAGGAGAGGGGAGATGATGAAAGGAGAGAACAGATGGAAATGAATGGGAAGGGCAGGGAATGAGCAGAGTAAGGGAAAGAGGATAGGCTGACATCTTGTTATGGCTGCTAAAAGCAGTATTCCCCATGCTGTTTGTGGTGCAATCGAAAGAAAAACACAATCCCCCATCTGTTTATTTCTTTGGGAATTCTTTGTCAGAAGTCCCTGCAGTGAGCTCTGTTACACTCAAAGGGTACTGAAATTTCTGTTAGCTGCAGTTAATGCTGCTGCTAAATCTGTGTCAAGATAGGTCGATTTTAGTTCTATAGCCACATATTTTCTCAGCACGCCTCAGAAATGGTTCTGACTCAGCCGAAGCTTCACACAAACCTCCACAACAGATGAAAACGGGGAAAGAAAACGTCGAGAAGAAATTTAGAGATTCCCCGTCCATGGATGGCTGTGGGTGTGTAGTAGGAGCAGCTGAGGGTGTGATAACAAGATGGTGTACACTTTAGTTCGTGTACAGGTTTCATTTAACCTTGCAATTTTGTCATCATGTCAGATGATGGTACCTGCTTATTGCTTATTATTGTTTACTCAAATGAAGAAATGAACAGTTCCTTGACACTTTATCCTGAATTCAATAAATTGTCACAAATGTGGTTTCTCTATACGGCATGGACATCTGCTCCGAATGTAGATGGGACATGGACTATTAGTCATAGTGATTTACAGTTACTACACTCACAGTGGCAACGCAAAGGTGCGACATTTAAATGGCAACAAAACCTAATTTGTAAATGTATTCACCCAGTTTCAAATGGGCTTAATTGCCTCAATTAAATAACCCTCTTGACACCGAATGTAAAGATACAGATGGTGCAGTTTCAGTGAGTTTCTTTTCTCTAATTTCCCCACTGACACAGCAATCTTAGGAAGAAAGAACACATTCAAAGTTCACCATCTGTATCTTTACGCACAGCGGTGAGAGGGTGATAATTTATATTTTCTTTGAAACCTCAGAGACTGTGCTAAATCCCATCTAAAATGAATCACTTGAGTCTACTTCAGTCACAATTGAGTCTACACTACATCTGAAATTCTAATAGACAGCAATTAGAAGGACCTCATATCGTTCCGAGCAAGAAAGACAGATTTAGAACATTTTTTAATGAAAAGAGTGTCATCATCATCTTAAGGGACTTGGGAACGTGATGTCATGTGACCACTCGGTGCGGTATAAGGTATACTCGTGATCTGGTGTCATGCAGTGCACTTTGGCAAAATGAGAGACACGCAAACTAACAGGTGGCCAGATCGGAAAGTCTTGTGCTGATTCACACGTTTGGTAGATGGGTTGGTCAAGGCACAAATATTTAAACATAACTTTTTCTATGGCTTTTGGCCTTTATTCACATGCAAACTGTGTTTTAGGCCACTGAAACTGACTTTTTGCTTTAATGGCAGAATGTGCACTGTTATTTACCTTGTGCAATGGCAGACGTGGCCAAAGTAGTTGTAGTTCTAAACAGAACTGAACACAGCGTTGTAGGCAAGGCTCTGTTCAGTTCTACAGAAGCTGCCGAGTGGTGCGTTCACATTGTTGGGCCCCTAAGATCAGGCCCAAAAAATCCAGCTCAACCCCACCTGAGCCCGTGCATGTTCTGTCCGAGTCCGTCCTGTCCCGTCCCTTTAACTGTAATTATGAGCCAGAACCCGGGTTAAAACCCGACATTTTTTTTAAGGATACGAACATGGACATTGAAGGCTGACTCTTTCTTTCCATGGCAAGCCTTCGTCATGTGCCTCTTAAGTGTCCCCGTCTTTTTGCTGTCATATACCAGCACTCGACGAAGCCGACACACACGTTGTCACCGTCGACAACTCATATGTGCGGCCAGTGGCAAGGCTTCTGATTGGCCAACATCATCTTCTTCTTCTTCTTTGCGTGGCTGTAGGGTCAGGATTGGTTTGGCATGCCTTTGATAATGCTTCAGTTGTGTTTTTGCATTTTCAGTTAGACTTCGGTATCACTTTGTTTGGATAGTAAAATTTCAACCGCTTATTAGTTTAGATTTAACAATTCAACTGTTTCGCTTTAGTCTGTAGATTCTGCCTGTAGGTTATCGATTAAAGAGCATATGTGACAGTTCATGAGCAAACCTATGGCGGCAGTAACTCAGTCCATAGGGACTTGGACTTGGTCGCCGGTTCAAGTTCCCGCTCGGACCAAAATATTGAGCATGGACTAGTATCTGGAGAGGTCCCAGTTCACCTCTTGTTGATGCTGTTGTTAAAGCCTGTGCTCACCTGTCGTCCACCAACACAGCTGTTTTCACTTATGTTGCCTGATTAGGCCTCTTCTCTTGACTGTGTGAGCAAGGCACCGAACTCCCAACCGCTCAGGGCGCCTGTCCACGGGCAGCCCCCCTCACCCTGAGACCTCTCCATTCAATGCATGTAAAAGGTCCTGTTTGTGCATGTGTGTGTGTATTTCAGGCCTGGGTTTATATGTATGTGAATTTCCAAGCATTGAATTTCCCCCTTGGGGATTAATAAAGTATATAAATTAAAATAATTAAATAAATATTTGACCCAGAATAATTTAGTTAAACTTGAACTATTCGCTGAGCCTGTGCAGCATAGTTTGAGTGAATGTGTTTTACATATACTCTAAACACCTACAGATAAAGGGAAATGGGTAAACTGTTGTTGTCAACTAACAAGCATTTGAAATGTCACAGATACTCTATAAACTATCTGAAGGTGTTACTGAGATTTTTTATGTGCTTGTGTGGACAGGAGGGAACAAAAACATTTTCAAAATTACCCGTGGACCTGTGGTCTAAAGTCATAGGGACAGAGAGCTATGGACAGACGACGTTGTGTGATAAACATCGAGTCACCAGCTAATACAGTATTTATATTAAGTACAGGGAGAAAGTCACGACTCTTCCTTGGCAGTGACTTTTGAGGGACAGATATGACTCACCTTGTTCAAACACCGTCTACAACTTATCCTTAACTCCTGGTGTTTTTCTCCTTTGGTTGAAAAATAAAATTTGATTTCTGTTTGCTGCTGTCCACCACTGACGCTGTTGTTAAAGCCTGTGCTCACCTGTCGTCCACCCACACAGCTGTTTTCACTTATGTTGCCTGATTAGGCCTCTTCTCATGACTGTGTGAGCATTTACAAACTCTGCTTGATCGGCATCTTTCTCACCCTTCTGCTGGATTTGCTGCACATTAACAAAGTTATCTGTGTTTATATACGGGTGCAGTTGCACCAGGTTTAATCCAAATGTTGTAAATTATACAACTTTTAATCAAAACACTTTACTGTCACTGTTCTTACACTTACTACAGTTCTACACTCAGCATGCAGTTGTATAAACAAGAGTTTTACTATAGTCTTTTTACTGTAAAATGTACAATGTACCATCTGTAGCATCTGCTCCATAAACAAACAGCCATGGCAGATAAACCAGTGAATAATGTGTTTTAACTTGATATCAATTAATGCAGTCTGATCAACAAATGCTTTGACTAGCGAGGACACGCTGGCCCCCAAAGCACCTAAAAGTGTGAATACTTCACAAATGAAAAATGTCAGATACTTACAATTAAAACAGGAAATGTATTAATAAACAGTGTTTATTCTGCTAAACAGAACACATTGCTTTGTAGTTCACAGACAACGATCCCCAGACAGATAGATTAAAATAAACAACACAGACTGTACCTTTTTTATTGTTCTAAAGAAAATAACAGCGACAGACAGGGAATTGCATCCTGGTGTATTTTCGTTCGTGGCTGATGTGAGCGGAGTGCTATGGCCTTGTAGATAATCTAAATTTGCATTGCTGCAAAGACATGACTCTAGTTAAATATGATCAAGACAAATGTCTCCCTTCACCTCAACTGACTTATTGGTGATGAAACAGGAAAGTTTCTGGGTCGTCCTGGTGCTTTGATAACACCAACCAAACAGCATAGTGAAGCTGAGACCCTAATTATTCTGACTGAGACCAGATCTCACCAGCACTGAGCCTGTGTGCATAGTTAATCTGTGTGAATGTGTACGTGCATGTCCTGCACTTTATGTTTATACAATGTGTGGATGGTTGTGGATGTGCATCTTCCCAACGGTTTAATACTGAAGGAGCCATATGTGAGATTGAGATTAATAATATGCAGCCCCTCCATGATGTTGCAACGTCACAATCACAACAATTTGGCCGTATCTCAGCGAATCTCCATGAATTCTGTCATCTTGCAATTTTGTCGAATTGCTACTACTTTTCAGGAAATTGAGCAATCATCTTAGTTTGCCAGTTATAGGAGTCCCCCACAAACATCACCAAACTCAATTCCTTGTTTTATGGTTGTGAGGATGCAGATATGAAAATCTCACATTTACCAACAAAAATGACTGCTCAATGACACTGTAAAGACGGTTCGAGGCATTTCCCTGATATTTTGCACAAGGAGTAAACTCTTTTGCACTGTGTGCAAATTTTGTTGTAACACAAATGGCATCCATTCTACAAACAATTCTCTACTGCAAACACATTCAGAGAATGACTCAAACACTTTGACAACAGACAAGACGAATCCCAATGACGGAGGCTGTTGCATGCAGGTTTGTTGCAGGTGTGTTAGTTTAAATGTGCATGCTAAGTAGTACAGTAAGTGTAGTATAAATCACAGACTCAGAACAATGCGGTTTAATTCTCACTTTGATTTTTAACAAATTATGCACAGGAGAAATGGCAACAGTTTTTGCAATTTTCAATTAATCCTGCAATTTCCTTGCAAAGGAACATAAAACATTGCAACATGTTTTGCAGTTTTTTAATAAGCTGCCATAAATTCAGGAATTTTAGGCTTCAACAATCCCCCAAAGCTGGAGGGACTGAATATAGCCACAAACCACCATTTGCTCAGTAAAGATATAGTGGAGTTGCGAGCAGAGTCAGAGTCGCGCTACCTCTGTAGCCCCTTTTACACTGCCAGATTTTTGGCGAATGTTGTGCCATGTTGGGCTGCGAGCGTTTAGACACACAGAGCCGGATTGGTGAGTTGATCCGAGGTGCCCAATTTTCCATCTCATAGGGTAGACATATTGTCGGAACCGTTTTAGTTTAAAAAGACCGAGGTGGCCTTCTGCAACGGGAGGGGCTGTTGATGACTTGTGGGAGGAGCTGTTGATGATGCCGCACATGCGAGCCACTGGCGGTGGATAAACAGGAAACAGCTGATAGCAGGAATTAGCAAGCAGCTAGTAGCAAGAGGGAAACACAAACCTGACAGACACTGTTAAGATGAGCAACTGGGGAGACAAGGAATTGCGCGCCCTCCTTGTCCTCGCAAACAAAGAGGCCATTAACCATCAGATGACGGGGACGGTGAAGGACAGGCTGACTTATGAGAGAATCGGCGAAGGACTGACCAGCCACGCCACTGTTTACATCACACGCTGAGCTATACGTTTTGTTACTTGCTCACCCCCCCCATTGCCCCAAAAAAGGCTCATTCTGTTGGAATGTGTTGGAATCCGAGCATCTGGTTTTGCACGCATGTTAGTGCATGTGGGTCCTTGTGATTGTGTCCCACTGGCTAAGTAATTGCTGCGACTCTGCACTGCACTCATACGAAGGTTACCGCTGAAATCAGGGCGGCTTTGTTGGAGAAACTTAGCGCCTACTCTCCAGTTCTCCCAAAGTGACAATGTTAGCTCTGTCAGCACTGCTGCTGTTGTTATTGCTGTTTATCGTGTTAGCACCAGCTTAGCCACCATCATGTTGAGAACCATATGCAGACAATCCTGCCTCAAACTCTGAATAATCAATATGCTCTGAATTTCGCACATAGCTCCTTAAATGTCTTAATGTTGTGTCTTTAGCACAGCAGCATCTTTTTGGGCTCATACACACTCGCTCCCACTTCCATAGATACACACAGATGCATATACACACAGTGCAGAGAGAGGATCCATGTGAGAAATGTGTTTTCAATAAGACCAGGAGCTTAGTGTATTCTGCGTTAAGAGGAGAGCAAAATGAGCAGTTTTTCTCCAAGGAAATATCTAGAAAGAGATTGGACAGCTACAGCAGTATCACAGATAGTACATGGTAAATGAGCTTAGACTGTGATAGTCAACAGGGAGATAACTATCTCTCCCTCTCCGTCTCTCTCTCGCTTCCACGCTTTTTTCACATTTTTTTCCTCAGCTCTCATTTATTCCATCTTCCAATATGCATTTTTACCGTTGCTCTTTCCCTGGTGCTCACTGCTGTTACAACATATCCATCTTGTCATTTTTTACTCTTTAGAGGTGTATGAGAGAGAGAGTGAGCTAAAGAGAGGGAGAGGGAGATACAGTATCCCTGTGTATTTAGCTGTGAGTGCATGTGTGAGTGGATCTGTGTGTGTTTGTGACTGCTACAGTTATGCATGCCTGCGCTCGGTCCGGGCATAAATCATCATTAGAGATGGCAGTTGTGTGTATGTGTGCGCGTGTGCACTCGTGTATGTGTGTATTTCAGTGTATGTGTACACTAAGACAGACTGACTGCAGCAACTGAGCTTTCCATGCTCAACAGGCTGCCTTATTGTTACAGCTCCAATGCTCTGTTCCACTCCGTTTCCAAGGTTTCCGAGACCTGGGACTGCTGTAAAACACACACACACACACACACACACACACACACACACACACACACACACACGCACACGCACTGCACTGTCTCTGACAATGGGTGACCTTGCACAGTGATGAGAGACCGGTTGATAAACTCTGCTGCTGGAGTGTTTACTCCGCCTCCATAAAATGGCTCGCACAAGGCTAGCAGGCAAGTAGCTGTGTGGCGGTGGACCAGTGGTTCACACACAAAAATATGGCCTCTGCAGAGCAGCCATTTTACCATCTGACAGCACAGGGGACAGAAGCTGCATCAATTCACACCGACTCTGTGCGTCAAGCCTGCATAGAAAAACATATATCTCACTTTGTAACCATGAAAGATATCTTCCATCTGAAGTTCTCTATATGCAAACACATCCTACTTTGTGTTGTTGGAATCTGATGCAAACCTCTGTGAAGAAGCTTTTGGGCCAAGTATCACTTTAATTAGTTATGGTGCCTGTAGTTTTATTATCAGTTAATTTATGGATGAAAATTTAACTCCACAAAATGTGAGACAATTCTGAAAAGTGCACATCAGAATTTCTCCAGATCTCACACTAACATCTTCTAATAGTGTCTTCTGCTCAACCAACAGTTGCAAACTCTGAATATGCAGTGTTACAAAATGATCATACATTAGTAACTATTAACACATGACTCATGTTAGTGTTGATAAATGTCTACACTTAAGCTCAATTCTCAGTATGTGGTCTCTCCATCTTTATAGTATACATGGCCGTAGATTTTGGGGGGGGACATGGGACCACCTCAATATTTTGAACGGGGCGACTGCTCTGTGACAACAAGGGAGGCTGAACTTCCCCTAAAATTTCATAGAAGAAATGGTCAAATATGCACTATTGACTTTACATTACAATAAGAATTTACATTGCATTAAACGTGTGTTAGGATGCGTTTAACATCACGACTATGATGTTCAAACATCAGCTGTTTATCACCAGTTCTCAAACGCGTCCTCTCTGTCATACATTCTCATGTCAGCACGGTGGACGCAGAGCCTCCAAGCGTTCCTATGAGCAGGTTTTTTTCATGCAGCAAAGCGAGACGGTCATTGGATAAATGCGACGAAATCATCACTTCCAGGGAGGCTCAGCTTCCCTGGGACCTAATGGAGCGGTAGGCGGGAGAGGACGCTCGGTGTCTGCATGATGATTGGAGGAACTGTCTAAAAGGGCTGAACCCCTTTGTGACTGACACCTCAGTTCAGGAGTTTAAACACATCTGAAAATCTTTGAGGTGTGTGTTGCTGTGGTTCTGTGGCATGAGTGTGGTTGAAAAACAGCTTCAAATAAATGTTCCTTTTATGAGTTACTGCCTCGCTACAAGATGACAAATTTTATGATGTAAACTTAAAGTGAGCTTCCCCTGTTTGAAAGACCAGCAGCCACCACTGATTTGGAACATGTGCATTGGTCAGGCTCTCCAATAAAAACATGAAAGTAGAAGTGGACCTTTGACGGAATTACATTTACACCAGCAAATCGATGCAGAGTAGGCACAAATTGGTGCACGACTGGTGCATCATGCCTAAAAACCCTTGTGTCATATGTGTCCCCTTTAATGTTGAAACGAAACCTACGACCTTGAGAATACAACCATGTTTTTCTATGCAGTACCTGGTTTTGAATGAAGTATGTATGTTTTAACTCTTAATTTTCCTCTTCTTTCATGGGAATAGGGCTGCCCCCGACTCAGAATTTTCCTAGTTGACCAATAGCCTTCATTCAGGGCCATTGATAGATTAGTCGCCCGCATGTTTACGATATTAATTCAATTAATTATTATTGGTCCAGTCGTGTGGGTTTGGATTTATTTTGACAAGGTGCAGCACATTTGTTTTTGTTTTGTTTTGGTCTGACCTACATGGAAGGTCCAAAGAAATCACAGTTTACAGAAGACACTTGGACGTGAGTTTCTTTGTGAGTACACACATTTGGGCACTTCATGGTAAAAGATCAAAGCTAGAGAAAGAAAGGATCAGGAAGATCCACATTAAATTATTAAATGGAATATGCATGATGGTGAGCTGAAACAGAGGTGTCACTTCCTGTTGTGTGTAAGAGGAGTCACGTTAAAAGAAAAAAAAAAAAAAGGGAAACATAAGGTTTTGATAAATTGGCTCTCCTCTCTTAAACAGTCCGCCCTCAGCTGACTCATTTGTGTTCGACCATGTTGTGAATTGATCTTAAGAAGAGGCCAAAAAGTGGTCTCACCCACACACTCTCACTGTGATAGATGAGCTCAGTGATGCAGTAGAGGAGGACATATGGTTAAGAGTTGGCTGGGGATTATTAATGATAATTTCCTGCTGCCCTCTAGTTACTGCAATCAGCTGCATTCATCAGGAAGCTCGGTGAGAATGAAGGAGAGAGAGGGGAACAGTCTCTGTCGCTCTGCTATCAGTCCCTCTATCTTTTCATCTCATACTGGATCCCCCTCTGTCTGATTTGTGTGTCAGTCAGTGTCACATGCTCCCTGCTAGTCCTCTCAGCTTTCTGGCTCAGTATTAATATGCGTTTTGTTATCTGTTTGGATATTTCTCAGCATTCAAAACACTTTGACAATCCCTCTGCTTCTGGCTTCATTCACCTGGCAGGCCTCCAATACTTTGACTGTTCTGTGTGTGTGTGTATGTTTGTGTGTGTGCTTCTGTGGCTTTGCCAGTCCCTGTGTTAAGGGAGGTATCACAACTGACAGTTTCTTTTTCCTGCCTTTCATTTGTATCCCATCATTCATTGTGTGTGTGTGTGTGTGTGTGTGTTAAAGGAGTCGGTAAAGACTCCTCCAGCAGTTTGATCCACAGATCCACTATCCTCTGCCTACCTCCTGACCAGCTGGGGTGTGTTTCCGTGTGTGTGTGTGTGTGTGTTGGACGCCAGGCAAAGGAAAATCAATGGTATTAATTTGCGGAGGCAGTGGTGTGAGCTGAGGCAATCTGCTGCACACTGGGAGCCACGCTTTGCTCTGATTTACCGCACACACACACGGACCCACCTCCTCTTCAATTCCACCTCCCTAAATCGCACCTTCCCTCCTCTTCTTCTCCTGTTTGGTTTGCATTTACAGACAATATCAGTTTACAGTTTTATGAGGCACACTGGAATGTCACGCTTCGCTCTCCCCCTGCTTCTCTGTCTCTCTCTCTCTCTCACTCACACACACACACACACACACACACACACACACACACGCTTTCTCCCTCACTGGCCCGCTCACTCTCGTGGTCCAGGTAATTAAAAGGCAGGCTGCTCCATGGTGGCAGGAGGGAGGAGAGGACTGCAGGGAAGGGCAGGGTAGAGTCACCACCACACACTGGCCCTGCACTACCTCTGCCAACACACACATGCACACACACACACAAACACACACACACTATACAACCTCTGTCTTACAGTATAACATGAACCACATTGTCACAGAGGAGGAAGGTTATGTGGCTTTGCAGCAGCAGTGGTGGTGGTGACAGATTAGTCGCACTAACTGGTCTGCAATTAGCAAAAACCCTCATTTTCTTTCAGAATTACAGTCAATAAATTATCCCTCATAACAGTTTTATTTCAGGGGTTTTATGTCACAATTAATAAACTTGAGTAGATGCACCAGCGCACCACGCTTAATGGGAGAATGACTCAAACTTGACTCAAAGCACTTCCTGTGACAAGTCACACACTCCACACACTCTTCACACACTCTTCTTGAGTACATCTAATTGACGACCACTTTTACATTTCTGCATTAAAATCAGTTTGTCGGCGTTTAAAGTTGTCATGGTGAAGGCAGTGCAGGTAAACTAATGTGTCACGTGTCGGGGAATTAATTGACACTAAACCTTTCAGCTGTAACAGCTCCTTTCAGGCTGCGATGTGTACTGAGTGGCAGGCTCAGACTGGCCATCAAGAAGTTTTAGCAAAAGCCAGATGGGCTTGGCCAAGCTTGTACCTCCAGCACTGTTGGGAAAAGAACTGAAGGGAGAAAAAGGAAAGACCTGATGTTGAAACAGCCACGGTGCCAAAATTGTCAGTAGTTTACCTATACTGTGAGTCAGGTGCAGTGGTGCAGGCCGTCGTCACCTCCCCCCATCACTTCAAGTGGTTTGGTCCATGATGTAATGTCAAAGGTCAAGCAGGAGAGTTCAAGCAGGAAATAAATAAAATCAAGACAGAAAGAGTTGAGTAAACGGGATGCAGATTAGAATTAGATGGCTAAAGGAAGAACGAAGAGGTGGAACACAAAAGGTCAGAGACAAACAGAAAAACAAGGCAGGGGGAAGATGAGGTGGTTGCCCGCTGCTGAGGACGAGCAACTTGACGACTCAGCAGGTTACACTGCTGCCTGGTAGCAATGGGGCCGGTCCAGAGGAAAATTGCCAGGGTTAAATTTGTTCCCAGTCTGACTCTGCTGAGTGGCTTAGCTTGCCAAGACCAATGAATTAATGCTGGCCTTACCTGAACCTGATGAAACAGATTTGTCTTAGAGTTGTACCGATACCGACTTTAGTTGTTCTTATATCTAGGATACCTTGACATGTTTCAGCAGAAACTTCCGCCTGTCTTTATCAGCTGATAAAGACGCGTCACGACAATTCATATCCCATCCATAAACTGCAGGATCTAGTGCAGCAAGCAGCTTTGTACAAAGTTGTAAATTATACAGCATTTTATCAACCATTAATGTCTACAGTAGTCAGGAGGTATTACAGTATTACATTAAGCTCCGTTTGTCTCTGAGCAAAATAAACACAGACAGCCACCTGCCATGAACTTCAAACTGAGTCAATTATCATGTTTTATGAGTTATTAAAACCAACATCATACACATATTTTTCACGGTGACAACTAAACCTGCGTTTGATGAACTCAGAGGGACATTTTTCACACTTTTTATGATGTTTGATGATCCTCAGTGATGGTTCCGATGAATATGTCTATCATTCAATATAGAAGTACACATTAGGACAGCGCTGTGCCTACATTACTCACAGCTATTTATTATAGCAATTAGGAGGCATTTTCAGCTTAGTGGTGGATGTTTGGTACATTTACAAACTAAATGAGCTGCCAATCTCCATTATAGCATCAGTATTTATCCTGGTATTTCATTCACGTACGCTGGCTGTGATAAAACCCCCTTTGTCACAGTTATGAGATTAAACTCACACACATACATACAGTTATGAGATTTAAATGCACGCACAAAACAGGCACACTGCTCTCGCTCTTCCTCTCTCCATGTGTCCAGCATCACACCAGACATGACTAATCCACTGTAGAGTGTCTTAATCCAATCAGACCTGTTGTTTGCTGAACCGAGACACGGAGGGCCACCGCTCTGATATTGTTAAACATGTGCGCACAGCACAGCACACACATTTTCACTCAGAACATCGCCTTGTACGGGTATATGCTATGTGTAAAACCTCAGGTATGTGTCTTTGTATTGTGACTAGTGTGGCTTTTATTGAGACCTTATTTTGTAGCTCTTATTTTGGCAATTGCTTCCATTAGTCTAAGTAGTTATGTTTATATTAATCTCTATAAACTATAATCTGTAGGGAATGGTACAAGATATCAGTAATCAGAAGCGTTCTGGTTTGGGTTCACCAATCATGTCCGAGTGACAGTGAACAGTGCTTGTGGAGAGTAAAAAGGCACAATGCACGGGTCGTAATGATATTCTGGCTTCTGAGATTGTTTTTTACATTGGCTTAACAAGAGTAATTACTGAAAATATTGCAAAAAATAACTGCTGTGTGGTAAGAAACTCAAGCATCAGAAGATAAAACAATTTAGCCAGATGATTGTAATCACTTTATTTTGAGGTGAGAACCAAAAGCACCTGAAATTTAACGAGGGCGGGATGATTCGATCCACTGGATCAGTATTGGTGTTGATACTGACTTTATTAAGTAGATTGCGTGTCTGTTCATTAATCAATCATATTTGGAAGAGGAAACAAAGGCGGACAGTTTATAAATGGTAACCGGCTCATTCAATTTTCACCTGTGTACTCACTGTAGTTGTCCACACAGGTGTTATTAATGGTATTATGGGTGTGTTAAACATCCAAATAAGATTATTTATATCAGTGGTTCCCAACTAGTCCAGCCACGGGGTCCAGGTTTCTCCTTGGTCATTAGTTCAAGGTCCAAATAGTTCAATATATTCAGCGTCATACTTGTGTTTGGCCTGGTTTACTGTCTCTGTCAAGACGCTGTCCATTTGACAATCACTCTACAGCAGGAAATGGCACTTCACAATAAAAGTTCTGTGCCAGAAATTCACTGTACTTCAATTTTCTTTCTCAGCCTGTTTTTAATATGTTTCATGTTACACTGTTTTGTCATTTGTTTGTTGAGTGGATGTCACCATCTTGCTGCAAAACAAATCTACCCACAGATATAAATAAAGTAACCTGAACCATTCAGAATCGACCCGCTACCCACCAGTTGGGAATCACTGATTTAGATAATCTTGCTAAACTGTACAAACTGGTCACCTGACTCCTTATTTCTTGCTGTAGTGAACCACAGCAGCTTTGTTGCTGTGTTCCAAAATCTCGTCAAGTACTCAGGTAAGTAGCTACAATGTCATGTTGCTGCATGTAGTACCCCCTCTCCTCTCATTTGCTTTTTAAATCTCATCTATTATATTCCCAATAAAGACAAAAATGCAAAACAAACACACAAAAAAAATCAATCACAATTCTGTAAAAAAAAAAAAAATCAGCCACACAGAATATTCTGATAAACTAATCCAATATTATTTTTTAGCCTCATAGCTAGGCAACTGAATATTTTAATTTACTGACATTGAAGATGTTATTGGTATAATTATAAGATTGTAATGAAAAACTAAGAACATATGTTTTTGTGTTAGATGTGTGAAGACAGTAAATTCGTGATTGTTGTATAATTTGTTTTTTGCTGACATTTGCCAGATTTTCTGTTATGATTTTGTGGTTTTGAATTACGTTACCTAGTGGGTAATAATATTCTATGATTTATAATCCATGTCGGTTTCTTAGGATGGGAGCGCTGCCATTTCCATGATGAATAATGAATTCAGAAATCGAACTTGGAAGCCTGCTCTTGAAATACTAAATTTCCTCGGTCTCAGCCAACCCTATCAGCCCTCTTCCTGGTTGCTGGTATCCTGCTGCTCATCATGACTGACATGCATGGTTGCACACAGTTTTTTTAATTGACTTTGGCTTTTGTTTTAAATAACATAAACAATGCAAAGCTGCCAGGTGGCGGTTATGAGGCGCAAAGTTATTACTCCCACACTCAGATCTCTCACATGGTGTTAAGATGCTTTTGTTTTTATCTCTCAAGTCCTTTTTGATTTATTGGGATTCATAGCTCAGCACCCATCTTTGCTTTACCTTCTCGGTGCTGTCACTCTGTCATGAGGCCAGTCTTAGTCTTTTCTTCCAGCAATCAAAAATACACACAGACTCAGATCTCGCCCTGCTGTCACACAGACTAGAAATACTGAGGGGGAAAGAAAAACTTCGGGGAGATGAACTGAGATGATTTCAGTTGTGTTGACTCGTCATTGACTATTTGCTGTTGTTTGCGGGGATGCGGATTGTTGATGACTGATGTTGTGTTATAGCTTTTCTCTCTGTCATCTCAGCGAAGGAGAAAAAAAAAATCTTTTCTCCGGTCTGCTTTCATCTCGGAGACCTCAGACTCTTGCCTGTTATTGAATAGCTGAGGAGTCATTTTCTAGTCCTTGTGTCGGAAAGAAGAAACTCACGCAAGACAAATGGTCCAATTCTACTTTAACAGGCCCATTCATATTGTAATAGAGGGCTGGAACAAAGAAAGGAGAGAGCTGGGACATTAGGAATGGCACAGTCAGCCTTACTCACTGTGTTTGACTCTGCGTGAATGTGTGTGTGTGTGTGTGTGTGTGTGTGAGAGGAGTGAGTGAGGGAGGGAAAGGCAGAGGGGCAGAGAGAGAGAGGGAGAGAGGTTTTTCTCTTTAATTCTCTCTGTTGGAGATGTACTACCTCAGGGATATTCTGCCATCTGATCCATTTTAGTCGTGTGGCAAACAGCCAGGGCATCTTTTCAATTACAGAGAAATGGATAGTGTGTGTGTGAGTGTGTGTGTGTCCGTGGGAGTGTGCATGCACGGGTCTGTAAGTGTGTGTGAGTACAGAGGCAAAGACAAAGACACAGCAAGGCAAAGAGAGAAAGAGAGAGAGCAGGGGAAGACTGAAAAAAAAAGAGATTTTAAGAGGAAGCATAGTGCAAAGCAGCAAAGGTGCAAGCCGGGGGTGGGGGGGCTGTATTCCTCCATTGCTGGCTTAGGACTCGTCAAGAGGGAAGTGTCCAAGAGCAAGATGAGAGGGGAAGTGGGATTGAAGAGAGAGGGAGCTGGAGTAAGACGGCTTTGCCATGGAGGGAGAAAATACTGCTCCCTCTCTGTCTTTAAGCCGAGCAATAATTTAAAGCCTCGGCCCTCTGAAGCCTTGGATCCACATTGACTGGTCATCTTAAATCAAATCAGGGCAGTGGGCTGGCCGCTCAGTGTGTGTGTGTGTGTGTGTGTGTGTGTCCATACACACATATGCAGAGAGAGCCCCTGGTCTACTCTGAATTATTGACGGTGGAGAATAATTGATTGGTTCACCTTCAGGCCTATCAGCCTCTGTCTGAGTGCACCACCTCATATGAGCATGCCTCCTCCTGTTTAACTCTCACTCCCTCACACTCTTGCTTTGCTTCTTTATCCCCTTCTTTCTCCTCCTACTGCTTGTTTTTTCTTAAAGTTATACTATGCAGGATTTAAGTCAAAAGACAATGTATAGACTCATAGCAGTGTATTTTTCCCTCTGCCTCTATTTTCTCATTTCTTTATTATCTGTGTTCAGGATGTTTGTGGGCAGGTACCCCCACAGTGCTCCGGTGAAGAAGGGGCTTTCTAAAAAGGTAGCCACCAGGTGCCAGACAGTGAGGAGATGCAGCGCCAAAAAAAATGCTAATATAAGGAGGCGAAATGCCAAACGAGCAAATCTGGTGTTGGCTTTTTCTTTCACTTTCACTGGCGAGCGTTTACGAAGGATCCTACCTTTAAAGAGCTCATCCAACAAAAAACGAAACATTTTTTCTCACTTTGCAGTCGTGGCATTGAGCCGCACAGTACGGTTTTGGTTACATGTGCCAAGGTTTTAAGATATTTGCCTATAAAAACCAATACAGTACAGATTAAAGAGATTTGTGTCAAAATGCATTGATGAATTTAGTTGGCAAAACTCAGTAGCAATGAGTCTTCTCTAAAAAATGTTTTCATTTTCATTTAATAAACCAGCACGTGAAAGGAAACAATCTGCAAGGCTCAATACACTTTAGTTATTTGGGTGAACTAACCTTTGAAGCCAACGTCAGTCTTACAAGTCATTTTCTTTTTCCTTATTTCTCGTCACTTCCTCTGTCTGTCCTCCCAGCTACTGTCGGCAGTCCTGTCCATGACAAGCTGTGCAGTATGTGATCAGTCATGGCTCGCTATAGTGTACCAGCACATGCATCCAATCAATAACATGATTCTGCAGGCAGGAGATGACCATGACATACAGCTGCTGCCCTGACATACATGCACATGCGCTATTACACACACACACACGAGCACAGGTGCACACACACACACGCGCTGGGCTGACATACAGCCCTGCTGCTTTGACAAGGTGGAGATGAGGTGAGGATAGATGGATATGAATGGATGGACAGATAGGGGGGTGGAATGAAGGCAATGGAGAGAGGTGGATGGTGCAGATGCTGCTGCTGGATCTCTGTCGGTGACGATGGAGTCTGATGCTCTCTATCTTGTGTTAGGCCTCACTGAGAGCTGGACTGTTTATGAGAAGTCTCCAGGTATGGATTTTTACAACCTCCATAACTCTAAAGGCTACACGATGGGCCGCCTGGCAGGTCTTACAGTTTAAAACCCAACAAAATATAGAGCTCAATTACCAGCTTACTGTGCAAATCTTCTAGTCACAGAATGCTCGCTGCATCCCTTGGGTTGTTTGGGGTCCTTTTTCAAAGCCGCCATGAACCATCCCTTTCCGTCCTCTACAGCATAAATGCCAACATGGCAGACTGTAATAGCCTCTATTGAAATCAGAAAGTGGCGCAGATGCCATATAACTGTGTACTGTATCAACAACTGCGTAGCCTGCGCTCTTATTATTGAAACTATAATAATCTTCTTATAGTCGGCACGCAATTCAAATGATATTTATGCTTATTACGCAGACCCTGTGCTGTTTGTACACTTTCATTTGAGACTGTAGAAACTCCCCAAGCTCACCAGTGATAGTGTATCACAGCGCAAACTGCACATTCTGATTCAGCATTATTTCAGCTACAAAGGCGGCGCTGCAAATCCCTTACTGGCAATACTCAGTTCTCTTTTCTTATGTTAGTGTAAACAGCCTGCACCTGCTGCTTGTTGTATCCATATCAGTGTTGTGCTGGCGGGACGTATGCAGTACTCAGGTGTGTTATGCAAATGTGTGAACCTGGATTAGACCAATGGGAGAGTTAGGATAGTGTAATCCTCTCTCCTGTACACTTCATTATCATATTCACACCACGGCCGTGTCCTGTCTAATAATCCCTCTGACTCAACCCATCTCAGAGACAGAGACATGTAGAGGGTGAGACGGGGAGCGAGAGACACACAGAGGCATCCTTGTAGCATCTCCTCACCCACTGCTTTCTCCTCTGAATGTGCTGACTCCATCAGAATCCCTCACAGCTAAAAGAGAAGTCAATTAACCTGCATGCGTCTCTACTCGCTCCCTTGTGTGTAGGTACGGTGTGTTTGTGAGTCTTGTGTGTACGTCTCTGTGTGTGTGTGTGTCAGAGCTTATGTGTCTGCGTTTGTCTATTTGAATGACAGGCAGGGGCGCGCTAATCCTGTCGCCTTAGCTTGTCACCGCAGTCAGCTCACACAAACGGGGGACACAAAAGCGTTGACACAGATAGTGACAAACACACAAAGCCACACAAACTTACGTCCATTCCATCTTAGCCGGGATAATTAATCATTAAAATGTGTTTCTGCAGAGTGTTTGTTTTATGAGCGTCCACGTCACACTGTTGAGTCCCGCTGCTCGCGTGCTTTGCT
The DNA here is from genome assembly GCA_035609425.1 of Epinephelus awoara. NCBI lineage: Eukaryota > Metazoa > Chordata > Actinopteri > Perciformes > Serranidae > Epinephelus > Epinephelus awoara. The sequence continues at coordinate 39,045,091 of CM069303.1, read as the reverse complement.
TTTACTGTCACACACTGGCAGAGGAACACGGCTTCTCTGTGGGATAGAATTATTAGATGGTCCTCAGTCTCAGCTTGGTGTCTCTATGTCTTAACTGTGACAATATGGAGAGGGAGAGAGGGAGAAAGAGAATGGGTAATAGAGACAGACAGAGCGAGAGAGAGAGACCACAGTACGTGCCACCAGAGGTAATTAGCAGAGCAGCTGTTTGAGAGGAGGAAGCTATAGCCGTGACACTGCAGGAAGGAGCTGGGGGAATAATTAGCCGGTAACACCCGTCAAGCTTTCACAAAGAGGAGATGTGTTATTCTACTTCTGCTCACTGAGGAACGCCAGACCTCCACGCACGGTCCAACACCTACTGACTTCCAGTCTGCAGATCCTTCTAGTTAGATGGAATAGGCTGTCACATGTGGATATGGCGTGTGTGTGCCATGTAGCTGCTCCACGGGCCACATTTAGACCATGTTAATTGGGTATTGATTGTAGCGCAGTCAGTAATGATGTATGAAACTTTCAGGTGAGTCTGTCAGTGGAGTGCATGTTATATATGCATATCTATATGTGCATGTTCCTCCTTTAGTCAATAACCATCACCATTTTCAATCAAACTTCTTCAGCTTCTATTCTTCCTACAACCCGATCAATGCGCTCCAGCATAACCAGGCTGCACCACCATTATGCACAACATTTTGATACAACAAAGCCGACTTTGGCAAATGACATTTGCTCTGCCTTTGTGCTAGAATGGTTTCAAAACAGCAGGATGGTCTTTCATTTATTCATTTATGTGGCTGTGTCTAGTTTTAAATGGCTTTTAAAAAGTCTGTATTTTTACTGTGTGGCTATGGATTGCAGCTTTCATTGCACCAGTACCATATACAGAACACAACAGTGGTGATGTGGGAATACTAACAAGGAGAGTTAATTTATGAGAAAGTTAAAGTACATTGTATGTAATTAATTAGACCCACTTTATAGACATTAAGGATTTAAATTTAAATTCAGAAATGCTTATTAGTGCCTGCAAAATACTTTAGAATCATTATCATTAAGTTGTATAAAAAGGATGTTTCTATACGAGCTCATTTCATTGAGGTAGTGTTTTGTATCGGCAGGTTCTCTCGTCGTCTCTGTCCAATATAGCACGGTGACATACTGAACTGCTCGACTATATTCTTCTCCATCTGGGAAATTGTGTGGTCTAAATTAAATCTGAACATGTATATTTAACCCACATCATGACATTTTTACAGTGTAATAACAGTGTGCATCGTGGTCCTCCATGTACAGTTGGATTGATGTTCCTCTACAGTCACTCTGCAGTGCAGACGACCTAAATGTACAGCAGCAAATAAAGTTACAGAGGCTATTGTCATCTGTCTCCATATATCCACTGCTATAGCAGTAACCTGGTTATGGTGCACCTAACCACAGCCATGTCATATCCCCAGTGTCACATCGTCTGCCTCGGAGGCAGCCCCTGTCTCTTCAAAAAACACTTTGAATCTCTCTTTTTTTCTCGAGTTGCTGGAGTTATCAGATTAAAACCTTTGTCTTGGTGAAGCGGAGAAAACCTAATCGGCAGAATAAATGGTGGCAGTGTAGGTTTCTGTGCACGACAGATATGTTACATTTGTACGATATTACATTGAAACTTTATGTTTCAACAATGCTGTGGATAATGTTTGGTTAGGTTTAGGCACAAAAAACAATTACTTATGGTAAGGAGGAGATTGTGTTTTGGCTTAAAATAAACAGTTTTTGGGGCACAATCCCCACTGGAAATGTACCAACAACCTCTTTTCATGGCACTGTCCTGTTAGGAAACACAGCAATGTCTCAATTGAAAAAAGAGCTGCTTTCTGTGGCACTATCCCCGATGGGAACACAGTGATTACTCTCCAAAAAACACCCATGTTTGGTGTCTACAAAGAAGGTGGAAACACAGCTATGACTTCCTAAAACACAACTGGTTTTGTTGTTTGTTGGTCTCCAACAGTAGTCTGCAGCTTGGCAGGCATCTCGCCGAGGTGTCACATCATCCACCATCCCCTCCATCCCCTGTGACAAAAGTCCTTTTTAAATAGGAATTGTGCAAATTTGCAGGAAAGCCCAATCAGTCTTTTTTCAGCATTGGCAGTATAAAAACAAAATCGGGGAGTGCAGCAAAATGCCGCCTACCTACTTTTGTTTATACAGAATGTGCCTTATTCGGGGCAATGGGGGGCGTGAGCAAGTAACAAAACGTGTAGCTCAGCGTGTGACGTAAACAGTGACGTGGGAGGGAAGCTGCAAGATTCTCTCATAAGTCGGCCCGTCCTTCACCGTCCCCGTCATCTGACGGTTAATGGCCTCTTCGTTTGCGAGGACAAGGAGGGCGCGCAATTCCTTGTCTCCCCAGTTGCTCATCTTTACAGTGTCTGTAAGGTTTGTGTTTCCCTCTTACTACTAGCTGCTCGCTAATTCCTGCTATCAGCTGTTTCCTGTTTATCCACCGCCAGTGGCTAGCACGTGCGGCGTCATCAACAGCTCCTCCCACAAGTCATCAACAGCCCCTCCCGTTGCAGAAGGCCGCCTTGGACTTTTTAAACTAAAAAAGGGTTCCACCAATGTGTCTATCCTACGAGGCGGAAAATTGGGCACCTCGGATCAACTCGCCAATCCGGCTCTGTGTGTCTAAACGCTCGCAGCTTGCCGGCAAAACGGCCCAACATTCACTGAAAATCTGGCAGTGTAAAAGGGGCTAAAGTCAGATCATAAACTGTCACTTTAGAAACACTGATATGATACATATGAAGTGTGTAAATGTAATATCTTTGTGGTTTGCGGAAATATACAATGTCAACAGTTGATTTCCGGTTTGTCTGTCGTAAAAGGAAGGAAATGAAACATGAAAAGTGAAAATGATTGCTGGTAAGAGAGAGAAATACGTCCAGAGGGAGATGGTGTTAAAGGAGATTTGTTTACAAAATAAAAGACCGATTTTTATCATTTTTCTTTTGTAGATAGTCATTTGGTGTTTCTCAAGTAAAGTCTTCTGTATTACAGCCCTCAGACTCACAATTTGCAGTCAGTCTGCTCGCTCAACTTAATTTCCACACTGACTTTTGAAAGGAAGCTATCAGAAATGAAATAGGTGGAGTTGGATGGAATAAATTCTCTATACTATATATCTGTCAAACAGACGTTTATTCTCTGCTTGCTAAGGAAGGCAGTGTACTCTAAACAAAATTAAAATCTGGATTTTTCAAAGGCTGTTGTATCTGCCCTGTTTATGTAATGGTGCCCAGGTGGAGGAGGAGAAACATGTTCCAACAAACACACAAAAACCCAAATAACCAGTCACATGAGCTGGTCCATCAGTCGCAGGTCCATTAAAAGGCTGTGTATGAGGCTGTGTGGAAGTTTCCAAAACTTCAGCTGGCTTGCATGTGCACCGTGTGGGGACTGAAGTGGTTTGCTTCCTTTTCATTATTATAAACCTCACATTTTGTCTGCGCGCCAAATTCAGTTTTCTTTGGCGTATACTGTCGCTATGAAGATCCAAGCTTTGACGCACCCAAACCGTCCTCCTCCTCCCTCTTCTCCGTCTCATTCCCCGTCTGTATTGTGGATAAGTGCCTCTCCATTTCGGCATCTAGGGTAGCCATGAATAGGCTCCATGGTGTGTTGGCTCTGCAAGAAAGCCTGTCAAGTTTGTGTCCACTGTGAGTCCCTTTTTACTGTGCTGAAGCATTTAGCAGCTGCTCTCTTTCTCCCCCTGCACTCCCTTGGAGTGGGTGAGGGTGTGTGTATGTGTGTGTGTGTGTGTGTGTGTGTGTGTGTGTGTGTGTGTGTGTGTGTATTTCCGCGCCCTAAGCACTCTCTACCTAGAGATTACCCTTCATTTTGCAGTGAGCCACTGGAGCTGCTGACACAGCTACTTCCTATAGAGAAACTTTGCATATGTATTGACTCTGTATGTGTGTCTGTCCCCATGTCTCCCACCTATTCCCACCACAGCACAGTGTAAGCTACTGTGTTCTGTAGCTCAGCGTGCCTTTGATACTGTCACACCTCTTCATTTCATTCATTACTCTTCACATTCACATGAGAGATTTGTGTTTACTTTGCATCTTACTTTGTAGCTTTAGATCTGTTAAGGTTGTTCACAAGTCCTTCAAAGCCCCGGTATCGGTGTGTGTAAGACAGTGGACATAATGTGTGTGTGTGTATGATTTTGTATGGATGATGCTATGGGACTGGTTTTATTCCCAGTGCTCTGAGACAGCAGTCAAACGGGTCATAAATATACAGGAGCATCTGTTTGAGGTTCTCACACACACACACACACACACACACACACACACACACACACACACACACACACACACACACACACACACACACACACATGCACTGCCCCAGCAACCGGAAGGGCGTTGGCTTTTTTTTCTCCCCTGACAACGCTGACACCTCCCAGTGGGAGCCCGCATCGTTATGGCAACTGGGACAGTTGGATTTGCATATTCATGAATACTAATGAATGTACTGGAATGGAAATTGAATGTTAAAACTTTTTTTTTCTCGGGCCATATGGTGGACAGTGCTCAGGGAGGGAACTGGGTTCACTTTGAATTTGTTTATGCATGTTGTTATAGGAAGGATGAAGGGGAGGGCTGAGGAGGAGGAGGATATTTACTGTATGCTGAGTGTTTGAGTTTGTGTTTGAGTCAGCCAGTGATTGCGAGGGATGGAAACTTAGGGAGTCTGATGGCGGGGTCACAGCGCGGTGCTTCTGAGAAGTTTTGTGTGTGTGTGTGTGTGTGTGTGTGTGTGTGTGTGTGTGCGTGTGTGTGTGGTGTGTTTTTTCTTGTTGCTGCTTTCAGAAACACCTAAAGGTCCAGTGTGTGAGATATATTGGCAGAAATCAAATATAATACAAGTGTTTTTGTGTGTATAATTACCTAAGAATTGTTGTGTTTGTGGTACCTTAGAGTGAGCCGTTTATTTGTCCTTAAGGAGTGGGTCCTCGTCCATGCCGTCCCCCATGTTGAGCCACCGTGCTCACAATGCACAAACTAAATTCTGGCTCTAGACGGGGCATTTTGCATTTTCATGTTGGCCACTCTATCTAGCACAATGAACCAAACACTGTCAGAGAAACACAAATTTTTATTCTTCTGTATTCAGTGTTTTTACTGGTTTCAGTCACCACTTCTGTTTGTTTCGGAGAGGAAGAGACCTCAACGGATACTTTGGCTCCCAGTACAAACCTCCTGAACATGAACACTGGAGAAATCCTAACCAAGAGTTCACACATGGGAGAAGTCTCAGCTGATCACGATCTGCAATCCTCATCGCTAGATACCGCTAAATTCTACACATTGCTCCTTTAAAAAAAGAGTTGAAGTGGGTCTGAAGTTTTAGCACTGCTACTGACAGTCTGGACGTCTGAGGCTACATCCACAAGCATATGTTTTCATTTTAAAAGGAGCATCTATTGCTTAGCGTCCACACTACTCCAGTGTTTCGGAACCCCTTAAAACGAGACCTCTGAAAACTCCTGCTGACCTCATTTTAGTTGGAATATTCTCTTTTAGTCTGGATGGGCAGAAATTGAGACTTTTGAAAACGACGACTTAAACACTGTAGCTAGGTCTACAAGCCTTTTGTGATTTTATCGCTCTTTTTAAGGTTCTTATTTCCCATGGCCATGACTTCTTCTAGTAATGAATAACGCTCCCATTGTTGCTATAATGTGTCACTGTATTTGCTTTGCAGCAACTTCCAGTCTTTTTTTCGCCACCTTAACAGGTCCATCTCATGGTTGGTCCGAGCACAGAAATCTCTTTTGGATATCTCTGTAGTATTTTTAACCAGGCAACCAACCACAGAGACGACAGTCTGCTTCCTGTTTATGCTGGAATGTGCATACTTAGTGTACATGAGTGGTCATGTGATGTGCGTTTTCAGTGTGTTAGTATGAACAGAAATTATTTCTGAAATGGTGCCAAAATGCTCTTGTGTATGGAGATTGTTTTCTTTTTACAGCACTACTACAGTAATTTGTTGCTGTGGCAGTTGCTTGTACAGATACTCAGTCTATTCAGACCACTTTTGTCCAGTTGAGTGTGAGGGGCAGAATGACCCCTGCGGGTCACTGTCTTAGTCGTGTTTTATAGATAATTGTGTCTCCCTCTTGCGCTCAGTTCAACCCAGTCATGTTGTAACTTCTGATATTTCTGTTGTGTTTGAAAATGCAGAGGGAGCAGTGTGTGATACAGCTGTTGAATTATGAAAACAAACTGCAGGATGAGTCACACCAAGGAGATGCTGCTTATGCTATCTGGCTCGTCTCTCCAGTGTGCCTCAGGAAAACAGCGAGAAGGTCAAAGGTCAAATGTTTTATTAAGAAGCAAAATCTTATCATGTATACAAGTGCAGTGGTTAGTGCGTCAAAGTGCTTTCCTATTTCCAGGGATCAAAATACCACATGTACGGTAGTGCATGAAAAATTTGAGCTTGTAGGTAATAATGCATTGACGCTCTCATGCCACACATCCATTCTCTCATGCAGTGAATAACTCAATTATTAGTGATAGCACCACAGCGTGAAAAGAGGACACGGACCGAGCACAGATAGATGTGAAAGAGTAGCACAGCGTTATAGCTCCTCTGTAACACACTGCAGTCAAGTGAGCAGTTGTTTGCAAAAACCCGGTCAAACCACCTGCTGTTTGTGCTCTTCCAGTATCAGTGCTTGGAGCGGCTAAAAAGGACAAAGGAAGACACATTTTACCAACCAAATGAAAACAACATTATGTTACACGTCATATATCATATAAGTCTTTTGTAATATATGATGCAAGCTAAAAGTCCTAATATGATAAAACAGTGTCCATAACTTGTCAAAATGTTCCTGACTATGCCCTTAAACAATCTGAAGTAATTTCACTGCTACTGTACAGGGAAGGTCATCTCAAATGATATTGTAACACAGTGAAAATGTCCTAATTTTTAAACTCATAAATTAAATAAAGCTTTTCCTTTAGAGGTTTGAATTTTCTATGTCACCCTGCTCAGGATGATCCTGACCAAAACCATGTAAAGTCTGAAGTTGTTTTACTGTACAATTTTAGAGATAATTAAAGGGAAAGTTAGCCCAATTTCCAGAACAACATTAATCATTTCCTCACATTTGAGCCGTCATAAAAAAAATCTGTAATAGCTTTGCTGAAATTTTCATTGACGTCCTCCTCAGACTGACCCGACTGTGACCATGACAAATTTGAAGTATTCCACTCCAAACTAAATTATAATAACATAATAATATCTTTATTTATATAGCACCTTTAAAAGCAGAGTTTACAAAGCGCTTTGAAAGACAAAGCAAAAGCAGTGCAATGCAAAGCAAAGACATGATTCAGAAAACAGTAACAGATCTGACCTCAAGAAGACGGCGGCCGAAGACAAAGAAAAACAATAAAGAGATGATAAAAAGATTAAAAGACAATAGAAAGATGATCAAAAGACAACATTACATAAAAGCAAGTCTGTAGAAATGGGTTTTAAGAAGTCATTTAAAAGAAGTTACTGATTCTGCGAGATTGAAGGTTAGTAGTCCGCCCGCTGCTGTTGTGTAAGTCTGGAGAAAGAACATTAACACCAAATGCTGCTGTAAAAACATGTTTTGGTGCAAATACAAAAGATTCGGCACATGTAATATTACAAGTTACATGCAACAGTGCATGTACACAGAAAAAAAGTATTTTGAGCCCTGCTGTTTCTGCGTTCTTTTGCTCTATCCTTTTGAATCTATGTGAAGAGCCTGTTGTGTTTACCCCGTCTTATGTTTTATATCCCAAACACTGAACTGTGCTAACAATACTCCACTGTCTGCATCCGTCTGATTCTCTTCTCTTGTCACACTGTAACCTCTTCCCAGTCTCAATTCTTCCCAGCAATCACCAGTGCACATGCCCACCTGACGAGACGAGCTCATTAGTGGTTTGGGGCTAAGTGTTGCTTTTAAAAATGCCATTTACTTCAAATCACACAGACACACACACACACACAGAATAATTGCAAATGTTGTCACCTCCACTAAAATTCTAATTGCCACCTTTCCAAACTTAACAGAATAGATGAAAGTGCTCCTGCAAGCTTTCAATTCCTTAGTGCATGATACACACACAAACACACACAGTGCAGGGAGTGAGGAGAGAGGAGTCCCTGGAGATTGTTGCTCCTCAAACAGAAGACGTTTACAAGTGTTCCATCTCATCAGGCCCCCTCTCTCCCAAGCCCTGCACCACCACAGAGGGAGGAATACAGGTTAAGTTGTGTGAAATCACCGTGACAGCACATGCAAATTCACCACAGCCCACCCACAATGGAACCTGTCAATCTGAAACACTGTCTCCCTCCTCCTGTATAGGCGTGTCTGTGTGTCTGCCTGATCAGAATGAACCTTTTTCCTGGTGCCATCAGGATACCAAAGTAGCTCCGCTTGAGGCTGTTCAGCTCCAGTCCATGTCTCATCTAGCCAATCGTAGCCCTTGGGCCTCTTTGCTTGTTCATTTTGTAAGTTGTGAAGCCGCATGTGTATGTATGAGTTGTAATTTGCATGTTTATGCAAACTGTCTTTTCTGAACAGCAACATACACATCCCCAAGAGCAGTTTCACTCAGCTGAGTTCACCACTCACAAACAAATTATAGGCCTCCTCTTAATGTGTGTGTGTGTGTGTGTGTGTGTGCACGGACATCCTTATGTTCATACTTACACTATCTGCAGGATTACTTGGAATCTTGACGCCTTTCCTGAGAGGAATGAGAGGAATTCTTGATTTTTGGCAGAAAATACATGTTGTCCTCGCTAACTGCTTATGTTTACCTCCCCCAGTTCTAATCTCTACTCGTAATTGTCTAATCAGATGTATTTACAGATGCACACTGGGCTCTCTGCCTTCCATCATTCTCTATATGCAGTAAGCTCCTTATGTTCCACCACGTCTCCCATTTATTGGCTCAGTCTCCTTGTGGATTTACACTTTGTCCGTTTGCTTCACAGGTTCCCTTATTTGTTTTTGTGATTTTTTTTGTGCAACACATGAACTGCTCTCCACGCCATTGTTGAAAAGGGGTCATTTAGGGATCAGCTGTCAGCGCAAGTTTGTTCCTGGCTGTAACGGTATCCACTTTATCCACTGCAGTCAGTTGTTGGAGAGAAGTTGCATAAAGGAAAACCGTGGAGTGCCGGTGTTGTAGAATAGGAGCTGCCAGGATTAATGCTGTTCCCCACAGACAGGAAGTATCAGATAGAGCAGAGGAAGTTTGGACTGAAGCCGAGTGCGATGTTACACCTATTATCACACAGTGTCCCACAGTGCAGTGAGAGTCACAGCTAGTCGCTGCACACAGGGACACACTGTTTATACACATGAGCACGGGCTTTCTAGCATAAGGCACATACAGGGAAAAAATGAGCACAAAGCTGTATATATTTGTGCACCTTGTTTGATAAAAATCTTCTGAAGAGTATCAGGTATTGAACATTGGATCCTACTATATGCTTGCCTAGGCCAAACTGTATCTGTCTTTGTGGTGTGTGTGTGTGAGTGAGTGAGTGAGTGAGTGAGTGAGTGAGTGAGTGAGAGAGTGAGAGAGTGAGATTTCATTAGGACCAAGTCCCCAGCCTCCTTTATTTGCCTATTTGGTGTTTGTTGTCACTAGCCCAATTTGCATGTTGATATCAACTCATTATGATCTTTAACTGAGTTGATGAATGTAGATTATGCATCTTGGTACTCAGCTGTTTGCCGCAGTGGGTGCACATGTACGTACACATGCATATGGGCGCACAAATGCATACAAACACACACACACTGGGATCTGAAATGAATATGTATGTCCTGCAGAGGGACAGAGAGGAAAGATGAATAGTAGTGTTGTTTTACACACTGCTTCACTGTCTCCTCCAGTCAAAGCAGAGCGAAGTAGCACAGTGAAGTAAGAGAGGAAAGGATTGCAGAAAAGAAGGTGAGGGGGGGTCATCTGTTCTCTGTAGCATTATTCACCACATATTACGTCTTTCTTTCCTGCTTTTTACTCCCTCACCCACTCCCAGTGGGACATACCACCCTCTCTTCTTTCTCTTTCTTTCTTCTCATGTGTCTCAGCAGGGACTGTAAGCTAACGTGATGAAACCAAATGAGGACGAGTGATGGCAGCAGAGGGAAAGATGTCAGGATTTCCAAAAGCGGAATGACCAAGAAAGTGAAAACAAACTTGTTGCATCTCCTTTTAAGGGCTCATAGTAATTAGAGTAGATCCCACTTTTTACTCTCTGCCTCCCTCCACCTCTCACTCTCTGTGCCTATCACTTCATCTCTGTGTAGATGAAGTGATAAAAAGCCGAGCCAGTTGGAGCGGAGTGAGCAAAGGCAGACAGAGAGTCTGGATTTAGATGGTGTTTTTTAGGCCGCTGTGCTCTGTTACCAAGCAACAAGCAGAAAAGTCCTGAGTCACTGGGTTTCTGTGGTGAAAGCAGCTGATCTCGCCAAGGTCGGGGTGAAAGGTCAATGCAGCCCTCCTTCCAAGAAAATATTGACTCAAAACAAATAAAGCAGCTGCAGAAAACACTAAAAAAGTGTTTGAGTTTGATGCCGTCGTCTGTGCTCATTTGTGAAGGGAAGGGAGGGAGTGCGTCCGTGTGTGTGCATGTACTGTATACAGTATGTGCCGAGGCTTGTGTATGTCCTTGGTGGCTATTTTGTCGCTGTGCATGCAGGCACAACATGCATGTGCATGTTTGTGTGTGTATATGGTTGAAGTGACCGAGTTAACCCCGTAGTGTGTAAACCTGAATTATTCATAGTGTGAAAGCCCACGAGACCCTCTATCCTCAGTGTTACAAATGACTACCTTCCTCCCTGTATGCAGACGCAGACTTCACGCTTCAGTCTCTGGATGGCGAGGGTAGTGGTTTTATGTTTATTTTATGTTTTTACAAGAGTATAAACTTCCCAAGTGCCACATATTATTCACTGGAATATAAATTAATGTGTCACTGTTGGATGGAAAACTTCTCCAATGCAACAGACAAAATAAAAAAAACGTTGCTAGATCAAGAGTATTTGGACACTTTGCAGATTTTAATGGGTTTTGAGGAGGCTTAGGTCTCAATGCACCACATTAAAAGGTTGCAGTGGGATTGGGATCTGGTGGGCCAGACTGGACCCAACGTAAATGTTATGCAGAATACATTAACTCCGTGTTTAGCATCATTGTTACAGAAATGGGAAGGTGGAAAACCTGCAGAGGGGGGTGGGTGCAGGAAACAGCCATGCTAGCGGCTCTGTGAAGGTTGTACACAGCAGTGTTTTGAGCTAAATGCTTAGAGATAATAGAAGTCAACCTTATGGTGTCAGGTATCACCAGAATCACCATTAACTGTATTAGGACAGTAAACGTCTGTTCAAAATGTGGGCCAATCCATTCAGTGTTGACTGGATAATAAACATTTTTGACCTGCTGTTCAAAAATCTACCAAATGTCATGGAAATCCATTTCATAGACGTTGGGATATTACAGGCTGGACCAAAGTGATGGACTGACCGACCTATTGATATTGCCATCCCTACAGCCATGCAGCTAGCTTGGCTCATATATATTTAAAAAGCAGGATATTCTTGTAACATTTGTGATCATTTATCAACTCACTGACTTTGACAAGAATATTCATTTTGTTTGTCTGCAGCTAAAACGGTGGCATTTCATTTATTTGCATCTCAGTCAAAGAGAATAAGAACTCTACAAGCCTGACGTCTATTATCAAATTATGAGATTCATTCATCACATTCATTCGCACTTTGTGTTTTGGTGTTGTAAGGATGTGAAACAGTTTGAAATGTTTCACATCATATATGACCCTTTGAGCTCATTTGAACCAAACCTCTGTCTCTGTTGTGACTGCTGACAATAAAATGCTGCAGAATCCTGCAACTGTACATATATAAATAAAATCTGATATAATCTTACAGGTTAACATACAATATGTACTGGTAATAAGTCACATTAAAAACAGAAGACATTAGACAACTAGCATTGTTTCGTCTAGTCAACATCATCTACAGCGAACACTCATCCGCTGGTCCTGCCATCAGAGCTATTAATCAGTGGAAAAGCAGACAGACAGTGGGTGTACAGTGACTCAGCTCCCTCCTCATTGTGTCTCATTGTGTGTATCGGTGTGTGGGTTGGCCGGCAGCTCCCTGCGGTCCTAAACATTGACGGGGAAACCTTTGGTGAGCCTTGATGATGATTCATAGAACTGATTCCAGTCATGAATATGCTCTACAAAGGTTCTAGCTGGATCTCGCACACATGCTAGTCTGATTCACCACATGTAAACTGTGGCTATTAGCCTGCCAGTGGCTATTTAGGCTGGCATTCTCACCCCCTTCCGCTGTCTGTGTGCTACCGTTTTCCAAATTCCCTTCGCTACAGGTAACAACACAACAACAACCACTGAGCAAACACCCTACATGCTGAAAATGGCAGATTTTATGACAGTGATTTGGATCATGAAATAAGGCATGGCTGCTTTGTTCTTTTGTTGAATTATTGAATTGCATTGAATTAGCTCTACAATGAATAAAACCACCTGTGAGCGCACCTTTGAAGAGCTCAGACTCCGTCTCACAGGACTCTTATGCCCAATGTTGATTTGTTTTCTGACATGGCCCGTCAGAGTTGATCATTTTTTGGCAGCAGCATGCACCACTGGCACTGACTCCACCAATGTACGAATCTGTTCCACTTCACATTAGCTTGTCTGTTGAGCCACATGCAGCTCCTCTGTGGTTTTAGAGGGTCCAGTGAACTCCTCCAGAGCTAAAGTCCAATCAGGCTTCACCTCTAGAGCATCAATTATCAAATTTTGTTTGTCTAACACTGTCGACACCTGTACTGTTATTGCTTTTTGTGGCGTTTACTTTTGCAGAAAATTTGACATTTTAATGACAGAGCTGTTCTCCTCACATGCAAAAACATGTTCCCTTCAGATGCTATTTTGCAAGGGCACCCTTACTCCGGAATTCCACTGGATGCGTGTCCGTTGCAGAACGGCAGCTCTGGTTATCCGCTGCGTGCTCCGCTGTCCGTCAACACCCACCGGCTGCATTTGCTGTGCAGAGCAGTGCAGCTCCGCCAGACAGCGGGAGTCACGAGGACCCACGAGATCTCGCAAATTCACGCATAATCGCACGATATAACAAGATGTAGTTTCTATTAAGAGAACCACAAAACCAGAGAAGTAGTAGGAAGACATCTGGGTGCACCTCCATGTTTAACATCTCCTCGTCCATGGTGTCGACTGGGTGAAATGACATCTGGAAACCTCTGACCTGTTGACTTCAGGCCTGCCTCTGCCCATTATGACGTTTTCAAGGTGTAGTGCAGGGAAATATGATCCGCCGTGAACACTGTGTATTTTATTTTGAAAATTATTTGGGTGTTTTATTTTGTTTTTGTGTACGACTTCCTGCCCCGCACAATCTGCTCCGTGCTGAATTGCTGCGTTGTGCTCCGGCAAAAATAAGTCCTGTGTATCTGTTGTGGAGGGCTCCGAACTGCCGCAGCTGTGACGGAGCCGGAACGCAGCGGAGCCGCAGCCGGTGGGAGCACACACATTGACTAGAATTGAAACGTATCGGCGCAGACACAACTCACACATCTGGTCGAATGTGGGGGTTACTATATTCTGGACCTTACACTGTCCAAGATGATTGTGATTGGTTTAAAAGAATACAAACAAGCCAGAGCATTTTTTTTGCCTATAGCAAAATGATAATGTGTGCTTCCAGACCTTTTCCTTAGCACTGACACAGCACTGTGAAGATAGTTCTAGCTACATGAGACTACACACACACACACACACACACACACACACACACACACACACACACACACACACACACACACTTTGACTGGCAGGTGCTCTCTGTGCATCTACGTCTTTCTCTGTGCGCCATATTACATCTGCGCAGCGCTCCTTACAGGGTATGTGGCCCTGGGGGCTGATTTAATGGATGAATGAAGTGCACACTAATAGCTGCAAATACGTAGATGCTTACACACACACACACACACACACACACACACACACACACACACACGCTCTCAATGAAGCGAACACACCACATACAGGCACATATTTTAACACAAGTATGCACGCTTCTACTCGTAATAACAGCAACACAAATGGCTGCCACTCTGCTCCTGTCAAGTAGTGGGAGGGAGGATGGAGGGAGGAAGACTGCCAAGAACAGTGTATCAAAGGGGAAAACAGAGAGAGAGAGAGAGAGACAGAGGAGAAGCACTGGAAGATGTGACTGTTATATACCGTCTGTCTCCAAATAGCAGTTGTTTGATTTCTCCAGCTGACTTGTGTCTCTTCCAACATGCAAAACTGTTTGTGTTATGTGTAAGAGGGACATTGAGCGGAGATGACTGGGTCAGATACCAGTCACTTGTTTACACATAGCTGCCTCTCATCATCATGTCGTGAGCGAGCTAATGATTGTAGAGGCACAGAAAGAGACTGAGGCTGTTATAGTCAAAGCTTTTTGACCTCTGGCCCCATTTGTGGCTCTCAAAATTCTTTTGACTCCAGCAATTGGGGTTTTTCAGTGCTGTTAGAAACATAATGGAGTGAATGGGTAATAATTTTAACATCATATAAAACAGCAACTTGACAAGATGTTGTACAGCAGTTCCTGCAGTCATCAGCCCCAATGAGACTGCATCACTGAGACCTCACATACTTTGCAAGCACAGAAATGACTTTCATCTAAATGCAACATTTGTCATGGCGCTTGGTAAATATTGCAGGTGAGCGTGTGGGTGTTGTTCCGCACTTGTATGTTCCTGGTGTCTCGTGAGGGAAAGGATAAGGTTAATGTACAGAGAGTGAGTGCTACGGAGGATTATTTAGATAGAGCAGGGATTTCACCTGCTTCATCTAATGAACACAGCAGCTTGTAATCAAATCCACATCAAGGCTGTGCTGCCTGCCTGCCTACACTGTGTGTGTGTGTGCGTGTGTGTGAATTCCAGCAATAGGATGTTTTTGTTTTTTTTATTCTAGTGCAAATATAGATTTTCATATCAAAGTGTAAAGTAATACACTGAATTAGGTCTAATAATGTGGTAGCTGGGAGATGCTCTACTTGGAAGAGGCTTCTAAAATATTGGCTAATATCCGCATACATTTTGAGTTACAAATAAGTTAAGTCTGTATCTGTGTATATCTATGGGTGCTTTCCATTTTGTGTGTGTGTGTGTGTGTGTGTGTGTTCTGTGAAAGAATGGACACGACTCTCGTAGCTTGGACATGGATGTCAGCCTTGTAATCCAATCGCAGGGCCGGTAAATCAAATTATAGAGAGCAGCTAAGAGATGGGTGTGTCTATACAGTGCCAGGCAGAGAGATGGAGCTGGGCTCTTTGCCTAGAAACACTGTTACAAGGAGTTGTCAAGCAGCCTTGCAAAGGCAGCCATGTTGGTCAACTGGTGTGCAAGATTAACACTGAGAATTAATGCCTGCAGTTGATGAATCAGGTGGCTAATCAGGTACCTAAAGAACAGGTGTTGTAGCTAGCTTATAATTTATTTGTGGGTGTTCGACTCAGACCAAGCCCCAATCGCATTTGTTATTTTTAACCCTACATCATGTTTTTGATGGCCTCTTTGCCTCTTGTAACACAGTTACAAGAGGTATTGGTTGAAATCTTTCCCTATGAAAAGGGACACCTCTTCAAGACCCCGTATACATCATCAGTATCATCATGGTCTTAAATGCCATTTACATAAACACATGTGACTATGCCAGTAATGGTATTACCACAATGACTTAGCCCATTTTCCTGATGAAGATAGTAAAGCATCATGATTTGTTTCACTAATTAAGTTTCACGCTATCAACTGATGAAACAAGTCATCAATCAAAAAAGAACACCGCTTCATTACCAGGCCGGTAGTGGGCCCTGTCGCTAACATTAGCAGTCCTCACTAATATTAGGGGACCGGTAACAAGTGCAGCAAATTTGTTGCTGGACTTAAGTTGAATCATTGCATCATATGCTATCAAAGAGGGGGAATGTGACATGCAAGTATGCACGACTGTCGTGCACAAATCAGCAATAGCAACGCAACGTTTTTTGAAGTGCTATATTGTAGGCAACTGGACTTGCTTGGGTTTCTTGAAGACGTTTCCCATCCAAGAGGTGTCTTCAGTTTTACTGGACTGGTGAGTAGTCGCAGGCTTTTTACTCTGTGGGCAGCTGTGGCTCAGAGGGGGTCGTCCACCAATGAGAAGATTGGCGGTCCGATCCCTGGCTTCTCCAGTCCGCGTGTCGAAGTATCCTTGGGCAAGATACTGAACCCTAAATTGCTCCTAATGGCTGTTCCATCCATGGTAGCCTCAGCCAACAGTCTGTGAATGTGTGTGTTAATGGGTGAATGTGACTCAGTAGTGTTAAAAGTGCTTTTACAAGTGCAGGTCCATTTATCATTTATACTCTGTGCGAGTATGAAGGTGTGGTCTAGGACCCACCTACAATACAGTCTTGGGATCCCTCCCCAGACAACGTAACACCCATTCAGACCTGGATCCATCCAACCCTAACGACACGCATGATGGTCAACGACTCACATGTGACCTCAGCAACTCTCTCGACTAAGATAATCATAATTTTTTAATCTTTATTAACAAAGAAAATACATTTGTGAGTTTCTTTTGTTCGGTAACAATCCTGTCAAAGATTCCTCATGACCTTCGGTTTGGAATGTGCCTCTGAAAATTGTTGGAGAGCCCCAACACTTCGCCCTACCCTCTATCCCGACGAAAAATTTAGACACCCTACCTCAGGATATGAATGGGCAAAACAGATGGCGAAGGGCTAAGTGGTAGGGGCAAGGTGTGTATTGGGATTGAGCCTCAATGTGAGGGACATTCATGTTTGCCAAGTAGAGTGATGCATTGCAACAGGGATGTAACAATCCATTGATCTGGATCAATATATCGATTCAGTGATCAATGATCCAATTTCATCTGTGCTAACTGAAAAATGAAAAATCGAACTGTATCGTCATCTTTAGGATGTTGTTCCCTGAATTGCATTGTTTCGAAATCGTATCATGGCAGACTTTCAATATCGGCAAATATTATTGTCCAAAGAATGAATAGAATTTTTTATCGTGTTGAAACCAGTGATTACACCCCTACATTGCAAGTAGTGATTATAGAAAACAGAGAAACGTCTCTCAGGTGTACAGTGGTTGTTGGGGAGAAGGGAATTAAAATGAAGACACTACTTGTCAAACGAGAACAAGGATGTTCGGATGAAAATGTCTTTAAATTAATCAGCGGAAAACTCCTCTCATTTGTTTGCCTCCTGCTTCCTCCCGTTTGATTCATTTCTTTATGCAGACAAATGTATGGTGTCACATTAAGGTTTTGTGTGGGCTTGTTTGCTACTATTTCACAGCCTGTTCTAATATGACACTATACAAATGGCTGTGGACAGCATGTGTGTGTTTCTGAGGAGAAGGATGGGGTGGGGAATAATATGTGAGTAAAAGAGAGAGAGAGGGAGAGACAAGAGAGGCTGCTTGAGTTAAATTGGAAAAGTAAATCCTTTTGGTATGATGCCAAATCATCACAAATGTAAAAATTGTGAAGCTAAGAGTGGGGAAGAGAATGGAGAGATAAGGGGTATAAAAAAGCAGGGAAGCAAAAACAGGAAAATGAAAAGAGGTAGGAAACTAATATAGGGAAGTAACAAAATGTAAATGGCACTTGAATGTAATTGTACGTTCTCACTGTCTCAGTATTTTCCTGCTAGTTTGTCTTCTCCACCTCCTGATTCCATCTCAAACAAACAGGTGCAGATGCAGGAAATGGTGTTGAAGCTCTATTAGAGGCTTTGGAAATGGAAAACAGATCTCACTTGAACTAAAAAGCCGACCTTGTCACAAAGTTCTCATCTAAAAAGCCCCTGAGTACAATTAGCTAACTTTGCATGGCTGCTAAAAGGGTCTTAAGAGATGTGGGTTTCACTTTGAATAAGGTTAGCTGCTGCAATGCTGCTGAATAAGGTTAGCGCTGCCCTTGTATATCTAAATGGGGTTAGCGATTGCAGCTTGTGCTTTGGTAATCATGACGTTTGTTCTCTGCTGAATGCTAACGTCGATGCTAACCCAGTTTCATCAATGCTAACGCTGTCTTCCAAATTGAATTAATTCACAGGAGGATGTCAACAATAACCCCTAGAGCGCATATGAGAGGGAACAGCTGAATCCTGAGTGTCTTTGCCTCTTTTTGCCTCTGATACAAACGAAGCCTCGCCTCGCAGTGCAGTCTGTGTCTGTTTAAATGTGTCTTTATAATCTTCTCCCTTTTTACTGAAAATCAGACACATATTCACTCCACATGCTGCAAAGATTTAAACTGATTTTAATCTGTCGTATGCATCAAAGATAATGGTAGGGAGAAAGCAGACAGATGTATATGAGTTAGTGTGTGTGAATGTGTGTCTCTCTGTGTGCGTTTTTTTTGAAGTTAAGTTAATGTTATGCATTAGCTAAAAATGTCTTTCCTCATCACAAGAGACCGGGTTGTATAATCCAAGCCCGTTTGAAGTATTAGCATGTGTGTGTGTGTGTGTGTGTCTGTACAGTACATGCATACACATATACACACTCCTGTTCATGCTTGTGTTCATGTACACACACACACACACACACACACACACACACACACACGCACATGCATGCCCGAATGGATTATTTGCTGTGTGCAAGAGATCCAACAGCCTCAGCCAATTCTAATGAACCAATTATAGTAAAGTCTTTTCCTCCCTCTTCTCTTCCATTTGATAGTGAGAGTCATACTGTGGACTAAGCTGCTTTACTTTATTGCATCTCATTAACTTAACCAAAACAATGTTTGAAGTCCAAATCAGCTGTTTAAAAAGAACATGGTATCGAAATGAGGCCCAGACCCAAAGTTAACTGCGACTAGAAACTTGATTTAATGTTCAAATCAACATAACAGGTAACGGGTCGCCACTCTCTACCTGTGAGCAATGTGCTGGATTCAACTATTTTCGTCTTACATCTCTGGGAGGTAATACGGGCAAGAGGAGAAGATCATCTTAGCCGTCCATGGACCAGATCCTGAGGCCAGGAAAGAAATTGTCTGTGTGCCTGAGCAGCACTAAACTGACCTCCACTCAGCTCTCTGTGCATGAACTTTGTCTTTCCTTTGATCCAGTTCCCACCCAAGTCCATTTGAACTCTTTTTAGATCAATATACATTTCTCAGAGATGTAAAAATGAAAAAAAAATCTTTCTGAGAAATGATTCCTCTCAGAACTCTGTTTCGGGAGGCACTTTTAAAATGAATATCAGACATTATTCACCCGGGAGCAGAAACCATGCAGTAGAAACATACTGTAGACTTGTAGAACTAGAATTTAAAAAAACATCTTAATTGAAGCTGCTGACAAAGGAGGTGCCATTATCATGACGTGCAAGTGTAATTATGACAATGACGTTTTCAGACAACTTGAAAACACAGTTGAAATGGGTCCCAGTCACCTTGAAGAGCTGCATGTATTATTTAAAGAGGGTGTTCTCGATGATTAGATTTCTACAAACAAGTCAAAATGTTTGCTGAATGAGTTTCCTTCAAAGCCACAGAAACCAGCAGGTAGACGATTGTTTCTGAAACTGGATATCTGGCAGATTGTCACGTTTAGTAGACCACTGCACTAAAGACTTTTTTCCTTCTTTAAAGTCTAACAATAAAGACAACTCTCATTTTTAATTTTTCTTTAATTGATCCAGAGGTGGACATGTGCACTTAGTCTTACTTATATACACATGTTGACTACCACCAGCTGTTATGTGGTACGCTCATCTGACTGCACCATAGGGCGACATGCACTCTATTGCTGAATATTGCAGTAACAATATAATGTATGATAAATAAACACGTACTAAAGGTACAGTTTGTAGGATTTAAGGGGATATATTGGCAGAAATGGAATATAACATGATAAGTATGTTTTCTTGGTAACACTTTACTCTAAGGTATCTACATAAGGGTGACATGACACTGTCATGAACTTGTCATAAACATTTTGCACATGTCAGACGTTTTTGCTGTCATCAAGTGTCATTCGGTTTTTGTAATGACAAGTTGACATTGTTTGAGTTGTCTTGATTATGACAACTTGACATTAATCAAAGCGACATTACCAGAAGTTGTCTTTGTCATGACGAGTTGACATTAACACAAGAAGACATTTCTTGTTAATGTCAACTTGTCATTACAAAAACCGAATGACACTTAAACAGCAGTCATAAATGTTTATGACATGTACATAATGTTCATGACCGTGTCATGTCATATTTATGGTGGTGTCATGTCACTCCAATGTAGATACCTTCAAGTTAAGTGCTACAGTTTTCTTTAGTGTAGAATCATCTGGAAATAGGAATCATTGTGTTTTTGTTACCTTAGAATGAGCTGTTTATATCTAAACAGGGAGCAGGTGCTCGCCCGAGGAGATTGCCAGGTTGCATCACTATGATTCTACAGTAGCCCAGAACGGACAAACCCAACACAGGCTCTAGATAGGGCCATTCACTTTTTCGCATCGGCCACCGTAGTTGGCAACCTCTTCTCACGAGCAGCATTGTAAACGTGACACTGCTTTATTCTGTGTTTTTACCAGTTAAATCGCCAAGTCCGTTTGTTTTGGAGCAGAGGAAACCTCTGTGGATAATTCAGCTCCCACTTAAAACCTCCTGAACATCTGGATCTTAAGTTATCAGAGAAAAAAGGTGAGCAGACATTAGCAGGTGCTGGACTAGTGGCCCATCTGTGACGAGCTGAACAGCTTTGGAGAAACAGTGATTTGTAACATCAAACTGCTTCATCCAGTGTCTGTTTAAACCACAGCGTATGTTTGTTGTGATTAATTTGGCTCCCTGTAAAAACCTCCTGATCAATGAACACTGAAGGAATTCTAACTTGGAGAAGTTTCAGCTGCAGTCCTCATCTCTAGATGCCACTAAATCTGACAAACTGCTCCCTCAGAGTGTACTCAGTTATCTGCCGTTCTGCCTCCTTCAGTAAACTGCTAAAATACAAGTGGGTTATTAAATGAACAAATAGGAAGGAAATTATTTACAGCAGTCTTTTACTGAACAAATTGAGTGTTGAACTGAACACAAAAAGCACCAATAAAAATGCTCTACTTACTTTATTTACATTTTACGTGCTGTTTTCTATCAATGCTCTCTTTCAGCTGACTCAGAAAATCCCGTGGAGTCTTTAACAACGTGTTTATTGCACACGTTATCAAAAAAACATCCACCGTCGTTAGCATAGCCAGCTTTCAGCACCATGTAGATAAGATGATAATTCTGGTGCTGTCAGAGCTTACACTGGGACAGATGTTCACTGTGCTAGACTTACAGCAGTAAGACTAGAGCTTTAATTACTGTGGGTGTTTGCTTTGTGTCATTGTGTTTACATACAATCCTTCATTTGTTCAGCAACAGCGTTTTTCTGTTTCATACCTCAGGTTAGACTGTTGGCCTGTGCTACGTGTTGCTATAGGAACCACAAAGGTCAGTAGAATACCTTTTGAGTGGGTCTGTCAAGGCTCTGCGTAGGAGACAAATTTACCTGTCTGGCAACACAGGAAGAGAGAGAGAGGAAGGGAATGGTTTCTATTGCTTCCCTGTCTTTTTTTGCATCTCTCGGCTCCCTGTTTTGGTCCCTCCCTCACAATAAACCCCTCTTTACAAGCCTCCTCTCCTCTCCTCCATCCTTCTCTCCTCACTGGTTTATAGACAGATCTCATCTCCTCTCTTGCGCCACACATTGTACTTCTAGAGAGGCATTCTCATCGACACTGACAGCTATCTAATTGCCCTTGCATCCTTATGAGTAGCTGTAGAGCGTGCCCCCCCTTCCCAAATCCCCCCACCACCCCAAGCTATTACCAGAGCTGGTTCTCTGCTACATTGTGTGGTATTTTATAGTGTGTCTTTCATTGTGCGCTGGCTGTAGCCAGTAGTGCCTCATCAACTTACAGCTCGATAGAGTAGTTCAGAACGGAGGATTTCCGTCAATGATGGGAGGTGAGAGGAGGGGGGAGGGAAACGAGCAGGGAGGAAGAGACAGAGAGCAACCTTTCCTTTACAGATCCATTTTAGAGGTGTTTTTGTGCTGGCATGTCAAAGAGAGTGTGTGCTATGACAGTGTTGATGCACAGATAGGCATCACAAATAGCAGCGTGATAAAATTTTGTCGCTTGGTTTTATGCATTTCTGCACACACACACACACACACACACACACACACACACACACACACACACACACACACACACACACCTACACATAGTTTTTATAGAGAAAACATTTTTTTGGTAATTCAGTCCAGTTTTTTAAAAAAGCACATTTGATTAGCATAAGCAAGACATTTTGATAAGCAATGAAATGAAAAACATAAACAATCCTCTGCACATGTACACACAAACAAACAAACATGCACATCCTCACGTGTGCCCACACACTCACACACCCAGAGTTTGATGAGACAGATGGCAAACGGCTGGTGGATGAACCAAACTGTCCGTGTTATCTTTAGGTGTAATGGTGCGGTTAATGATTCTGCCTTGCTTGAACGCTATAGAATATTACATAAATTACAATGTATGCATTATCAGTTAGTGTGAGAGACAGAAGAATTTATCTTAGTTTGAGTAGCTGTTCATTAGCCGTCTCTCCCAGGCATCCAGCAATATGAGAGTCTAAATCAGCCAGACAAAGGATCAAAGTTTTGCCCTGAAACTTGGTCTGTTTTTAGCTTGACCCGATTGGATTAGCTGGTTATTAGGATGCAGCGCTGAGCTTCAAGGCTACAGCATGTTTTATAACATCCAAACCTCGTAGTGGGTGGATTCAGCTACATGTCCTTGGAGGGAGAGACAGCGAGAGAGGCAGACAGACTGTGTGCGCGTGTGTTGGCATGTGTGTGTATCTGTGTGTGCCAGTATTGTGTCGTATTTAGTGTCTGTTTGAAGAGGATCGGACGGACAAACCTCCTCTGAGTTTATTGATTCTGTTCTATCCTATCCTTCCCCAGGGACAATGCCACACTACATCACTTCCTTCTACACCTATGTGCGCTTTCAGTGTGTGTGTGTGTGTGTGTGTGTGTTTGTAATAACCCCACATGAGCACTATCTGGGGCTATGTTATGTTGCATGTTGCTACCTCTGTGTGATTCCCCTGAGAATACACAAGGCACTGGGATTATCCTGGCCAGTCTCACATCACCTGAACCAAGTCATCAGTCACTTCAGTCTGTGTGTGTGTGTGTGTGTGTGTGTGTGTGTGTGTGTGTGTGTGTGTGTGTGTGTGTGTGTGTGTGTGTGTGTGTGTGTGTGTGTGTGTGTGTGTGTGTGTGTGTTTGGGGGGAACGCATGCACACATAATTCATATGTTCCCTCTGCTGTGTGACAAGATGAGAGGATTTGTGAACATGCCAAAACAATGCGTGTGTGTGTGTGTGTGTGTGTGAAATGTATTTTCTTTTGTTTCCTGCTCATGTGGGAATATGTTTTTGTTGATGGTTGCATGCAGTATAGAAAGCAGTGTTTTGTTTAGGAACAGCTACACAAAGACATGAGTGAGGCTAAGAAGGTCAAGATTAAACACACAGACACTATGACAATAACACTTGTCATCGTAGTAATGTAGGGCCTGTTGCCACATAACGTTTTTCATTGGCAGAAAAGCAGTAGCAGGACGCTGGGGAGCTCCCAAAAAGACACAGTATGCATGGGTTTAGTTTCTATGACAGCAATATCTTGACATTAATATTGGCTAGGTTAGCTAACATATCGCTGTGTTAACAGAGGGTTGACTGCACAGTGAACAGCACGCTGTACGTTAACGTACAACACTCACCAGCAACATCCAGTATCCGACGGCTGATCTGCTCCCACGAATCAGCTTTTCTGTCTTTGTTGTTCTTACTGACTTATAACACAGCTCTGGATCGACAGTAGCTAAAGAAGCAGCAGTGATGTCACCAGCACCTCTCTGAAAAGTTTAGAGATTTTTTTAAAACTAAAAGCGTGCAGAGCAGCCGCACAAAGAGGAGGATGGTCTGAAGAAAAACACTGGGCACACTATGTTTTTCTCTAAGGACACATAAGCTCTGTCCTAGTTTGGAACAGTTGAAAAAGACACTGGTACTCAGGAAAAAAATGTTGGATACAGGCCCTTAGACTCTTTATACGTCGTATTTAAAAATAAATAAGCGACTGCTTTACAAGTTGAAATAGAGAACAGTTTTATGTATAAACCATGTTGCCAGTGCTTCAGATATCAAACTCAGTGATATCTTACACTTGTGAAAAGTGCTAAATATGTTAGCTACACCATTTTCATAGCTCACATTTTGACTTGTCATAGTAGTTTAAGCACTGGTGCAGCACGAACTCGGCCTCTGGTCTGTTCTTTTCCCAGTACATGACAGTGAACCAGCATGCACAACACTGGGACTGAAGCAGCTGAATTGAATTCAGCCATCATTCAATGTTTTATGTACACCTGTTTTCCCTACTGTGTCTTGTCCAACCCACGCTATTTTCTGGTCATCAAATACCGACACATGGTCACACCTCACAGTGTCTGATACTGACGCACAAAGCCCATATGTAGTTAAAGTTTTTCCTAAACCTAACTGAATAATAACCGGAAGTTTATTGGAAAAGTCACTGTATGTAAGGAATGTAAACTGCACATTTCCTTGAACGTGAATGCTTATTTTGAAGACACTGTGTGCATGTAATGATGCGTCTAAAACTGGTGCTAGAGGGGCACCTTGAGGGTCATAGTCTGAAGCCCAGGGCCAATGACTAAGCTGCCGTATTTGAGGAGGTGGGAGTGAGAAGGTGTTGCCATGTTAAAATCTAGCATAACCACAGTATCCAACATGGCTGCGAATATACATGACATACTGTAAATTTGTATGTATTGTATGTGTAGGTAAATATGTTAGATCACTGCTATGCTGTATGTTTAGTTGAAAATACATCATTTTCTCAAATACATTTTAGAAATAGCTTTTTCATTAATGAGCCTGAGAATGAAATAAACCAAAATAACATCCTCATATTAAAAGTAAATCTCATAAGGCTGCTGTCATCAGCCTTGGAGCAATGAGCAAAAACATTTATAGAAGACAGTGTGCTTTTTGTTTAAGGTCATCTTGTGAGGAAACTCTCTTTAACTTTGGTTTGTACAGTCTGTCACAGCTTGGGCTTCTCGTTTGCTGTGTTGGTTTACTCATGATTTAAAAAAATTTAAAAAACGAAACCACGACGAATGTTAGTTTATGACTGGCAAAATCTTATTTTCTTAGACAATAGATAATTGGACTGTTTGTACAGGTTCCCAATTCACATTGACTCCTAAAAATGAGACAAATTAGGCATCTGTGGAAAAAATCTCAGGAAAAATCATTATGGTTTTAGTCAGGTCAAGACTGCGGCCACAGAATATGTGATTTATTTCCAATACTGATACAGATCTGGACCAGTGTGGGTGTAAGAGAGCCCAAGCAGGCACTTCACCTTTAAGCTGTTCTTTTCCTTTGGGGGAAGGGTCTTTTTTTATATATCTGCAGGACACAGCCAATCAGATCCAGGATCAAAGGGCAGGGGTCAGAGGTCAGGACCGCATTGACAGCAGCGCATTCTTCAGACCAACTCCGGCCAGGTCTCATCTTAATGCTGCACCGGGGCCAGATTTGTGATTGTTGTGCTGGGTTGAGGATTGCTCTTCGGGATGGAGGGCTGATTTGCGATCGGGCAGAGAATAGTTATTTATTGAGGTTGGCTGAGGGGGTAAAAGGTGAGGTAATTGGTTGTAAGCTGCAGATCTGAGGTTATAGGAGCAATGAATTGTGGTCTCAACCGCGTCCCATAGGTTTCCAGAGAATGTTGCCATGTGGATGCAGCACAGCATCACAGTCACGCCGTGTTTCAGCCTTGTGAAAGATAAATTATTATTTCACAGAAGGACACTTCAACCTCTAAACATTGGCAGGGCCCAGTTTTTAATATGCTTGCTTACTAACAGAGCTTACTAAATAAATTAGGATGGAGGGTCTCAATTTTGGTGCCAATATAACTTCAAGTCCAATTTGTTTCCCTACCGTAGCACTAAATTGGAGGGATTGAAATAGAAGTCCAAGCCCTTGCAAATTTGTTATAGACTTTGGATCACGGCTTCATTATACACACTCATTTTCTTTTTCTAATATTGTGCTGCATGTAATTTCCCTGCAAATAGCCAAAAAGGATATATTAAGTGTTATCAGGCTTTGGGCTCTGATCTGTGCTGATACATTTGAAGGTCAGACCTCATAGAGGAAATGGAAATAAAGAGTATAATTTAATCTCAAGTGTATTGTAATAAAACTAGACACACAAAATGAACCGCATGGACAGCGTACGGTCCATTGTTTTAAAAGCTGATAGACTAATTGTATTGCAACAAGGACCACTTTGGAATAAGTGAACACTTCCACAGCCACATAATGAAATACAAACTGAATGGACGGGGGATAGGAGAGTGCTTTGTGTGTGTTTGTGTGACAGGAAAAGACAGAGAAACATTCTCCCATGACAGTGCATCCGTTTGTGTGGATCCATGTCTGTTCTCAGTTTGTTTTCTTCCACATGATGTATGTGTGTTTTCAACTGTCCTCTTTTTTTCCTCTTCTGTTTATTCAGAGGGAGCCTAAGAGGAATGTCTCAGGCTGGCTGTTTTGTCTCCCACACAGGCTGATAATCGCTAATGTGTTAGCTGTTTTCACAGAAAGTGCCAGACTTTCGGAGGAAACGCAACGCCACTTCAATTTGCACCTTGTCTTTAGAAACGTGTGAACAACAGCGAGAGAGTGTTAACCAAACCCTTAGGGAATGGTCTTTAAAAATGATGCTAGTGTAAAAAAAAAAAGTGTGAGAGAAGGGAGAGACGAGGGCATCATTAAGGAGGAATTCTTTGAGTCCATACCAAATGTGTCGGTGTGGAAATTCTGCTTTTACTTACTGTATTTTCACCCTGAAGATGCAGCGCAGATTAAAAATGACAGTGATTCATCGAAGGTTGAGCTTTATAGATAGATATGTGAGGCGAATCGCTGGCAATAAAAAAGACAATTTTGTTCCTAATGTGGGGGATTGGGCCTTTGTGACAGTCTCTATAAAGAGACTTAACGTCCCCCTCAGTGACTCCCCTGTCCCAAAGCCTCACTGCCACCTCTTCATACATATACATGGCTGCTAAAGAGATGGTTCATGAATACTATCAGGGTCCCAGTCTTCGAAAGTATTGTCTGTGTTCCTACGTGAGTGTGTTAGAGAATGTGTGGTAATTTTTTTTCTCATCATAAATGCTATTACTGGCTGTATGTATTCAGCTCTTTTGCATGAGCGTCTCCAGTCGCCTTGTCATCCTTGCAGCAGTTGTAGGAACCAGTGCGGCTTTGTGTTCATCAGCCCCAGCAGTTGTGTGTTTTTCTAGCCATTACTGCCTCTACAGGTACCTTCACACAAAGCTCTGCTGGTAATGGTTTTCTCTCTAGTGGGAATATGCGCTTAAAAAAAGGCTTTACTAGGGTTAACCCTCAGTGTGTGTGTGTGTGTGTGTGTGCGTGTGTGTGTGTGTGTTTACATGTGTGTCTGTAGGTTTTTTAATCTTTGTGTGTGTCCATGTGGGTGAAATCTTTTAATGCAACTGTTTATCAGAGGAAAAGCCTGAGGGCAAAATTCTCTCTCTCTCTCACACACTCACACACAAACACACACACACATGCCCTTTAATGAAATGTTAGCTGTTACAGAGTTTTGCAGTGGGCCTGTATGTGTCTGGGTTGTGAGTCTTTATCAGTAGTGACTTGATATTGTGTATGTTCAGGGGGAGTTAGCTGTGTTAGGCTGCAGCTGCCAGCTTTCTCTTTATTACGCTGTGCTGTAACT
Organism: Epinephelus awoara; assembly: GCA_035609425.1. Lineage (NCBI taxonomy): Eukaryota > Metazoa > Chordata > Actinopteri > Perciformes > Serranidae > Epinephelus > Epinephelus awoara. The sequence continues at coordinate 39,016,962 of CM069303.1, read as the reverse complement.
GAGCTGGAGCGCTAGTCCCAAGCCTACTCTCTGTGTGTATATGTGTGTGTGTGTGCTTGTGCGTATGCTTGTGCGTACCTGTGGCAGCTGTCATGAGCATGCTGTCTAATCATCTAATGTGTCACTCTTCACAGTGGAACAGATTCCATACTCTGGTCGCTGTCACTCTACCAGGGAGCCATCTCACCTCTCTGTTAGTTAGTCAATCAGTGTTTTAATTGTGCCGCAGTGGGAGTGTGCATATGTTTGTCAGGGACATTCTTTAAAGGTGTACTAAACAGGGATTGTCAGTTACTGTTTGTAGACAGTATCGCCAGAGACAGTGAGAGCCAATCCCAGAGCTGCTCTCATTTGCCACAGACGAATCCAGGAACAGCTCTGTGTGTTCTGCAATCTTGCAGCACTGCCATTACTGTCATGGCAGGTCGTCAGTGTCTGCTGCTGCCTGCTGACACTGATGACTTGAATTGATTGGATTTCGATTCACGGTTTGATTCAATCGGGGATATTTCAGTTACAATTAGTCATATTCACAGCGCCGCCATCTTTACTGGCGTCATCACTCAAGGTAGAAAACACCCGGAAAACTCAACTTTGCAACATGTTGTATTGTTGTGTTTCTGGCGTTACCTCCTTTAAATGTCTGGAATCTGACAAACTGCTGTCCTTCCATTGTTTCCCCGTCGACCAGGCTTTAAGAAAACAATGGGTTGTTAAAGTATCGGCCCATATCTGAAGGTACAACAACATCTGATAGCCCATCAAGCTACCCGCGGAGTTAGCTGCAACTGCTAACATTAACGCTAAAGTTAATGTTGATTAATCATCCTTGTGAATGTAACGTCTCATTATAAGATAAGAAAATTCAGGATAATCAACGCACATCCTAGATACATTTCATGTCGCGTATGCCTGGAAGTAGAACTCATTTCGTTTCATGTTCACAAGCTCATCTTTTCAGCCCACATCAGATGTTGTGTTCACCCTGCTGCTGCTGTTCTCCTGAACTTTGACTAAAATGCCGACTGCCGACCTATCACCTGTCTGCACATTCACCACACCCACCTCACCAAGGCAACTCAGTACACTTGTCCCTGATGACACACAGCTAGAACATACACCCCAGCTTTACAGACACTCGTTGCCAGATTGTTCTTCACCACCCATGCAAGACTGTCCAGCGCTTTATTCTGGACTGATTTCCCATCACTGACCCTGCCTGCTTCGTCTGATTCCCGATAAATGACTCAACATTCTGTCCCTGACCGTAAGACCTGCTTCTGTGTCCTTGATTCGTGTTTACCTGTAGCTAACAGGCAATGTGTGTAATGTTACTTTGTCAAAAGTAACGTTACATTGGAAATAAAAGTAAGAAGTGACAGACACCACCACAGTAATAGCGTGTTTTTTTTAAAAACTTTTATGTTTTTAACTTCTGGTACTTTCCCCGATTGCTCTATAAAAAACGAATAAAAACATTTGAGGCCACTGTTTCTGTGATTTTACTAGCTTCTCTTGGATGCGTGCCACTTAATTATTGCACCTACTTGCTAGTTTGTTTGTTTGTTTGTTTGTTTTTGAAAATAAAATTCCTTTAATACCTTTAGTACCTTAAATACAGCAGTCTTTACACCAATCACAAATCCAGACACACATAGGACAGAAAGAGAGCTGACTAAAAGTTCAGTATATAAAGATGGAAACAACTTGCTGTACAACAGTGCACATGGTGGGTTATTGGTGGCTTCCGACAGCCAGCAGTGAGCACTCAACCTGCGTGGTTGTTGCTTTAACTGCAGTAACTATGAGTGCATTTTTGACACTGTGTCTTATTTTCTTTCCTCTTGAATCCTTTTCACACAGACGGAAAAAAAAAGCTGATTGGCGGCTTTCTGTGTCAGAGAGTCAGAGCAGCATTTTTCAGATGACAACTAAGCTGCCTGTAGACCAGAGCTGCATTCCACACTTATACCACATTTATACATCTTTTTCCAGCCCCTATATTCAAACAATTCAGACTGCAGGCAAATCAGATTTGTTTCTCAAATCAGATCTTTCAAACAGACTGTCCTCACTGTTATTTGCAAGTGATCAGATTAGATTTTATGTCCAGACCATAGACTGTGTAAAAAGATGAACGACACATCTCCACTTACCCCCATTGTACAGAGGGAAAGCTAAAATATCCCAGATATGGCCCACGTGAACACACAGCAGTGTGATTAAAAACTACCTTAAATGACAGAAAAAATTATTTGGTGTGTATTTTGAGTTTTTAGTTTGGGTCATGTCCCATCCATTAATATAGATGGTGGGGTTTATGACTTATACTACAGTCAGCCACCAGGGGGCGATTGAGATGTGTCGGTTTCACTTTTTCTTTCATCCATCTTTATATAGTCACAGTCTGTGGTCCAGACTTCACAAACATGAGTTGCTGTGGTAATCATGTTGGCATCAGTAACTATGTAGCTATGCTGATGACGTGGCTTTTTATAGCAGAAACATGAGAAATGCCCATAATTTTCACACTGTCAAGTCGAGGTGCAGAACTCGTTGGCGTCTACCCAAAGACATTTGTTTTCAGTCATAAATGATGTATCAAAGGCAACTGGATTTGTTTGAGTTTCTTGGAGATGTTCCACCTCTCATCCATTCTGCCCAGCACTACCCTCACTCCTGCTTGAATGTCATCGTCCTGTGTCATGTTGTGAGCAGAGTGTCTGCAAGTCCTTAAAAAAGACTTAAAATGTCTTAAATTCTTTTTTCTTTTTTTTTTTAATATTAGGCCTTAGAAGTCAAAAAATAGTCTTACATTTGAATTTGTATGGTCTTAATTGAAAGATTTTATCTGATTTCAGTTGTCCATCTTTTAGTTTCTTTTTCTCAAAATGAGTCAAGCTCTTCTACGTGAAATCCAGATTTATGGTTTTAAAAAATCTTTAGAAAGAAACACTAAGCCAACTACACTTATCTTTTTCCTTGAGAGAGGAACAGAAGACTGCCCTAGAAGCCTTCGTTTCCAGGAACGACGCTTTTGCTGTTTTGCCGACGGGATACCACAAAAGCATAATATATCAGTTAGACCCACTGTTCGGCAAACAAATGGGGCTTAGTGCAATGAATACGTCACCTTGTTTTTTGCTCTGATTGGCCATCGTGCTGTCCAATTGCGTGCAGCAGCATTTGAATTGCCTCAGTTAGTGCCGTACCTTGGGTAGAAAAGGTGTATCAGTGAGGGCCAGACTCAAAATCTTTCTAGATTTGAGTCTGGATTTCCAGGCTATGCTTGAATAAGAAAAACGATGATTCATCCAAAAAACAGTCTTGAATTTACTCAAAAATCATCTTGAAAAGGTCTCAAGTGTCTGATACCTGCACACACCCTGGTTGCGAGTGACACATAAGACACTATTTTAGCAGATTTTACCATGCAGACTGAGACACGTCACATGTTAAACCACCTCCAAATGCTCTAATTTGTAAGATTCACATTTCTTTTTTTCTTTTTTTTTGTTTTGCTGTCCAGACTTTCTGCTATCAATCCGGACTCAAGCTGGGTATGCCAAGAGATCGGTTTTTGGGTGGCAGTCTGAACAAGCCCTGAATCATCGGCAGTAAAACGTGCTGCTGTTCGATGGAGGATTGACATTGCTCTCCAGCAGGAGAGGTGTTCAAAGAGTTTAGACAAAGATGCTTTTTTAAACAGCAGCTTGATTTGTTGTCGCCAAAATAAGTTTTTGTGACGAGACTTAAGTATATGATTTTGATTAATTGGACCCACATCGGCGAAAGACTTGATAATGACAGTGACTGGATCGCTACTGGGGCTCCACTGTGACTTGGGCATTGAGAAGGTTGGCAGTGTGTGACGAAAAAGGCTGTGCTCTCTGACAGACCTTGCTCTCACGCTGTCTAAAATATATGACTCCAGGTGATGCGCAGTGCTAATTAAAATTGATTACATAGCCCCGCTGGTTTTGTGCCCTTCAGTAATGGCTCTCCTCTCTCGTATTCATGTTCATTCATTCTCTGCCGTTTTAACAGCTTTTCGTGTATTCTTGTCTTCTCTCTTTTACTCTTGTTTCATTTGGTACTTTACTCCTCCCTTTGTGAGCCAGTCGGCAATGCATCTGATAATGATAGTAAAAATATTGTCAGTTATTGGTGTTATACAGCGCGCATGGCATGCACATCCACGCACAATCACAGACAGACAGGCACAAGAATTTCTCAGCATGACCTTATTAAAAGGAGTCATCATCATTGGAGGAAAAAGCTAAGTACTTGTGGAGAAAATGACACCACTGCTAATGAGGACATTGCAATGACTTCCTCAATGAGCATTAGAGACAAGGCGGAGGAGAGAAGATGTAAAATGAGAGAAAGGCTAAAAGAACAAAAAGAAAAGGACCAAGGGAGAAAAGGTGTGATTGATTTGGTCACATGGTGAGACGGGCCGCAGATGCCCGGTACAATAAGAGGGCTGCAGGCTGAAGAGTCCAGTGAAACCTTGGCAATGAGAAACGGACCACAGATGTCTATACATCAGCTCCTCGTTCTCCTTGACCACCTGTATCTCTGAGCCATTCTGTCAACGTCTCTACCGATAGATTGATACGGGAAACATTTTCCCTTCAAGCCTTTCCCTCTGTCTTTTTTCATGGCTTTATTTTTCACTTTCTCAGCCTGTCTTACTCTACTAGTTCAGTTCACATCCTCCCACCGCTCTGCTGGATCCACAGGTTTGTGCTCGGGTTTTGATTTGTGTTTCTGTGTGTGTACGCGCGCAGCTGATATAGTGTTTGTGTGTTTGTTTGTTTTGTGTATGTGTGTGCTATGTGCATATAAGTGTGTTTCTCTACCTGCCCAGGCTTGGGATTAAACGTCAGTCTCGTAGATTGATGTTCTCTCTGATAGAACGCCACAGCAGGAGTGAATCCATCGCAGTTTACAGATGGGAATAGAGAGACACACTTCAAAGAAACGTATCGAATATCGAGTTCAGAACGCACGAGTCGACGCGGCAGTCTCGAATGCAGCAGTTTTTATAGACACACTGTCACATCCCGTCAGCGTTTTCCTCGCAAGCAGAGCGGTGTGTTGACTGTTGATGGTCCATATTCAACATAGGATGAGCTTCTATGAGAGAGCATCAGCAGTAAAGGGCAGCAGGTTAAATGCTTCCTTTTTCAGCACATACAGGGGTCACGCACTGGTAATGTGCTGCGAGTGGCTGGCAGTGTGCCATGCGGAAAGGGCACACTTCTACTGTTTCAGCGAAGTGGAAGAGTGGGGGAGGGCTCGTGTGTGTGTGTGTGTGTGTGTGTGTGTGTGTATGTTTGGATGTTTCTGAGTGTGTGAACATATATGAGTATGTGTAAGTGTATGTGCATGTAGGTGTGAAAAAGAAAGTGTGTGTAAGTGTATGAAGTGAGTGATTCATGGCGCAGGCCAGGGAGTGATGTACCTCTGCTGCAGCTCTGGCGTTCATCCATTTTTTGAGAACATTTTTATCAGACTCTCCTCTGTGGGTGACCTCTCTAATGTGTGTGTGTGTGTGAGCATGTGTGTATCACTTTAATACTGTAAATGCAGTCATGTCAGGTCTTACAGTATGTGTGGGTGGATGACACTAGTACTGAATCAATTAAGTGGCTGATTAAGGGAAACTTAAAGGGACAGTTCACCCCAAAATCAAACGTAGATATTTTTCCTCTCTCCTGTAGTGCTATTTAGAGACAGAGAGATTGTTTTGGTGAGTGTTGGATGTTACAACTGTTTAGTTTAGTTTATTTGCACATACATGTATAAAAAATACAGGAAAAAGAAATTAAAAGTTTCAACATTGTGTAGGAGCGGTTAGAAGCCAAAAATGGCTCATGAAGACACCTCTCCTGTTAAATTACAAGAATTACAAGAGGATTACAACAATCATACATAAAAAGAAAAAGATAAAAACAAAGATTGCATAATTGAACAAGAGTTCCAGACTAAGAACTATTACAAAAGCGTTTAAAGATGTACAATTTACAAAAAACAAACAACACATAACAAATGAATCAATGAAGTGTTTAGAGTCTTTGCAAATGAGAATCCTTTTCAGGTGTTTTTTGAAAAACGATACTGTAGATGATGATTGTAGAGATGGATAAAAAAAGTCATGAGTGAGATGTACACATTTATTGAAAAAACATTTTTTTGATAAAAGTTGATGTTTTCTAAAGACAGAAGCAGATGACTCACATATTTTAGCAAAGCTCGTCATTCTCCAAAATCTCTTTTGAATTAGAAAAATCTTATTGAGATAAGTTGGACATGTGGCAGCCCAATGAGTATTACAGTAAATAATATGAGGGTAAATTAAGCTGTAGGAAAAAGTGAAGTTCAATATGGTATTTCCAAATATAGGACAATAATTATTACATGAGCTAGACTCACCTGATTTGAATAGCAGTATGACTTTAGCTACTTTAAGGGTCACTAGGTACAGCAGGACGCCTCTCATCCATGAGTATACACATGCTTTATTCCCTGCGTGTGATATGGTTGGCAGGTGTAGTTCTTTAGAAAGAAAATAACTCCGCTTTGAAACTGCTTACAAAAAGGTCTGTGGATTATGTTGAGTAACCGGGTCATGATTTCTGGACTGAGATATTAGCACTTTTTAGATAGGAAAGTGCAGCAAAATGCCGCCTACCTACTTTTGTTGATACAGAATGAGCCTTTTTCAGGGCAATGGGGGGCGTGAGCAAGTAACAAAACGTGTAGCTCAGCGTGTGACGTAAACAGTGACGTGGGAGGGAAGCCGCGGCTGGTCAGTCCCTCGGCGATTCTCTCATAAGTCGGCCCGTCCTTCACCGTCCCCGTCATATGGCGGTTAATGGCCTCTTTGTTTGCGAGGTGAAGGAGGGCGCGCAATTCCTTGTCTCCCAGTTGCTCATCTTTACAGTGTCTGTCAGGTTTGTGTTTCCCTCTTGCTACTAGCTGCTCGCTAATTCCTGCTATCAGCTGTTTCCTGTTTATCCACCGCCAGTGGCTCGCACGTGTGGCGTCATCAACAGCTCCTCCCACAAGTCTTCAACAGCTCCTCCCGTAGCCGAAGGAGCGCCTTGTTCTTTTTAAACTAAAAGGGTTCCTCCGATATATGACTACCTACGAGGTGGAAAATTGGGCACCTTGGATCAACTTGCCAATCCGGCTCTGTGTGTCTAAACGCTCGCAGCTTGCTGGCAAAACAGCATTCGCCAAAAATCTGGCAGTGTAAAAGGGGCTATTGATATTGAATTTTTCAAATGTATTTTTTTGGTGCTTTCGGCAGTACAAGCCTAGTGCCGTCTAATTCCGTTCCAGCCAAATATTTCCAACACTAGGCGACTCACACCAAAACAGTCTAGATTGTTCGTAGCACTAAGAGGAGAAATGTGTATTTTTGATTTAAGCTGAACACTCATTTGTCATTTATTGGGTAAAACTACCAAATATTTACTGGTTGCAGCTTCTAAAGTGTGACATGTAACAACAGTGAAACATTTGAACATCTGAATATCTCTTCTTCTCTCCCCTGCCTCCCCCTGGAACAGCTGTAAGAGGTTAGTACCTTATCACTATTTCTATCACCACTCTTGTAAGCTGCGACTGATTCTGAACAAGCTTTCTTTATGTGGTCATAGTACGGGTGAATGACACAAAAAGAGCCCCGAGGACTATTATATGGCCTCTCTTGACTCCTTTTTTCCATAAATTATGGTTTAAGGTCCAGAATGGCTCTCAATCCTTCTTGTGGGATTTTATGGTGGCAGACAACAGTAACAGTGTGTTTTCAGTACGCCCACAAGAGTCCTACAGTAATACTAGATTTCTCATTCCGGGACTGAAAAAGACCTGCATGCTACATTTACAGGCATTAAGTCCGAACTAGTCATGCTGGAAAATGTAATTCATTTCACAAAGTCCCATATTGTCCGGACTCTCAAGTTTATACATGAGCCTATCTGGCCTTCTACAAATCCCCCCAAAAGTGGAAACGTTCTTAGCGAGCAGCAGCAGAGGAGCTGTCCTTGGTGCTGAACTCACAGGAGATTTGAGAGCTGGAATTTACTGTTTCTGTGGAAGTTTTCTGCTGCAACACTGGGTAATAAATGTGCTGTTTGGGACACATGATTGTATCTAAGACATTATGAGAAGTCAGTCCTGCTTTTATGTCGAGTAGACAGTTTGCGGCAGAACTCGGGAGATGAAAAATCGTCCTTTGTATGTTCTTTTTGTGGCTTCGCGACTGTTTGTCTAAGCTTTATTTCATACACTCATTTTCTCGCGGTCTGTGCATGCGTCGCTTCCCCCCCCGCCTCGTTCTGATGTTGTCAGAGTGAATTTTTTGCCACATGCAAATATTCAAAAACAATCAATCATGGTTCAACATGATTTCAGCGTTTGATGATTGCCTTATGCACTCACACTTGGGAAATGTCTATCAAAAACACAGACTGCATTAAATAAATATTAGGGCACGTTTCGTCCTCTGCCTTTATGAATACTTTAAGGCAGAGCTACAGATCCAAGCTGGTGCGTCTGTGAGGAATGAAGCATTAGTTGATCTGCCTGGCTGCGTGGATATGTGGAAATCTGATTGATTTGGCTCAGTCTGCAGGACAACAGCGAGTGTAGCAGCATTGCATCATGGCGCTGCTGTCAGACAAACCCCTCATACCTCCAGTGTTGATGTTTTATCGCTTCTGACTGGAATTGAATTGTGCTTTTCTGAGCGCTGTTGTTTTTTTATGACCGAAGGGCCCTCAGGGACCCATTACAAACCCGTTGTGTAGTTTCAAAATGCCCAGGCATCAATTGGAATATCTGACTGGATGTTAACTCAGTTCCTCACAAAAACATACATTTCGGCAGTACAAGCCTTGAGTCTGACAGCAGCAGTAGGTGTGAGTACTGAGTGCGTGTAAACAGATGGTGGAGAGCAGAGATGGCAGAAGGCTCAGAACTGTCTTCACTCCAGCTCGTCTCCCTCCATGTACGGGAATGTTAGTTCACATCACACTGAGAGATGCCTCCAGCAACATCTTTCCTGCTGGTCGGCATTCTTCAACACAGTCAACCAGCACATACGTACACACACACAACCTCTCTTCATATACACACACTCTCCTCACCACAGAAAAGAGATGTCTGCCAGATGTGTACCACATCTATATGCTGTTGTCCATCTGCCTTTTTTTTTTGTTTGTACTTATATGTGCATGCAAACGAGCGTGTGTGTGTGTGTGTGTGTTTCTCTGCTGTAAAAGACACACTCGTTAGATGTACATTCTGAAGCACACTAATTAACAGCCTCGTTAAGACTCAAGCAGCTCTCCTGCCGAGGCTGAGAAACAGTCACACACACACACACACACACACAAATCTGCACGTGTAGCCACACATACACACTCATCAATATATGCATATACATTAGGAAACATATCACAGTGCGCAATCACAAGCAAAACATTAACATGCATGGACTCACTGCACACACAAAGGCGCAGCTACACTCGCACACTGACTGTAACAAACACACAAACAAGCTTTTTAATCAGGACACCATCCATCATTATGAGAAAGCTGCATGTGCTGCTGTTTTTGCCTGAGCATTAATAAAGGTCATGCTTCATGTGTGGAGTGTTATTGTTTAACTGTAATATTACAACGGCAGTCAGCTGTGACTGCTGTCAGTCCAGCTCTCACACATGTTCCAGTATGTCTCATTTCCCACGCAACATTTACAGCGTTGTACATGGGAACCCCAGCAGCCTCGCACCGCCCGGTCTCCCACGACCCCTTTTTTTCCCCACCGCTTCTGTCACTCCCTCATTCTGTCACTGGCTCTACTCCAGTGATATGCATATGCAAATTTAGTGCTAAATTACTAATTATAGTTTATTGCAGTAACAGCACTGCAATTAGGGAAGGCAGTGGTCATGCAGAGGAGAGACTAAGGTCAAAACAACATTTTGACACGCTAGAAATTGCAAATTAAAGCAATAGCTTTGCAGGAATCTCCATAAAAGCTGTCCTCTCACGACTTAGCTCGCCAGATTAAAATAGTTGGCTTTATTGGTGATGAATGTATTCACCTTTAACTTGTCACTTTAAAGCTGTAGTCTGTAACTTTTCATATTCCTGAAACTGTCACTGTATTCTCACAACACTAAGTGAGACAGATAATCTGGAAAAGAAATCACACTCCTCTGCCTACTCTGTTGCCTTGTAGTGCTTCTAAGGGCCCAACTGCATGTGAACAAAAACAACAAATCAGAGCAGAGGAGTCTGTAACGCAGCCGTCAATCATGACAATCACTGCTTGTGAATTGCGGTCAGACTCTCAAACTAGGCAGTGCTGATGAAATCTGAATCAAGCTTCTGTGCTTTTTTCTCACCTCGAATGTTTTCAGAAACATATCTTACGATATAATGAGAAAACTGTGTGTGTGTGTGTTCCACGTTTTTCTCCTCACTGACTTGGTCAATCCATGTGAAATGTGGCACAGTGGTAGAGGGTCATGGGAGGATGCCAATGAAGCAATATTACATCAATTGGCCAAAGGGGGGCGCTATAGCAACCCACTGAAATGTCAAACTTTGAATGGGCATATCTCATGCCCTGTATGTGGTAGAGACATGAAACTTTGCACAGAGATGCCTCTCCTCATGAGGAACACATTTGCCTCAAGAACCCATAACTTCCGCTTATATAAATTTTCTGCCATTTTGAATGTTTTGAAAAACACTTCAAATGGATCTCTTCCTAGGAAGTTTGAGCGATCTGCATGAAACTGGGTGAACATAATCTAGGGACCAATATCTAAAGTTCCCTCTTGGCAAAAGTTGGAAAACGTACTAAAACTGAGCTTCTATAAGGCAATGAATATTGCGGAGGGCGTGGCTCATCACATAAAGGTGTATAACATCTCAAGGGTTTCACCCATCACCACGCAACTTTGTAGGCATATGACCACACATAATCTGAGGGGACCCCTCCATTATTGGCAGTAGCTCAGTCCATAGGAACTTGGGTTGGGAACCGGAGGGTCGCCTTTTCAAGTCCCCGTCCGGACTAAAAATATGGAGCGTGGACGCCTGTCATGGGCAGCGCACCCAGACATCTCTCCACTTAGTGCATGTATAGGTCCAGTTTGTGCATGCGTGTGTGTTCGGACCTGTGTGTAATTGACAACAGAGTGAAAAATTGAATTTCCCCTCAGGGATTACGTGTGTATGTATATATATATATATATATATATATATATATATATATATATATATATATATATATATATATATATATAAAAGCACCAACTTGGAACAACTCTTTCAATTTCCAGCTGAACGGAAACACTAGAAAATGTTTTTGAGAGCGTGTGAGGTGAGAAATTAACAATGCAGAAACTGAATCTTGATTCAGATTTGATCAGCATTCCCTTTGACAGTTTGACCGCGGCTCAGGAGCGGTGATCGACGTGACTGACAGTTGCATAAGAGACTCCTCCGCTTTGATTGGTTGTTTTCAGTGTGCTGCGGAAGATTCTGGCATATGCCATTAGAGGCAGAAGGAAGAGGAGGAGGGACATAATTTTTTTCACAGATTATCTGTTTTATGTGTTTCTGTCAGAATATAGTGACAGTAAAAGTTGTGTGATCACACCCAGTCTATCATTACATCGAATGTTGCAGGTTGCAGGTAAAACATTTCTCTTATTTGTGTGTTTGTGTCCAGCTTTATGTGACATCACTGAGCTGTATATACTTCCTATTGTTCCTGCATGTGTTTGCAATGCTTATGTGATTTTGAATGACATGTACTTGTAAATAGACGTGAGTGCATAAACACTCTGAAGGACATGTTTGTATTGTATGCCTCCCATTATGTCTAAACACATATCTCTCCTCTCCATCAGTGTATCTGATAGTAATGAGTATGACAGAATAATGCATTCTAAATGCCCGACAGAGAGGTATAACTGTGGCTTCTTTTTCCCCTCTGTGCCTGTGGTTCTGCATGAGTGACCATTTAAACACACACAGTACAGAACAACACACAGTAACAAGCACACACAAGCAGTGTAAAGGCCATTTGCTACTTGCTGCATTCTGTCTTCATGACGCTGTTCTCACCGGGCAACTCACAGATCCCATAATTTAGCCCTTATCTTGCTGGCGGAGGTTGTTTGTAGGGGAATGTGTGTGTGTGTATGTGTGTGTCTGTGTGTAGGTGTAAGTGTATATGCATTCAAGCAGCCATTTTTGTGCCTGCAGACCAGGCACCACTAACTCCGCACACTGTATTTACCACCACCTTGATTTGCTCCATTGTTTGAGTCTTAAAAAACAGTTGGCATTTGCAATCACTCTCCGCTACTTTGGCTAATTACTGCGATTCACTGAGTAGGTGGTGCAGTGAAAGGGGAAATGCAGGCAGCGTATTATAAAAATGTAGAATGCTTCGTCAATCATCCAAGTTACTCCGCTCAGATGTGAGAGTTTAACTTTGGTAATTATTGATGCAAAAAAGCCGTGTGCTGGAGGTGGAGGTCTGCAGGAGGTGGGCTGTCTGGCCTTGAGAAAACCCGTATTTTGCAGGAGCCAGGAGCTGAAAAGTGAGATGGGATCAATGCTGCAGGTCTTATTTAGATTCCAATTACAGCCATTTCTGATCAATTGGCTCCTCTCCACACCGGCAAACTGGGGCTCTGCCTTTGATCGATGGCCACACACACAGATGAGCTCGCATACACAGAAACACAAGCGTGAACACACTTTCACTTTTGGCTTTCACACATGCAAACACACACACACACACACACACAAGCACGGATGCAAAACCTTCCAAATGTGTTTGATCAATGCCCACTCGGCCTGAGAGCAGGATCTGCATTATTTCATGCTCTGTAGTTCTAATTGATCGCAGGATAAAATGATTAGTGAAGGAATCTTTCATGTTGTTATTTTTCTCTTTCCTCACACCGAGCCTCCTGGAATTCATTTGCAAGGAGAAGCGTTTGTCCTTGGATGTGTGTTTCTGTGATTTTAGTTTTGATCTCTGAAAGACGTAACAGGTACTCGTTCAAGGAGCTTGCAGATTCCAGTTGCATATTATGATGTCATGCTTTGTGAGTTAGAAAATGATAGATTTATCTCTTCAGCACCGGGTTGCGGTGCATTTTACCTGAATTATTTCGCTCATTTTGATGAGAAAACGTTCTAATCTGATTGATGCATACACTACATGACATATTCATATTCATGTAACTTTTCATCTTGCAGTCTGTCAAAGTTTATTTTTCCATGGGCGAAACAGTGGAGGGTTAAAGGTTTAAAGGTCTAGTGTGTAAGAATTTGTGGCAGTTCCAACCAAGTGAAATTTCTCCTGTGTTCCAAGCATGTAGGAAAACTATGGTGGCCGATACAAAAACTCAAATGACGTAATCTAGAGCCATGTTTGGTTTGTCAGTTCTGAGCGTGCTGTAGAATAACATGACAGACTCCGTGGAAGAGGATCCGTCCCTTGGTAGATACAAATGGCTCCTCTTTAAGGCCTAGTCTACACATATACAGATGTTTTGGCCTCTTGTCCACACGCAAACCGAGTTTAAGGTCACTAAACGGTGCAGATGTTTCAAAACCCTGCTTATTGTTCAAAATGGAGTGTAAAATGGAGTGTTTGGTAAACGATGGCATCACCTCCTCAATTTGTGCTTGCCCATTGTTGTTTTGTGTCACAAGCACCATGGTTCGTTTTGTTAGCGTGGTCTAATGACTACTTTACACCTGAGCTTGGTATTGCTGCATCACTTCACAGATGAATGGAGGCGTCTGCTGCGCACCGTGTTTTTTGGTCCACCTTACTGTCCCTGGTTTAACGTCTGCCAAGCTACAGTTTTAGATCAGACCTGGTTGAACTAGCAGATGGTCGCACACTTTCCAGAGTGGGATTGTTTTCAATGAGAATTGGAAGGAAAACTTTTGCATGTACGGAGCATCAAACGTATCTTTAAGTGAGCTCCTTCATACTTATATCGAACGGGAATCAACAGTGATGAATATTATATCCTATCCCTGCCTATGTATCCCTCTGAATCCTACACACTGGACCTTTAATCTACCTGCTGCCATCACCGAGCTGTTTAGGTGAATGAGAATGAGAGACTGAACTGTAGATGTGGCCAACTGTTTACAACTTGGCAGATAGAAGTGCTTCACAACTTTTAATTTTGGACAGTATCCATATATGTGTGTTTATAAGAAAAAACAAACAAACATATTTGTAAGTGGGTGGTGTTAGTGACCACAGTTTCCCAAGACAAAAACTTGTGTTTTGTTACAGAGCACTAGATGACCTGAAATGGTTGCAGATGGCTCCACACACATGTACTGACACACACGCAGTAGCCTGGACTCCTCCCATGCACTCTTCCAGCATGCGTTTGTGTCAATATGTTTGCTTTGTTTGGATGTGTCAGTTCATTTTGTTGACTTATTTTCTGCATCAGAAACAATCGCTGCGGCAATTGGGAAGGGGATTAATTTTATGCAAATGTATGCAAATAACTGTGACACAGAACTCCATCCGCATCGGTTCTATGCAAATGATGTTTGCTAAACAGGCGTATTGGAAGGGCCTGCATTTCCCAGCCCCCTCACATCCCACCCACCCCTCTTTCCAATCCATCCTGCTCACCCTCTCCTCCTCCTTGCCACCATTGCCCCTGTGCTTCTTTTTTTCTATCATTTCCCCTTTTGGCCCCCCTTCAGTCTCCCTTAATCCCCTCTCCACCCTTTTTTCTCACTTGGCCAGGCACTCTGCCTGGTCCGATCTCCCCAGTCTCACCCAACACACTCCCCCCTCGTCTCGCTCCCTCTCCCCTCTCTTCTGTAATCCTCCTCTTCATTCCTCCCCCTCTCATCCTTCTGTGTGCTGCATGGCTGTTAGTGGTGTGAGGAGGCACTAATGGGGCTTGAGGAAAACATTGTCATAGTGCCTGGAAAGCGCAGAGCCGGGAGCCATCCAGGAGGCAGCCACGAAGGCCTGACATTAGACTTGCTAATGGAAGGTTAACAGAACAGAGGGAAGACGGGATGGAGAGGGAAAACACAAGGACTAGAGGAGATAAAGAGGACAACGGGACTCCAGCAGCAGCAAGAAGGGTGGCACGGAGAAGGAGATATAGACGGAGAGAAAGTGTGACACAAGAAAAAAAAGAGGGGGAGAGAGAGAGAGACAGATAGAGGCACTTCCAGGGGAGATACAGTCTCATCCTCTGTCGGCCCGTCCTGCCAGCACTTTGGGGGGAAGGAGGTAGAGAGAAGGGAGAAAGGGGGAAATAGGGTGTCTCTTTCCTCTGTGCTCCAATCCTCTTTTCTGGTTTCCCGTTTCATGAGAAGATTGTGGCATCACGCGTGACGCTTCCCTTCAAAGGCGAGGGAAAGTGTGTGTGTGTGTTTGAATGTAAGGGAATTCATAACCCCCCCTATCCACCCACCCCAGATTCCCCAGACAACCCCCGTGACACACACCACTGCCATCACAGCAGGAGAGAAATTCGTATAAGACTTACCCATCCATGGTTTTGTGCTCATTTTTAATAGCACCAAGGAAAGTACCATTGCTTAAAAATAGTGGCTTTACAGAATTAAAGCTTTAAAAAGAGTTTGTCTCACTGTGACTGAAGTGCCAAAAGAGCACTGTGGTGACTTGTGTGAGTGCCATGTGGCGCACTGAAGCAGTTGGTCACAGGACGAGGGCTGAGAGGGAAACTATTTCCCCACAGCTTGTGTGGAGCAGCCAGCCACAGTCTCACGGCTAAATGGCATTTGTGAGTAATATGCTTTTCTCTGCTGCAAGTGCAAGCAATGCAATACAGCTAAGTAATATCTCTCTGCAGAGCAATACTGTCTGTCAGCATTATATGGATGAGTTGATGTCTGTGACGTGCGTGCGTGTGTGTGTGTGCGCGCGCGTACAAGGGTGTGTGCATGTGTGCGCGCTTGTCAGATCCATTTAGATTGCAGGTATAGCAGTTGGAATGAACTGTTGGGAGAAAGAGGGAGAGAGTCTTGCGTTAGCCATGCGTCATTAGCATTTGTGACCAGTCGCATGGTTGACTGTGTCTCGGCCATTAGGAAAGAAGTGTGGAATGAGAGAAGGAGAAAGTAAAAGACAGAATCACCAACTACGATGAATGCACAGGGATTTGTCTCTGTAGCATTACTGCAGAAACATTGTTAACCTCCATATTAAAGGAAATTACAGTTTATTACAGCGCAGGTCTTTGCAGTTTTGGCCACCATTTTTGTCAGTTATGATGTCATTGTGCTTGATGCATTGTACAAGTAATGAGCTCTGGGAACATTGCAACATCGCTGTCAGCGGTCAATCAGCCAGACAATCACACCAAGTTTGAAAGAGACAATGATTTAAACAATACTTCAACCTCCAAATGACACTTAGTGTGTCACTTACTCACCTCGTGTTATGTTGACTTTGTGAAGAAAACTTTGTTTGTCTTGAAGGCCTCCAGTGAATGAAGCTATATCAGAACATCAGATTATGCTAAACATCTTTTTTTTTGCTGTTGACTCTTGTTTGGTGGATTGGATGATTGAAGTCTGAAGAAAGAAGACATATTGGCAATATAACAATTTATTCATTTAACAAACAGGAGCCTCAGTAGCATGTGGAAGAACCATACACAGCCACGACAGCCTGGCGCCTCCTCCTCATGCTGGTCACCAGCCTGGTCACACACTGCTGTGGGATGGCATCCCATTCTTCAACCAGCATTTGTCGCAAGTCAGCCAACGTGGTTGTGTTGGTCACTCTGGCACGGACAGCACGCCCAAGCTGATCCCACAAGTGTTCAGTGGGGTTGAGGTCAGGACTGCTGGCAGGCCATCCCATCCTCTCCACTCCCAGATTCTGGTGGCGGTCTCTGATAAACCCTGTGCCGTGGTGGTACTAGGGCTCACTCCAAATAATACCACAACTTGGTTTTGCGGGAACACCAGCTTGAAGTTGCCCTATCACACGGACCCTATCCAGATCGGTCAAACTTTGCATGCTGATTCTTGGAGCAGACACCAACTGACCACAGTAGCAGGGCCCATGCTCGCAGGTGCCAGACGCTCAAAACAAGAGTCAGTAGCAATAGCAAAAAAAGCTGTTTGGCATTGGCAGAGATGCATCCCACATACTCAGCTCTGCTGCTCACCCCACAAATGCATGTTCCTCACAAATGTGGCAACATTTAAAAGGAAAATAAACAGGCTTTCAAACGGTATAAGATTTATTGCCAAGAAGCATTGTTACAACAAAGAAATAATCTACCAAACACAAATGTCCTTACTTTTCTTGTGCTGAGTTTAGTTTGACTTCAATTAAGAATTTTCTCAGTTTTTGGATTCTTCATTCACCACGGAGGCATGCAAGAAAACATTTTAACAAATTCAACATAACACCGGGTGGGAAATCAATTCAGAAATTATCAAATGGGGGATGAAATTATTCCTTTTACCACATTATCGAAACCAACTCTGAAATGTTGGTAGTAATCTGTTGTTGCACTGGAAAAATGTGTGTGTGGAGCTACATGAAGTTTGGTAAGTCAGCGATGAGCCAGGAAGTTACTCTGCAAACTGATTGCTGTTTAGAGCAGTCTATTGTTTTCATGGCTGACCTGGGAGTTTGTGCACAACCTGTCTGATCATCTAACTGCTCGTTAGTTGCCCTGTGATGCTAATAGATCTCGTCATTCAACTTGGTGAGTACGCTGTCATTAACCAACAGGTATTATAGACAATTTTACAAAATAAGACCAATCGAATAAACCGGAATTATCCTTTAAGTCACACTGGAAAAAAATGGCAGTGCAAAGGGACAGTGAAGGGTTTCTGAAACTGGCTGAGCAACGACAAGGAGGGACACACACACACACACACACACACACGCATGCATGGGCGCACACACAGGGCACCAGACAATACAGATTTATGTGGCAATACAATGGCATGGCAGTTGGTGACAGCCACTGCGGTGACATCCAAACTCAGCAGGCCTCCGGCTCAGTTCTCTGTGTGTCTGTACTGTATGTACACACTCCAGTGTCTCCAGCAGCTCTCATCTGTCATGGCTACAGAAGGCTGCTGTGCCACCACGAGATGCTGCGCTTTGGTTGTGACAGACATCTCGCTGTGTATGAGCGTCCGTACGTTGCTGTTTATGCGGCTGATACAACAAGCTAGCTAAACGACTGAACTACACGCCTGCAGCTAACCGCCCAAACCAATATGCATTTACTGTAGACACGGACACACACACACACACACACACACACACACACACACACACACACACACACACACACACACACACACACACACAGTCGTGACATATAAGCATTCATATCCATTTCAGCTGTTTAGATGTGTTTTGATCCCGTGAGGCCAAACGTGTTACTCTGTCACTCTGGATACTATCCAGCAAAGTTGTCTGAACAACAGCGGCTCTGCTGTTCCCGCTGCCTGCTTTCTAATTCACGCTCCGTCTTCATGCTGTAGCAGAGGACAGGGTAACGAAGTGAGCAGAGATGGATGGGGGGATATAGAGAGCGAGAGATGGTGACACAGGGAGAGATAGAGAGAGAATAAGAGAGGGAGAAAGAAGGATGGTGGAGTGAGACGGTGCGGGGAGTTTGATTCCTCTAGTTGTCAGAGGCGCTGCATTATTGATGTGCTGAGGATCCCACATTGTCGCCGAGATTCTCAGTCTGTCACGTCACGTCCTGTGTGCACGCCTGTGTGTGGCTGTGTATGTGTGCGCGCATGCCGCACTAGTTTGTTGTGGTCGCACAAGTCCCGCAGGAGTGTTACCTGTCAACACCTCCATATCACAGCGAGCTCAGTCAGTGACAATGCTGTCTCTGCTGCGCTGACCACATGGGAAGGACGTACTCACACACACTTCCCCGCCGATTTGTGGGAGGAGGTGATTGTGTGTGCGACGGGTTTTGTGTAGTATTGTGGATTCTCTTGGGTCTCTCTAAGTTTCCACTCGCTGCGTGACTGTGATTTGGCTTTGTCAGTCTGCATTATGAAGTTAGAAGTAAGCCGAAGTAGCTCACCGTGTGATTGTGCATGTGTGTGTTTTGGGATGATGAATCTCTGACATTGAGGGATGGCCCTTCTGCTCTGAGTTTTATCTCATGAATTCTTTACGCTGTCTCCTCAGCAGACAGAATACCTCACCATTGGTTACAAACACAGCAGTGCATGATCAATATATTCATGTCACACTGCACAGCCACCAGTGCATTAACGGGACTACAGCTAACAATCTGTTCACTATTCCTTCCATTAAGTGGCTGTTTGTTTAACCTATAAAATGTCTAGAATGTAAAAATAAAATGCCAGTCACAGTCTCCAGCAGCTCAACGTAAAATATTTGAATGATATTTGATGTTTGAAGAATAACACAAAGCACAGAAAGCCGACAAATCCTCATATTTGAGAAGATTAAACCACAAATGTTCAGGCATTTTTGTTTGATAGATGTCTTAAGAGGTTTAATCATTACTATTCATTTTCTCACAGTTGACGAATCAGTTATTTTGATTTTTCACCCTTTTCTTCAACCAAGGACGGCACATTTTTTAATCTCCACACATCAAATCAAAGTAAAGAATAAAACAGGGAGTGCTACACAGCTGTCAAGACACTGTGTGTTGGTGATAGTAAAGAATCCGGTGCTCCTCAAGGATAAGTAGTCAGTTAAGAATAAAAAGCAATTACTTTCCAAGTTACTTAATGTAGACTGCCATAGTATAGGTTGGCACTCTGAAAAGCATCTAAGGCACTCAACCCTTTACAAATACATGGATGACCAACATGTTTTGACCTAAGGCTCATTTATACTCCCTTATGTATAAAAATAGATGCATCCGTTTCAGACATTGCAGCATCTATTCCACACTTCCATGAGTCCATGCGTCCTTTATGATGGCATAGATGCAGCCAATAGATGGCATTTGAGGGCAGAGTCAAAATTTTTATAGACAACATGGTTCTGGCGGACCTGGATCAGAGACCCTGCTCCCCAGCGGAGATTGCCACAACCAACCTCAGACCAGACCTTGTACTTTGGTCCCCTTCGAGTCAGAGCGTTTACATCATAGAGCTCACAGTGCCCTGGGGGGATTCTGAGGCCTACGAGTGCAAGAGGCTTCGGTATGCCGAGCTGGAACAACAGGGCTGGAAAGCCACGGTTCGCCCTGTTGAGGTTGGCTGCAGAGGCTTCGTGGGCAGATCAGCTACCAGCCTCCTCAAGGACATGGGAATCAGAGGCCAGGCCCAACGTCAAGCCATCAAAGCCCTGTCCAGTGCTGCTGAAAGGGCGTCAGTGGCTCTGGATCAGGAGGAAAGACAACATCTGGGCCCCGAAATGACACCTAAGGGCAAGGCAACAACGAGGGGTGTGATGAAGGAGCTAAAGCACACGGGAGCACAACAGGGACTATTCAATGAAACACCTATGAAGGAGGGCGCCCACCTGACGACCCCCGTGAAACCATAGCTCCTTCAACCACCCATACCTGTGATGACATCTTCCCCATCCACGTCTCTCAAGGTATAAACAAGGATTGGGAGGAGGATGCCCCTGCCATGCAGAGTCCATGGCACTTTGGATGACAACTTCATATCCTGTGTTTGTAAAACATGAAGGCAGCGTTGTAGACGGAGGTGGTCTGCGTGGCCATTGTCTGCTTTCACCAGGGGCGGCCTCCAAATAGTCGACCAAATGTTAGTTGATCAGAAAGGTCATCAGCTGTCAAAAAACCCCAAACAAACGTGAAACTCTATTAGGGGCTGTGTCTCGTCAAAATAAATCCAAACCTATATGACAAGTGTCCACGCTCAGCAGTCAGACAGGAGTCAGGTTAATTTCCAGGGCTGGTACCTGCGGTTATTCCACAGGCTAGTTAATAACATGTCGGGCAGGAAATCCAAAGTGTGGGATCATTTTGAGAAGGTGAAGGACGAACCCAAGGTGATATGTAAACTCATCTTCATTGGTCGACTACAAACATGACGTATCATGTGAAACATGGAAGTAGCTACATGCCCATTAGCCCACAGCGTCATTAACAGGCGGCTCGCTCAGTGTGTGACGTGCACTTGGAGATAAAATATAGGCCTATATTAATGAAGGTTCATTAGTACGGTTTGTATTTCTCTGTAATGTAGCACAGTGTTAACAATGTTACTTGTTCCGTTCCACCATTATTTAAATGTCTTTGTTGCCTCCTACGTTCGTATCTCACTTGACCTACACTACACTGCCTCCATGATCTCTGGTGGTACTGCTCTGTTTTAACTGTCTCTGTAGCTAACATTGATCATAAGTGAGTCTTCACCATAGTATAAAATGCACTGGAGACATGTTCAATTTAAAACTCAAATCAAAGTACCATGCTGCAGTATTTGGGGTGTAAGGTAGAGGTCTCGTGTGTACACTGAGGAGCTCTAGTGAAATCATTTCCCTTCTTGCTTGCTTTAGGTCACCATGGTTAGACCAAGGGTGTCAAACGTAAGGCCCGCAGGCCACACCAGGCCTCCCAAAGGGTCCAATACAGCCCACCTACAAACCTAATAATGTGAAGGCTGAGAGGTGCCAGGTTTCAGGAGCAAAATAAACAATGAGTAGCCTACTTCATAAACAATGCTGCTTCAGAGGCATTTTCAGTCTGACCAAAATACAGTTCTCTGAAATAAATAAAAACTTACTGTGGTCATATTTTAAGATATTGTGTAAAACATTGTCAATCAGCAGCTTCAGTACAAAAGAATCTGTATCAGACTTCTATCTTCAAACAGTGTTCTATCTTCAAACAGTAGCGTCTTGTTTTAGTTTGGTGTGTTGATGCCAGTGAAACGCTCCTGTGATGACAGTGAGGAGACGACTGACTGAGTGTGGAAGAACTGAGACATATTGTTGAAATTGCATTTATTTTTCTTGGGACATCTCAGGCTGTGTATCTGCTTTGTAAACTGATGGACGTTTTCAAAATGTACTTGTTTACACTAAAAAAGGGGAAACAATTGGAGTCATTGCTATTTATAGAGCACTGTGCAGTGGTTTCACTTGTCCAGCCTGACCCTTGAGATCAAATTAAGCTGTACGTGGCCTATGAACTAAAACTTGCTTGACACCCCTGGTTTAGACCACCTCGGATGCTTTAAAGAACCCTGCTCACGTCTGTGATTTCCACAGACGCTGCTCCTTTTTTTATGAGCACATTTGTAGATGCAGTGCAAGTATCAGTGCTGTTAATTCACTTTACTTAAACAGTGTATAGTTAATCCTTTTTAAGACTTATTAAGTGAACATCAACCTTTGTCAGCTGTTAAATAATGCACCTATTTACGCTATAAAAACTTTAATGAAGATACAGGATGAAAAAAATAAAGTGCCTTGCAGAAAGTTGCTGCAGTTAAGTTTTTTACTCCTCAAATGTCTTGTGAAGTTTAATGTCTCATTTTGGGCTCAGCAGTGCAATGTTTTAATTTATCGGTGAGAGCTGATGGCTTGTTTCCAATGCACTATATATTAAGGGATTTTTTCCCCCTTTGTCTATAGTGCAGATGCACATTAAACACAGGGAGATGTACCGTTGTTGAGATGCCCATGCTTAACAATTTCAATTAAATGCCAGTGCTCCTAGTAAGTTACAGCAAGTAGAGTAATAAATGTGTTTGACTCAAATCATATTTCATCAGTGCTTCTTTGGCTTTTATTGCCGTGACCTTAAAGCGTGTATAAGCAGCCGCTGCCTTTGGGCTGCCGGCACACACCACCATCAAGATGACACACACCCTCACCCTTCAACTTGCAAAACTCCCACTCGTATTTCGCTTTTATCACATGCCATGAACTGAGCTCTGGATTCCATTTTACAGCGACTGTAATGCAAGAACTTATAACTTTTTATGACAATTTGTTCATTGGCGAAGGACTTCACTTCAAGAATTATCTGCAGTGAAAAGCAATTATCTGAGAAAACATAATAGAAACCAAATGACAGACGGACAGATAAAAAAGAGAGGGAGAAAATGGAGAGAAAGGAATAGATAGATGGAGAGATAGAGAGCGTATTGTGCTGGCCATCTTCCCAGCACGGAGGGATCGATCAGCAGAACGAGAGAGCCTCACTATTTCCTCTGTCGGTAGAATGAGCCAGGCTAATAATGGAAAGCAGTCATCATCTCCCCTTGCTCTCTCCCTCTCCCTCTTTCTTTGCCTCCATTCCATTTTTCTGGGAAAACAATCATAGCCTCGTCGGAGGGCCGCCTCACTCTCCCACCATGATCTGACATTTGAAAAACAAACCCGTTTAGTCGGAGAAGTGGGCGTCAAACGGCAATGAGCCCTCTGAAACACTGACTCACGACATCCGGGGGGAGCCAACACACATATGCACACACACACACACACACACACATGCGCACACACATAAATGGTACACCGCATGAAGCTGTCAAAATCCCTCAGTGTATCCCAGCCCCACATCAGAAACAATAGAGGAATCAAGAAGGCCGGAACTCAATGGTCCAATCACGGCAGCTGCATCCGCTGCTACCTGCTAGTCATAACGAGCGAAACGACCTTTTCCACTGGACTCATTTCTGCCACTCAAACCCTGTCCGTCACTCAGCTCCAAAACACAATTACTGCCATTCATGAAGCCGAGAGGCCAAATGTTTGCTACTTGTCATTTATGCAAGTGTTTTCCTGTGTGTGCATACGTGCGTGTGTTTGTGCCATTCCTCGCAGGTGGTAAAAATAAATGTAAGCCTTTATGTTTCTTCCCTCTCTTTGCTGTCATATCTGATTTTTCTGTGCCTATATGTGCCCATATTTCACATTTTCTCAGATACTGAAATGGAGACACTAATCTTGGGGGCCCACCTTGAAGCTGTGGCGGTTTTGTAGATCTTCTGTGCTGTCGGGTTGAAGATGTGTGTGAAGCAATCACATTTTAAAATGTGTAGCTTCTTTGCAGCAGCATCCATATTTTAAGCACCGTCCGCTGTCATGGCTACACACGAGTCTGGACACACATGGCTGTAAACTGCAGTTGATTGGCCGGCACAGGCGCACCACCTCAAAGCAGTAATTCTAGTTTCAAGAGAACCACAGATTGTAGCCTGTAGCTCTGATTGTTGCACTGTTTCCCACTCATTGATTGTAATGTTGGTTACAAGTACACAGCAAAAACAGATGATCAAAAGTTTACTTCTATGAGTTATTTAAATCTAAATATTGCAGTATTTTTGGACTATAATAAGCTGTACACACAACATGATCACCCTAGCAACATTTATCCAGCAGACACAACAATATTTGGCGCCACTTGATGACTGTAACGCCAGGTCCACACTGGATACAGAAGTGCCACGAAGTGCTTCGTTTAACCTTAAAGGGTATAACTAATGTTTTTTTCAACCTGGGCCTATTTTCAGATCTACTTTTGTCTAAATGAGTGATAGGATGTTCAATATGTGACATGTCTCCAGTATGAAGCTAGGGCTGACCTGCCTGCAGCCCGTGAGCACGCGCTATATATAGGGCACTCAGACAGCGTCAAACAACGTCAAAATACGTCCACTAAAAG
The DNA here is from genome assembly GCA_035609425.1 of Epinephelus awoara. Classification (NCBI taxonomy): domain Eukaryota; kingdom Metazoa; phylum Chordata; class Actinopteri; order Perciformes; family Serranidae; genus Epinephelus; species Epinephelus awoara. The sequence continues at coordinate 38,992,249 of CM069303.1, read as the reverse complement.
TGCATTTTTTCACACAGATAGGCTCGGATTGTTAGTATAATTATCCGACAACATAACGGAAAGGAGAAATGAACGTCTGTGTTTACCTTTAGCTGGATTACGTCATGTTCCTCTGCCTGTTGCTGCTCCCTCTCTCTCCTCGTCCGGTCTTCAGTTTCAATGAGCTCTGCGTCCGTGTACTCCGTGTTCAAATAAATACGGGCAGCCATCAAATTCAAATGGCTTTGTAAGGTCACTCCAGCGGTAACTTCCTGCAACAACTCAAATCTCGCGAGACGTGAGATTTCAGAGCCAGACATTTCTGAGTGAGTGTTTTAATTTGGCGCAGCAAACATCCGAATTTTTTCCCGATCGGAAAATATGGCCCAGGCTGAAAAAAAAACACATTAGTTCCCCTTTAAGCAGTCGGGCTGTTCACACTAGATGCACTGTGTTTTGGATTTCCACGGTCGACTTGCAATCTGCAGCGACAGTTTCGGCATCTGGTGTATTATTACGGCACGCTGTGGGCGGATCTGACAAAAAAAAACACACTTGTAATCTATTTTGAATTAAACAAAGGATATATTAGATATGAAATACATTTTCTGATCATGATTAATGATTAACATCCCATGCTTCCACATTTTTTGTCAGTTGTGTCTGAGCAGAGAGCAAAAAAAGACACACACACACACATATACAAGCAGAGACAGAGCTTTTGGTGTGATTAGAACGACAGAGGAGCAGAATCACTCGCAGACAGTGAGCAGCCAGGTGACTGCTGACGGGCGGCTGTGCAGCAACTGACATATCGGGGCACTTCTGAGTTCAGTGCGAACATGGTGTAATTCTAGTTTTTACCTCCCTTCATATTCTGGTTTGATCTCTTCCAGCACCTATGGAAAATACCTGGCTCTGTAGCTGCTAATCTTCTGTGTTCACCCAACAGATTGTCATTCTCAAGTCGTCAAATACCGATGCTTTGTTGGGCCCTTGTTGGCATCTGATTGCAACACACAGGGCAGACTTTTGCATATCTGACGCACAGCTGAAACACACAGTGACACATAGTTAATGTTGTGAAATTGCCCCAGTTAGGTTTAGGGAAGAGAACTAATTGGTGAGGTTTGGGAAAAGATCATGTTTTGGGTTAAAATGGCGTGTTATGTAACATGTGAAATGACGTTTCGTTAAACAGTGGTGACTTCTGGTTTCACATGTGACATGAACTGTGTAGTCTCTTGGATAAAAGTCAATTTTTTCTTTCCCCATCCACCTCCACTCCCTCCAGCCCTTTGTGGACTATCTCGCTCTCACAACATCACTTCCTGTCAGTGTCAAATGTTGCTGTGGATGGGTTTACATCGGAGTTTAGTCACTAAATGCTGTCAATATCAAACGCCGAGGGCTGTGATAAAGCATTGGAATTTGACAACAATGAGAACAGGCTGCTTCACCAGCTTGTTGCTAACTTTGTGTTTACTATTTGGTGATTCAGTGAATTTATCAGAGCTTTTTTTGTTGTTGTTGCAGAAAACATTTGCTTGCTGCTGCTGGAAATGAAATTCTCTGTGGGTTCATCACTACAAGCGTCACCTTTCACATTACACACAGTCTTTTGATCCGTTGTTGATATAAAAATATTGATTCATTGCCGTTTTAAACCTTCATATATTCTTCATTATTGGGAGCAGCTGTTGTTGGATCACACCACTGTTGTGACACTCTTACTCAGCACAGCTCACAGTGATGGTAGAAGTACCTTTAGCTCTTTGTTGTGGAAAACAAAAGCATCGGGGGGAGAAACTCTGAATGAAAAGCTCCATGTTACTGAGTAGACTGCTCAGGGCTGCACAGTTCTCAACCTCAGAGTAAACACCACAGCAAGCGTGTGCACGTGTGTGCGTATGTCTGTGTGTGTGTGCACGTCCTGCTGATGTCAGAGAAAACAAGCTGTCATTCAGACAATAAGATCACAACAGGGATGTGGCACCAGTATGTGACACATGTCAGTGACGGCTTACAGGCAGCGACTGTGTGTCTGCTGTCTGACATACTGGAAGGCTGAGAGACGCAGACAGATGGAGAGCTGGTAGACATACGTACATACTGTAGACAGATAGGCAGACAGACAGATGGAAAGAGACTGGTCCTTTTAACCCACCACCTTCCTCCTCCTCTCTTCCGTGCAGAGGATCCCAGTCCAACTCTCCTCCAACTGCTAGGTTGTCTTTTCAGATCTTTACAGCTATGTCATCATTCCTCTTTTTATCTCATCATCCCGCCACTTAAAAGACTAATTTGGATCACGCCTTTTCCAACTCTTTCTTCTTCATCTTCTCTCCTTTCCTCTCGTTTTTCTGCTCCCTCTTTTTCTTTCCACTCATCTCCCTCCTCATCTCCTTTTCCATTCACTCCTCACTTCTCCTCGCCTCCTGTATCTATGCTTACAACCAGATTGCTATCTGGAGCACAGTGTGGGGTCATTAAAATTCAACATCCTTGCACAATAACTTTAAAGAGTGCTTTTTAATAAAACACTAATGAGGAGCACTTCCTATCCGCTGCTCAATAGTCTGTTTGTTTCTTCCTCACTCGGTTTCCGAATGAACAAATGAGAAATGTGGTACATCCCTGTAGCTCCGAGTATTTTGTATGTTCAAATGAAATACTTTTTACTTCTTAGACAACAGTAGGTTAAAGGGAATGACACTGCAAATTTGTGCGCAACCAAATTAAACTGTCTTCCGCTCCCTGGTTGTCACATGTTGGATCTTCTGGACTGATATCCTGTTCAAGAACAAATACGAAAAGAATATTCCCAAAATACCATTTAATTACGATAAGGATCACTGGCATGTCATACTCTTAACTAGGTAACATACTCACGGTAGTATAGGTGTAACCTTAAGTCCAGTTCAGACCAATGATTAACGGCGAGACGAAACCTTTTTAGAACACTGCAGAGAAAAGTTGCAGCGGTGTGAAGTGGCGGTCGACTCAAGCTGGCTGGTTTTCAAAAGTAAAGTACGTCATCTGTTTCTACAGCCAGTCAGCTTGGAGTGAAGTCCGCTGGTCATGTCAAAATGACCGGCAGATGCCGTGTTTGCTTGCTTTGAAACGTGCTCCGCCCCCATTGAGCACTGTTTCTGTCCTCATGGTATGCCGGTGTCGGACGGTGGGTCACTGCTGCCACTCGCTGTATGTGCTTGCATGTTTCTACTTGTCTCGTCGCAAATCTTTTGTCTGAACTGGGCTGTAGCTGTCACTCTCTCAGTATGTTTTAAGTTATAAAAGCAAAAAGACCAAGTTTTTTCTCTAAGTACATTTTATTTTTTGGTGTTTTAAAGGAATACTTAACCCAGCAGATGAGCATTTGTATATCAGTTTCTCATCACATGTTACCTTGAATTGGTGAAGAAAATGTTTTTCTCGCATGCGTCCAATGGGTCATGTTATAGCGAAAATGCATGTATTGGGGGAAACACTGAGCGTCCGACTGGATAGATGACACTTGAATTGTACTGCACAAGTTGTGTGAGATCTTGTAGACGGATGTTTTTATATTGTTTGTTGTTCCAAAATTGTGGCCCCTGTTTACTTCACTTAATGACAAATGTTTCCCTTTCTTGGATTCTTCGTTCACATTGGAGGCATGCTAAAAAAAACTGTTTTTCTCATGACTTCAAGGAAACGTGTTGAGTGATTGATGTACAAAGTGTCATTTTGCCTGTGAAGAATTACTTTAGGCCGGTTTTATGATACCCAAAATTAGCATTATCACAGTTAACCATACGGTGTGTCTCAAATCACATACTTCTGTTAGTACACCTCCATGTAGTATACTATGTGCACATTGGCGTAGTGCTCGAATTTCGACAGGGTAGTGTTGTCTCAAACCAAACATGGCCGTTGTGCACTTACCGGAAATGACGACTGCAAATTTCGACCTCTTCTCCTTCTTTTAATGCCTAATTGTAACAGGCCAGCGGAGCATTACCGCCACCGTTTGCCCACAACGTCAAAATGTGCAGCTGTTAGCTAGTTAGCAAACTAGCATTCGCGTTATCGTTCGCGGTACCAAATCAATACAGACTGCTAAACTAACCCAATAAACATACTGCTGGCTTATACCCAACAACAGTATAGTGGTGCTTAGTGTAAAAAACACACATGTACTTGTACAATGCAGTGACGTTCATGGTCGCACAGTCCTCGGCCGCCATTTCCAGTTTGAAAAGTGGTCCCTCCCCTTCTGCTACGCAGCCAAGATGGCGACCATTGAGGGCGAGAAGTGTCCATAGTTCCACACTCAACTTCTTGACCGTTGTGAGTGCACCATGCGGGTACTCATAGTGCACTGCATTTTCCATACTTCTCAGTGTGAACACACTTATGCACTCAAAATATTAAGTGTAAGTACAGAATACGCGATTTGAGACACAGCAATAGACTGTACGGCACCGTGCTAACCAAGCTAGGTGCTAGCGTAAGGTTTAGCTCCACGTTATGGACACTTCTGGCTCCCAAAAGATGGCGACGATCAAAATGCCGATCTTGATTCTCCAGTCCACAAACCAGTGAGTGACGTCACAATTGCTACATCCATGTTTTTCATACAGTCTGTAGTTGTGAGCTGAGGATCGAGAAGGCTCTTACCAAAGCTACAGACCTCAGCTTCACTACACACTCCTCTATTAGACAAATAATCTTTTTAATGCTTGGACTGGCCTCATAAATGCCTGATTAATGCTTCCAAATGTTCCTGCTTGTGTGTTAATGAGCACAGTGCGTGTACAGTGGAGTGAATGGACACAGACAGAGAGCTTATATTCTATAGGACTTATTGTCAGCATTCGTCTATATTGTGCGTTTACTTGCTCACTTGGTGCACATGTATGTTTGCAGGTGTTCCTTTGATGTAAAGAATAAGTAAATGTTTCTGCTTTGTTTGCATCTCATTTCACTAGCGCACTCCTGTAGTTGTTAGTTTCCATGACCGGCTCCTGCAGTCTGTGATGTGCACGAATGGGGCCGTCAGATAATCTTCAGCTAGTTGTTCACGTCTTTGATCACTGCTGCAGAGCTGCTCAGTCAACACAAAATCGGCATCTTTAAAGGTAAAATATGCCCATCTCTACTATTTCCTCACCTCCTGCAGTCAGCCAGAGTTGGATGGTGCGTGTATGTGCGTGCCTGTAAGTGTGTGTTACTGTGCTATAATTGTAGTATGACATCTACTGCTGACAAAGTGGTTTTAGCTTCAGTTGATATGGACTCTTGCTGGCTAGTCTAGACGCTTCCTCCTACACCTCACTTCTGGATGGAGTGGGACAGAGACTTTGATGTTGACATCTACGTTACTAAAGACAGGAGGAGAGCGAGAAGCAGAGTATGACGGAGAGAATAAGAAGCAGAGAGGCAAAGAGAGATACAGTCAGCATAGGGTGCTTAAAAGTTTAGTTGATTATATTTATTTGACTGGGTGATGTACGAGAAACCTTGTCATAGAGATGACCAGATTCAGCTTCTTGCTAATTTTCATCTGCAGCTGTGCAAAATAATTTTCCTAAGAGGTGTTCCCAGGAGCCATAGTAAACTGGAATGGATGGATATGCAAACAATATAAACATATGCATATGCAGACACACAGTGAGCATGGGCAGATTGAAGTACAAACTGTCTAGCAGTCTCCTAATCTGATGTGTGTGTTTCTGTGTGTGTGGGTGCATGTATGAGTATCCATGTGCAAGGCAGTGTTTTGCTGCTGGGTTTTTGTGAGAACAGCGGGTTTGGGAATCACTTAACTTCTGTCACTAGCTGTTATGTCTCTCCCAGCCGGAGGGACAGGGGAGGAGACAGAGGAGGAGAAGGAGAGCGACAGAGTGAGAGATAGAGACGGAAGGAGAGAGGCAACCAGGGAGCTGCACAGCTTTTACCTGAACTGAGAGGAGTGATTCATAAAAAGTTACTTCTTTTTTTTTGGCTCTTTCTGTCTCTTTTGTACACATGCAAACATACGCATCGCTTTGTTTGTCTGTGCTTCCATTTGCATCAATTACTGTCTTGAAAATGGAGAGAGAAGACGAGCGAGGTCTGGCCTTTTTAGCTCAACACAGCAGCCCTGAGCAGGGTTAAATATTCCTTTGCTCCTGCTCTGCCTCTACTACACTGGATCCGTGTCATAATTTGAAGGAACTGTAGCTTTTGGCTGACAAACATGGACATACTGTACCTCAGTGCGTGGGTATGTGTGCCCTACATACACAAACACACACATGCACCGACACGAATGCATACAAGGGCACCCATCTTTCTCCTGTGTCTGTGTCACTCAGCCACCCCCACAGCAGTATGAGTCCTGTCTCTACATCCTCCTCCTCTCATCCTGAAAGGTCAGGGCTCATCACCATGTCAGATGGAGTTTATTCATTCCTTCTCTCCCACCAACGTCATTCTCACCAAGTCGGCTGTCAGAGTGGGTGAATGTCGTGCACTTGTCAAAACCGCATCTCCAGGATTTCTTCGCTTCTCCTCCTCTCTGAACGCTGAGGCTCCTGTGTCGCCCTCAGGATGTGTCTCCTCTTTTCATGTTTCATTCGTTTACATATTACGCATAAATATATGCACGATGCAAGCAGTCATGGGTTTCTTCATTGTTCATCTGCCTGTTTGTGTCTCTGATTTGCTTGCAGGTGAGAAGAAGAAAGCATGTGATGAGATTTCCCTTAAATCCAGACATTATCTTGACTCAGAGCTCAGCCTCTCTGGCTCTGCTGCGTATTATCTGATTGCACACAGAAATTCCTTGATGCTGCCTGTGCAAATTGGTTTGCCAGACGCCGTACACATGAAGGCGAAACTGAGAGATGGAGAGGGAGAGCAATCCGTGGCAATTAACACCACCTCTTTACACAGGCTACTTAAAATCCTTTCACCCTCAGCAAAAAAAGAAAAACTGTCTCTCCTCTCTCTATCTCTTTCCTCTCGTGGGCTCTCCCACTGTTTTTTTTATATCCTAACCAAAATATGAGTCTCCCCTGTTGCCGTAGTGAAGCATGGAGGGATTGCCGAGAACATGTCTGCGCACACTCAGACCATCGTTTGAGAATTGCTGGTGTCAGGATGCATTAAACAGGTCAGACTGAGAGCAGTGTGATGTGGGCTAATTTAAGGCATTAAACCAAACGAACATAAATGTTTTTGCCAAATAGCCCACAGCTACAGTCAAGACAGATTAGAAGTGGGGGCTGAGATCTAAAATTGAAACTCACTGTCAGATGTGTTACACTAAAAGCAGAAATATTACATGCCAGAAGATGCAGCTTGGCGTACTTGGCCCTTAATTACCCGTCTTGTAAAAACCTGGTTTGGAATTAACGGTTTGTGGTTGCTGGCAGCCATAATGGCTATCATTAATTCTTGTCTGCTTTGCTGTTGTGGTCCTTCAGCTCCTATTGTCCTTAAAGCGGAGGCTAATACGAGTGCAGTGTATTGGGCTTTCAGTCCTGCTCTGCAGCCAATTAGAGCGACAGCAGCTCGTCTGTGTGGCCCAGTGGAGCATGTCTGGTTCTGTCCAAACCTGACCCCGCCACTGCTCCCTCGCCTCCCGCTGAAAACTGCGGATCCATTGCGACTGCTTGGTGCTGTACAGGCAGACTGCATCTGTGGGCGACTGTGTCAAGTGTGAAGGGTCCTCAGGGCCTTGGTGACCTACCATGCAGAAGATTTGTTCCAAGCTCTCCAAGTGAGTTATATGGGGTAGCACTGTATGTGTGGGCAGGTTAGGGGACAGCCGGGGCGCAACACGGCTTTTCCATCGGCCAGACAAAGTGTGCTGATCACCCAAAGTCAACAGAAACTAATACTGCAGGGGTTAGCCACAAATCCCCTCGCTTTTAGAGAGGGGGAGAGAATAAAAGTGAGAGAATGGAAGGTGTATTAAACGCTACGGGCCTCACTATCCTATTCAGAGAAGAAAACATGGCAGAAGGTGGGGAAAAACAGGGACAGAAAGAAAGCAACGGCTGTAAAGAGTTTTGAAATGCCAGCACCAAGTGAGCAAATGGTAAACTGAAATACATTTAAGTCTGGTTTATTGATGCGGTGGATATGAGGCACTAGCAGATGTGAGTTCCCTTTCAACCTGCAGCACCGCCGGATCACAGGCCCAGACTCCCCGGGGAGCTACACTTTACCAAACACACCACTCAGCTATGGATCGAAATAGAAAATGAAGGATTTTTTTTTTATCCCGTGACAAAACGGCTTTTTGAAATAAATGTCTCTGTGTGTCTCTTTCTTGTGGGAGTCGTATAGGTCAACTACCTCAAAGAAAGTAGTCCATATTACTTGCTGTTAAATTTATCTTGCATCCAACAGGCACCCATTGTATGCCTTAGACTCTACATTATACATCATACGCAACAGTTCTGAATTACGCATTTATTTCTGTCTTAAATGTGCACACACCACATTTCATCTGTGCGAACCAGCTGATAGAGAGATGTACAGGAGTCCGGTCTGTGGGAGCAGATCATGATTACTATGGCTGTGTGTGAACAGTCTGTACTGTGCTGCAGCAGTCAGACAATATAGGGAATCCATGGGGGGAAGCTCCCACCCACCCTCAATTACAGGCTCACACTGACAGCCAGCCTCTTTGCTCATCAGCCAGCCAACCCACCCGGTCGTCAGCCAAGCCTGACTCTCCTACCCCCACTCCCAGTCAAGACACCCCCTACCTGCAGCGCCGAGCCTTCACCAGCCCCTTCACCCAGTTTCCAGCTAACCTTTGCTATCTTATGTCTGAAACATCCTCAGTAACTGCTCTACTGTGTGTCTGAAACACAGACATGTAATGTAGTGCCAAAACAGTTAGTTGAATCACAGACGATAATATAAGAATCAAGCAAACATGTATTGGTAGCAACATTTGCTGGTTCCAGCCTGTAAAATGTGGAGTTGGGCTGTTTTTGTCTGTTTTTATGTCATTTTAAATTTAGTATTTTTGGGATTTGGATGACTGGTGGAACAAAACGAGCAATCTGAATAAGTCCTTTAGCTGGAGAAACAATGATGGGCATTATTGGCTATTTTCAGCATTTCATTGACAATATGGTGAATAGGTTAATCCAATAAATGATTGACAATGAAAATAATTGTTAGTTGCCGCCCTACTGACATGTTAAGTCCTGCTTTTAACTTTGTATCATGTTGTCTGAATGTCTGATGCTATTTGAAAGACAAAAATGATCTAAAATCTGAATATATTATAGTGAAGATGGACACATTTTATCTAGATTCTGTAGAAGCATAGAATTGAGTTTTAATGTTGAAGATAAAAATCACGTTTCTTATTGCTGATGAAGAAGATGAAGACGAAATAGCCTGTCACACACAGAAACTAAACTAGGGCTGTAACAAATGTCTTTTCCTTCCTTTCTAATAAAACTTTGAATGTCTGTCATAATATTTCATGATAGATAAAGAAATAAAAGATCCATGCACAAAATCTTCAATTTGAATAAAGTTATTCTTTAGATTAAGAGTTTTTATTAAATAAATTTTCTTTGATGAATAAATGTAATTTAAATTGCTGTTAGACTGCCAGATTGATACAGGTGCGTGCCTCCCTTTGACCGCATACAATAAGTTTTTGAAAGGCTATGGACTGAAGTAGAATATTTCATTAGATAAAAATATGTTGAGAATTTTTGAAATCATTACATCTTTCTTTCTTTTCAATATATTTTGACTTTTGGACTCAACAACTCACTCCAGCTTCGAGTTGGGAGAGAGTTACACCCCAGTATCTCAGGGTCTTGTTTGTGAGCGAGGGTAGAATGGAGCGTGAGATGGATCACCGGTTTGATGCAGCGTCTGCAGTGATGCGGGCGTGGTGCCGGACCGTCATGGTGAAGAGTTTCCTCTGTGGGGTGTCTGGGCTCAGCCTTAGAGGTAGGGTGAGGAGCTCGGACTTCCAGAGGGAGCTCGGAGTAGAGCCGCTACTCCTTCGTGTCGAAAGGGGTCAGTTGAGGTGGTTTGGGCTTCAGATCAGGGGCATGTCCCGCTGGTAGGAGGCCCCGGGGCAGACCCAGAACATGCTATGGGGATTAGGTATCTTATCTGGTCTGGGAACGCCTCGGGTCCCTCAGAAGGAGCTGGAAAGCACTGCTGGGGAGAGGGGCGTCCAGAATACTTTGCTCAGCCTGCTGCCATTAGATATGCGGTTGAAAATGGATGGATGGACTTTACAACGCTCTGGAGTTTTTGGAAGTATTTGGGTCACACACCGCCATCGCAGGAATCTAATTCTACATATAGTATAACACACATGTTGTGTCCAGTGCAACTTATGAACGTGCAAGCTGTAGCAGTAGTAGCATCTTGTAACGTGCAGCGGCTTTTAGACCCTCTAGACTTCCGACTCGCCCAGTTGCCAGCCAAATGTATCCTCGATCCCCTCCTAACCACCTCAGCCCCGACCCCCTGACCCCTCGGAGCTCCTCCAGTATCCATAGATTATCTTCTGTGTGTTGAGCCCGGGGGGTACCAGCAGGCGATGACAGAGGGGGGTTGGTTCACAGCATCAATAACACACGGGTTAACACGGCCCTCGCTACACGCCACATTGCCTCTAACCACATGCCTCTCATGTACTCGCTCACCTCCACCTGCGCTTCACCCTCTGTCAATCTTGTGTCTGTCTTCCTCTTGTCCACTGCACACTTTGACACCTCCCTCATGTCTCTGTTGTCGTCATCTTAGCCTAACAAACATATAGAAGCCACATATTTATACTTACATGCGTGTTTGCAATATTTTGAGTGTCTTGATTCTCCCTCCTGCTGATGCTGCCTCTTTTTCTTCCCCTCCTCTCCCCTCTCTTTGTCTTTTTATTTTCCCTCTCTCTGGCCGTCACCGTGCTCCCTGTCTTCTGGTTCCCTGAAGCCCTAATCAAGGCTCTCAGATGAGGCACACAGAGTCAGAAAGAAGAGAGCACGGGGGCTCCCAGTATGTTCACTAATAGGGCAGAGGTTAGAGTCTGTCAGCTGTGGCCATAAAGACTTTGGTGCTGTGGCTCTGACAGCACACGGCTTCTCCTGAGTAACCAGGAGACCCAAGTGCTAATGCAGACGGCACGGCACGGTCACAGGCTAACTGCTTGCTGCAACGCGTCAAGAGCCCCGAGATGAATCCAAGACTCCGAAACAAAACATTTTTTTTCCACAGAAATCACATAAACAGGAGCCAACTCTTCTGTTTTCACTCTCACACGTCTCCTCTTTCTTGCAACTTATCCTCCATCACGTGTGCCGTCTCCACCCCCACTTGCTGTGACTTAAGCTCAGGTAATTTGAATATGTAGATGTGAAGTATGAATGATTAATTAGGGTAATGCAGGGGGATTCAGAGTGCTATACTTCGTCTATGCTGATATTGAATGACTACAGCTTATTTGCATAGATCTTAACCTCATCCCACCAGTGTAAAGTCCACTTTGAATAAATGCACATGTCCAAAAAAGGGACGAATGAAACCAAACCAATAAAAAGCTGACTGTTGTTACTTGACAGTTTTGTCATTTCCAGTTTGCTAAACTAACCACGGCCCAAATGTTCCAGTCACTGTGGGATTGTTGGGAACGTCGGGGTCGACAAATGTGTTAGCTGATGTATTAGCCCGGCTTATAGCCTGACATGTTACATATATGTTACCAACACAGGGTCAGCGTGATCGATCATTTTCCAAGCCCTGACTGGTTTGATTTTCACTCTTCTCTAATTGGGCACAGGGGACCGGCGGTGGGGGAAAGGACCTGAGATATGATCACACTGCCCTTTTGGTGTGGCAGAAAAACACGCAGCACAACTCTCACACATATAAATAATTACAGAAGACTGCACACGAGTGGTGTTTTCTAAAAATCAGAGGGAGACGGCAAAAGAAAACAAAATTTGTGATTGTAACGACTGTTGTATATTTAAAAAAAAAAGAAAAAAAATCACAGTAATCATTTCCCCATTACGTCTTTCATCAAGCTCCATGAGAGTTTGGTGCGTTTTAATCATAAATAATAATGTTGATGTTTAATCTCGTCTGTGTGCTGCTGGAGCCAGAACAATTGTCATTTAGTCAAAGAGGAACCTTATGTTAGATGTCTAATTTCAGACCACTGGAAGAAACCCCCCTCTGATTCAGTGGAGCTGCTGGAAAAATGCACAGAGAGACTGTAATTGAAATGTAGTCAGAAATGATTTTTTTTCTGTTAAGTTGAATTTGATAGCCTCCAAACTGTGAGCACATTTGCATATTTTTAATTAAATGTCTGGCCGTTTTTTTTGAAGATCATCTAAACCAACTTGTCACTTCCTATATTGTGGCATTAACTAATTAATGTTTGCCCTGACTTGTCAGTTTGTATTTGTCTGTTTATTCGTTATTTAGGATACGTGGATCTTGAACGTCTTTTCTGCCACATGAGAAAACTTGCTGGACTGTGTGTGTGTGTGTGTGTGCGTGTGTGTGTTTGTCTGCCCCGTGGTGCCTGTGTGGTTGAACTGCATGTTCCTGTTATGTGTAGCGAATTTACATACCTCCTCTCAGCAAACATTTCTCTGCACGTCGTTCCCTTGACCAATCACACCTTTGCAGAATGGTTGCCATGACAGCCTTATAGCCTCAGCCTCTGCAGGGCTGCCAGAGGTGTGTGTGTGAGTGTGTGTGCATTCTTGCATTTTTGTGTTTCTGCCACAAACGCATAGCCGAAGAAAAGAAGTAAGCAGTGATAAGGGCTCAGTTTAGTCTTGTGGGTGTGCTGGCGTTCTTATCTGTGTGTGACGGGTAACACGGCCTCGCTGTAGAGGAGGAATATTCTCCGGAGAATCCCACCAGTCTGATTAATAGCTTATTGGTGGAGAAGCAGTAAAAGCGGTCAGTTAACATCAGTCCCCAATCATTCTCAATCAATATCTTTCTTTGGTTGGCTTCAGTAGCTGGCTTTCAGAGGACATGTTACTGGGGTAACGGTCGCTAAGCTTTACTCCTCTATGACATAAGAAGGTGAACTACAAGTGTGTGTATATTATGTCCAAGCATGTACGTTTGCACCTTATTTCTGTGCACATATTTAGCTTGTGGTTAAATGTTTATCCGTATCTGCCATGTGTTTGTGATTTAATTGTATATAGCCAAGTGCCAGAGGCTCAGTATGGGGTGAAGAGGGGAGACACATTTTCCATTCATTCTGTTTTTTGTTTTTTTTTCACCAGACCTTATAAATGTCAAACATGGGTTGAGGAAATGATGCTTGTTTAGATTATTTAGATTCATCCCACATTAATTCCCAAAGACCTGCAGTTTTCCCTGCTTCAATTTGCTTCACAAATGGACATACTGGTGTACATATACAAGTGCAAGTGCACAACACACACACACACACACACACACACACACACACACACACACACACACACACACACACACACACACACACACATACACAGAGGCACACACATAATGGATGTCAAAAAGAATTGTTTGGTTTTCTCCCAAAGGCTGGGGGGCAAGGCAGCTGAGAGACGAATACTTAATCACACGTACACAAGCGGAGGAAAACACACTGACACGACGCCCCCACACTACCACACAGAGGAGTGAGGGTATGGGAGGAATGTACAATGACTTGCAGGTCTGGTAAGTGCTGCGAAGGAAAGGAAGACCGCCAGAGAACAGGGGAGGTGTGGGCGCAGGGGGCAGTCTGGGGTCAATTAGTATTCATAAAAGACAAATGAATCCATAGCTGCGGCCTAATACCAATTACTTTTGATCACCTAATCAATTAGGGTTGGTTAGGGTTACTGTAGCTAAATAGAAAATTAAGTGCGACATTCACCATTGGCGTCGAGATGACTTTTCATCAGCCACCACATCGGACATGTTAATTTCCTCATCAAGGTGGAGAATGGAAGGATATTCGCCCGCCTGGTCGGAAATGCACACTGCTGCACACACACATGCAACCACGCGCAGTTATTACAGGCCCTTTATTAAATATCCCTGTGGCCCCTTAATAGACAAATAGCATCTGATTCTATCAAGCGGAGTATAGAGAAAGAGAGAGTGAGGGAGGGGAGAAAATTAATGGAGTCCTCGGTGGCGGAGAGAATATGCAGCACTGAGAGACAGAGTAAATGAGTAATTCAGAACTGATTGATTGTACAAGAGAGAGTGAGAAGTGGAGAATGAGTGAGTGCAAAAGAGGGGGAGATATAGAGAGGCAGAGACAGATAAAAAAAAGGACCAAGGATTGCAACAGAGGGGGAGCGATTGGAAGTGAGCGGAAGAAAATGGAATGTAGAGATGTGATAGATGGATAGCGAGAGAGAGGGATTCAGACGAGGGAGAGATGGAGTGGTAGTCACTCCCCAAACCTTTGCTGGGTGGTTATTAAGCTAACTCTCCTCTGCACGCTGTGTGTCTGGTGTTACTGCACCTTTTCTTTCCATTCCCACCCCTAACCTAGTTTAAGTTCAGCTATCGCCTTGGGCTTGTGGAAAAAGGAGTGGCAGCAATATCAGGTCAAGCCCGGGGAGGGGAAAAGCCCAGTGGTTAGTATTCCCGGAGTGTCGGAGGCAGAGATGGAGGGGAGAGAGCGTCTGGTGGGGGGCAGGGAGAAGACGTCTCGAGGAGGAGGCTTTAACTTGGCTAAAGCTAAATGCTGGTGGTCTTCTGGTGGTGCTGCATGTGGCTTTAACATCACTTACATCAACCCTGTGTTCTAGAAAATCTTTTTAAGAGCACTATTCATTTTATAGAAGATGTAATTGTTGCCTGGTAAGTGCAGAAGTCGTAGGTGCAGTCGGGGTTTGCATCCTTTAGTCTGTGTGTTGTTGGGTTTAAGCCACCGAGGTTAAGTTAAGCACTGTGGTTTCGGTTGACTGTTGTCAATGTGTCCCATGTCATGGTTCAAGTCAGCATCAACTTTTTCCTGCAGCACCACCAGCAGGTCAAAGTTCTGACATTTCCAGTGGAATATCACAACATTTTCTCAGAAGGACTTTTGGACAGACCATTGCCGTTTACCAGCGATGTATCCCTCTGAAAAGTCGGATCAGTGCAAAGCATGTCGCTTAAAACACTCTGTGCTAAAGTCCAGCTTCACAGGTTACTATCATGGCTGTTAGACTCTAAGTTTCGTTCAATATTTAACCAAGACCACTACCTTTCTGCATGCATGCATGTATCTGAATTCCAGTGCAGCCATGTGTGAGCACATACTGTATGTGAGCACAGCTGGCGGATGTATGCATGACAACAGAGCTCACTCCAGGTGGAGTTCATCACTTCCTGTACGGTAATATGTGGATTGAATCTCCACTCACACTACATGTGTCACATGTGCAGATCACACCCAGACAGGCGTACGTGTGAAATAATCCTCATTCCTGCAGATTCATTTCTCTCTGCCCTCCATGTCTTGCCCTCTCTCTAATTTGTCTCTCTCCTCCTGCTCATCTCCATCCCCTCCTCCCTCCATGTCTTTGAGGCCAATGGCCGAGACAGGCTTGCACGATGCAGTATTGATGTGGACGGTTAGTTAGCTCTTCCTCCACATATAGTCCTTCCTGTCTAATTAGTGTCGAAGGAGAAGAGCCTGTCACGGTGTGTGTGTGAGTTGAGTGTATGTGTATGTGCGAGAGTGTGTGTGTACACGTGTGCCCTAGCCTCTGCTCTCTTATCTCAGAGCTCTCATTAACCAGGCTTTGTTTTCCTTAGCTTCATTAGCATTCCCATGACAGTGGCTGTTACCTCAGTGCTAGGCTAAATGCTAGGCTAAATGTTAGCAATAAGAAGTCAGTCTGCCCCTTGTCATTAACATTAGCCTGTTTACATTGTCTAAGTGTTCGTAAGTGCAGTGACACAGATTCCCTAACAGCTCTTTGGCAGTGGTTCTTACATATCAAGTGTTTGCTTTTGCTGTTCTGCTTTAAAATTGTGAGAGACAAATCGTCTCTGCTGCCGAATATGTTAGTCCTGCTTTCACCTTTGGGTGAATCCACTTGTCTGTGCCCATGAGGAGTCCTGGCTACTCTATTAACATGAAGGCAGCATCTGCACAGACATGTCTCCTCCAGCTGTAGGACACTGTGCAGTCTCTAATATCAATCCCTGGCTAGAATGCAGAAAGAAAACAGGGGGAATAGGAAAAAGCAAGGAAAGCACCAGGAGGGTTGCTGTTCTATGGACAGGCGTGGGGGAGGTGGAAGCAGAAGGGGAAAAATGGAAAATGGATGAGTACAGCAGAGGGGGATTGAAGGGGGAGTATGTTTTAGGGGTCCCAGTATATGTTCCTCATTATGATGAGGTCCTCTCTGGGGAGCTTGTGGTGAATCAGGCAGTGATATGTAAAAGACACCAGGCTGTTACTGAAGATCACCTGTGCTAAGGTGATGCAGGAGCGAAGGGTGCAACTACCATCCATCCGTAATGATCACCATGGAGACTGTGTATCAGTGAGATGAGGAGGAAAGAATGTTCAGCTGAACCCACCATAGTCCCAGAGGAGGGGTTCATAGGCCACTCTGCATTTCCTCCATCCATCTTCTCCCTCCCTCTCCCACTAACACCAGCCACCACCCCCAACAGATGCACCTTACACATGGGTCCCTACCCCAAACCAGCTATCAAAGAACCATAAAGGTGGTTTAGAATTCTTTAACATAAACCAAACAGCTGAATCAACCAGTCAATAATTTATTTGTCACATGAAGTCATACGATGCAACTTTATCCCATTGGCTCCTTTCATGTGCATTCCTTTTTTGTGCCTCTTCTAATATTGTTGACTGCTGCTTTGAAATTGTCCATGTTTCCAGATACAAAGTATGATCATGGAATGCGGGGGACAGAGTTGTCTAGCCTCTGAGCCAGCAAGAAAGGCGGAAACAGTGCCGAGACAATGTCTGTATGAATGGGACAGCCAGCAGGGCGGGATCATGAGCGGCACAGAGATGATATTTTGATGACTGTGCAACCCACTGCGGGAGATTTAAAAAGTAGCAGCGGGCGACTAACTTCAAGAAAAAGAACAGCAGCTGGAAATATCTGCAAATTGGGAAAACAATGAGGTCCAGGAGCTCCTTACCCTCCGAGCAGAGGACGAGATTAATCACCATATAATCGACAGTAAATGATTGTTTTTGCCAATTTATGTTGTTATTTTTCATAAAGCGCCGCCAGCACGTTTGCTACACTAGCAGCTGATGCAGTTGTGTTACATGTCATGCCTGTCATGCCTGCGATTCTGCGATGCCGGGATGTAGTCTAAAATTACACACAGGAGTGGAAGGATGGTGCGGCCATTTGGTTCTGTGTAAAAATGCAAAGGCAGCATAAAGAAGGGACTTTGCAGCGGCCCGACAGCCCGATCTCTGTGTAAAAATCCAAAGCACACAACTCCTCCCCTTGTCTCACCCAAGTCATCTGTTCTGTCAGATCAGCACATAGAAAAACAGTCACAAAAGAATATCACAAATCCTGATATCCCGTCGGAAACTGATGCAGCCTGAAGGGGTGTCCAGTTTTTTTCCCAATGCCTGTACAATGGCTAGCATGATGCTAGTTTGGCTGTGCCCATCTTCTACATCTTTTCCTCAGAGTTTAGTGATGTTACAGCAGCAAAGTCATATTGTTTGTCTACTAATTAGGTGATGTCTTAGATGAATATAGGCCTACTTTATTTTACATTTTCAAAGAGTCATCTAACTCAAGGCATGCTTCTTGTGTAGGTGGGAAGCTCTCGATACCAAACAATAGCAAGGACAGAGGAGAGGTGTTTACAATTGGATATCTTGTCATCTTCCTTTACAAAACCAGTTTTCAATAGCTTTGTCTTGAGACATTGAGGCATTTCAGGATGGCTGGCACACTTTTATAAAGCTTCAAGTTACAAGGCCTCCTCAAGCTGTATAACAAATAAACAGCAAATAATTGAGTAGTTTCTCTTGTGCATTTCAGTAAATTGTGCCACAATAAGTTCATCTGAAGAAAAACTTTCCTTGGCAGAAAAATTGGATCCATGGTGTGCCCTCAAGTACTGCTGCACTACTGCATTGGCGTTTCTTCCCAATCAAATTCTCCACTATATCCTCCAGCCCCCTTAATCAGATGTTAAATTTGATTCCTCACACTTGTACTATGACTGACTATGTGAATACTTGCAGTATTTTTCATTTTGAATGTAAGAGTAGTTCAAAACATCAGACAACATGAAGCTCCACAAAACTTACAGCAACAATCCCTCGCAGCGTAAGCATAAAAAACGTGAGTGGAAATGCATGAAATATGAAAAATCTCAAAGTATTGTGAAAGTTTGAAGCATGGGGGAAATGGAAAATCTCCATCGTCCAGTGTGCTCTCTGTTATTATACATCGCTGGTGCTCTTTAAAATTACGTTATCTCACTGTGCCATCTTCTGCAGTGGCACCCGACTGGAGAATTAGCACCACCTACTGCTTATCTCGATGACCCAGTTCCCAGTATTCGCACAACAGTGGTGGATGGAAGAGCATAGCGCATTTTCTTTTGCCAATTTTCTGTTGAAATTTGTGTTATGTTTGGATGGAAACCAAAGTGTTTTTCATCAGCACATTGCTACACTGTTCAGTCTGTAAGGTATTCAACCTGGTATGTGCAGTTTTATGGATTTGATCGGCCAGAGCTCTGCGCTGCCAGACGCCAGATTGCACTAACGCAGAAACTGTGCAGGGATCGACTTTCCTGTTCGGTTGCCCATTCTTTGCCAGAACTCTCAATGTTTGCAGCAACAATGCTGTGGTCTCATTTTGCACACAATGCTATTGTCACTTCAAATGTAGCTTTAAGACGAAGCTAAAGGGGCTTAATGGGAGAAAAACTTCAACTATCTGAAACCCTGTTAGATGTCAGCCTTACTGAATGTGCGAGTACCTCAGAATCAAAGCGCGGGGGATTCTTTAGACTCACCAGTTGGTACCACTGTTAAAAAATAACAGGGAGAAATGTGTTGTTGAAGAGACAGACATTCTTCAGCAGACAGTTGACTCAATGATCCATGATGTAATGCAGCGACAAGACATGTATTTTGAGAAAGGGTTGTGTCTATGTCTCTGTCTTCTCTGTCAGATGAATGTTACTCAGAGATTGAGAGTGGCTAGACAGATGTGAGTAATTATGAAGAAAGCTGTCATACCTTCTATCCATTCTTCCTCATCCTCCTCTTCCTCTCTCCACCCCCTCTCCTCTCCCTTCATCACTCTTCACTCCCCTCTCTTTAAGCCGCCCACTAACCCTGTCTATCAGCGGCCCGCTGCTTACATATCCTTGCAGAAGCTGAAGTGGTCATTATTCACAGCTTAGGCCATGGCTGTTTGCTGTGAAATAGCTCACAGTGTGCTAACATGCGTTCAGAAATGCAATTAGCATAGCGATTAGCATAGCTATTTCACATGTTAACCCGTCAAATGCACAGGCACCTCTCTCAGGACCCCTACAGTCAGCCCTGACAATACACTCAATGAAAGGCCATGCCTTTCCATCATGCACTCATTCCCCTCTGAGGTGGGAATAAAGGAGAGGGAATAGATGTATATTAAAAAAAAACAACAACCTGAAGATAAGAAATGCATAACCTTTCTTTCCTTGCCTCTTTTCTTTACTTCATCCCTTCCCTCCATCTCAGCATCATGCAGTGTTTGTCTCAGTATCAGTTTGGCCTTTTTCGTCCACAATACGTCCCCAAGGATCCATTCGCTAAATGGGAAACCCCTCTTACTGATGGATTTACACACACTCGTGCACATGGAGCACAAAGTGGCAATATAATAATGTTATTTCAACAGCATGGCCAGTGACCCCTCTAAAGAGAATCCCTACTGTGGCTGTATACACATAACCTTAATAATTCACTCACACACTGCTCTCTAGCACACACATACACACACACACACACACACACACACACACACACACACAAAGAAAAGGTCTAAATAATTTACAGAGAGAGACGTCTAGCCCGAGCATGAATAAGTAAGAGGCAGCCCACTGGCCAATTGCGCCCCTCTCACCGCTCCTCTGTGACCGCATACACAGTTTAATCAGCACATAAATATTGCATTTCTTGCTTACTTGATAGTCTCACTAATTCTGTATTCAATTTTGTTTTCATTTAACTACCACTTAGTGAGTCTACAGATTGTGATGCTAAGAGACAGACTGGAGATACTTTTTCACATGCATTTGAAGAATGGAAACACGAGGAGATGCAGATGTTTAATTCATTGTTGCTGTAATTAGATACCATTAACCTACGGTATGCGGCTCATAGCTTGTGATTTCTTTTATGCTTTCAGACTAAATGCTTGTTCCTTCCACACCTACTTCCTCTTGTTATTGTGGCTTTAAAAAGTCTTTGCCAACTCTAACAAGTCCCAGTTCGGCTGTTCTCCTTCTATAATTCAATTCCACTCTACACACACAATAACCATTGGGGGTGTTTGTGAATTTATTTTATTTCTTCATTTCATCTGCATGTGTAACTGAACTTTTAAACATCCACTCTTAGTTTTATTGCAGTCTCACATTCCTTCTTGTATTTTTCTTGTAAAACCTCTCAAAGCACTGATCGTTGCAAGTGTAGGAATGTGGCTGATGCCAGTGTCATTTGTGGGGGAATATTAAATTTATTACACATAAATTGAATATGATTGACCAATCAAGTGATTTTGGAGTACCAGATAGGGGAAAAAGCATCAGTGGAAAGGTAGGAGAGATGCTATTACTGTGTGTTCCTATTATTATGACTGTGTCGTGATAAAAATAATAACCAATCTTATTGACTGAAAAGCATTTCACCATTAATCTTAAAAAGCAGCATAGCAGGGGTTTTAATTCAATATCCAAAATATGATTAACCAAACAGATACATTTATTTCTCACTAAACAACAGCACTGTAGAGACAAATACAAATGGATAAGTGGATTATAAATGGGACGTTAGGCTTTGTATAGATAACAGAGAGAGGAGATTTTTGGATAAGGACCTTTGACCAAATTCTCTTGTGGTGAATATTCAATGAGAAAAATTTTCACCCTAATTTTGCATCGTGGAGACTATCATAATCTTTTGAGCGTTCATACCTGGCGACGTGTGTTTCTGATCGGGAGTCTCGCCAACTGCGTTACGACCTGTGTGTGCACGCCACAAGATTTCTCCACCGGGCTCTCGCCGACAGAGCCCCAGATAACGTGGTGATGTCACCAAATTACATTTTTTAACCTGGAGACGACACATGGTAAAGGCATGGATATTCTTCCCAGTGTTGAATCAGACCTGCCTCCAGGGCCTGGGTCCAAACACAACGCGCTCCCCGTGATCCTGTGGACGCCGGCATTGTTGTTGTTGCTTGCCGGCTTGTCAGTGTAACCAGGTCTTGGGAGAGAAACAGACAAACAGGGCTATGGAAACAAGCCCCAAAGAAGCAACGGATAGGGAAAGGCGACATTTAGAGAGCAAGCCTCTCAACTCCACTTCAGAAACAAGCCCAGAAAAACACCACCCACGACTACCAATATTTGTAAGCAACTTTACAGAAGAAACAAGCCCAAAGTTGGCGGCTAATAAGTGGACCTGGCAACCCTGCAGCTTGTCCTCTTCACATTTCTTCCGTCACACTTCTCCAGTTTTCTAGCATGCCAGATATCCAGTCCCAGTCACAGACGAGGTAGCGACTTGCTCGTAGGCTTGTTCACACATGAGGACTCGTCGTGGCAGACTATCTGCCCACTCACCTCCGACCCAAGGTGACTCTCAAGATCCTCTGGGATGTCAAAATGGCGGTGAACATCGTCTAATGTGAACTAGGCTTTAGGAGCAGGGGTGGTGGGGCCTTTGGCATATCTGTGCCCAGGGATCCATTGTCTCATAATCTGCCCATGGTGATGGTCAATACTTGCATGTTTCCAGGAGAGAGTCAATGGACGTGTATGACTCAAATAACATTCAAATCATTACACAAAGCTCATAGTTTGTGGAGCAATGCTGATGACTGATTTGGAAAGTTTGACTTAAGGCCAGTGAAATGATACCAAACATTACACAGGTAAACCTGACTATGATCAGATTACTTTAGCCGCCCACTGCTATAAGTGAAATACTCAAACTAATGAAGCAAATCAAACAAACATAATTCTACTAACAGCATTACTGAAATGCCTCCATTAAATAGCCTGCAGAGGTTCTTTAACTTGCTATCAATATATTGATTTTCTTCATACATAAAAGTTGGCTCTTTAATTAGATTGTACATTTCCCAAATTAAATCTTAATTCTAAAGTACTACAATACACACAGGAGACATTTTGTACTCACAAAACACAACACATAAAACAGTGACTTTAAATTAGAAAACAATTACAACAGAGTGTAGTCAATGCAGCTCCTGGGTCCTGTGGTCTTGATCGAGGGGTTACACAGCAGGGCTGCCTAGACATGTCAGGGAGGTCCCGCAACATAAAGTTCATTACACAGAAAATGGTGTATTGGCTGTCTTTGACATAATGCTGCTTGTGTAGTTTAAACCTCCTCCTGAGCCAGTGTGCTGTCAGTCTGTTGCTTGCGTTGTCTGAGGTTAATAGATTAAATTCCGCTGTCTCTTCGGACGTAATGTTTGTCACTGTTTTACCAGGAGACGCTTTTTGTCTCAGAATTTGGACTGACTGTCTCAAAGAGGAGAATCGCTGTCTGGTGTCAGAGGTTGAAGAAAATTGTGTTTTCCTGCTGTGATTTTTACCAGGCGTGACAGCCAGCCTGGTATTGTTTTCACCTTGTGAGCCTGTGTGTGTGTCATCATGGCAAAATGTGTTTCTGAAGACACCGACTGTAGTGGGAACAACCACAAAGGTGGTTTTGAGTACTTTGCCAGGTGTTTGTATGTCTGTCTGTGTGTGGACAGGTTTTGTCACCACCATAGCATCGTGACTGTGCAAGATGCAAGCACAAAACGTTACAGGTGTATAGTTGAGATCACATTGAAAGACGAAAGGAAGCGAGAGAGTAGGAAGTAAGTTAAATTTTAAGTTGCAGATCACTGTATCGCAGCTGGTGTGATCACACAAAATCATATTGTGAACATTATTGTCCATGTAGGCAATTATTTGTCAACTAGGAAAGCTACCATGGCTTTTGCCCTGTAGGCCAACATTGTTGTTTGTTTTGTCAGCTGACAATCAGTGTGATCCTGATAGACCTACCCGCAGATCTCTGATAGGAAGTTTAGCCAACTCAGAAGCAGCTCTGCAGAGTGTCTAACTCATGTCTATGTGATGATGGGCAGGTGCTCTGAAACACAGAGATGCCCCGGTCGTAACTACAGTTGAGGCTTACCTCAAACTGCAACTGTTGTGTTGGTCGCGAACAAATCGTTCAAAAGAACGAATCTGTTGAGTGAACGTACTGAACTGAATCGTTCATCATCATTCAGTTCAGTTGAGCTCAGCAGCGAGCGTGCAGGCCGGGAGTGGAACTGGCGATTCAGTCCGTGCGAATGATGAATCACTTGCGAGTTGCGAGGCAGCCAGGGTGCGGGGAGGGACTGAACGACGTAACCCCGATCCCTGAGTGATTCAAATAATTTCTTATCAGCGATACACTTTCGTAGGGACTGTTTTCTCCAAGCTAACGGCTAATGTAGCCAGGAGTCAAGCCACATGTACACAATCACACACCTCCCCATTGTTTTAACAGACTACGCAGTACACAGTCAGGGCTCCTCCCGATAAGCACTGAACGATTCGGTGAACAAATCTTTTTAATGAACTGATTCTAGTGATTCAGTAACATCTAAAGAACTGCTTTGCCCATCACTACAAACTACAAGAACCTACATTGGGACCTTTATGCTCCTGCTGTTTACCTTCTGTGTTTTAGTGTGTACGATAAGGCTCAGTTCAAGAACATGTTCTGAGCCTAACTTGTAGGGAATTACGTCTGTGTTTTTGTGAAGAGCTGTAGTTTGAGTTGGAAGGCGAAACAAAAACCTGAAAGACTGAGACAAGCTGTCCCGACTCATCTTAAATTTGTAATCTAAATAACTGAGCAAACACAAAGCTTACAAACAAGAAATGCTCTGGCTTTCTCTTTCTCCGTCCCTCTCAATGTGTGTGTGTGATTGGCAGCATAAGAGTTGCATAAAACACCCTCTCCTCACGTCACTTTCAGTTCTGTTTCATGCAGGATTCTGTGATACTATCTCTCTGCCTTCCCTCCCTCCCTCCCTCTTACCTGCTTGTCTCCCCTCCTGACCCATCAGTCTTTGCTGACAAAGCCTGGTACTGTCTAGCACCTCGGCATCTTAATGGTCAGGAGGGCACCCTTACTACAGCAGCACAGATCTTGACAATTAATCCAGGCTGAAGAAGTGAAAAGGAGGAGGGAGGATCAACTGAGAAAACAAGATTTCTGTCTCTTTCTCTGTCTTACAAGCACACTTCTTTCTCTGGTACTTCATCTCTCTCAGCAGGGGATTCTTCTGTTCTCCTGCAGTTATCTCTGTGGCTCTCTGAGTGTGTCATTTTGGTAGTAATTAAACTATCTGTTAAATCAGTGATGCAGACGCTTATGGAACCAGGCTTTGACTCCTTTCATAGCAGAAGCTTTGGGAGCAGCTTGGATGAAATACTATGATAATTTTGACTGGAGAAAGGTTCTGCAGAGGAAATCTCTGTATGTGTGCATGATAGGTGAAGCAAGAGGACAATGGAGAGAGACATCGAGGCAAAAGGTTTGAAGGGAGAGTAGACGGAGGGAGCGGCAAAGAGAGGTAAAGAGGGAGAGGAGTATAGAGGGAGAGGTAAAGGGAGAAAGAAAGCGAAATAGCGTAAAACGTTGAGCGCAGGGTGCTGCATGTCGGCGGGTATCAGGGGGAGTATTTGGTGGCCGGGAGCCAGTATGAGTGAGATGAGGGGAGGCGAGTCTGCAGAGCCAATAAATTACGGGCCTTCAAGCCCCACTTTACATTAATGGAATGTGCAGCGCTGCTCTCTCCAGTCGGCCGCTGAGATTAAAGAGTAGGGAAATGGCTGTGGACAGGCTCTCCCCAGCCTTGGCTCTCTGTGTGATATGGGCCTTCAGAAACCCACAGAGTAGCCCCATGGCCCATGAAACGGTGACGGCTGTGCATGGAGGTCCAGACTGAGCATTTTAGTTAAGAATACATCCCAACAAAACCCGCAAGGTGTCTTTGCCTTGTGATTGCAAGCTGTGGGCTTTGGTGCTGCCGAGCCAGAAAAGGTGGTTTTTAGAGCATCAGCAGTAATGGCACAAAATCCTCGCTTGGGTTGTTTATGTGAAACACTGTACTAAAGATCCCTTTCTGGGAAAGTCAACCTGGATACAGTGTGGGACTCTGAAGATTTCTTACAGATTATGTGGGATAAAGTGTGCGAGTATGAGAGAATGGCTGAAGCATATCCACCTAAACCCCGCTCCCTTTCACAGCCCCTAAACCCATTACCCCACTATTCATCTCTCAATTGAACTGTGCCACTGCTGTGTCTGTGCCTGTCTCCTGGTGGTTTTAGACTTGTTTGATGGAATCAGATGCATCTGGGAAGATTCAATTAAAATGCCGTTGCCTTTCTTAACTACTTCTCATCGCTCGCATGTCTCCTGCCAGTGTTTTAAAGTGATTACACACAATTATTTCAATTAGATGTCAGGAAGTAGTGCCATCATCATCAGACAGTAATCAGGTTGTGGTGGAGCAGTGGGAGACAGAAAGCGACAGCTCCTCTCATTCTCTTTCATTAAAGATGGAGGAGAACATCGCGGAGCGTTTTTGCTTTTCTTTCTTTCTTTTTTTTAAATTTTCCTTCTATTTTTCACAATGTGGCACACTTTTAGAAACGCAGAAAAAGACACTTTTGTACCCCCCTGCAAGCTGTTCTCATCTCTGCTAATGAATGAAATCCATTTCTGGATCTCAGTCTGAGAGACGGGTGAATATGAGGGATTGAGTGAGGCACAAAGGAAGAGCAGGCCTCCTGTTGTGTCCTGGACGGAGTCAAATAGAGCGGGAAGAGAAAGGGAGATTATACAGTCAGCCTTCTGGCTATACTTTACAGTGTGGAGCAGTTATTATAACACCTGAATGAAGTCCTGTTGTGTCACTGAAAATTTCAAATGTAATTCAAATTGATGCTGACGTGAAGAATTACATCGACACTTTGTCTTCTTTTTCTCCACCTCCTACGTCACTCTTTAATCAAGGCTATATATATATATATATATATATATATATATGTTTCTTCTTCCTTTGCTTCCGTTTTGAACTAAACTACTTCACCGGTATTCTTCAGCTCGCTTGCTTCAATCAAAGACGTTAAATTTACTGTCTGTCATTGGCACTCGCCTTAAGACACGTGGTGATCCAGCTTTTGCAGCCGTAGCACCTAAATTGTGGAATGCTCTGCGTACTCCCTCACGATCTGCTGACACTGGTTTCTTCTGCTAAAGGCACATAGCCTGTGCCTACAGTCAGGTAGTAGAATTGACTGCCATTTGATTGGATGCTGTCGGATTGGTTTAAGAAAAAGTGGATCTGGGGAATTAAATGCCGACTAGTGGGACTGAATAGTGTTCACGTTAGTTGATCCAGAAAATGAAGGTAAATAAATCGATTTATGGCACAATTTTTAAATAATTTTTTAATCTTTTGACTTGAACTCACAGCAAGAGGGTTCCTGGTTCAAACCCAGGGTGGGGGAGCCCTTCTGTGCAGAGTTTGCATGTTCTCCCCGTGTCAGCGTGGGTCGAGTTGCAAATCTTTTTTGATTTTATCAGTCGCATCAAAAGTCGTCAAATTTGTGACTTGAGAAGTCCAAGTCAAATGACTCGAGTTGACACTTCTGGTACCGAAACACTGGTTCTGGTGACATCCCTGCTTGTGATGGGTTATGGTGGTCTGTGCCTCTGTTGGAGCTCCAGTGCACTGTCCTTGAGGAGCAGAATATGCTATAGGAGCTCCCATGGGACTCAGGTATGGTAACAGAGCTAGCGCAGGAGCTGCTGGGGCTCAGTGTTGTGATAACAGAGGCTTTGCAGGAGGAGACACACACAGCATAATGAACAACCCACCGCCTACTGCAGCACAGGATGCACACACAAACACACACGTGCGCACCCATGTAGAAGCACGCATGCGCTCACATAAAGTGCATGTTCTTCTATAATCCCATCTTTCTCTTGTTGTGTTATTTTCATACAACATCGCAATGCATCCCCACATGACAGTACACACACACACACACACACACACACACACACACACAGTTACGAGGCAGCCCAGCCCTCTGCAGCACATGCTTGGTTGCATAGCCGAGGCCACGCTGACTGCATGTCTTACAGCAGCATCAGTATGCTACGAGCATGGTCCTGTGTCTACACCACTCTCCTCTCCCTCCCTTCGTCCACCTCTCCTTTATGCCTCCGTCTCAGTTCTCTGTCTTACCTCCATCACTCTCTCCAGGCTTTCTCTGCTCTGGTACTCCCTCCATCCCTGATCTCTCCCTCTTTTAGCTCAAAACCGAGCCAGATTCCGCCTGCTTATTACTACAGAGCCGTTGTGTATTCATCTCTTTACTATTTTCAGCCTCCTTATCTTATCTGTGAACAGTGTGTTTTCCGGTACTCCCTCTTATTCCACTTCTCTCTGCACTTCATCTCTTCCTGGTCTCCCTCCTTCACCATGTCTTTGCGTCACTGCTGGCTTCGGGTTTTCGGGTCCAAGTGTGAAACAGCATGCTAGGCTAATTATACCATTAGGATCCAGCCATACTGGCTAATGTTTTTTTGCTTCTTCTCTGTGTTGTATTGTAACCAGGGGACGGGCCCATTAATTGCCCCGCTGATGACTGTCATCATCCACACCCCTCAATGTCCGACACAGAGGGGTAGAGTGTGTGTACACATTTGTGTGTGTGTTTGTGTGTGTTTGAGTCTCAGCGGGTGTCTGATGGGAGGGTGCTCAAGTGTGGAGGACTCATCATGGGTTATTAGGAGCATGCAGGGGGTCCATCAAGCGTGAGAGAGATAGAGAGATAGACACGGCAGAGAGATGAAGAGAGGGAGAGATGGTTACGAGAGAATCATTCCCAAAGCAAAGTAGTGCTGGTCCTAAAGTGTGGCTTCGAAAGAGAGTCATTGAGTTTCTCCTCTTCCTCTCCTCTTGCATCTCTATATTTTTTCTTTTTATTTCCTGAAAATTTGGATAAATTTTTGTCCTCATGAATAATAGTTTTTGACAAAGAGACTAAACTTGGCAAAGTTGGGGGATTTTCATGAGACTGAAAAATAATGATAAAAATTGAATCAGCAGAGGGCGAGATATCCGGACTTCTCGTCTCCTCTGTTAAAAATGCAGGATCTCACACCTCCTGCAACTCTGTAGTGTTGCATGATTAAAATGTAGGTACTCTTCAACGCTTTTTGTTAAAAACAGTTCAGTACAAGAATATCCCAACATTCTGTACTTGTTGGCGCTTTAATGTGTCATGATCAGGGCACAAACGACTCGGCATTCATCTCCGTTGATAAAACGCAAACCTCAGCTGTGACTGAAACAGAGACGCAATGCCTCTGCCTCACCATACACCACCACCAAACACTTTCAGTATGGCACCTTTGGAACCAAAAGTAACCCCTCAGACATGGCACCTAGACTCTTGCGTTTCCACCGCTGATGTCAACTCGTGCATTGAGTAACATTACATGTTAACATTACCAGCAGTTGGCCCAGTGAATTAAGTTATTTTTTCTCAGTCTACAGCTTCTTCAAGAGGCAGCGAAACATCCTTTCATTTTATAGTTATGGTTTACAAATATGTGTAGGACTAGGTTACATTAAACCAGTCACAACTCAGCCCTGAGCAGAGTGACCGTCCTCTACTGACCAATCAGACTGCAGTGTTCACAGCACCACCTTTTGGTGCCAGATCTGTGTGCTAGGTACCCCAACAGAGGGGGACCAAACATGGGGACGGCACAGAACGGCTCCATTGGTATCATCCACAACTTTCCATATCAGATATGGAAAATTAACCATTCCAATGCATATCGAAACTGAACTGAACCGGACTGCTCGGCAACAACAGCGTGTCATCTTAAGCAATAATACCTCCACTCATGAACTAAATAGGCCGCTGAAGTTGACTGTGAGACTACTTTGCCTATGCTAATGCTGCACCCACCTACAATATGAAGCCTGTCTGCAGAAGCTGGTATAAAACATGTTATGCAGGGGAGGAAACACTTCAAACCTCTTCAAGCATCTCAGTGACAAATGCCAAGACCTCTCCAAAAAGTAATGATTTCAAAATCAGACTTTCTGTTAAGGAGTTCTAGTCTCCTGAGGCCTGTACTATGGAGCAAGTTTAACATACCCAAGATCCGTCTTGATATCTGGCTCCACTAAACCTAACATGAGCCGTGCAAATAATTGGTATCACAGAGCTGATTGTCAACTAGCTCAGTCAGCTCTTGGTTTTGCTTCCCATGTGTCCCAGTGTGTTCATGTGAAAGAGGCGTGGTTGTTAATTCTATTAGCAGCAGCATCAGAACCATGAATGAAGAACTCTGTTTTGGGACGGCAAAAAGTCGTATTCATTGTAAACAGTAGAGCAGAGTAAAAAGATGTAGATGCACTAGATATAATTTCCAAATATCAAAAGTAGGCCAGGGCTTAAAATACATGTAGGTATTATTATATAAGACTTAAATAGGAAGTGAGTTTTTGCTGTGTTGTTGGAATATGAAGAAACTCCTCTGAATATCTCACATAAAAGACTTTAAAAAGTAACGTCAGACAGTTCCTGCGACTGAAGTAAAGAGTGGCATCGTAGTTAATGATGAGGTCTGTCTGACTGAAATGTTGCATTTCTAACAACCGGAGCCAATTAACAATGTGTGGATAATTTGCCTTTGGTTTTTATTTCCATTTCTCATTACACAGGTGTCTTGTGTTATTCTGAGCTGCAGTGATGGAATCGGAGTGTAAAATCCACCACACTGTCAACTATCACTCCAGGGATAAAATAAACTTTGCACAATTAAAACGAAAATAATTGTGTGTTTAGCGTGGTAAATGATTTCTCTGTGTGTGAAAGACTTTCTATAAAAGACAGAGTGAGAATAGAAAGCCTGGAGCATTTTAAAGACTCTACTAACCTATAAAAATATATAATCTTTTTTTTTTTTTTTTTACCTGTGGTCAGGATCCTTTATTTTCCAGTGGTATGATTGGTCAGTGGTTGCGGTGTTGACAGGTTGTGATCTGATCCTGCTACGGAGCAGGTTAACTATTCAGCTGAAGGGAGGAGGACGCACAACTCCAATATTTCCAATCGTGTTGGGTGCAAGTTGCAGAGGGATTCCAAAAAAACTAGGCAACAGCACTCACAAAAGACTTTAGTCAAAATCTATGTTTTAATGGGGCAACACATGGCCAAACAAAATGACAGACGCTACAGGCACAGGCACAGCTACCAGCTCCTCTTAGGACCCCTGTGCCTTATGGTGCGTTACATTTACACTGGAAGTTGGAACTTGGAGCTCCGAACAGCGTGACCTCCGAACTGAGCGCTTCCCAGTTTAAAAACTGGGACATTGAACATGGAATTTGAAAAAAATGGACAGTAAATGAAATCGGGGTCACTATAAATCTGGGGGGGACATGTCCCCCCTGTCCCCAGTGCCATCTGCGCGCATGCTTTTGAGTGCTGCTGCCTTCTAGTTTCTTTAGCTAATTTAGCATAAAACAGTGATTGTCACCATAGAAAGTAGACTACTGAAATATGTGGTTATTTGTTCCTTAGGTAGGTAATTTCCCTTTGGTTTAATTCATTTTTCTCTATAGTGTAAAGCAGGGGTGTTTTGAATGGGAGCCAGATAAAACAACATGAAAATACCCGGGGGCCAACTGATTCCTGCATCAATTGTTTTTTTTTTGTTTTTTTTTGTTTGTTTGTTTTTTTCAAAAAAAGGGAGACAATTGCAACCATTTTTGTCTTTTAATGAACCATTACTACGTGATGCCTGTCTACAAACTGTATGATAGTCCTATCATTGTGAGATGAAGGGTAAAAATGCGAAGTGATCTTGCTCGATTAACCATTATTGTGGAAAGTGCCGCATATGGTATATTTTGAAAATCAAGCCGAGGGCAGATTAAAATTGGTCTGCGGGCCAGACTTTGCACATGCCTGGTGTAAAGGACTGGCTCAATGCAGACAAATTTAGTTTAATTGCATGTAAATACTGAGAAATGACATGAAAGAAAACATTAATAAATGTAAATTTGTTGGAGGTGGTGCAGTGTTTTGGTGCTTTTGTTTCACGGCGCTTTGTTTAGCGTTGTCTCAGGTTCAGAGCCTGTTACTATGATCATTATTGTAGGTCTGTAATTTATCCATGGTAAAAAAATGTCACAAGCTGTCACAAAAAGTGCATTGATAGCACCTCAACCAAACCCCTCAGGATTACAAACATGATTTTGATAACAAATAATACAAACAACAATGCTGTCGAATAGTCCTTACAAATGTACACCTTCAGTTAAACAAAAGGACGTGTGTTGCAGGGCTTTGCAGTCCATCTCAGCCGAGCAGGCCTGAGTCCATCTCTCCCCACCCTCGTCCCTGCCAGCCAAATCTTCAAATAGTCACTTTTAATTACTACCAAAGCTCTGCAGCCCCGAAAGTGTTATTCGTGACAGCCCTTGTTAAAAGTGAAGCAGCTTTGTAGTATTGAAAGCCCAAGGTTAACCCTGAAGTTACCTCGTTAACCCCAAAGTCTGCTTCGTAGTACAGCCTCAGTAGCCTGGTCAGACTGTCCTCATAATTTGAGCTCAACATTCTGTTTTGCTCTCTTTATCAGTTCGGACTCGGGAGTATTTGACTTTACAGACAAACTCCTTCAGCCAATCAACGTAACAAAACACCGGGGAACATTTTCATCACAAATGGAGTCCGTGGAAGAATTGAGCTTTTTGGAGGAACGGTAAAAACATCTTTGCCTCTGAGTACGCTGCAAATGCACACTCTTGTCCTCGTTTATTTGGTGTTATCGACTCTATTTCTTCAATAGTTTCACTTATTGCTGTGTTTACTAATGTTGAAGTCAGTGCTGCAACCTGTAGCCTGCATTTTGCGTCATCAACTACAATGCAATGTCCCTGATTTGCTGCGTACGTTGTCAGCTTCGGTGCAGATCCCTCACCGGCGGCACCAAGAACAGAACAGAACGTTGAGCTCACATCTTACCAGGCTACACAGGCCCAAACTGAGGTATATCTGCTGACTTCACTGTGACCTCATCAGGGTCATTTCAGCTCTGAGTGCAAAACTGTTTCCACTGTCTCAGCAGATACTATCCATGACTAGTTAATGTGATGACTGTGGTGACGTCACACAGGGGTAGAGTGCTCCTTTAAAAAAATGTCTTTACTCTCATAAAAACATTTGTGGGATGAATGAGTAGTATAATGTGGCATTAAGTAACAGGTTTCACACTCTCACACACTCACCCACACACTCACACATATATAGTGTATACACACATATAGTACACACACTGGTTCCTCTCATTGGACCCTGTTAATTTCCTGCGACGCATCCTCACAGCACATGAAGGCAGATAAGGATAAAAGATAAGAATCTAGACAGCCTTGTGTGCCATGATTAATTCATTCCATACTCTGCTTTGCCCAGAATGAATGTGCAGTTAATATTTAATATTCCTACGCTTTTTCACATGATTGCAACATGATTATGAAAAAAAGGACCCATGGTGGGTGTGCATGTTTGGGAGGTGAGAGCAAGAGGGGCAGCGGGAAAGACAGAAAGAGGGTTAAATCATACGTTTTGTAAATTGCATTGTTAATACTGTTTGTGTTTACCAGTGATGCTAATGTGACGCTTAAGTAATTGAAATTGGAAACAAAATTAGATTGAAAGAGACAATTAAAGAAAGAGAAGAGAAGGGAGATGACTGGAGAGGGGGAGGACTGCTGTAGGAGGAGAGAGAGCCAGCCGCGGCATTACCATATGTATTTCAGTGTGGGGGGTGAAGTGTGTGCTGACACAGTTTGTTGTTGTGCATCTAAGCAGCACAAGAATAAACACAGACTGCACCTCTAGCTTTATTTTCATGCTGCATGGAACGAGAATTCAATTTATGAAACACAACAATGAGTAACTACAGAGTGTTTGCAGTATATACATTACACTCTTCCCTCTGGAAACAGGCGGCGTGAAGGAAACGCATGCATCGCAACAGCGAAAAAGAAAGGCGAGAAAGAGAGGGAGCACAGAATTCATGATAATACAGCCCTTGAAATGTTATTATTGTTCTTAATAGGAGACTTTAATAAGCCTGCTGTTGGGTCATGGTGTTTTAGTGGTGTGCATTACAATAATCTACCAGCTTCATAAAGCAATGGAGACTTTGGATAAGCCTCCATGATGTCACACTAAAAATACCCTCCACACGCACACTTCGCCGCCTCCCTTTCTATATAGTAATTACATTGCTGTAAAGATGCATGTAAATATCTCCACAGATTAATGTAGAGAGGAGATTTATGGGTGCAGAGGCTGGCAGTGGAGCTGAGGGTTGGGCTGGTGAAAAAATCTTTAAACCAGTCTGATATTAAGCCAAACACCGGATATCCTTCTTCCACAGTGTGTGTTTGAAGGATATATCCAGGATGTCAAACTGACTCTGCAGCAACAACAGATCACAAAGACAAAGATAGTTAGAAGCTAAAGCCGAACTATAGGCTACAGATCACAGTGTAAAAGTGAACCATCACATCACTGCTGATCGCCACACAAGACAATGAATATAAAGGGAAACTTAACAGTGTTTGGCTTCGACCTCGTGACGCTGCCAGCACCCGGACCTCCACCGCCGGACAGGCAGTGATCTCCAGGGGAATCCAAACAACGTTCATCTGCGCACACTGTGATGACACACAGCTGGTTCAATATCAGCCCTTCACTGGTTCCTGTACAGCAGGGTCGGCCTTTTTTTAGAGTCACTCAAAAGCAAAAGCAGCATGTGTATACATTCAGTAGGCTATATCTTCAGTAGCTAGCTAGCTAACACTACACTTTTCAGGGTTTGATTTTGGTTTTGTAACAGGGAAGAAACGTATATCTTTTTCCAACCTCTCCAGGTAACGAGTATCATTAATACACGACGTGCCCACAAAACCAAGTCCACAAAACCAGCCTGGAAATGAAGGAGATCTCAACCGACTGCATAAGAGTCAATGGAGAACAGCTGTGTTGTTGTCGGACCCTGGTCTGAGCCGGCCTGATGCTACGTTATGATTGGCCAGTCTGTGTCCGGAGGCGGGACTTAGCGAAGGATCAGTTGGCGCAGTTTTAGTTTTCTTTGCCACGGCTTCTTTCATCACCACCAATAAAAACAGTAACTTTGTCGTCAACAAACACAACCTGTGCTGCTTGTCTCCTCTTCCACTGCCCCCGAATACTGAGCTACTTTATTTTGCTGGTGCTCAGTTAGAGTCCTGTCAGGCACTAGTGGCTCTGTTAGTCCATTTAGAAATGTATTATCTTTGTCACGTTGTCCCATTGCTTCTCACTAATGCTTTATAAGTTGGATTTAGCACTGTGACCCATCAGCACAAGTTGCTGATGTAGGCTACTGTTTAATTTGCTCAGACATGTCATAATGACAAATATCAGTCCAGCTGGTTAGCATGAAATCAAACTGGTTTAAGCTCATACACCAGACCAGACCATCAAACTGTAGTGGAGCTGACTCGCAGACCTCCCAAATCTCCACAACATGTTGTGTATGCCCCAGTGGGTCAAAAACAAGCTGATTGGTTGATTCAGCTTCCTTTCCGGAGACAAGATTGAAATTAAACACTGGAACTGAAACTTGAAATCCATACATGTATTAAACAGCCATCACAACTTCTCTAAATGACATGAAATCCATGTGTGCTTAAGTAGTGACAGAGAATTCCTGCGTTCACACACACACACACACACACACACACACACACACACACACACACACACACACACACACACACACACACACACACACACACACTGCAGACAGTGTCATGTTGTTGTAGCCGTACTATTGTAAATGTAATATGAAGTAAGAGCCATAGGGCTGATGGAGAAGTTAATTAGAGGCCAGGCCAGTCATCTCCACCTTCTGACCCATTTCCACCCCTCCCGTCATCCCCCGCTACATCTCCCCGTATCTGTCATTCACATTCCCACCACTGCTAATGAGCTTATTCTGGCCATACATTAAGTCTGCAGCTGTACCTTTTTCTCCATACAGTGCAGCTCGCCTTTTTTTTTTTTTTTGTCTGAACCAGAAACAGAGAGATGGCTGCTCGTTCCCACCATGTCTCCAATTAGATGCCCCTCTATTCATCCTTCTGTCATTCCTCCCTCTTCTCTCGATCCTCTTGTTTCTCTTGTCTGCCAGTGTTGGAAGCAGGTTGTAAAACAGGCCGCCTTATCCAAATGCAGACAAGCCCCGCGGTCACTGTAGTTTTGTCACATTAGCCTCTTTAGTCTCAA
The DNA here is from genome assembly GCA_035609425.1 of Epinephelus awoara. Taxonomy (NCBI): domain Eukaryota; kingdom Metazoa; phylum Chordata; class Actinopteri; order Perciformes; family Serranidae; genus Epinephelus; species Epinephelus awoara. The sequence goes on along the minus strand of CM069303.1, from coordinate 38,956,597 downwards.
TGTGTGTGTGTGTGTGTGTGTGTGTGTGTGCGCGCGCACACGCGTGTTGCTCTCTCACTCTGTGTGTGTGTGTGTGTGTGTGTGTGTGTGTGTGTGTGTGTGTTTTGAGGCTGAGTGTGACATTAGCCTCGCAGTCACAGGTAATGATCTCATCTCCCCGCTGGTGACTAGAGGCACACAAAGAGAATTACACACACACACACACACACACACACACACACACACACACACACACACACACACACACACACACACACACACACACACACAGTGTGAGAGGGATAGATGGGGAGCAGAGATTGGTATTGTAATGGTACTCTAATGGGCTACCTGACAAGTGCTTTTTCTTAATGATATGCCTCTCCCCTCCCCCTCCCTGTTTCTCCCTCACTCTCTCCTACAGGTGCATTTTCCGTCTTTGAGGAGTGATATGGACACCAGGTGTGGTGACGTCCAGGTATGTAGTCAGTGCTCATAGCACACTGTTTGCGACCATCATACACGCCATCTTCTGAGTAATGCCGCCCTGTCATCACATAACGACCTGCGCTCTGTTCTGCCACTTTGACCTTTTGTTCAGCTGCCGTTAAACTAAAGCTCTGACTGTGTCTGATATCAGTCACATATTTGCTCCGCCCAAATTCTGAGTGAGAATTTAAAGTGACAGTTCACCTTAAAATCAAAAATACGTATGTTTCCTCTTGCTTGTAGAGCTAGTTATCAGTCTAGATTGTTTTGGTGTGAGTTGCAGAGGGTTGGAGATATCAGCCGTAGAGATGTCTCCCTTCTCACTAATATAATGGAACTAGATGGCACTCGGCTTGTGGTGTTGAGATGTAAATATTAATGGTGTCCTCCTTAGTTGTAATGTTAGCTCCCTCAGTGTTGATATGTGAGCTAGCAATAGATGCACACTTCCTTATGCATGGTGATGCAGTTGGTGGTTGTGGTTTGGTAGAAAGAAAATAGTTCCTGGATGAAGCTGCTCATAACAAGGTTTGTGGATTATCTTGAGTAACCCAGTCAACAATTTCTGTACAGAGACATTGCTGGGAGTTTTTCAAATGTACTTGTTTGGTGTTTTGAGCACCACAAGCAGAGTGGCATCTAGTTCAATCGAGATTACATTTCTGCAACTGATATAGCCAGCACTCTGCAGCACTCTCACGCTCAAACAATCTCTCTAAGGGTGCAGGGCAGCATTTACAAGCAGACCTGATCAAATGCCTTGTGTGAGAAAGCTGCTCTTGATTGGTCAGAATTTCCATGTGGGAAAAATCCAGGAAGTAAAGCAAACGTTGAAGAAGAGTACACTTGCAAGATAAATGTGACACTTTCTAATGTCACAATGGAGGGACAACTACGCAGGTTGATTTTAGCGCTGCTCATCGTGGACTATATTGCTGTCATTGTTCATTTGAGTCAAACCATACAGTTTGAAAACGAGGCGCGGCTCCAACTAGAAAACAATGTTTTGATGCATTGGATGTGCTGAATGTGCATATTAAGGCAGTACAGGAGGAGGTGCACATTAATAATCCTCCAGGACTGTAACATGCTCATGTTTAACCTAAGCAATGTTTAATGCTCGGAAAGAGGTTGGAACACGTTCTCACCACAAACAAACTACACCAGAGTTCATTTGTAACCAGACTGAGACCTTCTTGAAGAGGTGGTCTCAGTCTGCTTGTTTTGGTGCACACCTGAGTGAGATTGCTGTGTTCACACCTGCCCTAACAAACCCCACATAGGCAGTCAAACAAACTTGAGTTTGATTGAACCGAACCAAACAGGGCAGGTGTGAAAGCACCCTAAATAAGACTACAGGTAAGAGGGAAATATGTATTTTCAATTTTGAGGTGAACTATCCCTTTAATGCAATATATTGTGCCTTCAAAACTCCACACAATCAAATTAATGTGTTTGTGGCATATTAACTACTTTCAACCATCCCACAGTGCAGTGTGTTGCATTTTAAAGGTGCAGCAATGATCTTTGTGCGACACCTGTTAGTAATGAAACCAAATGACAAGGATTCACAATTGTCATAAATGTCAATTAACTGCTCCCTACAGATGAAACTACCCTTTTGACTGTGTGTGTGCTATGTAGGCAGTCTGTTATAAAGAATGAATGAGGAGTGATTTTGAACGCAGCTTAAATCCGCACACATACCAAATGGCGACAGAGCAAGTAGATAGATTAGCATAAAAACTCACATAAGCTACACAGCAGTCATCTCCACACATGACATTAATCACACAAGAACCTGAGAGAGTGCACATGGGAAACAATGCCAAAACAAACCAGGGGGTGCTGAGGCAACAGCCAGCAACAACAGATGAGTGCTGCAAACTCTGCTATGTTGTTTTGAACCTGTTGAAAATTAATGAAGCAGCAAACATGAGTAAAAACAGCAGCACGAAGGCACAAAATGGCAATCAGACTCTCAGCATTTTAAAAATCAATTCTGCATTGTAAAATAAAATCATATCTTTACTGTTTGGATTTGGTATTGTGTTGGTAGACAGCCACAGTTCTACATCCTGCAGCTGCATCTGATATGGTTTCAATTTGACAAACCAAACTTGCTCTTACGTTCAGCATTTGTTTAGCTTTGAATGCTGCGGCCCATCCACCTCCTATCAGATCTGACGTTTTTTTTCCCCCCCAGCTCTGAGCAGCCTCTCCACCCCACAGACGCCCCACAGACACACTATGATGCTCTTATATTCCTGGCTCTCTATTTTTCTATTTATACCCACTGAGATGAGCAATGAGCCCCAGGCAGCCCTCACTCACCAGCCCGAGCACACGTAGACACACACCGACACAGAAACACACTTTCTCTCTCAACACACACACGCTTACACACACGCTGTGAGTTAAGGCTGAGGTGGAGGTTAGATGGTTTCATCAACAATGTGTCTGACCATATGAACTAATGTAATGCAGTTAGCTGTATTGCCGAGCCTCGGATAGCACACAGAGGACTGGAGTTCCCGCTGTGTCCTTGCTCTCAGCCTTGTATTTAGGCATTCAGTGGCACGGCCTTAAAGGGAAAGTCCGCTCTAAAATGCCAACAGTGTCTGCTGTTCCTTTGATATTGCTCACTCTCACTTTGTAAACATGAAAACCAGTCTCTCCAGGATTTCGCGGGCTATTTTTGGGATTGTTGTAGTCTGAATTGCGTAATTTCACCTCCAGCTTTTCTAAATAAATGCAACATGTGCTGCAATGTTCAGGGGTGTTTTGTTTTTATATTATAATTACATTATCATTTATTTTTTTATATATTGATAGTTGTGATGTTGCTACAGATTGAGAGCTTATTGCCATGACCAGTCAGTGTTTCCCACAGAATTATTCTCTATCTGTGATGGTGGGTCGGGGGTGCAATAGCCATTTGCTGCAGCATTGAAGGACCGTCTCCGTGAGCCGCTGTCCTCCTGCCCTCTCTGCCTGGTTAGCATGAGCTAACACCAAACACTGACAAATTGCCAGCTTTTATTGTCATCGAGGACCACAATGGAAATAAGCCTTTGGGCTTTATTGTGTATTTTAATCCTTGACGATTTTTAATTAATGTATATGAAACGGATCTGCAGTTAATCATGTATGTTTTTTAATTGTTGTCAAATAAACCTACCTACCTAAGTTATCTCACCCCTACTCGTCATGTTCTGCGGCTTGGGCAGAAGCCCTGCAGCAGCGTTTAGCATCTGGCGCCATAACGGCTCAGCTCTGTTGTTAAACTTATTAATATAAGATGAGAGTTATTTTCTTGAGAACATAACCAGTAGATTGTCTTGTTTTCCGTTGTTCATCATTTTGCATCTACATGATTTAATATTAACTACATTTATATTGTTTACATATTTTATTTTGCTCTCTACGTTAAATTTGGAACTATTTAATATCGTGCATGTTGCATGCAGGTAATGAGAGTTATGATTACGTTTGGCAGAGTGATATATATATATAAGATGTGAGATGCCACTATTTTTGTCGATGCTCAGTTGTCCTACGTTCTTTTCGGACATTTAAGTGGACTTTGATAGTTAATTCAGTAACTAGTAAGTTTATAGGTGAGACAGAAGAGAGAAACCTGCCTTACATTAATAACCTGCATAACGTTAGCGGTGTGATGCTAACAGTTAGCCCTGTCACTGTGTGCGTGACTGTGTCCCAGACAAAGAGCTCCAGTCCTGCAGCAGTAGTCTCGTTATAAACCCAGAGAGAAAGAGGGGCTGAGCGACTTAAAAGCTGTGTGCAGCTCTACAATGAAATGAGATATTACCTGTTTTAAATAGTCAAATTTGTGTAAGTTGTGGTGATTGGACAAAATTGCAAGGTCGCTCAGAATTTACAAGGATTGGCTCAATTTGTGTTAATTGTGTCTTGGCAGAGTAATCGTGACACCCATCTCGACGCAACACTGTGGCAGTAATCAGGGTGATTTAATGAGGCTAAGGGCTTTTTAGTTGGTAGCTGTTATCAAAACAGTGAAGTTAAGTAATTTTTTAGATGTAAAAGCTCAGGTCAGTTTTATATGAATCCATAAAGTCTTTTGACTTTTTTACTGAATCACTGCCAAAGAAGCAGCACGACAGAGGGAGCGTGCGGGTCAACACCAATATCTGTTTTTAAGTGGATTTCTAAGCTTTAATTAACTCCAGCAATCAAAAAACAATTAGCAGTGAGCCATTAACCTGCTTGTTTTTCTGTGACCTCTACTGAAAGGTGAGTTTATCACATTAAATACATGCCTGCGCTCGTACACCTGCACATACCCAGAGATGCAGGCTGGCACACGCAGAGCGAGCGAGCGAGCGAGCTGGAGTACTACTGTGTAACTGAACCAGTTAAAAATGAATGAAGACAACATCCATGAGAAACAGCACATCCTGCATTATTTAAAATATTGAGAATACACTGAAGCTGTGTCAGCTTGACTTGTTCCACCTCCTCTGCCCTCCTTTCCCCTTTCAGTACTACCATGACCCCCCCCCCCCCCCCCCCTTTCCTCCCACCCAACACACACACACACACACACTTTTCCTCCCCTAACACCCCTCTCGATGAGTGATTCTCAGAGTTTACCAGAGGTTGAGCAGGGTCAGTATCATAACTCTTCAGTCCGGTGGAGAGGAGGGTAGTGTGCAGCAGATACTCTTATCAACTCTTCACTTCACACTGATGCATGATTCTTCTACTTCATTTTTATACACTTGATGCATTTCTCCTTAGATAAGTGTAGATGTACTGGCTGTCTGCGGTGAGGACTTGTCTCTGGGAGCATGAGGGTTGATCTTAACACTTACACTTTTATATATCGTGTAGAGATCAGAAGAAATGCTGTGGAAGTAGCTGTTTGAGAAGCATGTGTTACATGAAGTGGAATGTCTTTTTCACATTTATGAAATGAAAGGTTGCAGTAATGGAGGACAGATAAATGTCTCTGATTGTAGATTTTGAAAATGAAAATACAGGTAGTCCATGGCTGTTGGTTGATTGCACCCCTTAACAATAAGGTGGTGCTTAGCTTGTCTCTCAGTCCATTATTGTGGCCTGTGATGTGTTTTATATGATTGTCTAGCAGATTGTCTGTATTGTTGAGAAGTATCTCTTCAAGTCCACACAAGACAATTGTTCTCCACAGGGATCAACTTGATGTTCTTGGTGCCTCGCAGTTGTCAAGGTTCCATCCAAACGTAGCACAAAAACAAAATGCCAGTTAACATACATTCAATACTGCTATGCAACTATTAGAAGTTGGGGGTCGGCGTTGTGCATGTTCACACTTCACAGTTTCTCATATTTCAGGTCAAAATAAACAAGTTCATAGTTTGAAGTCGTCCCAAAATTCCAATTAGTTTACATTCATGTCACAATTCTTTTTTGTATATAAAATTTTGTGATCATCATTCACTCGCAGATATATCCCAAGACTGGTCGGATGCTTAAACTTGAAGTGTCATTTCAAATTTGTTGCTGATATTTGGAGGGTTTTTTTTGTTGTTGTTGTTGTTGTTTTCAGACCCGGTGGGCACGATTTGTGTAAAAAAGGAATCTGTGCTGATTTGTTCATAAAACTTCCTCAAATATCCATATGAGCAGGCTCCAGCAGCACAGTTTGCCTCGTTGTCTAAAGTGCAATTCACACTAGAGCAGGAGGAAAACGCAGTTCGACAAGGGAAAGACTTCCTGTGTTGTGTTTGCACGCTGGGTGCTGTAAAGTGTTGGTCACTGTCACAAAAGTGAACGGTGCACACAAGTTGTAAACTGATACATTCATTTCATTAGTGATGGGCGAAGCAGTTCTTTAGATGTTACTGAATCACTAGAATCAGTTCATTAAAATGATCCGTTCAAAAGATTTGTTCACGGAATCGTTCAGTGCTTGTCGGGAGGAGCCCTGACTGTGTACAGCGTAGTCCGACTCAGTCTCTCTCCATTGCTGCTGCTGCGTCTGCCCTGCACTGGTGAGTCTCATTACCGGCCAGCTTAATGTTTTAAGTTTGTTTATCTGGAAACTAAGTCTGTTAAAACAATGGGGAGGTGTGTGATTGTGTTCATGTGGCTTGACTCCTGGCTACATTAGCCGTTAGCTTGGAGAAAACAGTCCCTATGAAAGTGTATCGCTGAGAAGAAGTGATTTGAATCACTCAGGGATCAGGGTTACGTCGTTCACCGAGTGATTCGTTCACCGAGTGATTGGTCACGCAGTAGGCAGCCCCTCCCTGCACCCTGGCTGCCTCGCGACTCGCGAGTGATTCATCGTTCCGGAAGTGATTCAGTACAGTACGTTCACTCAATGTAGCTCTTTTGAACTATTAGTTCGTGAAAGACACAACACCAGTGCACACACACTTTTGCCCCTTGATACCCAAGGTCCAAGCCAAGACATTATATTGCATAATAGATCAATTCCAATCATGATAAAAATTGAAGTTATTCTACTGTGCAGCTTTTTAATCAAAAAAATGGAGATCTAGAGTTAAAATATCATCAAATAATTATCTTTAAACCGTCATAAAAACCTTTACTTCATGAGAGACCCTGATTATGACTGAACAAAGGTTCATGTTTCGCACAATTTTGGAGTAACATAAAAAGAAACGTCTTCTGAAATTATAACACATTAATAATTTCCTAGTATTAGAAATTCCATTTAAAACCCTGAATAGGTAATGTGAAATTTTCAAAGTATTCCTGCTCAGAGGTACCCTGATTATGGCCATGACATATTTTATGTAATTGTACTGTACAGTTTTTGAGATATATGAAGGGGAATTCAGCTGCAATGATATGACAACATTCATAACAAAAAAGAATATGGGCACATTCAATGAATATGCTCTTTTAGAGCATTCATGCACAAAAGTGTTGAGAGCGGAACAGTTGGTAATTCTCAGGTCTGCTGCCATTAAACCAGTGATTGCAGAAGAAGGTGCAACAAGGTGACATAGTTATAAGAGCAGCAGAAAATTCCTTTGTAATCTTGATGAAGGTTACAGTCTTGTCATCTCTTCACATAGATGTGATGTTTTCATCTGCTGTGATTTTTCATCCCTTTATTGATGTGTAAGTCACATGTTTCATGACGGTCTTGTTTGTTCGCTTGTCCATTGCACTTTGTTTTTATTGATACACCAACTTTTTGGCAATATGTGGACTTTATGTTGGATTTCTGGTGTTTCCACTGATGTTTTTTACACACAAATTGAACATGCCCATAAAAACACACTCCGGGTGGCCGCACTGTGTGGTCTTTAACAGCATGATTTAGAAGGCTTATGTTTTATGTGGAAGTCATCTTACTATCTACTACTACTATCACTCTGTCTGAATACATTGCTCTTCTTCATGGGTTCAGTTGACTATTTAATCTGTAATTTCCTATGACCTGTATCCCAAACACACACCATGTGGGCAACTGTGCACTCAGTAGGTATGGACTAGTTTCTTTTATTTAACATGTTACTTTTTCATTATCATTTTATTTAAAAATGACTTAGACAGACACATCTCCTCTTCTAACATTGAATGCTTCATTCTTGAGTCATTAACTGCACAAAATAAATTGATAAGTAAATAAATAAATAAAACAAAGCTGGAAAATTCTCACAGGCGAATGAAACGAGGAAAATTGGAGCTTCATGAAGAAAAATAAAAGACAACAGTTTCTTATGTTGCTGCTCATGTTATCACCCCTGCCTCCTGCTACCTCCAGTAAGACCCTGTTAATATTCTTTCTGCTAATAACCTCCTTTAATTACTTTTTGGACACAAATTATGTTGCTATAATGAAACATGTACACATCCACTAAGTAGGAGAACAACTTTTGATTCATGTATTTATGTAATTGATTTGTCTTGTTTTTAAAACTAAACAAACAATTGTCTTTTTTAGTCAGACACATTTGTGCCACACCAGATCAACACGTAATAACATTACTGTTGTGACAAAAGTCTTTTTTATTTAGTTTTTTTATGCCTCAGCACCGGCGATAGCATTATGTTTTCAGACTGTCCGTTTGTATGTGCGTACGTCCCATTCTTATGAATGCGGTATGGCAAGAATGCCTTGAGGGAATATCTACAAATTTGGCACAAATGCTCAATGACTCAATGATTTGATCACATTTTGGTGGTCGTGGGTGAAAGGTCAAGGTCACTGTGATCTTGTCTGTCACATTTTTGAGAACACAATACCTCAAGAACACATTTAGGGAATTTCTTCAAATTTGTCTAAAGAATAAACTGATTAGAATTTTGGGGTTGAAGGTCAAAGGTCAAGGTCTCAATTATAAAACAATGCATAGGATCCACACTAAAAATGTACTTAAGGACAAAAAACAAAAACGTTGGTGCCAAAAAAATATTCAACAATCTCTACAATCAGGATTCGAGTCGCTGATTTCCCATCTCCAAAATGTTCGTAAGCACTGGTCAAAGTTTCTTCCATCAAGTCTGTACGCCTCTTTCAGGCCTTGCTTTGTGTGTATTCAGTGTTGATAAGTGAGAGCCAAGGTCAGTGTGACCTCACAAAACAATTTCTTTTCAGTAACTCAAAAATTCCTTAAATGATGAAGTGATGACATTTTGTATTTAAAAAGTCAAAGGTCAGCTTCACTGTAACATCACAATATTCTGCATAAAACACTTTCCTGGCCATTACTCAACGTCAGGAACAGAAGGGGAGACATTTGGTCAGATACTGAATTGGTGACTCTGATCTTGAAGCTGTGCTGAATTTAAAGATGTTCCTGCTGCCGGGGAAGGATGTGTGTGAACGCATAGCAACGGGCTGAGATAGAGCAGTTGGACTTGTTGGACTCACCGGTTTCTATTCGCCACAGCACGGTCTTCTACCTCCCTTCTTCGACCTTCTACCTCCCTTCTCCTCCTCAACAGACGAAGCATTAGCAGAACAAGGTTGTTGTCGTACTGCTGCTTCAAGAATAGAAGCAAAACAAGCCCGAAAAAGGCACTAAGAACAGCGTCGTCAAGCATCTTGTTACCCAGAGCGAGGACTACAGTGTTTGGTTCTGGTAAACGTAAACCTTCCCTGCCCCAAACCTTGTACGGACCCGAATACAGGCGATTAAACTGATCTCCGTGTAAACCCTCATTCGGAATGATTATTTCCCATGTAATATACCTGCAAAAACTTTAATTCCGAATGATTTCATTCAGATTTATTTAATTCCGAATGAGAAACCATCATGTGACTGCACCCATTGCTTTTTTTGGCTGGATTGGTTAGGGGTAGTGTAAAATTGTCAGGGTAAGTCAACCAAAGGCAGAGTAGGGCGGGTCTTGCCTTCGCTATCCTAGGCATGCATTACCCGATTTCCAGGTCATATTTCTGTTGTCTGCCCCAAGTGCAGGCAGCCAGAATTGTGCGTTTTGGCTGCGTAGTGCTAAGTATATACACAGACACAGCGCATTGTGTACGCGTACGTTCGATCAAGCGGCAAGTCTGTTACGGCCCTAAGAGAAGCTTGACTGGTGTGCGGAGGCATGCAACCGTGGGACAGTAATTCTAATTATTTAAAAACTTTTCAACCAGGAAAATCCACATTGAGTGTGCTGGTCAAGACAGGCAGCAGTACAATTAAACAAAGTTGCAGACATATAATAGTTACAGACAGTAAAACTTCAGAATCACAGCATGAGTGTATAATATCTTTAAAAGACTTAGTCTTGTGTGGTGACATATGACACAGTTGGTTATTTTATTTTAAAGTGGTGCAGGTGTCAGGGCTGATAGAGTACAATGAGTTCAGACTGGCAGCAGGGCTCACAGTGACACTCATACAGAGGTGGGATTAGATACCCTTTGCTTCCCCTCTGTTCTACGGGGGAAACCCTTTTTGTGTGTGTGTGTGTGTGTGTGTGTGTGTGTGCGTGTGCGTGTGTGTGCGTGCACATGTCAGCGTATGCCGGAAACGTGTTAATGAAATATGATGAAATATGATGGCTCCTCCCAGAGGCAAAAGCCTGCAAAGTTACACATCCTGATGAAAGCATAAACATGTGTGACATTTCAGCAGAGCACATCTTTATATCTAACCCCCTGCGGGTTAATACACACACACACACACACACACACACACACACACACACACACACACATACACACTAGCTCACAAGTCAACCTGTCACCTAGATTTAAGTTGTGATCATGCTCAGCAGTGTCTCCCTTTCTGTTTCTGTCTCTTTTCCTCTATATTTACATATGAGGATACAATAAGAATGGCCTGTCACATTGTCAAAACTCCCCTGCATGTGTTTGCACATAGAGTTCTCAGATTCAATATATTTTCTCTCTCATAAACCATCTCTCCTCATCTCCACTTGCTCCTGTACTCTCTTCACATCTGTCAGGCACTTGATATCCTGATACATCAGAGTTATTGAAGAGTGGCGTGCTTTGATAGCTACGGTTATGCTGGGATGTTTCGTCTTTGGAGGGGGGTCCGGCTTCATAGCCCTGTTCCATCTGCCTCTGCCCACCCTTCCTCTCTCTATCGTTCATTCAGTCTTCACGACACACTCACACATCCACAAACGACGCCCTGGTGTTCGCAGCTAAATAAGCAGTATGGGGGATAGTAGGTGAGACAGGTCACAGTGTATGTTTACGTGCATTTGGGTCATAGCTAATCTCATTTCATTCGTGATGTGTCTAACAAATTCACCTCCAGACGTATTGACACCTTTTCAGAGGAGACTGTGTCATTTACAGGCGTCAGCGAACATTTGATTACAATGTCATGTGACTACACAGTAAGCCATATTGTCAGGTAGTTAAAGCTTTTAATACGGTGTAGCAACCAACATTTTACCGCCCTGATGTCCTCATCAGTAAGACGAGGCAGTGGCGGCGAGGATGTTTCATTTGCCTGCATCCAGGTAAAGCTGCATCTCGTAGCATGGACAGGTCCCGGGCTTTTCTTATTCATCCAGCCAATGCCATACACAGAATGCAAAAATATACATCATAGAAAAATTGGTGTTTGTCGCCCGAACAGAATGAGCCTTTAAAGCAAGGATGTCTGTTTCACCTGGAGCTGAATGAGATGTCACACCATTATGTTGTATTATGGATGCAAAACATGGATGGGCTGCCACCCTACTGTGCTGTAGTATTTAAAGGACTTAATCCTGCTGGATTTACATATTTAACACATCTGAAAACGTATGGACAAAATAAATACAGTCATTCATCTTGGGTGCCTTGATGTACGTATATTTATGAGCTATGGTATTGGCTAGACGTAACGCCCACAACCTGTCTGTTTTATGAGATGCCTCTCTCCGCTGGGAGCAGGCATTTTGAAATTTTTCACCTCCACTGCGTCTTCTGAAGCTGATGAAGACCTGCTGTTAGGTACCGCATCTTTCCTAAAGTTTGAATGATGAGCGTGTGTTCCAGATCTCATCCCCCCAAATCCCGTCTCATTGTCCTCTCTGGTGAGCCATGTGTTTGAGCTCCGAATTGGCATCATTTCTACCCAGAGATTCCCTCATCCATATGAACATGTTTTAATACTTTCTACCATGTATCTGACGTATGAACGTTGTTGGCCAACATATGTTACATGGTACATGGCTTAAGATTTTAATCAGGCTTACTGTCCAATGATGAAGTGACTGTCAGAGACCATCCGGCTGTACTGTACTGCCACTACTGTAGCTGCAGTGCTGAGCTGTGCTCAGGCAATTAGAGAGCTGCCTTTGTTGTCTTTAACGAGTTTGACCCGTTTTGCTGATAAAACGCATAAATTTCCATTCTTTCGCCTTTTCTCTGTTTTTCTCTCTCTTGTCTCCCTGTCGGTCTCACTCTTTTTTCACTTCCTCTCTCTGTCCCTTTCTCTGCATATGTGTGTATTAGAGGAATCATAATCCTGTGAAACAACGTTTAGTGTGAACAGTAAGTCGGAGCCGACCTTCACGTTTTCACCGGGTATCATATCCATCTGGACATTCCCATGGATTACCCTAAAGAGAGTGTGTGTATAAAGAAGTCTGTGTCCCTGTGCGTGTGTTTATGCGACTACATCTATTCAGGTGTGTTTCTGTGTGACTGCTGTGTGTGTGTGTGTGTGTGTGTGTGTGTGAGACATGGGAGTGAGAGAAAAGAGAGAAAGCTAGCTGCTGGCTTGCCCACATGAGCATCCAGGAGTTATCTGTTCAGCCAAGCTGAGAAAGACAGACAGAGACTGTGAGGGAAAGAGAGGAGGAAGGTGAGTGAGGGAGGCAGATACTGAGGGAGGGAGATATGGCAAAAAAGGGCAGAGATACTGAAGTGTGGGAGGGAGATAGACAGGAGGGCTCTGCACAGATAGAGAAGGTAAACTACAGCTATACTTAGGTAGGAAAACAGCAGGGAAGGAAAGATGATGGGAGGACAGAGTATTGGGGAGGTGGGGTGGTCGAGAAAGAAAGGAGGGGTGAGGAGTTTATTGAGACGTGAGGTTGATGAGATGGAGAAATTAGGATTTAACTCGGGTTTCAGATCATAGAAGTAGACTTAAGCCCTTTTTAAATAGGAATTGTGCAAATTTGCAGGAAAGTCCAATCAGTCTTCGTTCAGCATTATAAAAACAGAATCGGGGAGTGCAGTGCCTACTTTTGTTCACACTTGGCTGCATCCTCTAGATTCTATTGTATGTCAACCCAGTCTCCAGAAGAACATGTTGGCATTGTGTGTTTCTGCAAACCCTGGATATGTTACATTTGTGCATTTCATACATAGCATATCAACATTTCTCTAAATTGACATAGTGTATGAGCAGACTTTGTCATCGCTAGGTGGAGAGGATGGTGGGTGATGTGATAGCTGGGTGAGACGTCTTGGTGTCCAGAGTCAGTCCAGTGACTTTCACTTATCCCCAGGATGTCCAGGTGGTATCATTTCATCTCACTGAGGACTTGTGCTGTCTCGATGGTCTTCTATGTGGTTTGATCATGTTCCAAGGCAGATCTTGGATTTTGGCCCCAGTAGAGCGTCTTTTGCACTTGCGATTTCCTCTCGGCTTCCATCAGGAATGGTCACACTGCCAACGTTTTGGTGGCTGGGGTCTACTAAGTACCTTATGTCAGCAGTTTTGCTCATTGTAGTTTCTGTAACACTGTGTTTTTATGGGGTGGCATTAGCCCTTTTTAAATCGGAATTGTGCAAATTTGCAAGAAAACCCAATCAGTCTTATTTCAGCATTGGCAGTATAAACAAAATCGGGGAGTGCAGCAAAATGCCGCCTGCCTACTTTTGTTGATACAGAATGTGCCTTTTTCGGGGCAATGGGGGGCGTGAGCAAGTAACAAAACATGTAGCTCAGCGTGTTATGTAACTAATAACTTGCGCCTTGCTCCATGGAAAGCCGTGGTTGGTCAGTCCTTCTGCAATTCTTTCATAAGTTGGCCTTTTTAAACCAAAAAGGTTCCACCAATACGTTTACCCCTACGCGGCGGAAAATTGGGCACCTCGGATCAACTCGCCAATCTGGCTCTGTGTGTCTAAGCGCTCGCAGCTTGCTGGCAGTGTAAAAGGGGCTATTGTTAGCACCATGCCCACGAGCCAGTGTGCTGACTTTTGTCTGGCTCCTCTCCTGAGATCAGACTGGTAAGGTTGAACCTTCCAGGGGCCACAGACCACCCCCAGCATAGCTCTCAGGGTCTTAGAAGCACACAAGCCTCTCCACCACAGCAAGGTAACAGCACAGGGAGAAGGGGCGAGACGCCTGCCAAGCTGCAGATCACTGCTCAAGACCAACAAACATGAAAACTGGTAGTTTTTTAGCGAGTCAGTGCCGTGTGTTTCCAGCAGCTTTTGGGCATCAAACATTTTTTTTCAGGGACCAATCCCTGTTTTTCCAGCAGATTTTTAGCCCCAAACGAGTGTTTTACACTGTTTCCACTGTAAATAGTGTCATGAAAAGTGGTTGTTTTTTTTACAGAGACATTGCTGTGTTTCCTGTTTGTATTTGTACGTTTTATACAAGTAATATCAGTGTTTCTCTAAAGTGATGTAGTAAATCCATTGTCAGCTGGCTTTGTCATCGGGAAGAGGAGGGGACAGTGGAAGGTGAAAACCTTGGCGAGACGCCTGCCAGCTGCAGATCACTGTGCGAGAACAAAAGTAGCTGTTTTTAGTGAGTCATTGCTGTGTGTTGCCTGTGGCTTTTAGGGTGTTTTTTAGGGACCTGACACTGTTTTCCAACGGCCTTTCAAGCCCCCAGATGTGGGGGCAAGTCACTGATTTCGATGATTTCGGAGTGAGATTGGGTTGGACGTGCCTGCGCCAGTGTGACGATTGCTAAAATGAGTCAGTCGTTGTGATGTTGTATTTCAAGTCAGTAGTGATGCGATAACAGAAGTCATGTTGTAACGAGTTGTTTGAATTTAACTGTAATATTAATACTGACATTGTATTAGTAATTAGTTACACTACACGCTACTGGATAAAGTAATAGTATTACTGTAGCACGTCACACCCCACCCACAAGTGTGTCTCCACCAACTTTGAAACCAAGCCTACACTCTCTGAATGTGGAAGAAAAGGTGTAGTTGGCAGACTGCTGAGCGTCCTTCAGTCTTTGCACAGATGAGAGGAATTGTGTCCACACTGGGGCTCCCCGACCCCTGACAGCAGCACGCCACATCTGGAGAGGAGGATGATCCGAGGCGAGGAAGTGGAGAAGAAAGGGAGCGGAGGTGGTGCAGGGGCAGAGAGGTGACAGGTGGTGTGGATTAGAGGGGGCAAGCTGCACAAGGTTAAGGCTTAAGGAAGAATGGAAGAACGGCATGAAATGGCAAAATGCTGCGATTCAGTGAAGTCAGCATCGCTGCATCATCCTCAAGTTTTGTTTTGTCAGTCTTATGCCAATAAATAAAATAACAGTGAGGACGCTGTGTTTTCTATCTTTAGGCCTAATTTACTTCACATTTTTCGTAGTTCCACAAACTTACAGTGTGTGTGTGTGTGTGTGTGTGTGTGTGTGTGTGTTCCTGCTCTCAAGGTGAGCGATGAGTTTGCCAAGTCCATGACTCACATACACACAGTTCAGACTGCATGAGTTGAATGTGGGTGGTTAACTAATCAATGCTCTCTGGGTGAAGGCTGCGGCACGATGACTGCTTGCGTGCATCCATGACTCAATGAGTGTGTTCTTTGTCAGCATTACTATGTGTGTGTGATGTTGGCAGTGAACTTTTCACATTACAGTCATCCTTTCACATCCTCTAAACTACAAAAAATACACTTCCTGGCCAAACGGTGACGCACAAGTCTGACGTTTCTTCCGCAACTTTTAATTTCAAACCCCAAATTCCCCCAGCAGCCCCTCCTCCTTCCTGTCTCCTTTCATCTTTTCTCGCTCATTATAAATTTGTTAATATACATTTTTCTAAATCCTTCACCATCAACCAGTGCTTTTCTTCTCCTCACACCCCCCCTCCACTCCCACTCCTTGAAAGCTGGAAATCAGGGCAGTTCAGCAGCGGAGGGGTTAAGCTGAACCCGGCCTTGTGATTGGCTGCCGGCCGGCGGTCTAAACCAGCCTACAGAAAGAGGTAACCAGGCAACCTCAGAGAGGGAGAGAGAGGGAGAGGAAAGAAGAGGGGGCAGAGGAGCGAGGAGGAGAAAAAAACGCGCTGAAAGAAGCCTGACATAGTTTTGTGGGGATTGTGGAAAAAGATGTAACGAAGCTTGCAAGCGCTCTCCCCGGGATGGAAAACTGGATTACTCTCCCTGCTGAAACACACTGTGGATGTCTGAATAAACCAGGAGGAGATACACGGGAATGAATGGATTCTAAAGCCTTTTCACAAAATGGGAACTAACTGTGCTCATTTTCGCTGTAGTGCAAAGGTAAGTGCGCCAACGCAAACAGGCTGAACGGATGCGGCACAAGTGGCACAGCTCGTCCCGGTCCCGTGCGCGGTGGGGGCCACAAAGTGTGTACTTGTACATCGGTGTGTGGTAGTTAGTGTTTTAGGATGTGAGAAGAGCCTGTGGATTCAGTGTGCTTCTCTGCTCCTATCACTGCAATGAATTATCTAGTGCTGCTGCTGCTGCTGCTGGTGCATCGGGATTTTAGTGTGTGCGCGCGCGTCTGTGTGTGTGTGTGTGTGTGTTGGGCGGGTGTAGGGGGGAGTGACCCCCTCATAGAAACACAGTGGTCAGGGGCTGTGTGTGTGTTTGTTAGTGGTGTTAGGCGGGAGGTTTGCTGCATTTGGCATCTGTGTCCCCAGCGTGTGTAGTTGCTACAGTGCGTCCTTCTCTCGGAGCAGATGATGCGTAATTGCTTTCCATAAAGTGATAAAACCGGTGCAAGTTTTTGATTCCTGCACATTTTTAGACATATCTGCTGTTGAACGTGCACGTCAATGTGCGTGCCCTTGTTATGTGCGCGTTTTCCTGCTCTTTTACCCCCAGTGAAAAAAATCTAAGGGACTGGGGAAGCCTGTCTCTGGCACTCCATGGTCACTTCATAGTAACCTTATTATACTTCTGCAGTATAGTGTGTTTTATGACCCTGTTTGCACTTATCCTTATGATTTTATTTCATTTTTTACAAGTGCATAATCACATATTACTCACTTTATTCCATGTTCTTTTATAGACTGATGCTTTCAACCCCTCCTGTTGTTAAATTAATGTTCCCAATGTGTGGGGTTTTGTCCACTTTGGAGGGTTGACTCGCAGTGGGAGTGAAGTGAAATGAAGTGTAACGCCTAGGTTACACTGGTGTTGAAGTGTTAGTGCAGAAATGTAGTCAATGGTGTGTAGGTTATGGCCGGTTCACAGTCACTGGGTTTGGGTTGATGGAGGAAGGGAGAGAGACAGAAGGGGGGAGTTGAATGGGCGACCCGGTCAGTTTGCTTTGGGGGGGCCCGGGCTCCGCTGCAGCTAAAAGCCGCATTAATCATGAAGCTGGTGTGCTCTGCAGACCCTCACTCTCCTCTCTTCCTCCCCTCCTCCATGCACACAACCTGCATCAGCTTTCTATATGTAGCCGGTGTGTTTGTGGCTGGTGTGTAAGTGTGAAGAGGTTGTATCCTGTCTGCATGTGTGAAATGGGACTGGATTTGGAATAAAATCTCTACTCAGTGGGGATTTATTAGGTTTAAAGTCAGTGTGTCACTCACAAGCATGCCAGGTGCACCCAACCACCTGCATGTGTGTGTGTGCATTTACACAACAACCGCTCTTTTATTCTGAGCTCCTGTCAGTTTACTTGAGTGTTTCCCAATTGTGATCTACCAGCTTCATGTGATCCTTTGCAGGTGGTCCCTTAGTCTTTACAGCTTGCCACTTTATGCAGACATTTACATAGTGTTCGGTGAATTTTTGGTTCAGCATAAAACTTTTCTGAGTAAAGAGGATGCTTTCCAGACATCAGAGGTACACCGTGTCTCCAACTCAGGAGCAAACTCAGAGCTACAAGCTTACTTTTTCAAGAACAGACACCTCTGCGGCCGATATCCTCAGGATTCAACAGCTCACAAAAAACCACCTGGAGTGATAAATAGAAATACAAGGAAGAGGAAAACTATTTTGATCTCTCTATATTTAGCTAAATTATCCTGCGTGTCAGATAACACGTGCAGTTCTTACTCTACCACATCCTGCGTTTCTTGGGAAGAAAAAATGAACTTCAGGCACTCGTGCGTGCAGCAGGAACACATGCACTTGAATTAAGTTAAAAAGCCTTTATTCAAAAAACATGGCTGCTTACATTAAAACACAGACTGGTTTCAACCCTGAGGTCTTCATCAGGGTGCAAAAGGGTGCGCAGGAGTCAAGCAAAGCATTTATAAGCTTGTCAGTTTACTACCATTTAGATTTTACACATTAAACACTGTCGTCTTTAAATATGATGCACCTCCACTGGATAATATTATCCTAAAAGTACTCATTAGACCACCTTCGTCTTTAAAATACTTCTTATACAGTACAAACAGGGGACCACCCTTCATAATGAGTGTTTGTAAGTACATTTCACAGCTGTCACTTGTTTTCTTTTGGCTGTGAAAGCAGAAATTTGAATGCAGGACATTTTATTTTCACTTTGTTAATTGTACATTGTAGTCCCTCTGCTGTAACCAAGGTTAAGGATTTGAATACTTTTTCCACTCCTGCCAAACAGACCTCTTACTTCTGCCTGTATGGGCCCAGCAGGCGACTCCAGGGCGTCATAGTAACCCACAGAGTATTGTGTGGAAACTCTCAAAGAAAACCCTGTTGAAGGCTCTCTTTCTCCCTCTTTCAATTCTCATCTCCATCTGCTCCGTCTACAGTCTCAGGCTCCCCTTTTTTTTCCGTACCCATTCTCTGTTACTTTCCACTACCCAGCCTGCTTCTTGCAATTTATGTTTGCCAATGCAGCATAGTAGGTCTTGTGTCTGTGCACTGTATAATGGTCGAGAAGGCAGTTTGAATGGATGCTGGGCTCAGTCTTAAACAGAAAAGAGCTCCTTTAAGCTGTGTAGTTTTGACATGGGGAACTGTTTGGAACCTGGAGCTTACTGTTCAGGCTCCTAAAGCTTTTTACAGCTTTTGCAGAAGTAAGCTTGTAACTGAATTTGTTTCTGAGTGGGAGACATGATGTACCTCTGATATCTTAAAAGCCTTCTTTTTATTAAGAAGAGTTTTATGCAGCACACAAACTCACCTGACACCATGTTAATGTCTGCTTAAAGCTGTAAAAGAAAACACCATCTGCAAAGACCTACATCAGGCTTAAGATGTTTAACTGTGTTCTGCACAGTTTGAACTGTTGTACTTTAAAGTGAGGGTGGCCATTGAGCACACTGAAGTGTAGTTGCCTTTGGGATACCAGAGCCACTGAAAACCAGTTGATCTGAGCCCAACTGGGTCCAGCTCCAACTTTCTAGCCAGGTCGAAATGAACTTTCATTGGTCCCACCAGCACTTAGAAACAACACAGTGTATCTTCATCAGCCAGGAGAATGTAGTCTGACTAATATGATGTCAACTGTGGTTATAGGCCTTCCACTTCTACGTGCTAATGTTTCACAAGGGCATTGTTGCTGCGTCCTAGGCTTAGCGCTGAGAGTTGTTCCGATATCAACACTGCCTAAAAGGCTGATTTGGGTATTGGCAAGAATGCAAGTTCATACACAATCTGATACCAAGTGGTTTATTTATTAGTAATAAACTTCGAAGTAATTTCACACCTGAATAAAACAGCAGTTTTCGTGTAAAAAAGTTCTTCACTGCTCTAAAACCACAGCGTACACAGCAAGTTGTGGCAAGCAAATTGTCAGCAATTTGGCAATATTTTACACAGGATAAAAGAAAGTTCAATGGCATTCATTCTCTCCATGTGTCAGTTTATGTTTTACAAAGGGTTTGACCTGAACAATGCCTCACAACAATGATAGCAATCATTTCACATCCACATAAGTAGTGAACAGCTGTTTATTTTTTTCTTTTTTAAGTGTTTAGCCAGGTTTGAAGTTTTTGGAGTTTATAATTACTCCGCTTTCATCTACCTCAGATGCAAAATATCCACACATGACTCTTACTGCCTGACTTTTCGACAAGCCGAGGTGTTGTGGCTCCAGCAGCACTTGTGGAAGCTATTGTTTCTAGTAAAGATGATGGAGAACAGGCGTTCTTCTTTGGCGCTCGTCCTCGGCACAGGCTGACATGCGTATACTGCCCCTGTCAGTTCTGACAGGAATCAACACGGCCCGCTGAGGGCAAAGTTGTACCTGGAACTTACGGTTCCAAAAAATAAATAGGCACCGACATATTTTTTGGGTGTTGGCATCGATGGGGACTTGACCCTGTGACCCTGTGACCCTGTGACCCTCCGCCTCCCGATCCAGGTCCCTATGGACTGAGCTACTGCCGCCCTATACACCCAGAGTAGTGTTGTCTCCTATACCACAATGATAATGAGTGCCTCCAGACCTTTCTGTAGTGCTGACACAGTGCTGTGAAGATGGCCTTCCTTCATTAGACAAGGGAGAATGTGACAAATTACTGCCTTGCAGCACTGTGACAACCAAAATGTTCAAATAACATGTATTAGTGGAATTCCTCCCTTAACCTGTTTACCCCATAGAGTGGTGTTGTAATCTTATTCACACTGCTGCCTACTTTGCCGTGGCACCTCAGTGACACTTGTTGCTATGGATACAATTCAATGCCACAATAAACTGACGGACTATTCAAGTTACCTACTCGACTCCACGCAGGCGGTGTCTCAGCGGCACTGCTTTGTCAACAGTGATGAAGACAATGAACAGGCAGCTGCAGTGGAATAAAACTTGGACAGAATGGTTGTCTGTCTCTATGTGTCAGCCCTGTGATAGTCTGGTGACCTGTCCAGGGTGAACCCTGCCTCTCACCCAGTGTCAGCTGGGATAGGCTCCACCCCTCCGCGACCCTGCAACAGGATAAGCGGTTACAGAAAATAAATGAATGAATCTGCAACTTTCCTCCTTCTCAGACCTTTTTTATGTAAGTTAAGTCCAGTGCCTTGGGGGGGCGTCTCAGCGCATCTCTGACTCAGGACCAGGGTTATCTTCTCCTCAGTGCGAGCTACAGATGCTGCAAAGAACTCTGTCTTCCTTAAATGTGTGTCAAAGGCAGAATTCTCATGCAATAAAAGAACAGAAAAAAAAGAAATCCCAGTGAAATGTATTCCTTCTTAGCTGAGGCATTTTAACCAGGTTGAAACATGTTAAATATTGGTATTTTTTTAAGTAGGGGGTTCCACTGTTACATAGAAAGGAAGGAGGGAGAATTGACTGACTCTTGGCTGGCTGCCCTTCCCATTGATCCACATCCTGTGTGTCTGTGCGTGTGTGTGACATTCTCTCAGATATAATTGGCATCGGGAATATCTTTACAGCCCACTGGGAGTATGTGTGTGTATATACTGTATGTACCCTATTTTCTGGCCTTTATTCACTGTAAGGCAAATGGAATGTGTGTTTGTGATACCGTGCAAATCAGCATCCATCACACAGACACACACACAAACCTTGAGACACCACGTGTGCACAGAACTATCATTACCACCAATCACTATTACTTATTGAATACCGAAAGGCACACGAAAGCACGATACATGCACACGCACACACACACACACACACACACACACACACACACACACACACACACACACACACACACACAACCCCACTGAAGGGCTGTGAGAGAGCAGAGCAGTCCATCCAGAGGTGCAGATCGAGCTGCCAGCTAATCTGCCTCTGCAGTCTGTAATCTGTAATCTTCTTAAAAACACTCGCAATCTGTCCACACCACTGGGATTAGCATCTGCAGACACAACAACAGCGCGCACACACAAGCACGCACACTTTTTTCTGCCCGTGCATTTGACCGCGAAAAGACTGCTGCGTGGGTTTGCTGTGCTCTGCTTTTGCAGGCCAACTTCTCATCTTTAGACGGCACTGTGACTGTGAAATAGAATTAGCAGATAAACAGAAGGAAATGCTGCACAGTTTGCTCGTTTGCAGGCGACTTTACCTACAGTGTTAGGTCTAGGTTATGTAAAGTGTGTGCAACACTATGCAGGAATTGGATGATAGTGCTTACATGTGGATTGATAAAACTGTACTGACACCATTGCCATTATTGATTCTGCTTATCGGTTCAGTTCTTTATTGATTCCTGATCAATTTTCAATGTGAGGAAAAACAGTAGGCCTACACAGGTTTCAGCATCAACGCAACAGTTATATTTTAAACTGTTTTATTTTCTCAGAGTCTGAAGACAGTGTAGATGAAATGCAAGAATATTCGTACAGCATTTGTCCCTATTTCAGTTTGGACGTGCTGCTCAGTTGGGAAGCAGAGGCCCTCATATTAGAGTATCAAATACATTTAATTCCTGGAATATAAGATGGTATTGTAGAAAGATGTTTCGGCATATTGCTGCTCTTCCTGCCCTTACTTAAAATGATCATTTTACTGATCGTCTGTCTTCTTGAAATGAAGCCAAGCTTTGGAGCGTTCTTCATCTCTGACTCCAACTTGTTGCAGGTTTCTAGCAGAGTAGCTGCATTAGTTTGATGTCACTGTTTTGCAATGCACACCTGTCAGAAAAATGACGGCATTAAAAAAAAGGAATTGATAAATTCGGCTGCATATGATTCTCTGCTGGAACTGGTTCTCAATTCAATTCAGTTTTATTTATAAAGCCCAATATCACAAATCACAGTTTGCCTCACAGGGCAGTTGCCATCCCTAAGTGTGTGGGCAGGTTGGGTTTAAGTCTAAGATGGTCCAAAAGACTTTACAGTGATCTTCATAAACAGCATGGATATATTTTTATATTTTCAATAGACTGCTACTTGAAGTTTTTCGCTACAAGACTATAGACTGCAGAAATATTGGATGTAGCTACTAGGGCTGTCAAAAGCACCATGAAATTGAGTTCGAATATTTTTTATTTAATTTAGTAGAGTTTGAAGAATATTCAAATTTATTATTATTTTTTTTTTAATTTTTTATTTACAAAGAACACAAAAAATAAGATACTTTTTGCTGACACAATATGAACGTGACACTCGGATGACCTCACTGAAGTGCCAGGTATGAGCAACTTCTGCCTCGCTATCTGAGCAATGTCTGGATACTTCAGTGCGTAGTTTTCCACCACAAGAGTGGATCCTGGTCGGCTCGTAGCGGTGTCTCATTCTGGTAACGTCACCGTGATATACAACATTATTGATAGTATTAATTAATTATTAATATTCGAATTATCAAATTTAGGTTCGAACTTATAAAAAATGTATATATTTGAATGTATTTCGAACTTCAAATTTTTTTTGACAGCCCTAGTAGTTACTGTAACGTCACCCCTTGGTGTGTGGACCTCTGTTTTGGAGCCTCGAATTTGGCATTTTGGAGCCAGAAGGGACCACATTTGGAGGAGAGGCTGAAGCTGTGGATCTGACTCAGTGACTGCTGTCACACACAGCAGCTCCACACGTAAATATGGGTAACTTAATAAAATGTGAAGGGGTGAGTTGTATAAAAAATCACCTGTACAGATGTCACAGATGTTACTATTAGCTACAGAGACCAAAACTGTTTTTGTACCAGGCTGTAAACATGTTTTTTTTTCTGCTGTAAAGTTTGACATTTTAACATGAGGGTGTAGGGTTGACTCGCTTCTGGAGCCACCCTCAAGTGGCCATTATAGGAACTGCAGTTTTGTTGGCTTCATTTTTCAGCCTCTGAGGTTTCTGCTTGTCTGAAACAACCATGGAAACTGCTTTATTTTTTCATGCACATCCAGCTTCTTTCTAGCCCTTTGCTTCTCTGAGTATAATCGCCCCTCCACATCTTTACCCTCGCAGTGTCCTTTCTGTGTTTTCTCAATCTCTGTCTTTGGTTCTCCATCTCTCGCCTGTTCCTGCTCTCTCTGTTTTTCATAGCGCTGCTCTCTCTCTGTCTCTCTACATCTCTCTCTCTCTTTCTCTCCCTCCATCTCTGCCTGTAGTGTAGCTTCGGGGATCCTCTTGTTTCAGATGAGATGTTGATTATGGAACTGAGACTCTTGAGTTCATCCTTTTTTCCTGCTCACATTCACACCACCATTAGTATTTCACATCATCATTATCACATTTTCTTCCATTTTCTCTTACACACTGCACTGCTGTACACGTCTGGTCCTCTGCTCATTTCTTTCTCCAGTGAGCGCCACTTTGGGGTGAAATCGCAAAGGTGTTCACTTTGTTAATGAGTTTTCACAGCAAACAAAAACACTTTAGAGTGGGAGGTAAAGACACACACACACATACAGAGGCATGTGCCACACTGGAGGAGTCACAGCACATTAACACTTCAATTAATTGAACGCCTTACATTCTCATTTCCCCAGAAGTCGAGATCCCTGACCACCCGTCCCTTCAAACCTCTCCCTCCCTCTCTCTCTCTCTCTCTCACTCACACACACACACACACACACACACACACACACACACATATAGCAGTGATGTATGGTGCCCTGTGTCGTGCCTCAGCAGACCCCAGCAGTATTACATGCTCCTTGTGACATTTTAGGTGCTGGAGAGAATGCGGGCAAACAAAGCATCATAAATTACATTTTAATTTGTGTTCCCTGCCTTTCATCCAGCATGTACAAAGGAGCGGAGATGCCTGGTTTTGTACCATATCCTTTATTCAAGGAATACAATAGATAATGAATGCATACAGCACGGGAGGGAGACAGGGAGTGGGCTCTCAGGTTTGCTGGGGGGTTTGTTAGCTACACTTCCCTGTGGAACGGCTCCACTGACTTCCACACTCACTGTGAGACTGCAACAAAGTTAGAGAAAGAAATAGACAGAGACGGGAATGGAAAGATGTTTTCCTTGGAGGATTTCCTCTTTATATTTCTCCCCCTCTTTCTTTCTCTCTTTGTCTCTCTTGCTTTCTCTCCATCTGTGCTTTTCTGTGGCTGCTCACTAATGAATTTTTAACCGTCCCATGATTCTCCCCTTTGTCTCTCTCTTACTCTCTCTGTTTGTAAAGATTAGCCACAATTCAGTATCCATCATTAGCTCTTGTCTTCACTGCACCTAATTCACAGTTAGGTTTCATGGTATGGGAACTTACTGCGTGGCAGGAGCTTTGCATGTGGGAGTGACATAGCCTGTCTGACCCTGTCTCGCTTTGAAAGACAAGGTGCTGGTAACCTAATTCAATTCTTCATAGGGGCTGTTAGGGTTGCCTTGTGTGCCAGACATCTGTTAAAGCAGATGAAACAGGGGAGGAGGAGGGGGTGCGAGTCTGGCATATTTATCCAGGACAGAAGAGCAGTCCTTAGGCCGGAACCACATCCCGAGCTGCCTCCCTGGAGCATCTGGTGCCCGGCTCGTACAGCACTCGCCGGGCTCAGAGGAGCGGATAGACGCCCAGATGCTGCTGCTGCATTCAGCCTGCTGAGCTCACACTCTCTGATGTGCGCTGTCACACTTGCATACGCTCATGCATGACATACATACACCTCCGCATGCATTTTCACGCAGCTACAAACTTGTGTGCTTCTGCTCACGGCTCTCAGCACTTGAGTGTCGCACTCAAGCACTTTTGTGATCACAGAATAGAGTTTTATGTGGTTTCATGGGTCATGAAATCTGCTCAACCCATAAACCAAGTTAAGTTTCAATTAAGGTAGAAACATAAAAATGATCAAAATGAGATTCGTTTTTTTTTTTTAGCATTAAAGCAAAATTTTAAAAAACTCTGAGACTTCAGTTTTTACTGTGCAGGTAGAGCACATTTTGCAACTGCATTAAAAATACCAATCCAAATCAAAAGTGATCAATTCTGCTGTTTTTCTTTACACCTCTGCAAACAGTTTTTATGGACAAACTCACGGACAAAATGTTTATTTATGAGGCAAATGAACTGAGGCGTAAAAGAGAAGGAGCTCAGAGGAGGTTAAGGCTGAGGTGAGGAATAACTGAAGCTCCTCAGTGTCAATGGTGCTGCTGAGCTGTGATTGGCCATTTCACTGCTCGGCCTCGGCCACTTGTCCTCCACGCTGAGTCGTCAACACTCACACACAAGAACACACACTTGTGCACATGCAAAAACTTGGACGCACTGCTACTGTCTTTGCCCATCACACTACCTCCCACTGTGCGACTTGCACACACACCCGCACAGACACACACTCTCACACGCTCTTTCAGCCCTCCTCACTGTGCCATGCATTTAGAGAGGTGAGGGAAGCAGATTGAATGCAGTCTATAGGCCACATTTTGGACCTGCTGTGCGGAGGTCAGTTGCCTTGACTGCCACAGTCACCACTGAGAGAGAGTGGCCAGGTTCTGAATGGACAAGCCTAATGCATTTTAAACTAGTTTGCACTCAGTAGAGAGTATGTTATGCCAACAGTGATTTTAAATCTTCCCCAAATGTCACTCATTTCCTCTGTGTCCCATTGCAACCTATTGGATTTCACCTCTCGAGACAGACACATTGTCACATTGTGAACTGGCACGTAAGACATACATTCTGGCCACTCTGACACACTTAAGCCATCAGATATACACAGTTTGAACTGGAAAAGAGCTTTTCAGCGCCAACTTGTGGTTTAATTGGACTGTTATCAGGCTGGTTGTGCTCATATTGCAAAAGCAAAGTTTGATGTTGTGGGAAGTTCCCCAGAATTATGAGGGCTTTTGTGAGAGATCACACAAACCGTCACCACACTGTAGGCAAGTGCCGCTAATCAATGTAAATGTAAAATGTAAATGTACTTTATTTATATAGCCCTTTACAACAACCCACAGGTGAACCAAAGTGCTTTACAGAATATAAAATACAATTAAAACACAGAATAAAAGAATAAAAAAGAAATAAAAGAATAAAAGTATTGCCACACTACTGGGTAATAAAGGCCATCCTGAATAAATAAGTTTTAAGTTTTGATTTAAAGAGGCCCAGGTCAGAGATGGCGCGCATGTTGCAGGGGAGCTTATTCCAGAGCCTAGGTGCAGCAACTGAAAAGGCTCGGTCACCCCGGTGTTTATACTTAGACCTGGGCACTTCCAACAAAAGTTGGTTGGATGACCTCAGAGCCCTGCCATGCTCACGAACAGTTAACATCTCAGACCCGTTCTTCCTTTCCCCTCAGTAGGGCTGGGTGCTTGATACCTTTCAGTAGTGCTGAAGCTTCTCCAGTCAAACAATTTCTGCATTTGATCCGTTTTGTACGTAGGTCATGAAAAAAAATGACTATTCATATGGTTTGGCTTTAAAATGAAAGCTATTAGAATCAGCTAACATGCTTTTTCTGTGCAGAAAATGTCTCATCTGCTGGTGGGCCATCACAATAAGAGCATGCATGCACAATATGATGTTAATTCCACGACAGAAGAGACTTCATAATCACTAAAATTAGGCAGGGGAAAAAGTGGATATTTCGATATCCTTATGAGCCAAATGAGTTGTTACGTATTGGCATAAATTGGATATCAGATATCGGCAAAAAAAATCCATTATCGTGCATCCCTAGTTTTGCTTGCTGCCAATCACCACAAGAATTCTTTGACTTAATGCAACATGTGATTGGCCCACTGCCGCAGCAACGACCCATGCTGGTGAGGTGAAGTTGAGTGCAGTGTATTTGATGGAGCTGGCAGTTCAGCGTGCAAAGATGCCACCAAGATATTTGAAAGTAAGGTTTGGCAATGAGTCAGTGTTATATCAATATTGTGCTATGAGACAAGATATCATCTTAGCGTGTTGTCGTTTCATGGTTTTAAAGGCTTCAACACATTTACAGTTTTCATGAGAATCCAAATAGACAGAATGACACACACGAATAGATACATAGATCTCCATAGATGAGAGTATATCCAGTAAGATCCATAAGCAATAATCCACTTATATGATCACGACCACAGGAAACATTTTTCATTTGGAACACATCTTTTGTTTAATTTTTAGGAATAGGCACTTTTACATTTAGTACTTTGGCCAGCTGTTGCAGTATGTTCTTAATCGGTTCAGGAACGGCTGAGTTGATGACTCACTGCTGCAGCTTGAGTGGAATTTTTCTTTATATATTTTGTATTCATCCATGGAACAACCAGGTACACACAGTTTTACTAATACATTTATATGTAATGTTAATGCTTCTCACACACACACAATCAACGCCCTCCTAATGACCCAACATACATCCCTCCAGTGGCAGTATTTTCATTTTTTCCACATCTAAATGTTGTTTACTGGCAGTTGTGTAAGAGGATTTGACCCGCAGACACATAAATACACATTAGGAATAAAGATAAAATGAATCGTTCCTCACTTAACTGCTGGGAGTTTTCAGCTCGCATCAGCCCAGAGCTAGTTAGCATGGCTTTGTGCTTTAGATTGAGCTGTAAAAGTGGAGCTTTAGCGCTAGTAAGGATGTACTTATTAGACAAGCATTTAGAGAAAATAAAATACAGCTGTACCATTTATATGAAAGCCTAAAGTAGCTTAAAGCTGCATTAAGTAATTTTCGACTTGTGGTGGGTAAAAGACCCCAAAACAAACGTCACAGTAAGGAGCTTGGATAATGTATCAGCTTATCAAGTTCTTATGGCTAAGCCTGTAGCTGTTAGCAAACAATTGCCCACTTAATCCAGCAGAACCAGCGCAACATGAATATCCCATTAGAATCCACATTCTCTCCACCTGTTCAGTGCAAGTCTAATATTCACTGGTATTTTGTTCCTGGTGTGACCCACTACATGTTGAGATTAAGTGGGTGTCTCTCTTGCGGCTTTGTTCCTTCAGCTCGCCACCAGTTCACACTGATCTAGGCAGTGAAAAGGCAACATATCATATCATATCGTTTGAAAGGTCTGTATGGTCACTGCGCTGCATTTTTATAAACTAAGACAATCTGGTCACATTTCTTGCCGGCGTCCAGGCACTGTCTCACTACCTCTTCCTCTCCTTCCTGTTCGTCTGCTCATACAACTGAAGTTACTCTGAGTAATGACTAATACTGGTCTGTTTTTGCAACTTCAGTATTAGATATTTGAATGTTTATTACAACTTCAGTAATATCTGCTGTCTTAATTCAACACACAGTTCTGGTCTGCTACTCACCGGAGCAGCTCCAGTCTCTTATTGGTGATGTGTAACCAATCAGATACTGCTGTGGGCAAAACAGTAGCTCTTTTAAATCGTAATCATGCAAATTTGCAGTAAAGCCCAATCTGTCTTTTTCAGCATTGGCAGTATAAAAACAAAATCGGGGAGTACAGCAAAATGCCGCCTACCTACTTTTGTTTATACAGAATGTGCCTTTTGCGAGGCAGTGGGGGGCGTGAGCAAGTAACAAAACGTGTAGCTCAGCGTGCAATTCCTTGTCTCCTCCTTCTTTTTAAACCAAAAAGGTTCCACCAATATGTCTACCCTACGAGGCGGAAAATTGGGCACCTCGGATTAACTCGCTAATCCGGCTCTGTGTGTATAAATGCTCGCAGCTTGCCGGCAAAACAACCCAACATTTGCCGAAACTCCGGCAGTGTAAAAGGGGCTATTGAGTGTGACTGCAGTCAGAGAGGCTGCAGCCAATTTAGCCCATTTTTCTATATTTAGTTATTTAACGTAGCATCATGTGGCCACAGATTGATGATGTGGTTATTGCCACAGCCTTACACTGATCACATGAAGGACGATTAGCTTGTGTAAGCTGCTGTGCTGAGGTTGTTATTTTATATGAAGTGGATTTGGTGAGTTCGACTCAGTGAGCCGAATGTGGCCGTAATTTGTGTGAAACTGCAGAATTTGGTGTTAATAGTTGTACAGTCATTATATTATTAAGAGTCAAGATGAACAATGTTGCCTCAAATATCTTTAGCATACAAACCAGGCACTGGACTCGGTTAATGCCAAATCTAGCAGATAGGCTTTACCAATGAAAATGGATTGAAAGTCTTCTGTGTGTGTGTGTGTGTGTGTGTGGGTGTGGGTGTGGGTGTGTGTGTGTGTGGTCAGCCTCTCAGTCAGGGGTCTTCTTTAAGGACGAATGGAGGATTCAATCACCTGCTCTCAGGTCATTTGTGCTCCTTGATCGAGTTCCACTGAGCATCCACTAGACTGACACACTCGACTGGGCTGCTGGAGTCACACACTCTGACACACACACACACACACACACACACACACACACACACACATATAGGAAGAGAGCGAGAGGGAGTCAAATGATGAAGGGGACATTCAACTGAAGGGTAAATTATTTTTTTCATTATAAAAGTGCTTTTGATGGCCCCCTTACCCTTAGGCCATGACCTGTCTCGCCCTCTTTTTTGCTCTCTGTCGCGTCTCCTTCACACTGACACACACACATGCGTGCACACACACTTCCCCTCCATTCTATATCTGAGCATTAAGATAGGCAGCCTTCAATTAGCTGGATATGCTTTCAGATAACGACTCCTCTCTATCCATAGCAGTCTGAGGGCTGATGAGGATGATAAGTAATTTTTGGGAATGAGGGTGTTAAAGGACCACCCATTCAACCATGGGGCCATGCTCGCTATGTGTGTGTGTGTGTGTGTGTGTGTGTGTGTGTGTGTGTGTGTGTGTGTGTGTGTGTGTGTGTGTGTGTGTGTGTGTGTGTGTGTGTGTGCGTGCGTGCGTGTGCACATAAAGCTGGATTAATGGGATAGGCAAGATCTAAGAGCTGCAAGATTAAATGACTGTGAACTGATTTGATGGTTTCAATCACACACATCCATAATAGCCATGCCTGCAGCTGACAGAAATATTTGGCGGGGGCTTATTTTGAAGTTGATAATATGATGTGGATGAGTGGACTACCATATTTGGCGTGTGTGTGTGATTTCAAATGGCACACATGCTTATTTCGGTGCTGTGCAGCCTCACATTGCTTCAGTCTTACGAGGCAGCTGGTAATAGCAGCTGTACTGTAAAAGAGATACTTCTAAAGTGAGCTTCATTTATCTTTCCTTCCCATATTTTCCCATGTGACGCTATGAATGTAGGCAGAGCAGACATGGAAAGACTGTTCTCTTCAGCATGGAGCCTATCTGTAAGGAGTGTGTGCTTTAAGCAACTTTTTCACGTCATAAAGCAGAAAAGTGCTACAGCAGCCATTACGGAAAGCCTGCGTCCTTCTGGGCAAAAGGAAGAAAAATTAAAAGTGACATAAAAAGTAAGGTGGGAAGAAAAAGGCACTATTTGAGGCATGTGTTTAAAATGGAGCCATCCAGAGAGGGAAATAAATAGGGAAAGCAGTGAATGACAGAGGGAGGAATAAAGACGCAGCAGCAGGAAGTGAAAGACGGAGGGAAGTGAGGTGAGAAATGGTTGTGATTGCCTGGTGAGCCTCACTGAGTTCTGCTGTTATTAGTCATACTACCTGCTGCTGTGATCTGCCCAACTCACCTCACCCGCCCCCCGCCTGCACCCTGCCACCTGTCGTGTGCATGTGCCCTCATGCGTTTGTGTGGATGTCTAATGGGTTTTAGAGCTGGCGATGAGTCCACTGTCTCACCTTTCCCAATCCCCCACCACCACCACCGCCACCGCCACCACCACCCCCCTCTCTGGAGACTCTCCACTCGCCTGGAGAAAACACACTCTTACCTTGGCCTTTGCTGTAAATCGCCCCTCAAATGAGTTCTCACTGTGATCCCCTCACGCTGCCTTGGACCAGAGCTCTCTTGAGAGAACAACTTAATGATCCCGAGTCTGATAAACGGAGGCCTGGGGAATGAATGGAAATGTGCACTGAGGGGAATATTTGAAGCCTATATTGTCTATCAGGTGGCCTTCCCCGAGAGTGGACCTCTTCACCAGAGTGGATTGACCTCCGCAATTTATTACCTACACCGCTGACATCCATCAGATCTCAGCCCTCAGGGACACGCACGCAATAATAATATCACAGCAGCCCTATACTGGCCATATGACTGTCTGCCCGTCGCTGTGGCAGCCTGTAGGGTTTATTAAATGACTGACTGGATGGTGCAGTGGCTTCCTCTGTGGTTTCTATACAACATACTGCCTCCTACTGTGACTTTAGGAGAATGATTCGTTTTATGCTCGGGTACTCTGGCTGTGTGTTGGATACAACACTCATACTGGCAATACAATCCTGTAGACCCATCTCCATCACTCGTCTGATCCTTCTTCTTCCTTCTCATCTCTTTCAACCTTTCCTTCCTGTCATGGTGTTAGAGGCTTCACACTTCATCATATACGTGGTGGCAGTTTTACATGTTGGTCTTGTGTTTGAATAAAGGCTCATTTATGCTCCCTTTACGTACGAAAATGTATACGCCCGTTTCAAACGATGTTACCGTCACTGCCCACATACTTCCATGCGTCCTTTACGTTGGCATGGATGTTAACCAATATTTCCACCAGGGGGCAGCCCAGAGTCAAACGGAGGAGATACTGATAATGTACCTCTTGCATAAAAGACAAAAACAGAGGGACCCCAATCGGAGGGCGCGAGGGTCGGCCCTGGGAGCGGGGGTATGTGCGGGGCCGGGAGTGTGGGCTCCGCGGAGAGGGAGGCCTCTGTGTTTGAGACGGGAGCGGGCGGCAGGAGGTCGGACGCTCAACAGTAATTTTACCCAGTCGCATCTCTGCAACACCTTCAACATGGCTTTAGTTGGTCCTGAATGTCGTCACATTAATATAAATGCTGCAGCAGCACAAGGTGTATAAACCAAGAAATGCTGCGGATGAGCCAATTTAAAGCTCTGATGAAATGTTTCTCGTGTCAGATCATTCTGTAACACTAAGTTTTTGCTGTTTCCTCCTTTGCAGTGCAGGGCAATAGGGGGGGAAATAATACTTTGAAATCCACAATAATCCTCAAACAGTCTGTCTACTTAAATGTGCTACTCACAGTATGATTAGCAAAATGCTTCACATACAACATGCCAGCAAATAGGAGTTAAATCAGAGTCACAGACTATTTCTATCTAATAAATAATGAAATTGATGAGAACATTTATTAGATGATACGGTTGAGCTGATCGATGATGCCGTCATCCGTCGCCCATGGCCGTCAGTCATCGACCACTTAGCCCAACAGCGTGATTTAAAAGCGAGTGAGTGAGTGGGGCGGAGCTGGGTGGAGAGTGTGAGAGAGGAGAGATGTTCATTGGTATGTGTCATGTAATGCAACTTGACCCTATATCGATATAAGTGGTGTTGTCTAAATGTATACCGTGCTTCAAAATATATCGATATATTGTACATAGTCGTTACATCGCCCAGCCCTAACACACAGCTTGAAGAGCACTGCTGCAGTCACTTCTAATTCTCTTCTAATGTCATCGTCTGACAGGATGTTTCACTGTGGACATCCTCATATGCCAGTTTGGTAGACTTCACCCAACCCTACTAAAGAAACCTATCATGAGAACTGGGGGTTGGCATCCCAGCAGCATCAGAAATTCACTTACCTGAATAGACTGGACGTGTTCAATACCGCTGCATCATGTGCGCTGCCTGGAGGACCAACACAGACATCGCAGCATTATGTAGGCTACGCTGACAACGCTGATATGAGTGTGATGAGAGCTCTCGCAGTAGCCAAGAAGTTCCCAAGGAATCGCTCCATCTCGTCATAGTCACGGATGTGCCGGTAGTTGTTTACATCAGTTGTGGACATGAGACACTCTCAATGATGTCGGGTGTTCTTTTGCATTATTATTTTTATTTTTCACGAGAAGCGCCACCTACTGCTCGGCCTGTTGACTCCCGACGTGCATAAATTTGCTTTTTCTTTTGCGCATTTTCACAAAATTCGCTTAAAATTTGTGATGCATTTGGATGGAAACCCAGTTATAGATGGTAGCGAGCTACAATGCATGGCACTGGTCTAACGATTAGTGGCAATCGGGGTTCAACATCTTGCTCAGGGACACTTCAGTGTGTAGACAAGTGAGGCCTGGAGCTGAACCGCCAACCCTGCATTGTACCTGCTGAGCCACGGCTGAGCCATTACCAATCATTTGCATAACAGAGACTTATGTTATGAAGCCCTAAGCCCATTACTTTAATAGATGTATGGACCCAGATATGTTATAGACTCCATGCCTGATAAAGGCTCTATTGTGAGGTGTGGCTGTGAGTGATGATGTGTTTGTGTCGTAAGGTGTGTGTAGCCATCCCGTGGAGTGTGTTATGACTGGGCCAGGGGAGTTCTCAGGGGTATAGCTGTAAATTAAGACAACAGCAGAGATGGGAGGGATGGAGGACAGGAGGAACACTTCCAGGTGTTACAGAGCGTTTAATCACTCACCTGTGAGACTAATGAGATGAGCCGGCAGGCCACACACACACATACACACCTATATATGCTCACACGTACACGCACGCTCATATGCTGGTGGGACTAATTACCCAAACTCCACCACGGTGAACACTGCACGGCTGGTAAAAGCTCCAAACACACATACAAATACGCGACAGCTTGCTGCTGCCTCCCCAACTCATTACACCGCTCATCTCCAGCTCCTCTCCTCATCCCGTCGCCATCTGAAGGAGACACGGAGGGAGAGGAGACGAGAAAGGGAGCAGAGTGGTAGCTAGTAGGTCAGGAGGCAGATAGGCAGAGGCAGCTATTCTCCATGCAGGCTGTGGCTGCAGGCAGCGCTACAGGTAACAAACACATCAGTCACATACACAGCGCACCTGTTACTGTACAGATGGCAAGCCCTGGGAGAGAGGCAGGCAGAGCAATGAAGAAAGATGAGCCATCAGACAGAGAGGGAAACACAGAGGAGAAGAGACAAAGAGAAGGGAGGAATGATATTTTTCACGGGGAGATTGTTAAAGAAGATCGAAGCAGGGGAGATCCGGAGGGGGCTGGTGGTGCGGGGTCAGGGGGGGCTCCACCTGTTTGTGTAACGCCATGGTAACAAGGGAGTAGGACTGAGGGGAAGATGGAGGGAAGAGGCAGGAGGAGGAAGAAAGGGAGGGATTTCCTCACCTGTGTCCTTTGCCTGCAGCAGATAAAGTCCTGTGTAATCTAGTGAGTCTCTCTCCAAGTTCTGTGTATATCATTACACATGCACACTCACATCTGCATCTTTTTTTATCTCTTTTTCTTTTTATCTCTTTTTTTTGTTCAGCCTCACATAAGAAATAATCCTCTTCATTACCTGTACCCTCATCAAAGACACTGTAACATTCTCCAAAGCTCTTTTTGCACTTGAGATCTGCCATTATAATTTTTTCCTCTATAATCATAGAATAAAGGGTTTTAGTGTGTGCGTCTGTGTGTGTGTGTGTGTGTGTACATGTGTGTGTGTGTGTGTGTGTGTGTGAGGGGGAGCGTGTGTGAGGGAGCGTGTGTGCATGTGGTTGTGCCCCCAGCTACATATCTTAATCTCCTGTCTATTAGCATATTCAGAGTTCTCCTTTAGCTGGTGGAGGCATCTGATAGGCTAATTTCACAGCCCCGCTGGCCTTCATCTTGCTCCAGGAAGTGAAGAGGATGATGTGTCTTGGGAATAAGATGAGAAGAGAAAAGAAGTGCTCCAGCCTGCGCTGTCTCACTCGCTCTCTCAACAGACCCAGCTGAATTCTGAATGAGCTAAAGGTAGTCTGGAAAATCTAAAGATTAATTTTGACAAAAGTAAACTCTTTGGGTTGTGCTGTTATTGGTATAATTTAGTTCCTATTTTGGGCTGTTGGTTAATTCTGTTCCTGAGCGATCTTTAATTGAAGGAACAGTGTGTAGGATGTAGTGGCGTCTAGCGGTGAGGATTGGGGGTTGCAGAGTGCAACCAGCTGAAACTTCTCCCATGTGCCGGAGGCAAAGGTAAAGTGAGTTTTTCAAGAAGATCATCCATTTGATCTCTGGCTCCTCCAGCATGTCGAAGTATCCTCGGGCAAGATACCAAACCCCAACTTGCTCCTGATGGCTGTTCCATTGCTGTGTGAGTGCATGTGAATGGTTACTGAGAAGCAGGAGGTACCTTGTATGGTAGCCTCAGCCACCAGTGTGTGAATGTGTGAATGGGACATGTAGTGTTAAGGCCCTGACACACCAAGCCGACGGTTGGCTGTCGACCAAAGTCGGGCCATCGGTGAGCGTCTGTCAGCCTAGTTTTTGCGGTGTGTCCCAAACTGTCGGCGGCTTTTCGGCAGATTGAGCATGTTGAATCGGCGGCTGAGCTTGTTGGTAAAAGAGATCACTCTGATTGGCTGTTCAGGTTTTATTTCCTCGCCCCTGTAGCGAGTGAATCTGCCTGTAGTGAAACTGGGGCTAACCGGTGCTTCCTCCTCAGGCTCCACTTCACTCAGCTGCCCCACAGACCCACTGCTTCTTCCCACTTTAACCTGAATAACAAACTGGAGCTAGCTGGGAGCGGCTAGCAGAGCGCTAACCGCAGCATGACCGGAGGGACGCACAGCCAGTTAGCCTCCGCTAGCCTCCCAGCTAGCCCCGGCTCTCCGTTTGGATCCAATCGGAGCACCGAGCCCTGGTTTGTTATTCAGGTTAAAGTGGGAAGAAGCAGCGGGTTTATCAGGCAGCTGAGTGAAGTGGAGCCTGAGGAGGAAACACCGGGACCGTCTGGATGTAATAGTCCGTGGAGGTGCTGCGGTCCTCGGCTGCACAGATAGGAAACCCCTCGGCTGACAGGACTTGGCTACTTTGTTTATCTCATGCATTCCTCTGACTTCCAGTTTCCCTTTTTACATTATTTCCTCTCACGCAGGTGCAGAACGTATGTGCCACTTGGCTGTCGGATGTATTCCAGTTAAGTGTATTCAAATGCAACTGACACAGGGCGACGTGAGGCGACGTGAGGCGACGTGAGGCGACGTAGACGACAACGCTTGTTCTTTGATGTCAGTTTGGTGTGTCAGCACCTTTAAAGCACTTTGAATAGTCGGAAGTCCGTTTTGCAGTCCATTTACCATTTAACTCCTGATGAGGATTCCTTCGTTCTTTGTCTGGGAGGTTTTTTACTGGAAGGCAAATTATCCACAGGAGGTCTCTTCCTCTCCAAAACAAACAGACCAGGTGATTAAAGCTGATAAAAACACTGATTAAAGCAGTTTAACGTTACAAATCGGCGTCGCACCGACGCCTTTCGTCTTGTCGCAGACAGGCTGCTAGCACCTGTGGTCACCTTTTTTTCTCTAATAACTTCAAATCCAGACGTTCAGGAGCTTTTTACCTGGAGTTGAATCATCCGCAGAGGTCTCTTCCTCTCCAAAACAAACGAACCAGGTGATAAAAAATAGGGTAAAAACACTGAATAAAACAGTTTCACGTTATAAATCAGTGTTTCTCCTAGCCTGTTTGGCACTTTGCAGACGGCCCACTTGTCTAGCATCTGCTAATGTGTGCCCACCTTATTTCTGATCCAGATGTTCAGAAGTTTTTACTGAGTGAAATGATCCTCCTCTCCAAAAGAAACAGACATGGTGTTTAAATCGGTACAAACACTTAATAAAACAGTTTTGCATTACGCATCAGTGTTTTTAATGACGCTGCATATTGTGGAGAGGCTGCTGCATATGGTGGCCAACACGAAAATGTTAATGGCCCTATCTCGAGCCAGTGTTTGGCTTGTCTGTTCTGGGTAACTATAGAAACATGGCAGTGCAACATGACCATGTCCTGATGTAGATATAAACAGCTCACTCTAAGGTAACACAAACACAATGATTCTTATTTTCAGGTGATTATACAACAAAGGAAGCAGGTAGAATGTAAAGAACAAAACTAATCACAGGAAAATAAGCAGTTCTCAGTGTGGTGCAGATAAATGGACCTTCACATGCTCGTCTAACACTATTTTGGGGCCATAACCCTGTCGATATCCTTCACAGCAACATGGTCACATTAATTTTGCAGAGAACATTCGTGGTGCTTTGTAGAGCTCTTCAAGAACACTTGAACATTTGCAGTATGATAATGCCTTTATTATAACTGTGTGGAGTTCTTCTTCAGATTTCCCAGCTATTTTTATTCCAACAAACCGTCAAATTCTTCAGCCA
This sequence comes from Epinephelus awoara, assembly GCA_035609425.1. Lineage (NCBI taxonomy): Eukaryota > Metazoa > Chordata > Actinopteri > Perciformes > Serranidae > Epinephelus > Epinephelus awoara. Next base: position 38,918,552 of record CM069303.1, on the reverse strand, counting down.
TTATTTTCTTTACAGGCTCTACTCCAACATTCATTTTTCTGTGAATACATTTTCTCTCATTGGGGGAATTGAACGTGACACTTCATGAGATATTTCTGACCAAAACTCTTTGACTAAAACTTTGACCACATAATGTGAGTGAGACATTTAAAGAAAGCTCCATTTAGCACTTGCGGTATCTTGCCAGTGTGTTGCTTAAAATATGAATACTTTTCCTACTTTTAATCCTGTCTATCTCACAGACAGGGAGGGATTTTAGATTTCTCCATGAAGCCGTCTCTGAAAATAAAACACAGTCTCCAGAAGTGCAGACTTGTGTCTTATTCCTGAGTAGCTCATAGAGGTCATGTTGAACATGGAGCATCCACTGGCCTTTAATATTAATCCACACAGATGCAATGAGCTTCTCTGTGTGTTTGGCAGTGGGCAGTGTTGTGTGTGTTTGTGTCTTTGTGTGTGTTTGAGAGAGGAGGAGGAGGACTGGGGGAATCAGAATTGCCTATTCCAGTCACACAGATCGTCTTTCACTCCTCAGCCTGTGACAGCACATTTCCTTCCCTCTTCATGCTGGTTGCCTCTTCTCTACCAGCTCCCTTTCCCCTCTTCCTCTTCCTCCTCCTCCTCCTCCTCCACCTCTCTTTCTCTCAAATGCTAATGCAAATTCAAATTAGCTTTATTGGCATGACAGGGATTTGTATATAACATATACTAGAGTACGGTAATAACAGTGAATTTCTTGTTCTTTCTTCTAATCCCAGCTGCCTCTTTCACTTTTGCCACAGCTATCTTCCTCTCCGGCTCCCTCTCTCTTCCTCTTCCTCTATCCCTGTCCTCCTTTTTGTTTTCCACACACCTCTCCCCAGCTCCCCTGGCCCTCTCTGTGCTGGTGTATGTATTGGTATCATTAGCAGCAGCACTATGATGGATGGCACTGAGAGGCTGGGCCCTGACGGGGTGGGACTCTGCTTTAGCACACCATCATTACCTGCACCGCATACACATACATACAGATAACGCACATACCGAAGCTGATGCTGTGTGTGTGTGTGTGTGTGTGTGTGAACTTAGGTATCCGTACCAAAGTGCATTTAAAACGAATGCATGCCTGAAGCAACTGACGTCATTCAGACGCCTGCTTACAGATGGAAAAATGACTATTGAATTCTAACATCTCTCTTTTCTCTCTCTCTCCCTCTCAACACACACATACAAACACACGCTCAGAAACACACACAGCCTTTTCTGAGTTTTAAGAGGTTTGTATTGAGTTGGAGCCCCACAGGGAAGTGAATGCCAATAGCCCCTCTACTCTCTGTGAGAGTTCAGACAGACCAGCAGTCCAATAGACCATAGGGTGCTAAAAGGGTCTATTTCAAGAGCTGGCAGAAAGTTTCACCTCCAGGAACTTTCACAGACTCCATATGCAGCATGAGGTTTTCACACATTGCCATGCTGTGTGTGTGTGTGTGTGTGTGTGTGTGTGTGTGTGTGTGTGTGTGTGTGTGTGTGTGTGTGTGTGTGTGTGTGTGTGTGTGTGTGTGTGTGTGTGTATGTGTGTGCGTGTGTTTGGATGGAGATGTTTGCGCAAAGTTCAAAGAGTTTGGAATTCAGAAATGGAAATTATGCAAATCGTGTCCTGAGTCTGACAATCCCGTGGTGATTTACACCAACTCTGTTGATGACATCGGAGGGTGCAGTCTTTATCTGGGCTTGTGCATGCATGCATGTGTGTGTGTGTGTGTGTGAGAGGAATAGATGGATGGACACAAGTAGAACAACAAACAAATATGAAATTTAATGTGAGAAAGTGTTAAATATCCAGCTTACTGTGCCACACATCAGTGCTGCTGTTACTCTGTTACCCTGTGTGTGTGTGCGTTATGTGTCTGTGTGTGTGAAGTGGTGTGGGGGCTGATCACGTTGTCAGAGTCCATAAGAAACAACAGGGCCTTATTAAACACGGACACTCAGTAAAGATTGATTTTGTTTGGCTGTCTGTGTTTTAACTGGAAGGGCAGGCGGCTGTGACAGTGTGCGTGGGCGATTAGACACGCGGGCAGGAGGCAGGAACTGTGACTGACTGATGGCCGCTAGTGGCAGGAGGCTGCACGGGGAGATCCTGGGAGAGAGGATGTGCTTGTTCCCCCTCGGGGGGTTCTCCCAAGGGTTTAAAGGGGCAGATTGAACCTAGACATTCCCTCTGCGGTCTGAGTGGGCTCTGAGGACCGAGGTGGAGAATCTGTTCCTCCCCCCTGCAGCGCAGACAGACTGACAGACAGAGTTTGAAGCCATCGATAAAGATCACCCGTTGGCTTCTCCAGATGTGTGTCGTGGAACAAGTTGCTGGCAGCGAGCTGCTCAGGCAGGGCACGCCAGCGGCTTGCAAGTGAAGAAGTTCGGGGCTGTTATTGTTGAAGGTTTAGCCTAAAGCATCCTTAGCTTCTTTTAGTCACTGCCTACTCCATTCCTCTGCCATCCAGTCCTTCCCCCTCTCTATATCATGTCTTTCCCACTTTAAAGCATGAGCAGAACTGTGCGATTTTACTTTTACAAGAATTTAAACATTCCCATGAGTTGCTCCAAATAAGCTCCACGTGCTTATAGGGAAAAGAGCATACATTATATGTGTGTATGCTTCTGTTATGACATTTATTAGTGAGCTGATTGTAAAGAAAATAAGATTGTGCAGCCTGGGAAAGGGCAAGCCATACACTGATACTTCTCCTGATACATATTCAGATACTGATCACAGATCAAACACCAGTCATCTCTTTCCCTCATTTTTATGTAAGGGAACATGAGGCCAGATTGTTGCGGCACTACACGCTGAGTCGGTGCCCGCCATGACTGAATGAATGTATCTGTTTGAGGAAGCACAAAATCTTTACAGTAACATTGACAAAGGTACTGTAGCCACTGTTTATCAGTAAAATCATGGCTGATAGCCGATCCATTAAAAGGTCAGCACAGGCACCTCTACTGATCCAACGCATTGGATCCCTGAATCTCTAGAATGGGCACTACAGTGGTGCTATATTTAGAGTTGTCAGCTCACAGCTCAAGTTAAAATCCACCAGCTGTGTGGACTTTGCGTGATGCTCCCAGCTTGATTTCATATCTCTAAATCCCATTGATGGCCATTTAAGCGGGATGGTCGTTCAATATCGCCTTTGTAGGCATGATTTAGAAAGGGGATTTTTTTTTTTTTTTACATAGCTAGTTGGCTACCTAAATACAGCCATTGCAAAATGGAGATGGCGTGGTCGATGTTGCCACACGTTATAAGTCACCTTAGAGAAATAACTCTTACTCTGCATATGTCTTTGAAAACTGCAAGGTTAACTGCCTGATGAAATCCAGCACAGCTTCCAGGTTGAACGAAAATGACATCTGGTGGATGGATATGTCACTTGCTACTCAGGCTGTAACGATAATTACATTATCAAATTATGCTACGATACATGAACATGACATTCATCATTTTGTTTGCTTACATAAAAAGGTCACCAACATTTTAGCCAACATGTTTCCACAGTAAACAGCAGGGTTTTCCCAGCTATTACAAGACCTGGGAGCAACGATTCTGCCTACGTGCACGAGTCTGAAGAACACTACAGTGTTACTGAAAAGACGACACAGCATAGCTTAGCTGTAGCCTGCAGCTGCACTTTTGGAGTGTAAGAAGCACAGTCCTTATAGTTACTAGCTTGCCAAGCCCTGGCAACAAGCCAAAAAGTTTGTCATATGTAGTTTTACCCTCTAACAAGTTCATCCTTCACTCTGTAAATCCACCCTCAAACCACCCAGGCCGTCCTTTCCTAGCAGCACACTGCCAGATTACGGAGGTACAGCGTTTCCAGAGCTTTGCAAAGCTTGCCTACAGTATTAGTCGCAAGAGGAGTCACTTGGTTTTGTTGTCCAACTTTTGTATATGTTTGACTACTTCTATGAAGGTACTACATTTTTTTATACAGCAGCAGCAGTTAGTTACTTTTCTAATAGTACATTAAATACTTTTTCATATTCCAATGTCTAATTATTCTTAAAAAGTCTTAAAACACGTGTTCTTTCATTACTATGTTATTACATTATCATTATATCAGAGGCATAAACTGGTCTCAAAATGACAATGATACCATTTATCTCAGTTATTTATGGGACAATATATCGTCCAACAAAAGTAGTTATTGTGACAGGTCTGCTCGCTGCTGATTGGTTTGGGTTAACATAAACAAACTGAATGAATGAAGTTAAACAAAAGTCACTTTATAAGGATCATCAGGTGATCGACGGAAGGAAAACACCAAATTGCCAGTAGGTGTGATATAAGTACGAGAGGTTTCTCTTATTTTTTTGGTAGCCCTGTGACAGACTGGCGAGCTGTCCAGTGTGTACCCGCCTTTCACCCTGTGAGCTGTGATAGGCTCTCAGCCACATGTGACACATGATAATAAATGATGGATGGATTAACATTTTAGTGTCTGTGTGTGTTTGGGGTGGCTCCTGGGTTATGTAATCTTCACCCCTGTTCCTGTGTTTATTGTGTGACGCTGTCTGTGACACAGTTGGTGTTTGTAGAAAATGATGCAGAAACAACAGTAGTCATTTTCTTTAATTCCTCTTCATCCATCTATCTGTCTCTGTGTGTCTGCCGTCAGCGGCACAGTTTGATAAGCCTGTGGTACGTCTGTGTGTGCGTGTGTGTGCACGTGTGTGTTTGTGCAACAGCATCGTGCGACACCATGATTAAGTGTTTTGAATAATTGATGATTGCATCCCTCATTAAGTCTCAGTCTCCTGCTCCGGCAGGCTCTGGCTCTATTTTTATGCACCAGAATCCTCCTCTCCTCTTTTCTCTTCCACTCCACAGATGTAGTGAATCCATCACTCACTTTAGGCGCTGCTGATGGGGGTCCAGAGGGGCTGTGGGGGATCTAAATCATTTTGAGTGGACATTTTTAACAGGCCAGCAGCACTATGGACTGCAGCTCAGTGACGATGCTTTTCTAGAGCAAAGAGCGACCCCTGGCTTTAGAGCTGCTGGGGACACGCTGGCTGCAACAGGCAAATTGTTGACTGTGAGCGTTGGTACTTTCTTGCCTCAATTGAAAGAGCCCCAGTCCTCTTCTCTATTGTGTCTGCTGTCATTCCCTGTATACTATTTATTCATTCATTCACGCACCGCTGATGCATAAAATTAAATAAGTGAGGATGCCATGAAAATAACTAAAAATTGTATTTATTTGTATCTGAGGGGTCAGGGGGGGACACACAGCAGACCCTCTGACCGGCCTGGTGTGTGTTTGTTGTGCTCTTGGTTGATGAGGATCATTACCATATTGCTGACATTTGCCTTCTTCTGTCCACCACAACAACCCATTAATCAGTGAATCATTTGCAGGGAGGAGGGAGCTCCAGCACCACTTCCACATGTTGCTGAGATTTGGGACTGAGGAATAACATGCAGGAGGTCTGGATGTGTGAGAACCATCTGCAGCAAATTAGTTTTCCATGTGTTTGCTAAAAAGATGAGAATGTTGCAGACGGATGTGGCAGAATAGTAGCGTGAGGTTGAAGGAGGCGGCGGGGAGATCAGACTGACAGACAGACAGACAGACAGAGATGGAATCAGAGCGCGGGTTTGTTAATAAAGGCATATCCACAGTCTGTCGGCAAAGCCACAGCTTCCACTCTGCATGAAAAAGGAAGCCTTATACACATTGTTGAGCACAACCAATTTACATTTTAGCACATTAACAAGGCAGAGGAGACACACACACACAGGGGAGGTGCAGGGAGAACGAGATTCGTTTTCATCTATTTCCCCTTAAAACATGAGAAAGGAGGAATTCCCCAAAGAGAGCGCAGCGCTTTGATATCTACAGCCCCGTGTCTGTAAATAGGTTAGGTGAAGACGATGTGAGGCGTGTGGTTGTGTGTGTGTTTGTGTGTGTGTGCATGTTTTTGTGTTAATTTGCGATCGGCACGTGCATGTGAATCTGTCATCTTGTGGTGTATCCTATTTCTGGCAGGGGATTGTGGGTGGGAACGTGTATGTGTGTGTATGTTTACCTTTTCGTGATGAGGCCTCTGCTGAATGTTCCTTCTAGTCATTCAGGCAGGCAGGGAGCCATGTGGAGTACCTAGAGCAGCTCAGAGCCCCGTGTTTCCATGTTTCCCTCCTGCAGTGTGCTGTTGTGCTGGCTGGTGGCCTGGCTGACTGCCTGATAGCTGCACTGCTGTTCTTATAGGCCTCCAGGCCTGCTGCAATGGCTGGTGCTTTATCCACCAGACAGCTGCAGTAACAATTTTGAGGCGTTGTTCGTATGTGGTACAGATGTAAGCACTGTTGAAGTCACAATTTTTATTTTTCCTGCTTCAACCTCGAGAGGGATTGTCTGAAGTCTAGCGCTGCTAATGTGGTGTTGGGGGTGTAATGGCTCTTTAGATCAGTGTCAAAAAGGGCCTTTTTTACCACCGGCCTGGTATAATCACGCTTTAGCTGGGCTGTGGTGTGCTGAGCTGTGATCATATGCATTTCGACAGCGACCTTACATCAGGCGTTAACTGCATTGATCCATGATGTTGTGCCAGACAGTGCCAGTCTGTAACCTCAGCTAACCTCTGCAAATGCAGTGTGTGTTCGTGCAGGTGGTTAGAGATTTTTAAAAGTCTATCCTTCTGTGTTTCGCTTTTATTACTGAACTACACTTTTTAGTTTTCTGTGGTTTCCTCCATTTCTTTGTGTAGATGTTCTTAGTTCCATCTGTTTATCTTGGGTTAAGGATGAAACTAATGATTATTTTCATAATTGTTTAATCTGCTGATAATTTTCTGAATTAATCAATTAGGCATTTAGTATTTAAAATGTAAAATAAGAAACTTCCTCTAATGCTGATCACAGTTTGCCAAATCCAAGATACAGAGACATGTTCAGTTGCTTGTTTTGCCCACACAATGGTCCAAACCCCAGTATTTTCAGTTTACTGTTACATAAGACAAAGAAATGGAGCAAATTCTCAAAGCTGAAAACCTCCAACTGGGTAATGTTTGGCATTTTGGCTAGATGAATGACATAAAGAATAATAGATTACCAGAAAAGTTGCCAGTTCTCTGTTGATCAACAAATCAGATAATTAACTAATCATTTCAGCCTCATTGTGGATCAGTAAAAACATGGTAATACCATCAGATTTTCTACAAAACATGTTAGCACTCTGTTCATCAGTAATCAGTGATTGATTGATCACTGTTCAGTCAATCAAGGGGCCACATCTTTAACCGCTGGAAAACGCCAGGTCGGATGCTGGGTGCTACTCTTGTGCCAGAGCTGTTCTTCTTCCAGGCCTTGCTTTGTGAGTGTGTAATCGGCCAAAAATATTGTCGGTAGGACAGATGTAAAGCTCTGGTAGCCCTGAACGAGAATGATCAAATTCTTTGTATTTATCACAGACTGATATTTACGGAAGAAGGGAAAGATATCTGTCGGCTGTGACTGGTTGTTCCTCATCACGTGACCTGTGGTGTGCGCTGCGTTCCAAAAGTTGAACTCTGTTTATCTCTTACGCTGTGGCATTTGAGCGCACCTGCTGCGTGTCTATATTGAAAACAATGAATTTTAGGGCGCACAAAATGCAGCATGTGTACGGCCTCTAAGAATATTTTAGTTCATCCCAAGTGAAGTTTGGCCATTTGTTGAAGAGTTAGAGGTGGAGCGGGGCAGCAGTTTCCAGTGACAGAATTATTACATGTCATTTGTGTTTCAAATATAATTCAATCACAGTGGTTGCAGTGGTTAGCACTGTCGCCTCACAGCAGAGGGTTACTGGTTTGAACCCCCAGGGTGGGGGAGCGCCTCTTGGAGTCTGCATGTTCTCCCCGTGTCAGTGTGGGTTTCCTCCAGGTGCTCCAGCTTCCTCCCACAGTCCAAAGACATGCAGGTTAATTGGTGACTCTAAATTGTCCGTAGGTGTGAATGTGAGTGTGAATGGTTGTCTGTCTCTATGTGTCAGCCCTGTGATAGTCTGGTGACTTGTCCAGGGTGAACCCTGCCTCTCACCCAGTGTCAGCTGGGATAGGCTCCAGCACAACCGCAACATTGCTGTGAGAACTGGATTTGGAAATAAGGAAATTACTTGAAATTTTCCTTCCTAGTTGGTCTGTTTTGCAATTTAATCCTCGCCTTCTATCAGTCATACTTTGCTCTGTGCTTATCTCTTAAATCATGTGGCATGGGCGTGAATGACGCTGTGTTTCATGTATTGTTGGCTGAGCGTTGGAGAGTGACGTGATATGCAGCAGTTATCTGACACTGAACTTTAGCCTACAGCTCATATCCTCAGGTCTCTTCCTTCCTTGTACCTCCCCCTCCTTTCTCCCTGCCATTCTCTCTGGCACACAAACTAACATTAACTCATTCACCTATTGGTACGTCCGGTCCTCTCAGCAGTTGATCTTTCACCCTTCCTGCTGTCCCTTTAAGTTCCGCCCCGTTTCGTTCTTCACCACTCTTCTCCTCTTCCTGAGTTGGTGAGACTACTGAAGTTTGGTGGGCACTGTATTTTACATACTACAGATCACAAACTGGTAGGTCTCAATATTTTATATCTTTAGTTATTGCTGTTAACGTACACCTTTTTCCCAGTTCAAATGGTCTTTAAATTAACATTATGTCACTCTTTGGTTTCCTATAGTAGTGCGCTCTGTCAGTTGACCTTTCAAGGTGCATTTAAGCATCTCTGAGCCTAAAACTAGGAACATTTGATGGCGTCGGATTGTAACGCAGTCTCAAGAAAGATTGTTCATTTGCCATTCAGACATCTGAACCATGACAGACTGTAACATGGATAACCTTTTGTACTCGCAGTCATGGTTATTCATCAACAAGTATACAGCTCAGAGGAGAAATGTGTTGCTGATAAGGGCTCTGCATCAGTGTCAGGATACAAAGGTGGCGAGGTTGGTGAGCGGAGAGGAGGAGGAGGATGGTGGGGGAGGAGGCAGAAGATGGACAGAGCACAGGTAGAGAGAAAGGTGGTGTAGAGGTGGTCTCTATGATTATTCATTATTGAGAGATGGCAGGAGAGCTGAATGAGTGGAGCCGCTAATCTAACTCTGAGCCTGATGGACAGAACACAATTACCATGAGAGTGGGAGGTGGGAGCGAGAGAGGGGAGGCTAGAGAGCCAGCACCCTCCCACCCCTTTTCTCTGTCTTTCTTTTTTCTTTCCTTTCGCCTGGCAGACTTTACTGTAGCTGCAGATGATTTCTGGGCATTAAGCTCCTATTGGCAGCATCCTGTTTATCAAGTCACACACATACAGCGGAGTGCATACACACACACACGGGCAGATCCTCACATCACCCACTTGCGCCTGTTGGCAGCGCCCCATTTACGGGCGTCCAATTTACCGCTCGTTCCCTTCTCCCCCTTTCCTCCCATGCGCGTCTCCTCTGGTGCGGCTTCAGATTGCTGTCTAAATCCAGACACACTAAGCCATGTTACACGTCCTCCTCTGCTGCTACTTTTAGCTCGCGCGCTGATTCCAGGTCAAACCGCCACTACAGTGTTCACGATGGCTTTTGATGGCGCTGCTCTTTCTTTCATGTTGTCTGTGTGTGTGTGTGTAAGAGGCAGGGAATTTGTACAGCTGAAGCTAGACATGGGCTGCCTTTTTTTGTTGTTGAGAAATTAGCTTGTTCTCCCCTCCAGGGACTGTAGCTCAGATGTAGAACTCTTTCCCCTCGAGTCTCCAGAGAAACGACCATATGTCTGGAGCCTTGGAGAAGTCTGGAGAGCGGCGCGGCAGCAGATTTTTCATTTTCAGCCTCAGAGTCTTGTTTCTTGCTCATTTTCACCAGTAGACTGGTGGCTGTTTTGCTCGCAATGGTTGGATAAGCTGGACTTCTTCAACTAAGTGAGTAGTGATCTCGCAGGAGCAATTTAGCAGACAGAATATGAACTCGGAACTCATTTTGCAATTTTTCCGTGATATATTTTTGATTTTACACTCAATGTAAAAGCACAGAAACACGTCTTAAATCTTGGGGTTTGTAGCTGGAGAATTAAAGCTGTTATTTTCTGGGTTAAGGCAGTTCAGGGGGGTTTCTAGACTGCTTCCTTTCTGGTCCAAGTCATGGATTAACAGTCTGCCTTTCTTAAACACAAGCTCCAGATGCTGCCTGAAAGACTTCACAGCTAGAAGGAGAAGAACAAATTCAGAGAACAAAAAGGCGAGAGAAGGGGGACAGAGGGGGACATGTTCAGGGTTAGAGCTGGAGCCGCTCAGACTCCATCCTTTCAGTTCTGATTTTACTTCCTTGGGCTTTTTTCTCTCCCCTTTTACCCCTCGCTCATTATCTTACTCACCCACTCTATGTTCCCTCACCCCTCACTTTCTTCCCACTCTGTTCATTTCTCTTCCCTCTAACCCCTCTCTCTTCATACTCACTCTCTCTCCATCCATTTGGTGGAACAGTGCTGCTGATAATGCCTGTAATTGGAGTGACTCACACTTTTCCAGTGTGTTTGGACCAGATAAAGAATATTGTCAGCATTTTGCCGACATGGCCTCTGCTGGCAGAATTAAATGGACTCTGTTCTGTTCTGTCTGCAGCAAATTAAAAGCCTCTCAATTCATCTGTTCTCGCCCGAGGCTCACAGGGGCCTCCTATTCACACAGAAACACCGTGGAGAGGGGGAGGAAGAGAATAAGAGAGATTTCCCTCTTCCCCAAGAAGCACCAGTCTTTTCGTTTTGTTCAAGTCTGCACTCTGCCACTGTTAGATGGAGATGGAGAGGGACGGAGAGGTCAAGAAGACTGATAGTCTGAGGAGAGGTGAAGAGCAGCTCAGAAGGTAGTCAGATTCATTATGCAGCATGTCAACTTGCAGCTGTCTCCTGCTGTCTTTGTACTTCACCATCTCTGCGTAAGAAAGGAGCTTGTCTGCATTTGTGTGTGCATGTAAATGGGTGTGTGCTTTCATGCATTCACGCGACAGGGTTAGAGTGCGAATCTGAGTGTTTTTGGCTCCTAAGTTGTCGTCGCTGCTGCCAGTCAGCACTTCAGAATAAAGTAGCGGCAGATGGGCAAAGAAGGGACAGACTGCTGGGGCCAGAGGGGACCACCAGGCACTGGACAGAGCCCAGGCAGGGTAACGAGTGTGGTCGTATCGTTCAAAGAAAATTACAATTTCATCCAACATGGCTTATTAGTTTTGGCCATCTTTGCTACTGGTAATAATAACACTGGAGCCACCGAGTTAATTGCCAAGATCTAGGAATGGGGCAGCTTGTTGGAGGAAGTTCGACAAGGCGATGATCAGATGAACAGACAGGTTTTAAATGTCCAGTTTAGCCAAATCTTTTTGGTTAATGTTAATTTATTACCTGGTATCACTAGAAAACGGCCATTGCATGTTACAAGACAGGTTCAGCTGTGACCTGCTTTACTCACTGTTGTTGTGTGCACACACTTTTCTATGCAATAAGGAGCCAGTAGGGGTGGGTGAGATATATATTACACTCAATGTATTGGGGCTTGTTTCACGCAAGATGCGTTAAATGACAATATTAATATTAAGTATAAATTGTCATGTCATTTTTTTTAACCCACCAGCACAAACATGATATGTCACACACACTCCCTGCCTGTCCAGACCACTTTCTTGTGAGGTGCGATGTGTAATCTTGTATCTGCAGGACTCCAGACTGAGACCATTTAGCAGCATTTTGCGACCATGGAGCACCAGTGCGACTATATTTAATATATTTAATATTTATAAATGAACTTAAGAGCTGTTTGTTTATTTCCTGCTTTGAGTTCACAGCAAAAATATAAACACAAGGGGTTCCACTTTAATTTATTTAATTATAGAAATAGTTCTTTAATAGTTCTTTATTTAATCTGTTGTAACAGTACTTTATTCAACTTTTTTATAGTTGTGCAATATTGACCTTATAACAGTACTTTATTTCACTGTATTATAACAATACTTTCACAGTCACATTCACACTTAGGGTCAATTTAGAGTTACCAGTTAACCTAACCTGCACATCTTTGGACTGTGGGAGGAAGCCGGAGTACCCAAAGAACATGCAAACTCAGCACACCTGATGTTGCCTTACACATGATGAGTGATCCCAGTCCCCACACTGAGGCATACAGCTTGTTAATTATGCGCTGGTATTGGACTCTAAATTGGCTGTTGTCTGTCTCTACATGTCAGCCCTGTGATACTCTGGCGACCTGTCCAGGGTGTACCCCGCCTCAGGATTGTAATTTAGAGAGGTGGGATTGTATTTTAAGCAGTGTCCTTGCAGAGACAAATTATTGACAGGAAGCAGGAAGTGTGGAGCAGGTCTCCACAGTCTGTTACCATGGGCAACATCTACTCAAGGCCCCCGATCAGAAACAAGCTCATTGTCATGCCTTCTGAGAACTCTTGCAAGGTTTCGCCTGCCAAGAGTAAACAGCGCCTAACTGAAGCAAACCTCTTTCTTCCTCTCTGTCTCCCCAGCTCTCTGTGGGTGTGTGTGGGATGTTGTGTCAGGGCTAAAGCCCATCCCTCTCCCATGAGCCCGTGTGCCCACACACACACCTGGCGCCTCCACGCACACACCCGGCGCCCACGCACGCACAGCCGGCACTGACGCTGTGAACTGGACCCTCGGAGCCCAGCGGAGCCAAGCGGAGCGGAGTCTAGCCCAGTTGGAGCCTGAGGATGTCAACAGAGACAGAGCTACAGCCAGCGGTCAGGCCCAGCAGCGTCAGACGGGACTCCAGGAGGAAAGGTACTTACACGATCCACACCTGCTGTACAGTTTGAAACATCATTATTTCTCCAAGTCATAGAGATGCCACAGTGAGGAAATGTTCTAAACTGGTAACAACTCCTGTGTTATAGATTACACTGGACATTTTGCATGAAAAGATGGGAGGAGAGATGACGCTCAATATCTGTTTTTGCTAGTGCAAATCCACCACTTCCCACTGCTACAGCTTTACATTGATACATGTAACTGGCAAAACACAAGCTGACTTTTATTATGAAGTCACAGAAAATGCAATGTGTTTTTCAGTGCGATGGTACTAACGCTGGTGTTCATCAAAAATACATCTACCAAACAAGACAATGGTCATTTTGGGCCTCTGTTGACAGCTGATCCATTTGAAATATTGCAGGGAGGAATAGAAAAAGAAGGAATAGTCACAGTGATGAGAGCTGCAGGCAACAGGCTGCATACCTCCAACTTCTCAGTGACGTAATCAAATCCTTCTCCCTCATTAACGATAATAGGTTCCTAATTAGCACTGGGTTAAAATCCAAAATGTTGCCCAATAGGCAATTTTGCTTTTTGCTTTGACACCAAATCCTTCGCCATCATCTTGTCGGTCAACTCTCCTTACTTTTGTCACTTAATAAATGAAATCTGACCACTGCTACTCTGTTCTGTTAATCTGCTGCTGCTGCTGTATTGAGCAGACACTTTCAAGCCCTTTTTAAATAGGAATTGTGCAAATTTGCAGGAAAGCCCAATCAGTCTTTTTTCAGCATTGGCAGTATAAAAACAAAATGAGGGAGTGCAGCAAAATGCCGCCTACCTACTTTTGTATACAGAATGTGCCTTTTTCGGGGCAATGGGGGGCGTGAGCAAGTAACAAAACGTGTAGCTCAGCGTGTGACGTAAACAGACGTGGGAGGGAAGCCGCGGCTGGTCAGTCCTTCGGCGATTCTCTCGTAAGTCGGCCCGTCCTTCACCGTCCCCGTCATCTGACGGTTAATGGCCTCTTCGTTTGTGAGGACAAGGAGGGCGCGCAATTCCTTGTCTCCCCAGTTGTTCATCTTTACAGTGTCTGTCAGGTTTGTGTTTCCCTCTTGCTACTAGCTGCTCGCTAATTCCTGCTATCAGCATTTTCCTGTTTATCCACCGCCAGTGGCTCGCACGTGCGGCGTCATCAACAGGTTCCACCAATATGTCTACCCTACGAGGTGGAAAATTGGGCACCTCGGATCAACTCGCCAATCCGGCTCTGTGTGTCTAAACGCTCGCAGCTTGCCGGCAAAACGGCCCAACATTTGTCGAAAATCTAGCAGTGTAAAAGGGGCTACAGTTTATAATTGTAGCATCCGTCATCCAACTAAGTATTGTTTAAAAAAGGCAAGACCACAAAGGGGACAATTAGCAAGTGAAGTAATCGGTGTATGCCGGAACACGGTGTAACACCAACTACCACGGCATGCCTACTAAGTTGTGGTGAAGTACTTCATGAGGAAAGGAATCTCTTCACTCAAAAAAAAGTACTTTCTCAGGCAGTGCCATAGTGCTAGTAAGAAAAAAGGTTAGACACACTGGTATACAGACACACATCTTTGACAGCTACTCTTTCCCCCTTTATTTATGATGGATTTGGGTTAGACAACAGCATGCAGGGCGGCTGTTGTTCATAGCTAATTAACAGGTGCGGGGGTATTATGGTACAGTAGGTTGCTACCAAACAGGTGCGGGATGTTGTGGTTGTTGAGAAGCAAACAGATCCAGGTGTGAAAAGCTCCAGAGGCAGGTAGCTAGCAGGTGTATGAGAGCAGGCCTGGGTGGTCTCAGAGCAGAGGTGATGCCAGGGGCCAGGCTGGCAGCCATCACCCAGCTGCTCGGTGCCACCTGCCCGACTGCGAGAGCGACGCCTAGCATTCTCTGAATAAGCATCTGATTGATGTAGCAAAAACTCCGGACACCGTCGGGAACGACACTTAATGGATGCACACAACCACACAGAAACCCAAACACACACACACACATACACTCACTATCACCTGCAGCAGATGCCTCATTGCACACGATGCGCCTCAGCCCCTGCAAACAAGCGTCGGTTCCCCCATACACAGTGTGTGAGGGAAGGCTGAATGCCTCTCATGTCCTATTTAGAAACACTATTGTTCTGCTGCAATGGAGATCATGTTCATCATTCAGACTGCTCTCCATATGTGGGGAGATGCAGACACACACACACACACACACACACCACGCACACACACTCACTAGGACTGGGATTGAAGCCCAGAAGAGCATATGAGAGGAAAGATGAATGGTTTGCCTTCAGCATTTAGACTTGAGGGTTTTTAGCTTCTCTCCTCTGCCTTCTTACCCGTCTCCGTTTCCCTCTCTCTCTCTGTCCCTCACACACACACACACACGCGCACACACACACACACGTCTTGTCTCATTCTGCATCTCTTTTTTGAAAAATGGGATATACAATTTACTCGGCCACAGAGTCGTCGAGCTGAGCTCACACAGAGCCCTCATCTCTGCTCTGATCTGGGTCATTCTTCCCGAAAGACACACAGACTCACATGCGTACACACACACACACACACACACACACACACACACACACACACACACACACACACACACACACTCAGCAGGGTGATGAAAGTCAAATGCAATCATATACCACACACAACCAACAAACCTTCACTGGGAATAGGAAACCTTGATAATGTTCCTGTTACTGTGCTTCATGTGTATGACCTGAAACACACGTGTACATACAGTACACACACACACACGTTTCTGTTTCTGTCCTGCCTCGAGTTTCTGTCTCTTCGGAGGAGCTGGATTTAAATGGAAATAGATCCACTGAGTAGCTGATCATCATTAGGGTGTAAATGGCAGCTCCATCGTAGTGAAAATCCCTGCAGGATAGTCCTTAACTCTTCTAATACTCTTCCTCTCCCTCCTCATCCTCTTCCTCCTCCGCCCACCACTCTGACTCCTAAATGACCTTGCCCTGAATGAGTGAGACACAGAGTGATCACGACGAGAGAGGGAGAGTGAGAGAGACTAATGAGTCAATGTGAAGGAGAGCTGTTTAATCTCAGGCCTTTGTTTCACAGCTCTGTGCTGAAGAATGTGATGAAAAAGACTATGGGACTGCTGCGTGTCACACATTAATCACAGATGGTGTGTGACTGGGTCTGTGCGTTGGCGTGTATCTGTGGGTCTCTGTGCACGTGTGTGTGTGTGTGTTTTTTATACACACAATTATGTTTGATCGCTGAGTTCGGGGCCGTTCTTCTAAGAGCACTTTTTTCTCTACATGAAGGTTTTTATTGAATTACCGTGACAAGATGGAGATAACCTTCGACCTTTAGCATTTACATGACCTGAAGTGAATAACAGCGGCTCTCTGCTTCTGTATTAGTCAGTCTTTTTGGTCAGGCTTGGTTCTTGAAGTATAATAGTCGTTATTAATCCTCAATAAATCCAGAGAGATTACATCTGTGCACCTCTCTATCCCTCTCTGATTACTCCCCACCTCCTTACACCTCCACCTCTCCTACTTGTGAAATCATAACAACTTCAGTATTAATGTCGGTATTCATTTAGATGCCTGGTTACCAACCCTGTAGGCTTGTGCCTTTGCAACGAAGCACCGCCTACTCATGAGCCCTTATCACAGTTTCCACAGGTATCTGTAAACTCTGAGCAGTCCAGACAAAGAGTTATGTTTCCTCGCAGATGATTTCATTTGGTCAGTTTTTAGAGGCTTGCAGAGGTCAAACTCTCCAATATGATCCAATAAAAAGAAATAAGACCTGAGAAAACCCCAAAATCGAATGCGATCCAGAACAACAACCCTGCCATGGCATCTGTCCTCATGAGGTCATAATGATCAAGGATTGGCGAAATGTTAGAAATGTTAAAATTAACTTATATGCTCATTGTTGAGGTCGTAGTTACTGTAGAGGTAACGTTGTGCTAAACTAGTGGACTGTTTCTTTTTTCTTTTGTCCTCACACTGCGGTGTGCTGTCTGTACCTGATACCTCTTAAGGTATCGACTTCAAGTCAAACAATACCTGCATTCCATCCATTTTGTATTCAGATTAGGGTTGTCATGAGAACCGAAACTTCGCCAACATGCCGGTACCTGTTTTTTTTTTTCCCGGTACCCTAAGTATTGGATACAACTTTGCCCTCAGCGGGCCGTGTCGATTCCTGACGGAAATTACGGGGGCAGTATATGCACGTTAGTCTGTGCTGAGGACGAGTGCTGAATTAGAACACCTGTTCTCCATTGTCTTTACTAGAAACAATGGCTTTTACAGGTGCTGCTGGAGCCACAACACCTCTGCTTGTCAAGAAGTCAGGTAGTAGGAGTCGTGTGTGGAGAGGTGATGCGTTCACGTAGCGCTCGCGAATGGTAGCTGTTTACTCGCGTTTTCATTTCAGCGAGCACGTTAACAGGTTGGAGCATTCACACCGCATCCGTTCTACGCGCTGCTTCTCGCGCAAGCTCAAAAATAGGAGAGATAGAGATTTTTTTGTGCGAGTCTCGAGCGAATGGTCGCGGTATTACAAAACACAAATTGTTTTTTACAAAAAACACGAGTATCGTGTGTTGTGACCTCTCTCAGCCACCGTAGACATCTCCCTCTTGACCAAGTGAGACCTGACAGGCACATGTTTCATGTACTTACCCATTTGTAGGGCTAAATATTAATTCTCCAAGCGTTGGAATAATCACTGGCGCCTGAACCTGTCCACCCTGGGCTTTGGGTCCAAATTCACTTCTTCTTCTTTGGGGTTTATTGGAGATACGGTGCAAACCGTGCAAACGTGGTGCACTACAGCCACCAACTGTTAGGGTGTGGTTTGTATTTTGACGGGACAGCAGCGGTCTGTTCGGTTTTAGTGTGAATACACGTGTGCTGCCGCAACGCTTGTGGATCACTTGCGGTGTAAATGAGGCCTTAGAGTTAAAGTTAGAGTTTGAAACAGTTTTAATAAAGCAGTGAATTTAGAAATACATGAGTTCTGTTTTTTATCGTGGTATTGAATGAGTATAGAGAATCGTGGAAATTGGAAGCCTGAATTCCGGTATCGTGACCAGCCTGATTCAGACCTAGAACAATGAATATCTGTATGGTTTCGCTCGGTGCGGTGAAGTCAAACATGGTGTATTTGATAGAGGTGGCAGTCCAGTGTACCAAGATGCCACCTAAATGTTCAAAATGATGTCTATGCTACACGCCTGTGAGATCTGGCAGCGTTTTACACAGCTGAATGCTTCCAATCACACAAATGAAGCAGAAAAAATGATCCAGTGCAGTACTTTATTGATATTGGCATCATTTTAAGGGCACTGGTACTGTTATCATTTTTTCAGTGATACCCAATCATACACCCCCGTTACCCCCGTAACTATGACCCTTATTCCAAAAGATATAATTGAATTAACACAACTGTGACAGTGACAATAAGAAGTGATCATTATAGGGACCATAAAAGACTAAATGGCAGAACTATTGTGTTTGATCGGAGTAGATTGTACAGGTGTAAAGTGGACACTGAGTGTATTATTCTGCTTTCCTAACTTGTATATCTGTCACACAACCTCTCTCAATTCATTGCAGCTTTAATGTTATACAAAGGGATACAGCTCCAGTAAGATGCCTGGAGTGGATGTTTAATTAGCATATGCATTTTTTTTTAAAGGAAACACATTTTGATATTCTTCCTCATGATCAATAAAACATGGAGTTGACAGTCTGCCAGTGGAAGCACTTTTATGTGCATGTCAAATTAGAACAGCGAGCCAATTTGACATTTGAGCCCAACAGCAGCAGACAGTTTTGTCTCCACTTAAAACTTTTACATCTCAGCGCCCACCTTGCTAATGAAGTACGATGAACCGTGGACGCCTTACTCCGGGGAATCTTTGAATCACATTTCTCACTTTCACAGCGCAGGCAAATCATCCTGACATCATAACGTAGGATCCCAACAACACGGCATTTTGTCAAATGTAGCGTAATTAATATAATTACAGATTACACTTAAGATGTTACAGCATGCTTAATGAACGTATGCTCTGCTTTTACTTCACCCTCCAGAGGATCTCTAGTCAAAACAGGGCATGGTGTTGGTCTGTTGACGAGCTGGCAGAGAGACAGTGGAGTTTTATCTTACAGTACTCTAATTTGGTTCTGTTGTGTAACAGATGTGTGCAGTATTTTTTTCCACAGTTGATGCAGTGTGAAGTTCATTTTCCTCCAGTGGCTCTATTCTGACAAAACTAAACAAAAAGCACGAACAGATACAGCTAAAAATAGTGAAATCCCACACTAAAAACTGTGCTGATTTTGGCATATCTCTCTGTGGAGCTGGCATTGTGCCCGTATTGTTGCTACAGTTTGTGTGGATGTTAATGAATATTTGAGTCTGGGCAAATGTTGGTAAATTGTGGCTCTGATTGGTTAGCTTGTCTATCCACGCAGCCTCTCTGGCTGGTAACCAGTAATCATTTGGATAATTTGCATGTTGTTCGGTCCTTAGACCCTTATTGTAAACATAACAGCACTGATGTTTGTATGTTTGAGATTTATCGCCCACTCTGGCCAACAGACAAAGTTTTTTTCCTTTTCTATTTGCAGTCATTGTATTCATAACATCATTAAACGTTCAAATAAAACATTCACTGATGCGTGTCTGTCTTTCACGATGTGACACCGAATATGATTACAAGTTATAATAACTTCCGTTGCTGTCAACACACGCAGTCAACTGTCATCACAACTCCGAAAAATCACGACTCTCCCACAATGGGATTTAGCTGAGGATGTGTGGGAGTGTGTTTCTACAGTGTAGCTGGCAGCCAACGGCATGAAAAAAAGTGGTTAAGGGTTATAGCTGTGCAGCTGTTAGCCTTTGTGTTTGTGTGTGTGTGTGTGGATGCGTGTGGGTGTGTGTTTGCTCGTCTCTGGTGTGCGATTAGCAAACACATTATCTTCTTCGTGTGGATATTATGCACACATCCAGTCTATCTGGCACAATCACCGAAGCCATTTACTCTGATATCTTTCCCTGGGGAATCTTAGAGCACAAACAACGGTATTTTGAGTGTGTGTGCGGTGCGTGTGTTTGTGTGTGTGCCTTCTATGAGAGGTAATCAGATCTGTTCCCTCCAATCAGACAGAGATTGAATTGAATTGGCTGTCTGCTGTTGCGGTTGTCAGTGGAGGCCAATAGTGGATGGGGTGGGGGATAGAAGACAACAACGACACTCAGTAGCAGATAGTGGCACACGCTTTCCAAACGTGGCTTTTCTAGCACTAAAACTATATTTAGAGATAACTGCCTCCACTCTGTCCTCTCCTGCTATCTGCTGCCCTTCTCTTCCATCAGTTTATTCCTGGAAAAGTAGTGATCTATCCATCCTGCTGTCTACTCTTTTACCCTTCTGTGCTCTCATCGTACCCATCTATTTATCCATCTGATTTCTTTTTTGCAGCACTATAATAACTTAAGAGGGAAGGGAAGGGTGGTGAGATGTGATCAATGCTATTCCCAGGCTGGCATCTCAGTCCACTCAGCAAACCCCGCATCTTCTTTCTGTGCAGCAGCTCCAGTGACACACTCCTCTGCCCCTATTCCTGAGTGTTAAAAAAGATTCATCCAAGCTTTTAAATGTGACCACAACGAATAAGCATTCAAAACGCCTGACTCAGAGAGAAAAATATATATCGGTGAAAGCCTTTTATTTGCTTTCCTGAGTCTTGGACTGTGTGTGTGTATGTGTGTGTGTGTGTGTGTGTGTGTGTATGTGTGTGTGCGCGCGGTAGATTGTGTACTCTGTGATCCTCTCAGTATGTTCAGCTTAGTCCTCTCCTGCACACTAGTTGGTGTGGCTTTGCCCACCGCATCACTAACTACAGTCTCCATAGCAACAGTTTGCTCCGTGCTCATAATTTGCACAAAAGGAAAAACGTCCCAATGTCACACACAGGCTGGAATAGAGGCTGATACTCTCACCCTGCTGTGCTGGTTGAAGGACTGTGCGTTGAAAGGACATTTCTCATTTGTTAGATGTTGACGGGGTGCTGTTTTCTATTTCAGTTTTCTCACAAAACACAAACAGAGCCGGTGGTCTGTGCAGAGATCAAAGATACATCAGTACTATGAGTTATAGCAAAATATGTGTTGTTAATTTTTTTATGTTTTGTTAGACTATTGCATAACTCCATTTTCTTTTGACTTCTGAAGGTGATTTATAATTGAAAGCACCAGTCATCCCAATTTGAAGTGAACAAAATCACGCCAAAGTGATTTTTCACATTTCTTATTAATAATTATGTTAATATTGAAAGGAAGAATAAAAGTCTCTGCAGCAGCAGAAATGCTCCTTTAACCTTCAAGTCTCTGGCTGGGCAGGCCAGTGTACATGTTTGATTGATAGCTATGCCGGCAGTAGTTCATGAACAGATCCACCTCAAGAGCTTGCAGGGGACCAAGAACCTTTTCAGGAACTCAGGAGCTAAACCTGCGCTCCATCTGGTGGAGCCAGAAACTAAATTTAGGTCCTCAATGACTGTTTCAGGTAGGGGTGGGCAAATATCCATAACCCGCTATATAGTGGCTTGTTCCACATGGAATGTATAAAATTACTCTTTCGCAAACATCTAGTATAAACATGCTTCAGGACACTTGGATCACTACGGACGAGCAGTATGGAGATATTTTGTGGTTTCAATTATGTGTTTTTGGACGTTTGAATCTGGGGTGCCGGACTCTAAAACTTCACCTGAGCCTCCCTCGACATATGGGTGAGTAGATAATGGCTGAATTTTCATTTTTGGGTGCACTATCCCTTTAAGCCAACAGCACATCATGATGCGTCACACACACACTCCAGACCCTTCTCTCCTGGGCGGGAGTGTACGACCAGGTGAGGCGTGTGTTTTTGCATCTGCAGGGCTCCAGACCACGACCATTTAGTCGCATTTTAAACCATGGAGCACCAGTGTGACTTGAAAATACTATACATATATGAATTGGAGAGCTGCTATTTTTATTTTCCTGTCACAGTGAATAGATCCTCACATTTAACGGCGCAGCTGTAACAGTTTAACTTTTTGCTAACAGCTAACTGTTGACCATAATCTTAAAGTTAACAGCAAAAACATAAAGACTTGGCCTGAGACGAGCTGAGTGCTTCAGAATAAAAGTACCGGTGGTTCCACTTTGATTTATTTCATTGAAACAAATCCTTATTTAACTTTATTCGAACAATACTTAATTTAACTTAATTATAACAAAACTTAAATTTATTGAAACAGCACTTTATTCAACTTTATTATAACAATAACTTATTAAACTTTAATATAACAGTACTTTATTTAACTTTATTTTAACAATACTTTAATTAGTATTTTTTTTATTTTAGTAGTCTACAGTAGTTTAAAAGAGGTTTCTGAATATGGAGATGTATATTGTGTATTGCGATATAACCTAAAAATATTGCAGTATTGTTTATAGGCCACATTGCCCAACACTAAGAACAAAAGTTCCTCTTTAAGGGTTAGTACTTAACAAAAGTTAAGAAACTCTAGGGGCTAAGTTTGGCAGAGCTGATTGATCAAACACAGACGTTTCAGCAACTTGTGTCGGCCCTCGGCTTCATCCACAAAACAGGGAGGTGTTGTTGTAAAGACATCAAACTTTATTTACTGATTTTTTTATGGTGGTTTTGTTCTAAAGCAGAAAAAAATAACCATCAAACACTCAGCAGATCATCCGCTGGGGAGTTTCTTTTCTCCTTTCCCAATTCTACGTGCCTCCTTTTCTTTCATTCATCACACCCAACTCAAACATCCGAGTCAGGCAACAGAACAACAGAATTACTCTCTTTCTGTATTTCCTGTCTGTCTCTACGCTGTAACTACCTAATAAAACAAGGCAAAAGAAATATTAAATTCAAATTCTTTGTACTGATTTATTTTCTGAAACGAGACAGCAGGACATGTAATTAAATTTACAAAGACAATCTTTATGGTGCTGACTGAAGAAAAACAAGCAATTTAATTACAGTTTGACTTAAAGGATGATTGTGATAGTGTGTACACAGTGAGGAGATGTGACGGAGTCAGAGACATGGAGGAACATTCTGGCAGATGGCAGAGCTTCCTTTTCCTTTTCATGCTCTGTGATGTTCCTCAGTCCTCCTTTGCTCCATCCCTCTCTTCCAGGACCCCGGCGGAGTGAATGAAGGGAAGGGGTTCATTACAGAAGATGAGACACAGAAAGATAGAGAGGGGAAGGACAACAACTTCAAGTGGTTCCATATTTTGGCAGAGATGACAGACATGAGAGAAGGCTTTGTTCTGGCACACTCGCCTTGGCATAAAAGGAGGACTGCTGTGTTTTGAGGAGTTACCTGTGTTCTGTGTTTCCTAATGCTTTGAAACAGGGGCCTCTAGTGTTTGACAGTCACACACACACACCCACATCCGTTCGTCAACACACACACACACACGCGGACTTACACACAAGCGAGCGCACCTCCTGTTCACACAGACTGTGGGATTAAGGAAACAAATAGTTTTGACACTTTTCAGTCAGAAGTGTCTTTTAGTGTTTGAACAGACTAAATTGTGTGTGCGTGTGTGTGTGTGTGTGTGTGTGTGTGTGTGTGTTCAGGTGAGGATTTAATACAAGAATAACAAGGACAACGTATGAGGTGCTTTTTCTGCTTCTTTTGAAGAACTACTTGTTCTGTTGCAGCACTATATGAACATTAATGCAGAGCTGGAATTGAGTGTGTGTGTGTGTGTGTGTGTGTGTGTGTGTGTGTGTGTGTGTGTGTGTGTGTGTGTGTGTGTGTGTGTGTGTGTGTGTGTGTGAGAGAGAGAGAGAGAGTGGCGGCTCAGGGGCGACCGACAGTGCAGTCCACGGGGGGAACCGCTTCAGTGTTGCATGACAGGATGCTAGCGGCTTGTTTACACAGCCCGCTCTCTGATACCCTGTCAGAGCCCAGAACACACACAGCTGCACCCACAAACAAAACGCATGCACATGCATACACACACACATATGCACACAGACCCAGTCACATGCACACTCGCAAGCCATGTTTCCCTTCGTTAGTGAGACCAATTACCTTGTAATTAAAGCCGGGGCGAGAAACGAGCTTTAGCACCAAGAGTCCTGCATAGACGGAGGGATGCTGGGTGGAGGAGGAGGGACAGAGGGAGAGTGAGTTCACGGCACAGAGAATGGCCTCATGCTAGCAGAGCTATTGTTGGCTCCTTATTAAATGGAGAGAACATAGAAAAGGCCGACGTGGAATGAAAAGGTAGAGGAGGTGATTAAATCACCTTATTTCACTATAGAACATGCTGTGTTCATGTTCTGTTGTGTGTTTGTATGAAATCCATTTCCTCAGATGAAAACAGGTCTCAGATGGTGTGGAAGGCGGTGGTCATTAAGTCGTAATCAACACCGTGTTGCACAAACAACAAATTCAGTGTGTAACATCATGCTAACATCAGCTGAGCACCTCTCTCCAGGTGTACATGTTATAGTAAGATTCTGTAAATCAGGACACACATGTATGAAAACAGTTTAGCCGCAGAGAATGCTGCCATGCTGAGGAGTGCAGGCACAGGGCAGGGAGAAGTGCTGTATTAAAAGCTTCAAGCATTTCCTAATATTCGACTTCGCCACATTCTGGTAAGAGAGCACTGAAAATTAACTCTTGCAATGATAGTCGTGCGCACACTCATAAAATCCTCAGTGGGTTTGTTGCTGGATACAGCGATCAATGCAAAGAAAAATAACAAGCACAAAACTCCAGGCCCATAGTGAGTGTGTTCATATCTAAGAGAACGACTCATTTACAGCTCAATGCAGCAAAATATGTGGTAGAGCTGCGAGATATAGTTGAAAACATCTCAGTATTTTTAAACTTCACTAAATGGTAATAGGCACATCAGTTTAGTGCACCAGCATTTCATGAATTCCAAATATCTGCACAGCACTGCACCATACTTCAGACTTCTTTAACAACAGACAAATAACCAAAACATGTTGCCAGTTACCAGAAGATGAGCATATCTGTGTACTTTGTGTTGTTTTAATGCTTCCTCTTAAACTTGTTCTTTTAATGTGTTGTTATTCCCGACTGCACCACCTCGCAGACACCTGGAGAATCATGAAAATTAATTTGATCAGTGGTCTGAAAATGCCAAGAGTTCAGTCGCATAACTGTGGTGTGTAGGATCCAAGAGCTTTAAAGATGTATAAGCTGTACATGGGAAATACAAAGGCGGTTTTTCTCCACTCTGCATCATTCCTCATGTACGCTTAAAGCCAGTGAAGTCAGCACTGCAGATCAATGCATAGAGGCGAGCAACAGACATCCAGTTGCACTACACAATGTGACCAATGGTGCAGTGTGTTTCAGAGAGTAGTAGAAATATGGCAGGTCATGTGGTGTTGCGACCTGTTCTCATTCCCAGGGCGTCACATATGGCAACCTGGTCAATTGGCTTCTTTTCCCAACACACAAGGCTCCCTACAGTATCTGTATAAGAAGAGCCAGGCTGTCAACTAAATCCAATGTAATTCTGTCCAGGGCAGTAACATCATAGAAAGAACAAGACAGTCTGAGTAGGGTGTCGTGGAAGGGTCAAACACACACAGGACTTTGACTCAGTAGTGTTTGCATCCTGTGTGAAATCCAGGAGGCAACTTGAGTTTATTCAACTACAGAATGTAGTTACTGGTGTGTGACATCGTCTTCCTGTTGCTAGCTCTCTCAGTGACAGCTTACCAGCTCCCAACCATAGTTGGGAACACGCTGGCTTATTTACATTAATTTAGCTTGCCTCGTTATCAGCTGGTAAGTAGCTTCTCGTGGTGCGGACCACTCTGCAGAAGAAAGGATGGCGAGGTGTTCCGGTGCCGTTCACCAACAATGGCTTTATTGCAGCCTTAACCACAAAACGATCAACATGAGGTTGAGCAGTAACCCTGAGCTCATCTGGACACTTAATTCTGCAGACTATCATCCCTCTTTGCCGTCTGCCATCTTCACCATGACATCCTGAGAGAGCTGCTTCCCTCCATATTCACAAAAGGAAGCGTCCTAAACCTGACGTAGTTTTGGTGGCGAAACCTACATTTCCTGAGAAGACTGGCATTTGTTTTGAAAGACACTGTAGCATGTAACAAGTGGAAATTGATAGCGTCATCGTTTGAATCTTAGGGCCACTGACTAAGCTGCCATATTTGACAAGTTTGAACTGGAAACATGTTGTTGTAGCTTTGCACAACGACACAGAGCCTGGAGTTGCCTGTTTAAAATGTTGTCTTGCACTTTCAAGGGGACCATTGGCATACAGGTTCCAGGTTTGCTATTTATTCTGTTCAACTTCAGAACTTTAGCCGGGAAATCCTGACTCAAATCTAGAAAGATTTTGAGTCTGGCCCTCACTGATACACCCTTCCTTCCCAAGGGGCGGCACTAACTAAGGTATTTCAAATGCCACCGCACACAATTGGATAGCACGATGGCCAATCAGAGCAAAAAAGGTGACGTATTCATTGCACTAAGCGCCATTTGTTTGCCGACCAGTGGGGCTAACTGATATATTATGCTTTTACTGTATCCTGTCGGCAAAATGGCAAAAACGTCCTTCCTGGAAGCGAAGGCTTCTGGGGCAGTCTTCTGTTCCTCTCTCAAGGAAAAAGATAAGTGCAGTTGGCTTAGCGTTTCTTCCAAAGCTAAGTTGAATGGATGTGGTCCTTCAGCAGCTGCCATCTTGGCTGTTTACTTTTCTACTCCTACGGCACAGCACTGTCCTCATCAAGTTACGCCCACCCAGAGCCTGTCTCTGTCAGATAGACTGATCTGATTGGTCCGATGGCGATTCACTGGGCTCTGCTCGTCGGGGCCAGATCCCCGTGCAGAGCAAATTCTAATTTGCTAGGGTCGGGGCATCTGGATTTCCAGGTTAGCAGAACTTAACTTCCTACTGAAAGTGTTTGAAATTACATAAAAAGTGCCTGTGCTGTCAAAAGCTACAAAAACAAATGTTTTTTAAAAAAAGTTTCGGACATGTGTCTGTTATCCAACTCCCACTATACACAAGTCAAAAGATTTCTCTGTCTGCTTTTCCAAAGTGACCTTGGTGTAGGGTGTGTGTGTGTGTGTGTGTGTGTGTGTGGGGGGGGGGGGGGGGGGGGTGTAACGGGACGATAATGGGCAGTATGTTGCGTCTGTCCCTGACGTATTTTCAGCTCTAATGTTTTTCTGCTGGTGAGGATAGTTCTGGATGCCTTGGGACAAACGTGTGCACACACACTTTCATGCACAGATAGCTCAGGTCTCTGGCTGTGCCGCTGTCATCCAGGTCACAGCAGCGGGTGGCGGGAGGGAGATGGAGCTGGGGAAAAGGGGGAAAGAAACACTGATGGAGAGAAAAGGAAAGTTAGGATGAGAGAAGAAAAACTACATCACCATAGCTGTTTTAGATCACCCACAAGTCTTACTTTACTTAGTTTAATTCTAAAGCCTCCTTTCTTGATGAATTACTTGCGCTTGAAAGAAGCATCTTCATTTGGTAAACACAACAGCAGTCATATTGCAAATAAGACAGAAAAAATGAACCTTAGCAAACGCACAGCGCTCATTTATTTGATGAGTGGCAACATTACTTTATAATCTCATTTTACACCCGGCGTTTCACTTCAGCAACTACGGCTATGTTTTTGTAACATGCGCATATGCGTATACTCAGTCAAGTGTGAGCTTTTGTGTGCCAAATCAATCGGCCAGAATTAAGCATGAGCAGAAGGGGAAACTTGTTGTTTTCTTGGCACATGCTGTTTGTGGGTTTAAAGGAGTCTGTGCTAGAGTGGGTATGAGTGAGCGCTTCATCTGAACAAGTCTCTGATAGGTAAAGAAAGCACAAAAAGCCCACACACGTTCTCTCACACACATTCGGCAGCGGGTTTAGAAGCAGGATTAATTGGAGAGTAACTGCCGGGTTCCCTCATGTGCTGTTGAGTGTTTGTTGGGAACCATCCCAGCTGTAGTTAAGAGCCTCTGGGTGCTTCTTCATCTGAAGCACAGTGAAACGAGCTACTCACTTTACCAGCAAACAATACAGGCCTGCTGAAAATAAGCAGTGGCATCAGCTTTTGTGCCACTAACATCACATTTTAGGAATATCAGGTGTTCCACAGAAATAAGGAACAGGAAGACTCTAACAGCCTCCTGTCACAAACCAGGAAAGTCCACCTTTTGTATGCATAGAGAGCTGCTACATCTCTCACTCATACTCAGTGGCCTCAAACTAACAGCCTTAGTCTCTATTGTCTAATGAAATTAATGGACTAGACTGTTATGCGCTATTGGCCGTACACTTTAAACCCTTTGCACTTGGCTTCAATCTTCAGCTTGGATGATCAGCATGCATTTGGATGGAGAAAAACTGCACCATTGAAGATCACCCCGAATACCTCTGCAGGTCATCTGAAGCGTGTTTGGACACATTAACATCTGTTTAAAAGCAGGACAGTTCGAACCTTTTGTACTGGAACGGTATGAGTGAATAGGTCACGTGGCAGGCAAATGAGATGGCAACAAAATGAGCTTTTCTTGTGAATAGGAAATAAGCCAGACAAAGTGACTGTTGATTTCAACAAGAGTGACTATGATTACATTCACGGGACATTACAGCCTAATACTACTGCAAGAAGTTTGATGGGGTAAGATACACGAGCAGTCGATCAGACGAAGAGTAAAATTTATACAAAGTTATGAGTCATACAGTCCATTGAAAACATACATCACAGTTTATAGACCAACTTCTTGGTGTAATACTGAGTTACTGTACTGATGTGGCTTTTCCATGCTGTGGAGCCTGATAGGCTCCATCATCATTATTTAGCGTCAAAATTCAGCGATGATTCATCGATCCATTCCATCATCCCGTCTTTGTTTTTCAAGCAATAAGCAGCAAAATTGCAACAACAACCTGAAAATCCACGGTGAGAAGTAGCCACTAGCAAACGACCATTGGATCGTTGGGTGTCATGAGTTAAAGACAGTTGTATGGAGATGCAAATCCCTGCAGCACTGGGCTAACGTGCCAAGTCAAGTCAAGTCAAGCCAGCACATGTGCATGGTAAAGGGCTATCACAGTAGCTGTGCATGCAGCAGCTTTCCTGAGGAATAAGGAACTATTACCTGTATTTCAGCTTTTACCACAGACTGTATAAAAGATGTAGATGTAGCCTTAGTGACGTCACCCATTGGTTTAGGGACTACCGTTCTGTAGACTGGAGTTCAGCAGAAGGGTGGCCCAGTGGTGCAGTGGTGCATGTTCTCCCTGTGTCAGCGTGGGTTTCCTCCAGGTGCTCCGGCTTCCTCCAACAGTCCAAAGACATGCAGGTTAATTGGTGACTCTAAATTGTCTGTAGGTGTGAATGTGAGTGTGAATGGTTGTCAGTCTCTATGTGTCAGCCCTGTGGTAGTCTGGTGACCTGTCCAGGGTGTACGCCACATCTCACCCAATGTCAGCTGGGATAGGCTCCAGACTCCAGGCGACCCCCAACAGGATAAGCGGTTATGGAAGATAAATGAATGAATCTTAAGTCCAGTGCCTTGGGGGGGCGTCTCAGCGCATCTCTGACTCAGGACCAGGGTTAACTTCTCTGCAGTGCGAGCTTTAGATGCTGCAAAGAACTCTGTCTTAAATGTATGAATAAATGAACATACCGTCTGTTTTACTCTATTGGGACCATAGTTTACAAAATGAACATCATGCTCTATTGAATAAGATTTGAAACTCGCGACTGAGACCATGAACTTGTTAGGATAATGTTTGCTGAGATCATAAATCAAGTGAGAATTCGGCTCATTTTCTCCCAGACTTACATCCAACCAGTGGAGTCGCCTGTCCCCTGTTGGCCATTAGAGAGAATACAGGTTTGAGGCACTTCGGCATTGGCTTCACTTTTCAGGCTTGGACATAACCTGCAAATATTACCCAGTCTTAACTGTTGGCTCGATTACAACTCGTCATTGTAGCCACATTGCCGAGTTTTCAGTATCTCAGAATGACTTTGATGAGTGCAGTGTCTAGGAATTTTGCAGGAGAAGACGAAATCTGATTCCAATATGTATGTAATCTAAATGTAACCCGAGCAAAGGGGAAGAATCATGCAGAACAAAGGGGGGTTGGGGCTTTAGCGGAGCAGAGGAGGTTAAAAGGGGAACTAGTTGGAAGAGGGTGATGGAGGGGCACACAGGAGGCAGATGGTTACAGCTGCCAGGGGCGATGCTAGGGGCTTCCCTGAAGGGCTAGGCGTACTGTACCAGCAGTCACCTGCCATCTATCACCTGTGGAAGTCGGTGTGTGTGTGTGTGTGTGTGTGTGTGTGTGTGTGTGTGTGTGTGTGTGTGTGTGTGTGTGTGTGTGTGTGACAGAGAGAGAGAGAGAAGAGAGTCAGGGGGGTTCTGCCTGTCATAACGCTCTAATCCTGAGTGACATTTATCCAATGGAGGCCTCGCTCATTCATCCATCCATCACGTTCTATTCCTCCTTTCCATCCTTTGCTCTGCGCTTTATGTCCTTCCCTCCCTCTTTGCTTGTTGCTTCAGACAGACAGTCAAACCATCCCTGCATACCAAGTACTTGCACACACACAAACACACACACACACTGTATGAGGTATTAACTGCTTTACTATAGCCCAGAAAGCTGAATACCACACATTACGACTCTGGTGCGGCACTGTAGCTGTTTATATGGTGTGGTCTAACATGTTGGGCTGTGCAGATGTGAGTAGAAGTTTGTATTTGTGAATGAGTGTAAAATGAGTG
Organism: Epinephelus awoara; assembly: GCA_035609425.1. Taxonomy (NCBI): domain Eukaryota; kingdom Metazoa; phylum Chordata; class Actinopteri; order Perciformes; family Serranidae; genus Epinephelus; species Epinephelus awoara. The sequence goes on along the minus strand of CM069303.1, from coordinate 38,887,873 downwards.
TGTGTGTTCACCTGTGGAGCTGCCACGACTGATGCACCAGAAGATTCTTTAATTAGTGATGTATGGTAGGTGTGTGCTCATGTGCTTGGTTGGGTTTCTGATGATAGAGGAAGACATTAAGCTTTTGTGTGTGTGTGTGTGTGTGTGTGTGTGTGTGTGTGTGTGTGTGTGTGTGTGTGTAACAGCCGTGACAGATGAAACGGAAGATTCTTTCATTAGTTGTGTTTGAAGCTCAGCAGGGTCACAGCAATAACAGACATTTTTTTACAGCAGACTGAATGCTTCCCCTGCCGACACACAGGGACACGCACACACACGCTCACACACGCACACTCACACGTGCACACACATGCACACACTCACAGGGAGGGCTTTTCATGGAACATGCTCCCAAAAGGTAATAATATAAACCACTCAGCAGGAGAAGTAACCCTGGACCCCATCTACCCTTTTCTCTCTGTCTTCCCCTCTTGGCCTTTCTCGACTTCTCCCTCTCTCTGCGTTTCTCTCCCTCGGTGTGCTAAGTATAGCAGCAGTAATGGTGTTGGATGCAGATGGAGGGAGCAGGTCTTAAATGTCAAACTCAAATGAAAACTGCTGTTCCCTTGAGACACAAGCAGCTGGACACATCCACTGTTATTTAACACACAGATATACTGTACATTCACACACACAATTATAAAGTCCTGTAGACGATATAACAATGAGGAAATTTATCCTCGGATGAGTGAATGTAATTTCTAATAAAATTATATATATTACTTCAAAGGTAGGGGCAGCTATTGGCAAAAAATGGTGTTGATATTTACTTCAGATTCATAAAGGCGCTAATAAAAATAAATATTTTAATTATACCAAAGAAAATGTTTTGTTTTTTAAAGATCTATCTAATTGCAAAAGGTTTAAGATCAAACTCCAAAGGGGTGTTTAGGGTGAATATGTAGAATGCCTCTCTTTGTAAAAGCACATTGTTTATGTCACCTCCTTTGCCCTTGTCTTCATCTGCAGTGACACGTTCACTCGAGTATGCCTTTCACCGACAGGCTATCTCTAATGTTAGTACACATTTGATATAGTTCATATGTCTACACATATGTGTGGAGCGCAGCCGGGGGGAGGAAGGGGTCCGGTTCGGGGACCTCACAATTGTGTCTCTGCTTTTCGCAGATGATGTGGTGCTGTTGGCGTCATCACACCGTGACCTCCAGCAAGCACTGGGGCGGAGTGTGAAGCGGTCGGGATGAGAGTCAGCACCTCCAAATCTGAGGCCATGGTGCCCCCACGGGTTGAGAGTTACTGCCTAGAGTGAGGGAGTTCAATTATCTCGGGGTCTTGTTCAGGAGTGAGGGTAGAGTGGAGTGTGAGATGGATCGGCAGTTTAGTGCGGCTTCTGCAGTGATGCAGGTGCTGCGCTGGTCCGTCGTGGTGAAGAGGAAGCTGAGCCGGAAGGTGAAGCTTTCGATTTATAGGTCCATCTACATCCCAACCCTCACCTATGGTCATGAGCTCTGGGTAGTGACCGAAAGAATGAGATCATGGATACAGGCGGCCGAAATGAGTTTCCTCTGTGGGGTGTCTGGGCTCAGCTTTAGAGATAGGGGGAGGAGTCAGACATCTGGAGGGAGCTTGGAGTAGAGCCGCTGCTCCTTTGTGTTGAAGGGGTCAGTTGAGGTGGTTCAGGGATCTGATCAGGATCCTCCTGGGCGCCTCCAGCTGGAGGTGCTCTGGGCACGTCCCACTGGTAGGAGGCCCCGGGGCAGACCCAGAACACACTGGAGGGTTAACATATCTCATCTGGCCTGGGAACACCTTGGGGTCCTCCAGCAGGAGCTGGAAAGCATTGCTGGGGAGAGGGACGACTGGGGTGCTTTGCTCGGCCTGGAGCCCCCGCGACCCAGTGCCGGATAAGCAGATGAAAATGGATGGATGTCTACACAAAGTATTGGCTTTGATATTATTTAAATGTTCACATAAACAGAAACTACTGCTGATTTTATTTGTGGTTTTCAATATATAACCCGGTGAAATAATTCAGCATGTGTGTTGGTACTTTTCAGCACATTTTAACAACACCCTGATAACACTGATAATTGTAATAATTTTGGTCTCCATCGTGATACGAAATTTTCATACCATTATATATCTGTGTGGTAACAAAGGCAAGGAAGAAAAAGCTGCAAGTAAACATAAACAAAGCACAATTTAAAATATTAACAATCGGCTTTGCAAATGTATTATGAGGCATGAAATGCACTCAACACATTGTTAGACCTGGGTGGCACACTCAATGTGTTTTTGTGAGTAACACTGAATGTTTGTTTACAAGGAAACTCCACAGGGCACCTTTAATTCTGACTGGCTATATAAAAATATAACTTCTTCCCAAATATTAAGTTAAAGTTTCCTGGTTTGTTTTCATAAGCAGTCAAAGAGATTTGAAGCTGTGTTTTTTTCCAGACAGGCGACTCGTGTTTGGATGTGACAGTTTTACTGTGCTGTACAGTATGAGTGCGTTCTTTACACACAGCAGTAGTAGTAGCATGTTTCATGTTCCTTACACAGGGGAGAGAGACGGCGGGTCATTGTAGCCGCTGAGCGAACATGCTTGTTTATGAGCGCTCTCGCCTGTGTGCACATTTCACGGGACTGTTTCAACTTTAATGAAGGCAATATTTAAATGTCTTCAAACGTCCCCGCGTCGAACAGACACAATCCTCCGGTGGTTTAATCACTTACTCTCATCTCAGCCCAACTGAGACGTGACACACAATAGAGAGAGCGGTTCTCTCTCACTCTCTCCAAAATAAGGACAGATGTTCTTCAGCTCTTTTGTCTCCCAAGACTTTGAGGCAGACAGTCATGATTTACTCTAAGTAGGACTGTGACTGAGTGTGTGTCTGCTCAATGATTCAGAGGAATGAGCTCAGCCACACAATATTTGTGTGTGTATGTGTGTCGCGTGTGTGTGTAGGCATTGTTTTTTTATCAGTGGAGAACAGAGTAAAGTGTTGTTCACTAGTTTACCCATTTTTCCTTCACATGGGACAGGGAAGATTTTCAGACAAATACATTTTAATAAACATGATCTCCAGCAGCCTTGGACTTTAAAAAACCTGCTATGTTGGCTTTCACAGTGCAGGTCATAAGCTATATATGTGTGTATATATATATATATATATATATATATATATATATATATAAAGATGGACGACGTGTCTCCACTTCCTCTCACTGTCGGAAAATAAAGCCAAAGTATCCTGGATATGGCCACGGAGCTAAAGGGGTGTAAATCACCAGTTTCATCACGATACGATATCATATCGACTTTTTGGACAACGATACGATACTTGCCGATATTACAAAGTCTGCCACGATATGATTTTGATTCGATGCGACTGGGGGCTTGCAATCGATACGAGACGATATTATCTGCCTATTTAACACAGTCTGTGACAGAAGAAGCTTTTTTTTTTCTTATGACATGTAACGTTGTACTTGTTCTTACTCACCATTGGTTTAAGTCTCTGCATCTCCCGACTGAACAGCTCAGTTGAATTTCAGCCTGCATGCACATTTTTTTTTCAGCAGAACATTGTTGAAACAGCAGCTAATGTTGCAGCAGTGAGAAGTTAGCAGAGCGAGTTGCCCCATCAGGCGGGTAACGTTACGTTGTGTTTCATCTCATTGTGGCATTGTTTACGTACGTCATGTGCTCTGTCTGTTGACACCTAATTTCTCCGAAACCCAAAATATTTCCACTCTTATTCGCGAGTAAATAACGTCGTCTTTCTCTCGGCTGCTTTCCATCTGCCTGCCACTGTTTGACAGAGACACAGACTTTCATAATAAAAGCATGTCCTATAAGATGATGATATAGATCGACGTTTTCACTTTGATCCCGATTGATGGATTGTTACACCCCTACTGAGCTATTGATTGCGAGAACATTGATTGGCACACATAGCTGTCAGTCATGATGTCAAACCCTTTTTTTTATTGCATCAAATACCTAATTAAAACCAAACTCATCAGGAAAAGGAACACCTGAACATACAGCGTGATAAAACCTGCCTAAAGTGGGCAAAAATGAATTTGACCCTTACTGTGATGTTTTAGTTTGGCCCATGTCCCGTGCGCTAACATGGAGGGGCAGGGTTTATGACCTGTACCGCAGCCAGCCACCAGGGGATGCTCCAGATGTTTTAGCTTCACTCTTTGGGCGCTTTCATGTCATCTGTCTTTATTATACAGTCTGTAGTGCAGGCTATGAACGCAAGGCCCAGCCCAGCACTAGAATCCTGTAATTTCTCTGATCATGACGTTTTTTGTAGCCTTAAATGTCCTTAAACATCGTCCAACCTCTAGAAATCCCATGTAAATATAATTTAATTCATGTAATGCATTTAAAGATGAGCATGTTTGTGTGTGTTCATGTGCAGGCCGGCAGACAAAAGCCGAGGGAGGTGGGAGATTAGTGTCGGACAAAGGTGATTCAATAGAGCCATATAACACGATGCTCTCGCCTGCGGTTAAAGGGCTCGTTTCTGCGATACTGCAGTGCTTTAGGGACTCTGTGTGAATGAAGGGAGTGTGGAAGAACGAAGAGAGGAGGAGTGGGACCTCTCCATCACTCCGACTATGACCTTCCAAGAGTCACGCTGTTATAGAGTACAGAACTAATGCCTCAATATATTATCTGAATATGCTGCATTATCATTATGCCTCTCCCTCTCACTATCGCTCTTGCAGTCTTTCGCTCACACACTCAGAAACACGATGCAGAGACACACACAGATGCAGGAGTGTTTCACCTATACAATATTTTATGATGAAATATTTGCGCACTGCAGGTCAGAGATAGAGAAACAGAATTGGAGGAAGACGGAGAGAGCACGACACAAAGAGAAAGAGAGTTTAGCCTTCTGAGCGTCTCTTCTGTCTCTCTTTCTCTGTTCTGTATTGTGTGTGAAGTGGTAGTTGTAGCCACTTCAGGAGATAACATACAGACTTCCTGGACAAGAGCAAGGTCAACACACCCGCGCCATCGCAACACTCACTAATGCATGCGCACAATGCCGACAATCTCGCAACACAATAGAGGGTGAGGAGAGAGGGAGGACCGAGGGAGACGGCAGAGATAAGAACAAAATGTCACACCATTATTTCGCAGGAGGAATAGCCGGAGAGGAGAGCAGTCACAGTTTTAACTCTAATCCCGCTGAATTTTCATTGATTAACGTGTCTGAGTGTATTGACCGGTGCCATTCATATGATACCACAGTTCAATGCCCCAAAGCCTCCAATCTGACTTAGCAACATAACAAGATGTTGCTACCATCAGTAGCTTTGACCTGCACCATGGTTGTTTTTTTGTGAGATTACTGTTGAAGTCTTTTGTGGTCCATGTGATTGATGATCCCGGGGTAATAGCACTGGTCTGAGGGAGATGGAGGTCCTTGACTGGAAGATGTACTGTAGACTGCAGAGCGTGTGTGTATGTGTGTCTGCAGGGCAGGATCGCAGCGAGGCGGCTCTCATCAGGCGTTTTAAGGGTGATGGCGTCCGCTACAAGGCCAAGCTCATCGGCCTGGACGAGGTCACTGCTGCCCGTGGAGACAAACTCTGCCAGGACTCGATGATGAAGCTCAAGGTAAGGAGAGTTTCTCTCTTCTTGTCTTTTCTTTCTGTTAATGCCTCGTAAATTAAGAATGTACATGCTCTTTTAATTTACTGCTTAAAGCTACGGTTGGTGACTTTTAGAGAAATAGCTTTTTGTCATATTTGCTAACAGTGTCAGTTCTGTGATAAAAATCATGGTACTCTGCCTCCTCCTATTGCTTCTAAAGGCATCTGCAAGAATCCACTGCACGTGAACAAAACAAAAAAGCTGTCTCAAATGCAGCTGTCAGTCATGTAGGGCTGCCCCTTAAAGGTCGAAGATTCGATGTGTCAGTCAGAGTTCTCCGCTAGTTGGTGTACTGCTGGGGAAGTTTTGGCCCCCTGATTTAGCTGCGGAGTGAGCGCTCTTGACTTTTACGCTACTCTTTGGTGCAGACAGCAGCAGACGTGATGCAGAGAAACTTTCCACCATAAGGCTCTGAGATATTATCTTCTTTCTTCTGACTGGAAGTGGTGAACTTACAGCTCACAGACACTTAATACGACACAGACTCTGGCTTTTGTTTGATATCTGACGTCTGCAAAAAATGTTGTTGCATATTTCCGATCCGTCGTTAGCTCAGTTAGCTTGTTATTATATACCATAAATGCCGCTGTCACACTGAATGTCCCACTGAGCCACGTTCAAACCTTTAAATGTTATATGGAAAACAAAACAAAACAAAGAATCGTTGAAAATCTATATTAAACGCCCGTCCGAGTCAGTCACTGCCTGTGATCTGTGGTCGAACTCGCCAGCGCTCGTCAAATATGAATTTGGGCTTTCACATTTCCAAAAAATCTAAATCAGACAAATTTGAAACATTCAGTTTGTTCAAATAAATTCAAATGTCATCTAATTTGAGCAGGTGAATCTGAAAAGTCGTCATTATAGTAGAGTAAAAATACAACAAACAGTATAACACTACGTTACTTCTCCATCCACGGTGTAAAACTCAAAATACTTTCACACACTGTTTCTCAGATAGTTTATTGTCGTGATTGTTCACTCAGGTTGGATTTGCTTGTACAATAGCAATACTCGCTTAAGTCCAATTTATTGATAGGACAGGAGGACATGCAGCAGGTCAAGCTAATAATGAAATTTTAGAGCACCCTCAGCTGGATCACAAGGCAAACTACTTAAAACGGTCTGTTGTGCTTATAGACTGTCAATTTTAAATTCACACAGGTCATTACAGATCAAAAATTAACAATGTTGGAACAAACAGTTGAATTTTTTTTTTAAAAGATTATTTTTTGGGCTTTTGCCTTTAATGAACAGGACAGAGTGAAATGGGGTGTGAGAGAGAGAGTGGGGGTTGACGTGCAGCAAAGGGTTGCAAGCCGGAGTCGAACCTGCGACCACAGAGGCATCACCTCTACACTATATGCGCCGGCACTATCCACTACACTACTGACGCCCCAAACAGTTGAATTTTAAATAAAAAGTGACAGCCCTGATATGAACTAAAAATGTTACTGCATCGCCTATTTCTTGCCTCAAATGTGTTCAGGAACAAATTTCAGTGTCATGTTTAGATGTGTAGCCAGGCCGCCATGTTGACAACAGTGGAGCCTAAACAAAGCCCAGCCCACCAGCCGGAGCAAACTTTCGTTTTACAGCTAAACAGTGCACTAAAATATGTTTGTGAAACATTTGAGGTGAGAAATGGGCAATGTGGTAACAGAATTTGAGAGTTTGATAGAGGAGCAGTGATTGACATGATTCACAGCTGCATTAGAGACTCGTTGGCTCTGATTGGTTGTTTTCCTTCAGCTGCAATGAATTCTTGCAAATGCCATCAGAAGCACCTCGAGGAGGAGGAAGAACAAGATTTGTTTTTCACTATCTGTCTCATGCTCTACTGCCAGGATATTGTGACAGTTTCAGGAAGTACAACAAGAAAGTTAATTTTATAAAAGTTACCAACTACAGCTTTGAAGCTTGTTACGTACACAGATCTTTGCATGTTAGTAGCAAGAAGTGACATAATATAACATGACTGCCTACAGCCACATTAAATACCATGACCCACAAAAACCACTGAACATCAATACACAGTCGCAAGTCCATGAATAGTTCCTCAAATTCATGCATATTCTAGAGGCCATTTTTTAAATATGCATGTTTTATACATCACAGCATAACTGCGCCTGTGTGTGTGTGTGTGTGTGTGTGTGTGTGTGTGTGTGTGTGTGTGTGTGTGTGTGTGCATACGTGTATAGTTTGTTGCATTTTTTCCTAAGCACGCTGCCAGAGGAGAAGCATTGGAAGGAGATGAGGCAAAAATAAGGACGTTATAATTTATAGGCGCGGTGATGATCAGTGCAGGGGGAAGTTAGGAGGTTAGCCATATGGATGAGAAGAGGATCGGGGTGAATGTCTCATTTGCAAGGACAGGAACAATTAGAGGGAGAGGTAGACAGATGGGGCAGTTAGCAGAGGAGAGGAGGCTTATAGGAGGGGAATCATTTGGATGATAGGTGAGAGGGAGATGAAAGGGGATAAAGATGAGGAGAAATACGGCATTTATTTATTCATTTATAACTAAAGTCACAACAAACAAGCTGAAATAGTGAAGTGCTTTACTGGAGCATGTATATGAAAAACACATTGCTTCTCTCATGCTAGAAATGTTCAAATATACCTCAAAACTTTATGTAAGATTTTGCAAATGAGAGTGTATGTGTGTGTGTGTGTGTGTGTGTGTGTGTGTGTGTGTGTGTGTGTGTGTGTGTGTGTGTGTGTGGCGCCTTATTCATTATTAATTGTCCTTTAACACACGGGATCCACAGACCGCAGGAGATGTTTGAATTGAGAAAATTACATTTACGTTTTGTTTATGTGTAGTGAAAACTCTATCCAGCCGGGGCATGGAGGGGTGAGGAGAGGATAGACAGCTCATTGATCAAACAGCTTCCCACCTCCTCATTTATTCAGACAGGAAATCCATCAACTCTTTTTCTCTGATCTCCCCACCTCTTCTTTCATACTGCTCCTCCCTCTCCTTGCCCGACTCGCTCGATTCTCTGATCTCGCTCCTCTCTTTTCTTCTCCTTTTGTGACTCACCTATGCAAATGGAGGTGGGGTGAACGTAAAGGGGAGTTTCACCCTTAGATACACTTACAGAGTTATAAATCAGTTGTGTTGTCTTGAATTGTTGCAATTTTACTTTGTGCTGTACCTGCCTTGTCTGCTTTTGTCAGGTGTTATTGATTTCCTGCATTTCCCAAAATGCATTTCAATCAACTAAGATATATATAAACCAAAAAAAAAAAACATGTGTAGGCTCATACGAAAGTGATCCCTCTCAATCACAAGATCCACCCATTACTAAAAGTCCTCTACTGACCAATCAGACTGCAGTGTTCACAGCTCCACCTTTTAGTGTCAGATCTGTGTGCTAGGTACCCAACAGAGTGGGACCAAACATGGGGACTAGTGCTGCACGATTAATCTAATCGCAACCGCGATGTCAGGCTGTGTGATTACATAACCATACAAAAGGCTGCGGTTTAATGTAAATAAATATTAACGTGTGTGCCTGTGAACGTGACTGCCTCTCCTGTAGTGTGTGGAGTTTGTTGACATCATGTCCACAAGCTATCCTGGTGTGTGCAGCACGTACGGTCAGGTGACCACCCGGCGTGCAGCAGCGACCAACACAGATGCTTAAGAAGAGCATGAGCACGACCATGAACAGGCTGAGTTGGTGGCAGAAAAAACCAACGTCTATTATATGGCGATACTTTGGATTCAGGTACGGCGACGTTGAACAGAAAGACGTGCTGTGTAAAAGTTTAAAAGTTAAAGTCGCCACATCCCACGGCAACACGACCAGTTTATATCGGCACTTGAGACAGCACAAATGGAAAAAATATGGACTATTGAGGCTACTGTGGATGGAAAAATGATCTCCCCACCTCTGTGATGAATTTGTCTTTGACCATTAGCTGACTGATTATAGAGCGATTCCAATTCAGGATGTTTATTCTTGATTTTAGAGAGTTATATTGACTCTTATTGACAAGTCAAATGGTCTTTTGAGAGAGACGGGAGATGCTCTTCATGGATTTATCTTCCAATGACGCTACTCATGTGTTGCTGACCTGCTTCTAACACGGCTGTTTGCTCTGTGTGTGTGCGTGTGTGTGTGTCTCTGTCCTCAGGGTATAGCTGCAGCAGCGCGGTCTAAAGGAGAACACAAACAGAAGGTGTTTCTGACCGTTTCCTTTGGAGGGATCAAGATCTTTGATGAGAAGTCAGGGGTAAGCTCAGACGCAAATGTGTGTGTGTTTATATGTGTGTGTGCCTGCATGCAGTGTGTCTGTGTATGCGTGTTTCCTCTGTTAATGAGGCATCTCCACGAGAGGGAGGGGCCCCCGGGGAAATCAGGAGGCCCTAATTGAAACCCTGAGAACAAGGCCTCCGTAGATGAGAGAACATGGCTATCCCATTGTCTGCCTCTCAGAAAACAGCGACAACACTGGTTCTAGATTATGCTCCAGGATTATGCATTTTCAGTCTTACATGGCTGCTTTTCTGGTTGACCGGCTGGATCTATGCAGGCTTTGCTGTCCTGCTGATGTCATTCCTCAACTTGTTTTTAATCTCTCCTTTCCCTCTGTCGATCGGTGTGCCAGCCATCTTTTTCTTACTGTTCATTGAGATCATAGAATCACCTTAATGACCTAAATCACAAAAAGGATGTATTGACAACTCAGAGATTTACAACAGTAGGGCCTGTCATAAACAGAGGACACTCTATGGACAGATAAACTGTGAATTCAGTTGTTGCAGAGCGACTGTGCTTGCAGCTCAAGGGAAAGTGGCCGACAGAGCGTAATGATTTCTTTCTCAAGGATCCTCTGACAGGTATTGTCCAGGTTCGATTCCCCAATTGGCCATACCTGTCACAGTATCCTTGAACAAGAGATATAATGCCTATACTCCTCAGGATACTTAGCGCTGCCGTTAGAGGACAGCCTCACTAAAAACGCCATTTTGCCTCCATTTGTGTAAATAAAGGAAAATTAAAGCTGTAGTTGGTAACTTTTGTTTTTGTTATATTTTCTTCACTGTGTCTAACATATTGTAATGTATTTTTTAACTGTAGAATGAGAAAGTTTGCTCAGGCTGGTGGGTGGTATTTGGTTTTGGCTCGAGTGTTGTTAACATGACGGCCGAGTCACAGTCTTTCTCTCCATGGAGGACTCTTGCAAAAGCCATTGGCAAGACTATGAGGAAGTAGAGCAACATAAGTTTGCACACTATCTGTCTCCCATACTGCTGTCAGGATATAGTGACAGTGTAAGCAAATATGACCAAATGATTTATTTCAGTCAGGAACACTTTAGTGGAAGAAAACTATATTTCCACTCCAGTATTATATTTGATGGTACAGCTCTGTTTGGGGCCTCTGTGCCTTTCCTAGGCCTACGCAGAGAGCTTCTTAGAAAGCCTAAGTCAGGGAGAGCAGCAGCAAAGACCTCCCGGGAACAGAACAGAGCAGCATCAATGACAAACACATTGATAAGTCAGACACAGCATGAAAAGGAGGAGCTGGGGTGGAGGCAGGTTGCAAAGCGGCTTGCAGAGACAGCATCAACAGTAGGCAGGTCAAAGTAGTTTAAATCAGGCGCTCTGAATGAGATTTGCCAATCGGTTGCATAGAAAGGAATCATGTGATCTATCAGCTGACTTCCTCCCATCAATCAGCTGCTCCATCAGTTGATTGGGCTGTTTGAGATCAGCTGATGTAGCTGGGATGTGAGCTGAGCTTGACATCGTGTCCTGCCTGAACTAACACTATGCTCTATTTTTATTAAAGTTACCAACTGTAGTTTATAATCCCAGGGACCAGTTGCACTAAACACCTCAAGTTTTCTCCTTTGGCACGACACTTAAGGCTAAATTTCTCCTTAGCTGAGGGATTTACACAGTATTCCTTGTAGCATTTCCTTTGTTAAGGAGAAACTCATTTACTGCGTTGACAGAGATTTTACAGCGGTACAAGTTTCCATGGAGATTGTTTGTTTGCTTGGACTCACGCTTGTGACGCCTGTTATCGTCTCACAAAGTTGTCTCATAGTTAGACGAAAAGAAGACAAGAGAACCATATTGATCGGAGGAGGAAAAGATAATATTTCTGGAGGAATACAAAGTAAATTTGATCCCAAAGTACCAGAAATCATAAAACGATTGTAGGAAGAAACAACGAAAATGAATTCAGTCAAATCTAAAGTGTAAAATCAGAAGCGTATCCACTGGGTTCTCCTGGTCACAGAACACTCTTCTCAGGTTGTTAGCTTTTTCCAGTTACCACCAATAACTCGATCATGTTGCATTTAAAATAGAGTCAGAGATACCTTAAGCTTTTTTTTTTTTACCTTGTTTTGGTTGCTAAGGACTTTTGTGCAACAGTCAAGGGATTCCTTAAGTTTAAAGAGAAGACAAGAAGAAACCATAAATACTTAGGTGAGCATTTTAGAGGAGACCTAATGTTTTTCTCAACCTGGGCCCTATTTTCAGATCTACTTTTATCTAAATGAGTGATAGGATGTTCAATATGTGACATGTCTCCAGTATGAAGCTAGGGCTGACCTGCCTGCATGAGCGCGCTATATTAAATAATAGGGCACTCAGACAGCGTCAAACAACGTCAAAATACGTCCACTAAAAGTGCATTTTTAGGCTCGGATTGTTAGTATAATTATCTGACAACATAACGGAAAGGAGAAATGAACGTCTGTGTTTACCTTTAGCTGGATTCAGACATGTTCCTCTGCCTGTTGCTGCTCCCTCTCTCTCCTCGTCCGCTCTTCAGTTTCAATGAGCTCTGCGTCCGTGTACTCCGTGTTCAAATAAATACAGGCGGTCATCAAATTCAAATGGCTCAACCAGAACATGTCTGAATCCAGCTAAAGGTAAACACAGACGTTCATTTCTCCTTTCCGTTATGTTGTCGGATAATTATACTAACAATCCGAGCCTATCTGTGTGAAAAAAATGCACTTTTAGTGGACGTATTTTGACGTTGTTTGACGCTGTCTGAGTGCCCTATTATTTAACATAGCGCATGCTCACGGGCTGCAGGCAGGTCAGCCCTAGCTTCGTACTGGAGACATGTCACATATTGAACATCCTATCACTCATTTAGACAAAAGGAGATCTGAAAATAGGGCCCAGGTTGAAAAAAACATTAGTTCCTCTTTAAGGAAATCTTAAGGAGAAGGCATAAGGGTGTTTTGTGCAACTGATTTATTATGAGGAAACATGAACAAGGCCTTTAAGGATAATCGTAACTTCAGGTGTTTTGTGCAACCAGCCCCAGAAACTTCTAGAAAAAGTAGCTATAGACTGCAGCAGGGATGACATTTTTCTTGCAGGCGGACTCAGATGTCAGCGTCGCCCTGGATCAGGTTATAAACCAGGTATACTATGGTTGCATGACGTAATGTCACCACCACTGTGAGGCTGTAAAGCTGTGCTTGGTGTGGTGACGTTTGTAGTCTCATCTAGCCACTTGTTAGCGACCCCTTTTTTTAGGCCACGTAAAAGCTTCAAAATGCACAAGTGGAATATTTGCGGATGTGTTTCATATCGTAAAACAAAACAAGAAAGTCTCTTAAGCTTGTGTTAACCACAGACCTTATTTCAGGCATTGAACCAAAAACCCAATTTAAAAGACCCATTGACTTCAAGACGAGGGAACCGGGAGTGATAAACTGGCAACTCGTTTACTGGTTTTAGGATTCATTCCTACGGCTCTATGAGGTGTTCAGTTTGCTCACAGTGGCCCCCCCAGATCGTCGGTGCATGTTCGACTTTTTGTTTTGGCAGCTCCAGTGAAACAGCCTTATTTTTAAAACGGAATACAGCATTAACATCTGCTGTTGTGTGCGTCGTGTAAATATGCAGAGTGAGCTGTCGGTTTAACTCTGCTCTGTGTGGCTGTCAGCGGATCTGATTGTGGGTGTAGTCTGGTTCAGACACAATTTGATGCTCGCTGCTCCACACCTGGCTTTAGTGTCTGAGATTTACACCTAGACAGGAGCTGGATGTCACTGCCACTGTGTGTGTGTGTGTGTGTGTGTGTGTGTGTGTGTGTGTGTGTGTGTGTGTGTGTGTGTGTGTGTGTGTGTGTGTGTGTGTGCCTAGCATTAATTCAAAAGTGCAGGGTATTAGACAGGCAGGACACAGTAACCAGTGGCCTCCCACATGGCAGCCATATTGCATGCAGCCAAACTCATCCCTCACCAGTCCAATCCCTCTTTTTTATAACCCTCATTTCTCTTCGTCTCATTCCCCATCCCGATGCTACGAACCCTCTGCACTGAAAGATTGAGGGGGATAAAGAGAAAAAACCAGAGATAGATAGAGAGGTGGAGAGTCAAAGGGGAGACGGGTGGAAGAGAAGAAACAAGAAAAGGGTGTGAAGAAATGAGGATGTGAAAAAGACAGATAGAGGGAGGATGGGAGGGAGGGACAAAGACAGACTGAGACAGAGTTAGAGGGATAGGTGGAGAATCAGCGAGCATATGTCAAAGTAAAGCTCTCTACAGGGAGACCTTGTCCTCTGTCTCCGCACATTAATATTAACTATAGAGATATGCTGTCCTTACTATCAGTCCTTCAACCACTTCTAATGGCTGGGGAAGGAGGGAGAGGGGGAGACGGAGAGAGGGAGAATGACTCTGCTGAGGTTCAGGGATCCTGACAGTCTCGTTCCCCTCCTGTGCATCAGTCAGCCAGATGGGCGGATGGATGTATGGGTGAACGAATGGATGGATGGCCTCTCTCTTGGAGGAGGGAAGGTCGTGTGCAGGATGGAGGGAGGTGGTGCTTGAGATGGAGGAGAAGAAGAGAGGAGACATTAATCTAGCAGAGGGCAGACCAGCATGTCCCCCCCCCCCCCCCCCCTCTCTCTCTCTCTCTCTCTCTCTCTCTCTCTCTCTCTCAGCTTCCCCCCCAAGACACATACGCACATAGAGACACGTGTGCACTACCCTCTTCAACCCTTTTTGTCAGTCTCGTCAGGGCCGCTGCACCACGTCAGGTCAAGAACTCACAAGAGTGGAGGGCTGAGCTCACCGGCCTGCTGCTCCCTCGGAGAATGAAATCAGAAAGATCAAATTAGTCCAGTTCAGCCGGCAGAAAGGATCATGTAAAAAAAAAAAAAAAAAAAGTACACATGAGGGAAGGCTATGTAGAAAAGCCCCTGGAGCACAGTATTCATATGGAGGCTACCCTGAGAGGCAGCTGTAGCAAGGCAAACAAGACAAACAAGAGGATGGTATTAACTGACAGATCCTTCCATCAATTCACTTTGGGTCCTGTGTTGACCAACAGAGACCATCCCACTTACTGTATACAAGGAAAACTTCACCGACAAAATGATCTTTTGTATATCAGTTACTTACCTTGAATTGGTGAAGAAACCCCCTGTGTTCCCCACCATGGTCTACACACATATTAATCCCCATTCAACCCACCATTCACCCCCCAAGCTTGACCATCAAGTCATCTCACCCTCCAGTTTCAGCCCCGTTATTCCTCCCTCCACTCCATCTTTCCTTTTTACTGCAACTAAGCGACCAATGAAATATTTCAGACTAATGACCCCTCTGGTCGAAGCAGGCGGCCCTGCAGAAGTGTTTTTAATAGTAAGGTTTTAGCTAAAATACATGTGTTTGGGAAGTACTGAGCATACGAGTGGATAAATGAGACTTGGATTATACTGCACAAATTGTGTGAAGTTTGTAGTTTTGCTGTTTGTTAAAGGCAGCCCCCTTTCACTACAATTCATCGAGAATTTTCTCCGTTTTTTGGATTCTTCGTTCACTGCGGAGGCATGTAAGAAATAGTGTTGTCACGATACCAAAATCTTTGTTTCGGTACCCATACCAATATGAATTTTGATACTTTTAGGTACTTTTCCTAAGGAAAAGTCCTTTTGGCTACAAACCTTTAGAACAATAAATAGTAGGGGTGTAACGGTACCAAAAAATCGTGGTTCAAAAGTACCTTGGTACGGATGTCACGGTTTGGTTGCTCAAATGTTTCACCAAGTTGGTGTGTCTCGTGTTGTCTCCCTTTGCGAGGCAGACTTCCTCTTGTCCTTTTTCACGTGCGCCAGCTGTGAATGTTGATACAGGTGTTGTCACACACACCACTCAATCAATTTCAAAGTACCGGTATTTTCCAAATGCAGTATTGTACCGTTTGGAATACTCTAGTACCGCGGTACTATTTTAGTACCAGTATACCATGCAACGCTAGTAAGAAAATTGTTTCCCTCACCAATTCAAGGTAACACAGGCTGAGTAATTGATATGGGTAAAGTCTTACTTTAATTAGAAGGAGTAGACTGAGGAATGACAGGGGGTTGAGGTTGGAGGCTGTGATGACCTGAGGGTTAAGCTTGAGGGGAAGAACCGTGGGTCGAATGGGAATTGATATGTGTGTGGACCTGGAGGTGTCATGGCAGGGAACACAGGGGGTTGGACTTAGCGTGAGAGCAAGATCTCAAGAAAGCAGAAGAGAAGACGAGGGAGCAGAGACCGGTTTTGTTGGGCCAGATAAGCCCCTCATGTGTCTTCATTCTTTCAGTTAAATTCTCAGCCAACTCTGTGTCAAACTATTAAGTTATCAAGCATTAATATAAGTATGTGCATGTGTATTTGTGTCTGTGACTGACTGAGAAACTACAGCAGTGCTGCCTCTTGCAAAGAGCTAATAACACCTCAACTCTAATCCCAGTCCTGTCCAACTGGGCTGGAGACTGGACAGCCTCTGAAGGCCCTCTTATGATGGTCTCCTCTTCAAGAGGGTGATGTGAAGAGCAGGGACAGAGTGAAACAGTATTCTACTGCCTCTCCTCCTCCCAGCGTAACAGGGAATATCTTGGTTCAGTGGCCAGCAACTGCTGAAGGGCATGCTGTCCAAAGTCCCTCAGAGACACTGACAATGTGTGTGTGTGTGTGTGTGTGTGTGTGTGTGTGTGTGAGTGTGAGTGAGAGAGAGAGAGAGAGAGATTGTGAGAGACGGACTAATAGTGCATAAACAGTGCTGGAGAGAAAAGAAGACAGAGTACACAGTCGGTATTGACTTTTTTTGATACACCCACCTGTGTTTTTTTTGCAAACAATCCACTTCCCCAGAGAATGCATCTGTTTAAGCAACTTTGAGCGGCATCTGATAGTTGATGCTGCCAGACATGTCGGCTCCAGCAGCGGCCACCCTCCTGGGATTTAATCTCACTGTTGTGTCCAAACTTTATCAAGGCTGATACAGCAAAGACATTTGAATGTTTGCAACAAAAACAACAGCAAGTCACAGTCTTACTGGCAAAAAATGTATGTCGTGTTATCAAGAGACTTAAAGAGAATAATGACATCTCGTGCCAATTACAACTGGATACAACTGTCTTTTTGTAGCATACAGGGCTCCCACAGATCCTTAAACAGTCTTAAAAGGCATTGAATTCTTTCATCTACAAATAAGGACTTAATTGCTACTAACATGTCTTAGATAAATCTTTCAGTAGTCCTAAATGCTCAGACATGGGAAGAAGGATTTTATGAATCTTAATTTCTGACGTTGCATTTTTAAATTTCAAATTAATTGGTAACCAAATGCCTCTTGCAATAACATCACTCAGATCAGGATAGTGGAACCGACAACACTCATATTTTGTTTGTCACCAGGATGCTCAGAGCAGACGATCCACTGTACCATGGATGATACGGGGAACTTCACATTCAACGACAGTCGGCTATTTAGAGGAAGAGGCCACCAGTGTAGTTTTTTAATCCATATAACAGCTCGCCTGATTTTTCCATACACTTGAAGTGCATGGAACCCACGTCCAAAATCATTTTGAAAATGTAATAAAACTCCGCTAATGCATTTCAAAAACGTCAGAATGGCCCGTCCGTCGTAATTGCCCTTAAGCCACAGCATGCAAAATTGACTTGAGAAGACGTAATTTCTCACCGTGGTCAGTTAGCCTGCAACTCGCGAGACTCGAGAACAAGAAGTACAAGAACGTTCTCGAGTCTCGCGCGAGTTGCCACGTAAACACAGCAAGCCTGCAGGATTGGATTACGACGGATGAGCCGTCACCAGAGGGAGATATTTTGTGACTGTGGGACATCTGAGCAGCAGCAAGACAAATCCCCCTATGGAGTTCAGACACTGGTGGTGGCTGATGAGGCAGATGAGGCTGATGAATCTGTAAAGACTAGGTGGTGATGGGGAGGTGGAGGGCGAGAAAGCAAGAATGAACTATGGCAGAGAAAGAACCACATTTAAAATGAGGAGCAGTAAGATGATAGGCTGACAGAGGTGTGTCGCTGTGCTATTGGTTGATCGTGAATCAGCTGATTAATTGACCTACCCCAACATTGACACCTAGAGATAGTAAGTGAGCATGAATGCAAGGAGTGAGTGGCAGCGTGAGTAAAAAACTCACAGCCTGAGCATGAAACTTTTACTAGAGCTTCATTACAAGGCAGTACATACGAGGCTCGCTGTATTGTATTCAGGACGTTTCCTAGACAACATGACGGTAATTAAGGCTGTGGAATCTCACATGCAGAGTGAGAAACTCAAAATTGCCAAGAAAAGCCGCCAACAAATGCCAGGTATTTCTGAGTCCTGCTTTACCCTCGGCTCTGGCACACCTCTTCCTCTAGTTCTGCTACCAGCAGCAGGGTCAGGACTAACAGATTTCTGAATAACATTTGGGTGTACGCCTACACAGAAAGCGGAGGTACTGTGGTGCCTAAACACTGGGAGAAAACAAAATCATACAACTCAAATGATAGAGTAGGAAAGTGTTCCCCGCAATGTTCCCAGACTCCGAAATATGTCTGTTTGTGTTTTTTTCTACAGTTTTGTTATTTTAAAATTGCCCTTAAAGTTTTTTCTGCATGGCACTGAAAAACAAACTATTTCATAACTGTACTGATCCTGGTGTAGATAAGAGAAAAATCTGCAGCAAAAGTTTGAGTTCCAGTTAATTAAGAAGGGCAAGGTTGTCTATTCATTATCTCTTGGTAACCAAAGCCACACAGAATGTTGCACTGAGTGCTGCTTTGAAAAGCCAAGATTACTAAAAATTTATACTTCCATCAGATCGATTTGAAGATTTCATTTGTGTTGTGTGTATGCATGCAATGTACCAAGAATTAAAATTAAATGCCGGAGGTTGCCCAGTTTGAATTCTTATTTTTAACTTCAAGCCGTACCTTTTCTGTCAGCTTGAAAATGAAAGTGCAAAGTTCATTCCACATTCAGCTTCATCACTGACGTCACAGTGTTATGCATTAGAATGTGCACATTAATATTTTCTCGACAAGTCTTTGGCAGTAAAATAGATTTGTTTTCTGTCAAGTAGAGGCCAGGGTAAACTGCTGCCATGAACAACCAGCGGCACCCGTACCACACCTCCTCTACACAGCACACATGAAAGACCAGATGCAGTCTGCCAGGATCCCTGTGGAACATTCTCAACACTTTGTTAAATCTTTACATCAAAACACTGGCTAGTATAGGCTGCACCTGACAGACTAGGTACTGACTGTAAGTATATGTAAATTGTCTCTGCTTTCTGAGATGTAGCTTCGACCAAAACGAAGCAGAGCAGTTGAATCTTTGCAGTCGTCTCATTCGCTTCTCGCTTTGAATCAGAGTCCGTCTTTGTCACCTCACCACCCACCCAGAGATAATTCAATAACCCCTGCAAATGAGCTGTGTGTGTGTGTGTGTGTGTGTGTGTGTGTGTGTGTGTGCGTGCGTGCGTGCGTGCGTGCGTGCGTGCGTGCGTGCGTGCGTGTGTGTGAGCACATGCACTGCCTTAGATGTAATTTTCATGTCAATCAGAGGTGATAATAATAATCATTATTCTAATGATTAAATTTAGAAGACACAACTCATACAATGATTATCTAGTTCTACTGGGGCTCTTAGTGTGTGTATGTGTGTGTGAGTGTGAGTGTGAGTGTGAGCAGCAATGCCCCCATGTTAAAGTGGTGTCACTCTGCTCTGCCATGTCTTAGGTCTGGAATAGCTTCAAAGAGAGCAGATGTGTGTGTTTAGCCTCTGATGTATAGAGCTACAACCCCTAGCATGCACTCAAGGGCTACTGGGTCATTATGTTGACTGTGTGTCTCTGCTCCCAGCATGCAGCTGGCACACACAATAACAACAAAGCAGACATTTAGTGTGACTTAACAGAGGGCTATTGCATATTAAGTTGTGAATTGTGTGTGTGTGTGTTTGTGTGTGTTGTGCGTGAGGGCACAGATGAAGTGATCAAGTCGACAGCTTGCCGAGCTGTGATTGTCACTGATCCCCCCTCTGTCCTCGGGAAAAAACAGTGCCATCTGCCACGGGCAATGCCAGCTTGGCACTCCCCACCCAGGCTAAACTAGAGAGGGCACAGGAGCGCGGAGTAGTTCAATACAGGATACAAGGTCTCCGTGTGAGAGGGTTTGTCTCTGCGTGTACACTTGGGGGAGTTTTCATCACACAGGTTTTTTCAGGGGGCGTACAGCAATTTGGTGAATTCTCTGGTTGCATTTTGAATCGTTTTGGTATCAGTTTGTACACCTGAGAGTTGGCTCAGTCACTTGAAGGGAAATTTAAATAGCTAAATAGTTAGCATGTTAGCCGTTAGCCTAGATACAGCCGGGGCACATAGTAGCATCAGGCCTGTTAAAACGTAAGTGAACGGGCACACTTCAAGTGCAAAGTGAGTCCACTAAACAAGCTTTTTTCCACAAAGACCGCCTCATATCGTTAGGATAAATGTCAGAGAACATATAGAAAACGACATGTAAACGTGTTGTCTTACCTTACCGGTGTGCTGCCATGTTTGTTTACCATTTAGCTCTGCTTTCCAAAGCGCTGCCAAAATATCGCGAGAATGAGCAGCGATCTCTAGTGATTGGTTAGTCAATCCTCATAGAGCCAATCTTAAAAATGCCCGACGTTACAGCATAAATAAACAGCCTGGTAACCAAAAAGGGTTTGATGTAATGTAATTTCCCCCTTTATGACAACTGTACAGGGGTGAATTTGTAATTAAGTGATCCTTTTAAGGTTTGTTATGCTGTCGATTAACGGCCGCTTTAATTGGCAGGCTGTCTGTGAGGCATCACCACAGTCTATACGTCAGATCCGACCCTAGCTCCTCCAATATGCTCACTTTTGGCTCCAATTATCAATGATGGTGACAGCCTAAGTGCCGAACTCAAGGCTTCAAAATGGGAGTGAACAAACGGATAGGTGACATCATTATATGGAATAAACATATGTAGCAGGTGGTTCCTTGTTACAAGCACAAAGTCGTAAATTCTAAAATAAAAGTAATAAAAAATACAACTGTAATCTTTTGTTTGTTGGCTGTCTGCATCATTTATTAAACATCCTGTGTCTCGTGTTCCTTCAGGTCCTCCAACACCACCATGCGGTCCACGAGATCTCCTACATTGCCAAGGACATCACGGACCACCGAGCCTTTGGCTACGTCTGCGGGAAGGAAGGGAACCACCGCTTTGTGGCAATCAAGACCGCACAGTCGGTCAGTGTCAGTGTGTCGGCAACTGTGTGTACATTTCAGTGATTCACAAGTGTGCGTACATGTTTTCCCCATGCACCCACTGCGTGTAGGTTAATGTATGATTCAGCGGGGTCTTTTCTCAATAACAAGAACCTCTTGACATTTAGATAAGGACCCTTGAACACCAGCTCATGTTCCTTTGTGCCGTTCATCAAACAAACTGTTTACCCTGTAGAGCTCTAGGTTCTTTTGTGTGTGTGTGTGTGTGTGTGTGTGTGTGTGTGTGGAAGGTTTCACATTCAGTCCTGCAGCCACATACTCTATATGATATTGAGTACCCCTCTTGGACCTGTTATGATTGTTGTTGCTGTTGTTGTGTCTATGCCTGGCTTGTTTAGTCTGGATCCAGCTGGCTCGCTCTGTAGCCATATTGATTTCCCATAGTGAGTCGATGAGGGTTTGAGTGTGTGTCACCAGCTCTAATGGCATATCCATCCTCCCAGGGCCATGAACCATGGCTCTTTGACTTAGACAGATACACACAGCCTCACACACACACACACACACACACACACACACACACACACACACACACACACACACACACACACGCCAGGCTGTACTCTACAATTACACCAACCTGACTCAAAAAATGTTGCTAACAAATGCTACTCTCCGGAGCATAGTAGCACGAGGCTAAGCTCTCATCAGTCACCTAAGCTGTCATTTACCTGACATGTGCCTGAGGAAAGGTCACAATTATATTTTACTCACATTTTCAGGATTTGAACCCACCATCACTCGCACTCAGACCATTAGTCGTGGAGCAGGCGATGAGAGGGGTGGAGGCGCGGAGCTTATGGCAGAGGCTGAGGCTGTAATTGGAAAGTAACCACTTTGATGTGAATTAACAAAGCGTCTCTGTCGTCATGAAGACTAAGACTTAAGGTTGTTCCGAAAAAGGCCAATTTAGGGGTACATTCGAAAGTAATTGGCTTACCACTCAACTCGAAGTCTCAGCACAAGAAGGACGTGTTTTATTTAGCAAGTTTTAGTGGAGATGGAAGGACACTAATTGTGTTAGAAAGGCTTTCGTCGACAGACTCTAACTTCATCACAGTCTTTGTTATAAGGTTTTTTAGAAAAGTTACAATTGTAATTAATATGAAAAGATCTATTTGTTACGAAATCAACTTCGTATCCAATTTATTGAAAGGCTACAGAGAGTTTAAAGACCTCTTAGTGTCGGTCTAGACATTTAGACTGGGTGTTTTTTAAGAAGTTATTATATCTAAAGTTATTAAATCTTTTATTGGAGTCTTTTGGAAAAAAAACTGAAATAAAATTACCCCCATGACAGCAAGTCATAACAGCAACCCATAACAGCAACCGCAGATGAAAAATAATGTAGTAGTAAAGTGGTTCAGCCGTGATTGGCGAGTGACGCTTTCTGCTGTTTCAGAACAAGCTTTAATTCACTACTAATGAAAATATATTTAACACTTATCAAACAAAATCCACCCAGTTTGTAATGTGCGAGGTACATTGACTCGTACATTGACTTGCAGTGCTCCACCTGCTCTGCCACCTGCACATATGACCAATTAGTTCTGCGGCCTGACTCGAAACTGCAAATCCTCTAATAAGCCATGTGCTGTTCAAATAATTTGGTCAGGCAGCATACTTAAAGTCGGCAGGTTCAGTTGTGGATTGGCGGTTTGGTGTGGCATCTGCAGTGATGCGGGCGCTGTGCTGGACCGTCGTGGTAAAGAGGGAGCTGAGCCAGAAGACAAAGCTTTCGATTTACTGGTCCATCTACGTCCCAACCCTCACCTATGGTCATGAGCTCTGGGTAGCGACTGAAAGAATGAGATCATGGATACAAGTGGCTGAAATGAGTTTCCTCTGCGGGGTGTCTGGGCTCAGCCTTAGAGATAGAGGGAGGAGCTTGGACATTCAGAGTGAGCTTGGCGTAGAGCTGCTGCGTCTTTGCGTCGAAAGAGGACATTTGAGGTGGTTCAGGCATCTGATCAGGATCCTTCTGGGCAGGTGTTGAATGCCTTGGGGTCCCCTAGGAGGAGCTGGAAAGTGTTGCTGGGGAGAGGGAATACTTTGATCAGCCTGCTGCCCCCACGACCCAGCTTCAGATTAGCAATTGAAAATGAATGGATGGATAGAGCACACTTAAAATTATTTTTTATATTTTTGGACATTTCTTACATGTACAACTACGATACCATATTTCAAAACGATTCAGGAAATGCATTTCAGATGAACACTTTTTATGCCTCCACGTTGGCAGCAGTGGCCGGAGGCATTTTGTTTTGCGTTGTCAGTACGTTCCATTCTTGTAAAAGCGATATCTCAATAATGTCATGAGGTGAATTTCTGTACATTTGGCACACACGTCCACTTTGACTTAACGATGAACTGATCAGAGTTTGGTGGTCAGAGGTCAAGGCCTCTCATTCTCATGAACACGATATCTCAAGAAGACCTTAAAGTAATTTCCTCAAATTTGGCACAAACTTCCACTTGGACTCAGCAATGAACTGAATAGAATTTGTTGGTCAAAGGTCACTGTCACCTCACAAAACTTTTACAACTTGTTACAAAATTAGAAATGTCTAATAGGATAAGATGACGAAGTGATGACATTTTATAACCAAAAGGTCAAAGGTTAACTTCCCCGTGACATCATAATAGTCTTTAAAAACACTTTTCTAGCCATTACTCAATGCCGTATCTCAGGAACAGAAGGAAAGACAAGATCGGATACTGAATTGGTGTCTCTAATATTTAGTGTCCACTTTGAAACTGTGCTGATCGTATAGATCAGGGGTCGGCAAACTTTACCATCAAAAAAACATTTTTGACCAAAAATAAAAATATGTGTCGAGCTGCAAAACATAGTTGAGCCTTGTAATGAAGGTAACATAGCCTATTAATTCTAAATTAGCCAATACTAGCAGTCTAAATTAGCATTCATTAATATGTTTCTCACAAGGTGGCTACTGTGCAGGACCCTATTTATGATTATTTGGTACTTTGATTTGCAGAGCTGGCAGTGAAAGCAAACAAGAACTACTAAATTCTCATTTTATTCCAAGACTTTTACGTTTTTTGGATTTAGCATCCATAGCTAACCAGCCAGGGAGACTCAAGACTATAGCCACTGCTATCAAAGTTCGGCACTATTTCAAGGAGAAGGTGCCAGACAGTAGATGTATTATGCACATTTTAGTTGTAAACATGTTAAAACATTTATTTTATTCGGTATATAGGCTTCACATTTTTTTTTTATAATCTGAGAATGTAAGTATTTCTTTACGCCTACAGCATTAATAAATGAAGATTAAAACATTGGCTTTTTGGTCAGAGCCACAGCGAGCCACTGGAGAGGGGCTAAAGAGCCACTTGTTGCCTGCGCGTGGTATCGATCTCCTGTGCTGTCGGGTTCAGGATGTGTGAAGCATCCACATTTCAGAATATGTAGTTTCTTTGCAGCAACATCCACATTTGAGGGATTGTCAGCTGTCATGGCTACAGAATGAGTCTGGACAGACATGGATATAACCTATAACTGTTGTAACTTGACTGCTTCGTTAGGCGGAAGTTCTAGTTGCCTTTATTTATAACATTGAGCAACACATCTCTGCAGTTGCCTATAAGTAACACAGCTGATTGAGCTGATACACAAACCCAGCAGTCAGAGGATTAAAGTGTTAAAACATTAAATCAAATTCTAACAATTATTATTTTATTTGAGTGTATTCATCATCCACCGCCTACAATCCAACCCACATGTACTTCGTTTCATCCAGAACCAAACCCAGAAATAAAAGCAAGACAAAATACCACTTGCGAATTACATTTTTTGCAGGTCGCGCACTGGCTCCCCGACATGAGGCAGGACAGTTTTGAGTTCAGTGTTTCCAGCTTACTTTAGTGGCAAAACATTTTTGAATCTATCCAAAATGTCAGTGGTGTCAATCAAAGGTGTCTGAGCCTGGAGTCACTGAGCAAATGCTTCTGTATGAGTTTGACACCAGAGTTCAACAGTTACAGATAAATAACTCCATCTTCAGAGGAGTCAGAGAAGATGTACAGTACAAGTTTGAAAGTTTCTCCCTGGTTTTTACTATGTGGTCATTGCTGCATGTACTTCCTCTAGCTGTATATTCAGGCATATCCTCTCGGGGTTGTCAAAATTCGTTTTAGGAAATGTAGGAAATAACTAGCTGAATTTCATTTAGATGAGGCAGATGGAGGGAAATTCAATATACCAAGAAATGAATTCTTGATAAATTCACTGGCAGAATATCCTGGAGTCTGTCTATAACCAACACCAGAATTTAATTTGGGTAAAGGGTGAATCTGTTGCATTAATATTCAGGCGGCTTTGAACCAAAACTTCTGATCAGAGCAGATTTTAATAAAACAGCGTATCTGCAGTAAAATCTTTATCACTACTTTTTGTTGGAATCATTTGTCACTGTTGCTGCAGGCTATGAATTAGTCATCTGATTCAAGAGAGCTGAGCTGAGGTTATCTCATCTCTTTGGTCCATTATGGCCACTTCTCCTAGATCATCCTTGAAGCTTTCTGCATTTACGATTCCAGAATTCACTGCTCGTCTCAGCTCCCCGTGTCTTCTCTCTTACCTACAAGTTTTGGTACAGAAGGAGCGAAAAGGAGAAAGAGACAGATGGGAGGAAAAGATGGAGATTAGAGCATGTATTGTCAAATGCAAAGAGGATCTGAGTCTGACAGAGTGACAATATGTTTCACTGTTGGCTCAGCAGGAGCCACCGTTTACCCTCGTGTGTCTGTCAGGAGCAATATGCGGCTGGGAACATCTTGCAGAAAGGCGACACTAAAATAGAACTACTTTATGCAAGGCAGCATTCAGTCTGTTAACTCTGGGTGCACTTGGCATAGCCCCAGTCAATAATTGATTTGGTCTGAAACACCATTGTATTATAAGACACTTCGCTGTAGTTTTAAGTTGTGAGTCACCTAACTTGTTTATCGTCTGTACTTTTGCTCCCCTGACAAGAAAGGTTGTACAAGGCAAGACAAGCGCAGAGTATCTGCTCTTGTCAGTGTCTGAACCAGGCCTAGAGAAGGAGCAGAGTATCTAGTGATTGCTCCTTAATCTGGTTTATAGATCCCAATCACAGGCAGGACGATATATTTAGAAATTCATAGCCTGGAACCTCCATTTTCTGAGTTTAGTTACTTTCAGCACTTGCAAGGATTGGCGAGTATTTAACTAATCACAGGGGGAAACAATCAGTCACAGAGACATTGTTACTTTTAATGAAAGATTTTAGACAAACTAATTGCCGAATTGGCAAAAGTGCCAAATTCAGTTTGCTGCCATTTTGTTTTTCGGCATGCTGCCTAATGGAATCATCCATAATCAGCTGTCAGCAACCCAGTATGTCTGACTCAGTCCCAAAGAGGCACTGAATTAGAAAAATACAAGGGTCTTTCTCAGTTGAGGCATGCTGCCACAGGTGGGAAGATGAAGTATAATCCAGGAGTCATAGTATTAAAGTGATTAATAGTTTGAATCAGACATCAAAACAAAAGATTCTGTAATTCTGGAAAATCATAATCTTGGTGACAATGCTTTTGATATACCAGCACAGCCGGGTGTGGGATAAGGTGAGCCAGGTGAAACTTTTCTGCCACAGCCTTTTGCATCGGGGACCCTGCTGTGCTGATGAGCATGAGTAAGGACATAATGTTTTTTGTTACAGTGCTGTTGTCTCAATCTCCTGTCATGAGGTTGGGCAGGTTCAGTAAACATTTATCGCCACATATCTAGAATAAGCAGCCATGATTTATTTAATTTAAGTCCCATTGAAATTGAAAATCTCTTTTATGAGAGACCTGGCTGAGGTTGGAGCCAAAAACACATTTAAAATGCAACAAATACAACATATAATACAAAAAATCAACAATGAAACAACAACTATTCAAACATAGTGGCCTCGCAAGAAAATCAAGCGCATGTCTCTGTCACCACATTCTGTATGATGCCCTTAAAGTCACCAGTGGATGTAAGTGTTTCTAATTTTAGGTCTTTTTAAAGATTGTTCCATGTCCAAGGTGCATAGTCGGAAGATGCAGTTTTCGGTTTTTTTTTTTGGTTTTTTTTTAGCGATTACACTTTTTGTTGCTTTTTCAGCGTTAGAACAAACAGTATGTTACAGATGTGCAAACAACATTTGAAATGAAAAGACGAAATAATAATAAGGAAAATAGAAACATTTGCAACATTTATACTACATCATATTGTAGCATAGATGCAAGGATGGGACCCAGAAGTATCAACTGACACGTTACTTATCTTTACCGATCATCTCCAGATGGGAACCCCAAATATTTCTGAAAACCTTTACACTATTATTAACTGTGTGAATAAGCTACTCAGAAGAAGCTATCCTCAGCAGCTCATCACTCCGTTCTTTGAGGCTGAATTTCTCTTTTAAAGCTACTCTTACCTTTCTTGCATTTCACACAGCACTTCGAAAAAAATTGAACATCCACAACTCCAGCCTCCCTCCAAAGTCCCACTCCCCCCCCCCTCCATTACGTCTATGATAGACGTAGGCGTTGGCAAGGTAACGTTAGATACACGGAAGAGCAGAGCGAGTGTAACGTTACAACCAAGACAGTCAGCCCCGGAGTTTTAAAACTCAACCGGAGTCAGTGATGACTGATGAGTTTTAGAATAAGGTTACAGTGCTAACGTTAGATAGTAGCGTTAATGTTACTAGTGAGTGGAAACGCACAAGGAAGATAACGTTAATGTTTCAGAGGATACGCTACAGTAGGCTCACATTAACCATTAGCAACTGGATGCTGTGCTTGTGCCTTGCCTTGTACATGGGGCGCCTGCTCTAGCACTAAGCCACCAACGCCCCTGTAGTGAGGCTAGTTTCACCCAGGAGCACACTTTGAGGACAGGTTAGTCTCCGCTGGTAAGATGCCCACTTTACAAAAGGCGGGACCCCAATGAAGTCTGTTTCCCGTATATTGTTAATACATTTGACAATAGCTGACCAAAAGTCATGCACCATTTCACATTCATACAGCATGTGGACCAACGTGCCCCTTTATTTGCTACTTCAACAGCTATCATCCTTCCTAAGCACCAGCCTTGACACTTTGGAGTCCGAGCTCACACTTTTCATACAAACGGCGATGCAGCTCTGTTACTACCTCTGCTGCTGGATCAAAGGCTGAAAATCTCTGTCCCTTCATTCTGTGTTCGTACCTTTCAGAGGCCGAATAACAACGTAACATTCCCACCTTGACCAGGCAGTGTTAAAGGCCTCGTGTGTTAATGGGGGGTGTATAATGTGTCCTTGTGTTCTTAGGCCGAGCCGGTGATCCTGGACCTGCGGGACTTGTTCCAGCTCATCTATGAGATAAAGCAGAGAGAGGAGATGGAGAAGAAGGCCCAGAAAGACAAGCAGTGTGAGCAGGCGGTCTACCAGGTACACCTCCATCTCTCTGTTACCTGTTTTCTCACTTTTTAACCTTCCCTTAATCATCTGGCGTAAGTTTGATGAGCTTCATCTGAGAGACTCTTGACAAACAAGTCAAATAAGACTTGAAAAAGAAAAACATCAAAGCAAGCGAACGACTTGGGGAGGTTTCATCAGTGTCACCATCTGCCCATTTTGCTTATTTCACCTTTCTCTGTTCCGTCTTCTCTGCATCTCCTGTTTAATTTTTCTTTATCTTCCTCTGTGTGTCTCTCTCTCTCTGATGATTACCAAATGATTATCTGAATGCCGGGAAGCTGCCGTGTCTCGCTGTGCTTGCCGCCTACTCTTTCTACTCCACCGGCTTAACTCTCCGCCTCTTCCCTCTCTTCTGCCTTCTCCCCTCTGCTCCTCTCTCTGTCTCCTCCCCGTGTGATCTCTCCCTCTATTTCCTGCCGCCGCTCATCCGCAGACAATACTGGAGGAGGATCTGGAGGACCCGGTCTACCAGGTAACTTCCTGACCAATCGCATCGCTGCTGTCAACCTGCTGCATTCCAGTCAGCTTGCTCCTCTGTGTGTGCACTGTGGGGAGACAGCCCCTGTTTGGTTACAGTGTGGCAGTGTGGTACATTTCGGAGGGTTAGATGTCCGCGGGTGTGTGTGTGGAAGCAAGGAGACGTCCAAATATGAGGGTCTTGTGTGTCTGCATGTCTGCCAGTTGGGGTGCATGATTAGCTGAAAGATGTATAACTTTTCTCAGCTGCTTTTGGAGTTTTCGCTGCTTAAATTCTCCCCATGTGTCACCGGGATCTATTCTGCAGCTGCTTTTTAACGAGAGCCTATTGACAATGCTGTTTGACTAATCACCTCTGCAATTTCACCACTTTTCTCTCTCAATTTCTTTATCTTCCAATGTCTCTCCTGCCTCCTTGTTTCCCTCTCCTCCCTCCGCTGCTGACGTTGTAGTACATTGTGTTTGAGGCGGGACACGAGCCCATCCGTGACCAATCAGAAGAGAGCATTTATCAGGTACTCACGAGCTCGTCTTGTGTCGCTTGTGTCTCAGTTATATTCTGGTCATCTTGTGGTCAGCTGTGGTTAAACTCCCAACAACAAGAAGCTCTTAAACAGAAGAGATTTAATCTTCCGTCTGCTTGCCAATAGCTACATCACTCTTTAATGGGATGGATACATTGTGGCCTGCTCATAAAATTAACGGCTGCGTTTTTCCACTCGTAAAAATTGTACAAAGAGTAAATAAAAGACGGTAAGAATCAGAGGCGAACAACCAGCCAGCACTCTCCAGAGGGGCCCGACAGCTAAAGCTAGCTACCCCAGGGAGAGCAGCCTTTCTCTGGGTGCACTCCTCAGAGGCGTGGGTAGACCTCGGAGGGATGAAGAAGGGGGGGAGGGTACGGTGCATGTGGAGGGGATGTGGAGGTTATTCCTGGCCTGTGTGGAAGGCGGACCCCTCCTCTTTTTTTTTCTCCTCTCCTCCCCTCCCTCTTTTCCCGAGGAGATGAAAGAAAGCGGGGGAAAGAAAGATTAATCACCAGCCTCTCGTTTGATCTTTAAATAAAATGGATTGAAAATAGACGGAGTGCTGGCGCGTGCACAAACATACACAAACAGAAAAATGCACACACACACACACATTGATACAAATAAACCCCCACACACACATCGGGCGTAAGAAACGTGAGCCTCAGCCAGCCTCCAGCCACAGAGGAACTAATGTATGAATAAAGATGGCAGCTTCTGGAAATAAACATGTGGAAGAAGTAACAAGGCATTGAGAGGAGGAGAAAGATGGGCTGTGCTAGATAGATATCCACATTCTTCATCAGCGCTGTGTTTTCATTTACCGCACAGTCTGATTAGGGCACAGCGAGGGAAGAATAAAACTTTACTTTACACATTGTGTCGCTGCAGGTGAAACAAAAGCACAGGAATCCAAGGATTCACACATATCAGCAGTTTGCTATCAGTGCTCTTTGTGTCTTCTCAGTGCACACACTGTCAAATCTATCTTCCTGTGTGACATGGAGATATTACATGTCTCCATGTGTGTGACAATCTGAGTTATTACATGTCTGTGAGTGTGATAAGCAGCCTTATCCATTCTTTATTAGGGAGAAAGCCAGAGAGAGAGGGAGACCATCACCGGAGGCTGCTAGTCTTCTGATTAGCCTAGTAGATGAGTTCTCACTCCACAGATTTTAATTCTGATTATCCATGCACACACACACACACACACACATACACACACACACACACATGCACTCACACTCTACTAGTGATTGATTTGGATCCCGAGGAGCCAGGTTTCAGGGTTTTGTCTTGGCATCCAGTGCTGTACCAGCGATGTGTAAAGACTGTTTTGATTGTGTGATTAAACCAGAGGTAATGGGCTCTCTTGGCTGTTCTCTGACCCTGTTGGACGATTGTGTAGGTTCCCACCAGTCAGCAGAAGGAAGGGGTCTATGACGTCCCAAAGCGACACCCAGTGAGTGACCGTGTGTTTGCCCGTGTCCCACCGCCCGCCTCAGCCTGCCTCCCCCTCTCAGACAAACCTCTCAGCTGTCCCACTCCGACTCGAGCGTAAAGCCCTTCCCTTTCGGCGCCCTCTCCTTTTTTTAGAGCCTTGTGAAGCTCTAATTTCGTAGCGATTCTACTTCCTGTCAGCATCGCCCCTGCACAGTGATCCAGTGTCTCTTTAATTTTTCCCTGAGAGGTTTGCTGGGACTCAGTGCTCGTGTGCAGTGTGCTGTGCTCCTCCTCTGCTTGTGCTGTGGCTGTGGTGGCTATTCTCCTTGTGCTCTGTTGTGGTGCCTGCTCGTTATGGTGAACCGGGATACCGTGTGTGAATATATGTGTGTGTCGTGCTCGATGAAGCATGCTCAGCTGTGGTTTGCCAGCGGTGAATCCAGTGCATGACCTCATCCCAGATTGCGCTGAACACGTTTTGTCACTGTCATCTGTCCTTTAATGGATACAAATTATGTGT
Organism: Epinephelus awoara; assembly: GCA_035609425.1. NCBI lineage: Eukaryota > Metazoa > Chordata > Actinopteri > Perciformes > Serranidae > Epinephelus > Epinephelus awoara. The sequence continues at coordinate 38,856,128 of CM069303.1, read as the reverse complement.
CTGACTATAAATGTGCATGGCCTCATATTTTTTTAAATCTATACATCAGGATGCATATAAGTAAGGCTGTTTGCAGTGTAAATCTGTATCACTGTTGTGTGTGTGTGAGTGTGTTTAAGCTCCAGTTATTGCCTCACACTGCCAGTGGTAATAATGAAAGATGACCTTGACCACTGTCAGGCTGCACTATAACTCAGCTGCTCTTTTATCTGCCTATAAAGATGCTAGTTATATTGTTGCCTGATTTAATCTGCTAAAATCTTCACACTCCCAATAACCAGGCCGCTGTCCTGTGCGTGTGAATGTGAGGTTGTACATGTGCATGTGTGTGCATTTGTATGTGAACACTTCATCCCATGTTGCTGCTCTGTAGATCAGTATTCCCTCAGTCCATCCAGAGCCCTGCAGCTCTGTGTGTGTTCCCCCTGCAGTGTTGTGTTTTTTTTATCCTTAAACCGCTAAAACTGGACTCCTCCACGTCACTACTGGCAGCCCCAATCCCACTCCATGAATTTTGGTAGACTTGGAATCAGTCTCGCAGTTTCCTGGCTGCATATTATCCCCAGCTTTGGTAAGGAGCTTACAGGCACCATAGTATTTCTGTTCTCTCCTCACCCAGCCCACAGCACATGCTGCTATTTGGATTGCCTTTGCGTTGGCAGGTGTCTGAACGTGAACAAATCCAATATTTCTCTCTTGTTGTGCAACCAATTGGACTAGTCGTCCATTCTGGTTTAAATAAAGCGAATTCAAGTCTTCTCTGCTTCCCAGTCAGTCAGAGGGAGTAAATATAACCCAGGATCATACAAATATAAATGGATCATACAAGTGTAAGAATGTGTTTTGTTGCAGACAGCTCGTATTGTAATTTGAAGATAATGTAATTGGGTTTTAAGATAAATCCAGACTCACAGAGGGCAGAAAACAGCTGCTGTGCTGCTCGCTCTGTGGGCTGAATCTTTCAAGCGTGTTGCGCCACAAGTCAGTGAAGCCACAGCAGGTCTTTTCCATCACAAGTCAAAATGCTGCTTTCATCTTTTTTTGTGATCAGTAATTTTTATTGTTTTCTTTTAAACAGAAACAACATCAAAGAGGACACATCGCGTGGATGTATAAAAACTGAAGAGGTTACACAGTGAGACAAACTTAGCAATACTAAAAGATAAAAATCTAAATAAATGAATTAAATAATCATTGGCAGACGTGTAAATAAGTGAGTGTCATATGTCACAATTCTAAGTGGTTTTTAAGGATTGGAGCCAGTCTGTTACCATGTAGTTGCATCAGGGACGGAGTAAGGAAGGAGATTTAATTCACCCACTTAGCATAGTATTTCTCCACCTGATTGATGAGCCTAAAGGAGAAGCCCTCGTGTGCAGCCACAATACCCAGTTGGGTGAACCACACCCTGGCTGGCAGTGACGTGATCACCTTCCATTCTGTTACAATGAGTTTTGTCTGGGGTGCAGGCGAGGGTTTTAGAGGGACAGGATCAGACAAGCTGACAAACAAGCTTGGTCAGAATGGGATGTCTCATTTAAAGATCATTTTGATACTCTCATGTACGGCAGACCAACATTTTTGGACCACAACATGCAGAGCAGTGTGCCAACGCTCAGCTCACACCTCCAGCAACTCAGGCTGTCTCTTAATTTCACCCTAAATAACCTTGAGGTGGACAGTATACCCCGTTCATTATTTTAAACCACACTCGTCTCATTCTCAGTTTCCATGATGTTTTCTTACAGTTCTTTACGATGTTGTTCTATTCATGCTCTGTGAATGATAGGTTAAATGGACCTGCATTTGTATAGCGCCTTTTTATTCATCCGACCACTCAAAGCGCTTTTTTTAACACGAGTCACATTCACCCATTCACACACTGGTGGCCAAAGCTATCATACAAGACGCCACCTGCTACTCAGTTTTTAACACACACTTGCTCAAGGATACTTCGACATGCAGACTGGAGGAGCCGGGCATCAAACCGCTGATTCTCCGATTGGTGGACGACCCGCTCTACTGTACCTCTGACTTAAAAAAAAGTTTTGCTGCATTCTTCTTCTTTGAAGCCTCAAGGAGAAATGGGGAATTTCTGAAAGCTACAGTATCTTACATTTAGTGGAAAGAACTGAAGAAGTGTCAAAAACTGTAGTCTCGCCACCAGACAATCAGAGATCTCCGCCTTCTGATAGTCTGGGGACACTCCTTTCTAAAGTGTGTTTAACACACCGGAGAAAATGGCCGGCAACAAAGCAACGCCTCTTGCATTTTTGAAAAGGACACGCCCTCCCGGAAATGTGCGCTCCCCCTTTTCTCGTCCGCAAGGAAACAAACACACAGAGAGCTTGAAAATGCATGCCGAGAGATTTAACTCCATTTTATCAAACATGTGCTCAGTCCACAAGATTGTGGAAATGAAGCACTTACTTTGTTTAAAACTTTTAACGCAGTCGGACTATGTTTACGAGCACAAGTGTTCAGTGAGCCACCAAAGGACCGCCCTGCAGATTTACTATTGGTTCTGCAACGTAGGGAGTTTTTTTAAACTCTGAAATTGTATCCGCCCATCTGAACACAAAATAAGGGAGAAAGTCATCAGTCTTTAGTTAAGCAAAGCGTCTAAAGTCTGACTTGTGAGTCTACAAAAGCTGATGCTGAAATGGCTACAAAGCTGCTGTTGTGGGCAGTGCGATGGAAGTCATTGTTAACACCAACAATCAATTCAGCTACTTTACCCTTTAGAACATGAGCAAATTGGCTATACTTCTTGTTTTCAGAAACACAGGAAGAAGGCAATGAGCAGCGACAAAATTAACCCCCAAAATTTGCAAAAACTAAAAAGAGAAAATTCAAAACAAGAAAATTATTCTAAAAAAAAAACAAAAAGACCTGGAAAAAGTGCTAATGATTACAATAATTAAAATGGAAATTATACTAATTATGTACCATGATTTTAAATATGTAACTGTGTAACTATAGTTTTTCTCTTGCTGTTTTCCTTTTTGCCCTATCTTTTTTTTTAAAAATCACACCAACTAGCACAGGGATCAAAGGTTTAAGTACTTGCGAAACGCATCTGAAAGCAACAGAAGAGAAGTGATGTTGCCTCAGGTTTCAAAGGGTTAAATGAGCTGTATAGCCCAGTGAATGGGTTAGTTTGAATGGTAGTTCACTCATATAGAGACGTTTTTGAAAACAGATATTTCCCCCTCCGATTTCAAACAAAATTCTGTCCACGTGTCCTTCATTAAATAAAATATCTCAGCTACACTAGAAGGCAAAAAAGACGCTCACAGCTAACGCTTGCCGGCATTAGCTGTCAAACACAATCTCACCTACTGGAGATCTCATTGCCGTTGATTCCCCTTTGATATTAGGATGATGGAGCATACTCAGAGGTAGCAGTGATGCTCTGAACATGCTAAACCTTTCCCTTCCATCATCTACTGGCTTGACTGGGCCTGGAAAAGAAAATCTATTTCAAAATATATCTGTAAACATGTAGACAGGGCCGTAGTGAACAATCTTTTTCACAAGGTTTGTGATGTGGATAAAACCTGCAGTCTTCATTTTGATGAATAATAAAATGAACCCGATGAGTCATCGCTGATCTTACTTGAATATGCGTTTAATACAACACAAATCTGACCTCAAAGAACACCGTGGTGCAGCATCCATACAGACGCAGCCATACCAAAACCTAAAGTAACAGAACAATGATTCAGCCTTCTATAGTGTATTTCACATGTCGCAGATGTGTCTGACATTGGAGTCTAAACATCTGCAAGGTCTTCATCTTACAATATGTCAGCCTTCAGACACTCTGGAGCCGAAAGTATTAAAACCTTGACCATGGATGAATCATATTGTCATACAATTACTATTATTACAAACAATGACATTCAGATACTTTGATATTGATTTTTTTTTTTTTTTTCACAACAGTTTGCACTTGGGGTGAAATAATGCATGAGATAACTTCACTTAAGAGGAAAAGACAGAAAGAAAGAAAAACATTATGAACGCAGCAGTAGCACCTTCTGTGACATTACTGAGTGAGGTCAGCATTTATCTGACCGTTGTATTTACAGTTTATTTCATTGGGAGAGGAGGTTCATTGTCTCCTCAGCAGGAGGATTGACAGTGGACAGCAGCGTTAGATGAGATCATCGCTCTGTGTGTGTGTGTGTGTGTGTGTGTGTGTGTGTGTGTGTGTGTGTCTGGAATGAAATGATACCACTGGCAGAAATGCGACGTCCTGTCTAGAGCTATCTCTTCTGTTGTTTACTCTGTCACCTAAATGATGACAAATCAATAAAACACACAAACACTTACAATAAAGCGATTTCAGTCTGTTGAGCCTTTGACCCCTGTGAGAACCGTGTGTGTGTGTGTGTGTGTGTGTGTGTGTGTGTGTGTGTGTGTGTGTGTGTGTGTGTGTGCGTGCGTGCGTGCGTGCGTGCGTGCGTGCGTGCGTGCGTGTGTGTGTTGAATCAACACCAGCTCACGCTACTGCAGAGTCCACATGTCGAGGTCAGCATGTTACCACCTAACAGCTAAACACATTTTATCTCCAAGTGCACGTCACACACTGAGCGAGCCGCCTGTTAATGACGCTGTGGGCTAATGGGCATGTAGCTACTTCCATGTTTCACATGATACGTCATGTTTGTAGTCGACCAATGAAGATGAGTTTACATATCACCTTGGGTTCGTCCTTCACCTTCTCAAAATGATCCCACACTTTGGATTTCCTGCCCGACATGTTATTAACTAGCCTGTGGAATAACCGCAGGTACCAGCCCTGGAAATTAACCTGACTCCCGTCTGACTGCTGAGCGTGGACACTTCCTGTGTCTGTCCTTTCAAATTAAATTCCCACATGGTCCAGTCATATAGGTTTTGATTTTTTTTTTTGACGAGGTGCAGCTCCTGATAGAGCTTCATGTTTGCTTGTTTGATTTATTTGGGAGGATTTTTTTGTGCAACTAATCGACCAATGAAATCTTACCGACTAATTACCTTTCTGGTCGACCAGTAGGGGGCAGCCCTACTCTCCTCATTGGATCAGTATGATACATGTATGATATTGATATGAATCAGTATAGGGCCCATGCAAGTGGGTCATTACCACAAATTAAAATATGGCCTGGCTTCCTGGTTTGAATTAAGGTCGCTGGTCATTGGTATCTGTGTGTGAAAGAGTGACTGAGAAAATGGCTTAAAGGGTGAGAAATAAATCCAGTCTGGTTGTGTTGAGCTCAGAGTTGTGAGTCTGTGTGCGTGTGTGTGTGTTTGTGTTTGCATGTGACAGTTCAGCCGTGTTTTTGACCGTGTGCCAGTGTGATCAGTCAGACGGTAGGGGATCAGCAAGGTGGCGTTAATTAAAGGGGCTGCGATAATTGTATGCAGAACACATGTGCACAGGTAATTACTGTTACCCTGGAGATGGCTAATTGATAGGTGGTGGCTGCACTGATAAAGATAAAGGGCTGGGCAAAGAGATGGGCGAGAGTGTATAATGGGCGCAGAGGGATAATTGGCAGGGCATGAGAGAGAGGAATGGACGGAGAGAGAGTGAAGAAGGAAAGGCAGCAGCTGACTGTAGCTTTAAACAAGGATAGTAGACGGTGTGTATTTCTAGCAAACTGTCAGGTAAATTGAAATGTTCCAAAAAGATTAAGTACATTTCATCAGTTGAATCTAAATGAAACATTATGAGTGCCGAGTTTCTGATATAAAAAACATCCAGTTGAAAAATGGACAACATTTCCGGAACAGATTAGTATTGGGCAAGCTGTTATTGTTCTTCAGCATCAGCTAATGATGACCATACGTCATGCTTTCAAAGAAGGGAATACTCTCAGCAGTGTTGTCGTGCACCAACTACTCTTGCTTTGCCAGACCAATCTGCACATCATGTGTTAGTGCCAGCTCTGCCCAAAGGTCCTGCAGATCCCACCATCATTCCACTCTAGATGAAATATATTTTGGAGGTTGTTTGTACAGTCCTATTTTTCAGTTGCAGGTGCAACGTACAGTGATCACAAATGCGGTAATCAACCGCTTGTATGGATCAAAAAGGTTGGGACAGAATCAAACAAATGCTGTTTAGATTAGTGGTTCCCAACTGGTCCAGCCACGAGGCCCAGAGTTCTCTTCAGTCATTTGTTCAACGTCCACACAATTTAATGTATTCAGCGTCATACTTGCATTTGGCCGAATCACTGAGCTAGTTTGTTGTCTCTGTCGTGCAGCTGTCTGTTAGGCCCAATCCCAATACCCCCCTTACCCGCTACCCCTTGGCCCTCAAAATGAAGCAACGAGGGGTAGACGTAGAAACCTTTCCCTAGGAATCGGGACACCACTCACTACGTCACCGCGTCGGTTACATTCACGCATATGTAACTAGTTTAAACAGGAAGCTGCGAGCCATCTACATTTCCAACCGGCATCTACAATGGAGTCTCATTCATCCTACCGATCACGTAAATCAAAATTTAAAACTACAGCAGTTGTATTTCTTTTTACTTTACTCCCATGGTCCTTTGTGTTTGGCCAATATCAGACCACATTGTCATCTAGTTACACTCTGTTACCATCTTCTGTCTGACAGTGCATTCACAATATCTGTTTTTGCCGGGGGAGGGGATTTGATTTCCCCTAACCAATCACTAGAGACCCACATGTCCGCCTGAATCAAATGTCATTTTAAATCCACGCTGACTCTTGTCAACATACCTCTTTTGCTGGGGTTTTTAAGAGTGGAGCCAAAACTAATTATGATGTCATTCGGTATGAAGAAGACGTATTGATTTAGATCCGCCTCTCTTGTCTTTAGCACTTGCAATTGAAGAAGAGGAAGAAGAAAAAATACTTTATTAATCCCAAGAGGAAATTCAATTTTTTCACTCTGTTGTCATACACACAGGCCCAAGTACACACACATGCACAAACAGGACCTGTATATGCATTAAATGGAGAGCCCTGAGCGCCCTGAGCGGTAGGGGTTATGTGCTTTGCTCAAGGGCACCTCTCCAGCCACCAGTCCACACTTCATACTTGGTCTGTGGACTTGAGCCAGCAACCCTCTGGTTCCCAAGCCAAGTCGCTATGGACTGAACTATTGCCGCCCGAGCACTGCTTGACAGCGGCACAAGTCCTGCCAGTGGCGCTGATTGGCGAATTGAGTCCCCCCAGGGCTCTCATTGGTTGTTCTTAACCGAGAAACTGCTGATTCATGTCATGATGCCAGACGAATCAGTCAACTTGAACTCAGCGGACTCAAAGGTCTGGACCTAAGCAACCGTTGTCTTGCAGTAGCACGTCTGTTCCCAGCTCACACTTGGTGTTTCTCTGTGTAGTTGACTCAAATAACGAGAAACATGGCTGCCAGTGATGAAGACAGAAAACAAATGTGCACAGGGAAAGCCCCTGTGGTCGAAGCCGCCCTCATCATGTGGATTGATAATGCCCGGTCACGTAATGCCCCCTTGAGCGAGCCCTCGATGGCAATGCTGTCTGTACATTACTTTATATTAATGCATGAGAAATAAAGCAAAAGAAAAAATCCTGTTCTAATAATCATCTCATTATAGCGAACAATGTGACAGATGCGATCACTATAGGAGGCTCCCACTGTACATGCAGATACACCAGTATGGCTCACAGCTGAGAAGCATGACGGCACAAGCTCTATCAGCTGCTGGCTGCACAGACACAGTTGGATAAAATCATTTTTGGCTTTATTTTAATGGGATTTGTTGCTGATAATAAAAAGATCACATAACACCGGCCTTATCCTGTAATATTAAGATTGTAATTCACTTTGATGAAGATCCAGCCGACGATGGCACAAAGCAAGCCAGCAGAAAGGAGGCTGTTTTTCCCTACAGTGTAACATACTCCCTACCTTTGCTCTGACATACAGCATGTTCGTTAATCCAGCTCCTGTCTACCTTTCTGTCCGTCTCACACTGTGGTTCCTGACACAGGGGAGCAGGCTTTGCAGAAACACAAAGGGGGTTTAAACCTTAGCTCAGCGCTGTAGTATAGACTAAAGGTGGGGATGATCTTTAAACCTTTTTAAATCTTTACTTGGTCTCCGAGTCTGGCAGGAAGAACCTTGCTCTGTGTGTGAATGTGTGTACATGGGTGTGTTTAGTGACACCTGCAGACCATCATATCTCCCTCTTAAATACGCCTCATTTCACCTCACTCCCTTCTGTCTCACCCTTTCTCTGAGTGTATGAAAAACAACTAATTTGTGTGTGTGTGTGTGTGTGTGTGCACATTTTCATCCCACCTGTCATCTAACACTGGGGTTGTGATTGCAGAACGGACATCAAAACAACCCCTTCCACCACCATCATCATCAGCATCATCGTCATTATGATCAGCCCCTCCAGCAAGAACAAACTGAACCCCAGCAGCAGCAGCAGCAGGCAGTGGCAGATCTGATAGACTTAGACCTGGACATGGTGACTGAGGTAAGGGGCAGAATACCACAGAAGCACAGCGCTCCTGTTGGTGTGGTTTTAGACAAAAGCTCGGAGGGTTTTCAGTTTTTATGAGCAGGGAACATACTGTCCTAAAGGTTACCCATCAGCCCTAATGAACAACTTCTTCAGGCATATCCTCAGATGATTTCCTGTCTCCTGTCTTCATCTGTTCAGCGCCGCTTTTGTTCCTCTCTAGTCGTAAGTCACCCCAACTCTTGACCCCTGTCACTAATGAATAAAACATGCAACCTTGCCGTTGCATAGTAACCAAGTTGAGGCAGAAAGTAAAGTGTGTATTGGTGCACCTGTGAGTTCACATCTGCATGTGTATGAAAGACGGAGGACGAGAAGAGAAAAACACTCCGGTAGCTCTAGAGCGGAGGTCCTTTAAGGGCGGAGTGGACGTAAAGGTCAGCGTGTCTGTCAGAGAACCGGTGGGGGTCGGCGGGGTGAGCAGACAGCGGCGGTCATCTCGCCGACACACGCAGAGTCGGGCTGCTCGCAGCACATTAACAAAGCTTTCATAACACTCTGATAATCACAGCAACCTGACCCCCACAACCCCACCACCACACACGTAAAGAATATTGAGTCAAGTGGCTTAACTTAAAGCGGACAGAAAGTCTATAAACTTCCTGTACTATTTGAACACTCGCTCCAGTGGCATTTATCCTGTGCCGGTAGTTTCTGTTTGAAGAACATTAGCAAAGGCTCTGTGGTATTGACTCAGAGCACTCAGTGCCACAACATTCAGCAGCAGCTACAGGAATTTTTATGTTAAGGAGAGTGTTTTTAAAATGTGTTTTGTGCATTTAATCCCATGGACATCCTGTTATCAGTCCCTTCTGCATATCTTGGATATGTAGCTTATCGTCTTGTTGAGTTGATTTTTATCTGCTACGTTCGACTCTGCAGCAACAATAGTCCATATTACATCCTCCTACCCCCCCGATCTGTGCAGAAAAAACATACCCATCTAGACCCATGACTGTAAAACACCATGCTCACAGATCCATTTTCTGATAGATGTAAAAAGAACTTTGTGACCTACGAGAGAGAACGAGAGGGGAGATATTCTAAGAACATTCATTATCTCAAAAGAAATTATCCGCATCCATGATTTATGCAAATCTCTGACCATGTATTCAAGGCTTAAATTCCTTTACGACTAAAAATAGAGTTTCCTTCACTTGCCACCGGCCTAAAGATATTATTAATGTGGGGAAAAAAGGGGAGATACTAAAGAGAGGGGATCATGGGGAGACTGTGAAAGGAAACAGAATGATACAGAACAAATTCAGATCAAATAGAAAGGCTGCTGTCTTTGATAGCTATTCCCTCTGAGGCACACCACACATCCTCTTCAACTGGGGAACCATAATGACTTGTCCAGAAGAAGACACTGGCGCAGTAATGATGCAGGGGAGGTGTGGTAGCTGCTTTTAGCCCAGCTGGTTGAAAGCATCTTCATGTGGAGCAGATGACAAAGATTTTGAGTTTCTTTCCCCCTTTGGAAGATTGTAATAACTCTTGGTAGGTATGTCATCATAATCATCTCATCTCATTATCCCATCTCTCCTCACCCCTCTGTTACCTCCTTTGTGTCGCTGCCACAGTGCTCAGGTAGGTGCCACAAAAGCTTGTGTCGTGTTGCATGCAGTGTGTGATGCATGTTGCACTGGAATGTAAACTGACCCAGATAATATATAGAGAGCATCACAGCAGTGTTATTGTACCTGACGGGTATACCTTCTTTTATTCTCAGAATATCAACCAGTTAGAGATTTTTGGAGACATGTCCACACCTCCTGACATCACCTCTCCATCGGTGAGTAGCAGTCGCACATGCACAGATTGTGGTTGATAAACCGAATCGCAATGTTTGTTTAAAATAATTTCCAGGTGCAAAAGCTACCGCAGTGTGTTAGTTTTTAGCCACCTGAAAAAATGAATATCAGTTTAAAGGTCCAGTGTGTAGGATTTAGAGGGACATATTTGTGGAACATAATTTCTTTAGTGTACAGTCACCTGAAAATAAGAATTGCTGTGTTTTCGTTATCTTAGAATGAGACATTTACATCTACGCTCCTCGTCTACGAGATCGCCATGTTGTGCCACCATGTTTCTAAGACTCGACTTGACTTTGATTTGAGACAGATGACTCGAAAGGACTTGGCTTTAATTCAGTATTAAAGGCACGCTAAGCACCGTTGGGCATCACTTCTGTTTACGTTCAACGATGTTATCAAACACAACGGAGCTACCTCGCCTTACAGCAGGGGCTTGACTTGACTTGAATCAAGAATCAAGCAATTCCCGCCACAGCTAACTTGGGACTTGCTTGAGACTTGAAGGTAAAGACTTGAGACTTGCTTGTGACTTGTGTGACTTTCCCCCATGTCTGGTTTCTACAGTAGCCCAGAACGGACAAACCAAACACTGGCTCTAGATAGAGCCATTTGCATTTTCATATTGGACACCGTAGTCAGAAGCCTTTCTGCAACAAGCAGCATCGGAGAAACACTGATTTATAACATGAAACTGCTTTATTCAGTATTTTTATGGGTTTAAACCACTTGGTCAGTTTGTTTAGGAGAGAAGGAGACCTCTGCGGATAATTCGGCTTCCAATAAAAACCTCCTAAACGCTGAATTCTAGACAGGAGAACCTTAAGGTGGTTGCAGTTGGCAATCCTCACCACTAGATGCCACTAAATCCCCCTGTATCTTACACACTGGACCTCTACGTGTACTCTGTCTTCAGAATATTTTCACTGCTTTACCTTGCCATCAGACAGCCTTTACCGAGGGGGGTCATTTTACTTTGCAGAACGTTGGAGTTGCTGGTCTAGCACTGCCTTGATTGGTTAATGTGTAAGGTAAAGCGGAGAAAATCTTACAAATGTAGCGTACACGTTTTTTTAAGGTGGCTTTTTAAGGTGGCTAAAATACATGTTACTGTGGAATCTGTCGACAGCAGTACATTGTTAGATGTCTGTGCTGGTGGATTTGGTTTATCACAGACACTAGCAAAGAAGCAGTACATAAAACAAGCACAGCAGAAGCATCACATAGCTTGGACCACCAGGTATGCCACAGTTAGGCTGGAAATGATAATAGAAATAAGCTATTTTGCTGATTTCCCATATTTGTCTACCCTGAAGTGAGTGTTGGTGTTGCAGTGATTTGGTCTCTAAAATCCTAACTATATTTCTGATGATGTGCTTTTTCCTCAATTCCACCTCTGATCACAACCCGCGCAGACCCCCGCCTCTCCAGCCAACACCCTCGACCCCTCGCAGGGCCTGCAGCCTCCCACAGAACTATTTGCTCCCTTCAATCCTGCGTCTGTGCCCTCAGGTAGGACCTTGTTCATTTTCTGCTTAAATACACCACCGCCACAAGCGGAGGGGAAAACAAACGCAGCGGGAGAGAGCGTCGAGAAAAGGAGATGAAGGGGAGCTGGAGAGTCAGAAGCTTCGGAGGCGGAGGGCAGAGGAGAGAGGGGAAGAGAAGAAGAGGGGGGTTGAAATAAATAGAGGGGGACGGAATAGAATTGAAATGTAGATGAGGGGAGGGGAAAGAGGAGAAAAGGTGGTGTTGGTTGTGTGTTGAATATGAAATGCATCATTAGCTTGCTGCCTCAGATGCTGCTGATTTACCTGTGGCTGAAGTGACTGTGGTGGTCAGGGGGAAAGGAACAAAACATGCTGAGATGATTGCAGTGAAAACTCTCTGTATGCACAGGGCCACTGTGAATTACACGTTGGTATATATTTTATAGTTTCCCCGCTCTCTTCTCCTTTGCTCCAGTCCTCACCTCTGTTCGTCTCCTCTCCCCTCTCCGTGCATATGGTAGCAGGGTGGCTGAGGTTAAATGTCAACTTTCTCTGCTGTAGGTAACAACTGGAGACCAGAAACAGGAGAGCAGTGAGTGTGTAATAGAATGAGCTTCTACTGATGAGTTTGAGTGATTTTAATGAGTGTGTGTGGGGTTCTTCCTTTTCATAATGACTCTCCCTCATTCTGGAGGTAATTATGATAGTTCACCATGACCATCAAGAGACACCACATTAGCTGCAGGCAGAAGTAGGGCAGCACTCTCTGGTGATGCATGGGTTATTATCTGTGTGTGTGTGTGTGTGTGTGTGTGTGTGTGTGTGTGTGTGTGTGTGTGTGTGTGTGTGTGTGTGTGTTTGTGTGTAAAGTAAAGCAGTGAGCATATGCACTGTGGGTATTTTAATCACTTTCTTCTTTGTCTTTTTTTCTTGCTTTATCATTAAAATTTGACTAAGTACCGACCTTTTCTTAACCTTAAACTCTTTGTTCTCTTGCCCCTCACCTCCAGGTTATGTGACGATGGGAGCAGTTCCCCCCGGCCACTGGTCACAGCAGGCGTTCGCTGCCCAGACACCGCTGGCCTTTGGGGTCCAGTCTCCTCTAGGTCCGGTCGCCCAGGTGCTGCCGGGCGGCCAGCCTCTGATCTGGGGCCAGGCCAACATCTTCCCTGCCACCCAGCAGCAGTGGGCAGCCATGGCAGCCGGAGCCTTCCCCCCTACAGCCTACCTCCCTGCCCAACCTGTGGGCACTCTGCCCGCCGCCATGTTCCAGACTCTCACCCCCGTCACGACTGTGACTCCAGCCGGCGAGAGCCATTCAGGTGCTGGAGCCAGCGCCTCAGCTCCCTCCCCTTCAGCGTCGTCGAGTCCGCAGCACGGGGAGAGGGCGAGGAAGATGGGCAAGGAGATGTTCAAGGTGGGGGACCAGAATTATGATCATTAGAACTATATTTTCTACCTTGTCTCTTTTTAGAAAGTGTGACACAAAGAAAAAGCAGCAAAAATCAATCAGAGGAACCAGGAACCATGTTTAGCTCATCATTTGTTTCTGTTGTTTCTGGAGCATTATATGCCTTTATTAGATAACCGACAGGGAATGAGGGGAGAGAGATGAGGAACAATATGCACAAGTCCCTGACTGGTCATAAACTGGGGACTTGTGGACATTGTTAGCTCCATAACTTGGCAGTCTATGCAAGTGGTTCTGAACTGGTGGGTTATTGTCCAAAAGCGAGTCTAGTGTCCACTCTGACTGAACCACAAGTGACTTGCGAATGTGTTTGTTTGTAAAAAAAGACACTTTATTTTGAAGTACATTGAATTTCCAGCACAGAGCTTTTATTGTGAAGTGCCGTTTCCTGCTGTAGAGTGAGCGACCAACAGACAGCCACTTAACAGAGACAGCAGACTAGCTGTACGACACGGCCAAACCCTTTAAGGTATTGACTGAAATAACCCAGTGCCAAGTAGTGTCGAAACTTCAACTGCACTCCATTTTATTGACCCAGATCGAGAAAAAAGGTGAATATTTGTATGATTTTGCTCCCAGTGAGTCACCACAAGGTATTTTAGGCAACTAAATGCTTTCATTCACATGCTGTATGGAATGAAGTACTCTTTTAATATCAGTATCACTTTATGGGTACCGGTGTTGGTAGTGATATCGGAATGTTTTAAACAATATCCAGTCCACCTGTTTCATGTGGTGCATTTGCACGGGATAAGCAAAGACTGTATTAAACTAGAATTTACTAAAAAAAAAAATCCTGGATGTGATGTCAATGCTGTGCATGGGTCAAAGTAAATACATGAGAAAAGGTTTTTTTGTGCTCTTCTCTTTCTGCTCACTTTAACGACCAGCACAAGTCAGGCAGCAGGATTCCAACAGTGTCAGTTTACACTCTTCTGATGTATTTGAGCTCTTTTTTTCTGCAAATGGGTCTCCATGCTGTGAAGCAAGAGAAGCCTCCTGAACTTGCACCCAAAATGCCGTCAGAACTTTTATTTATAATTGCCAACGCAGCCTCCATAATCCTCAATACAGACCCCAAGACGCCAATTTGCACGGACTAATATTATTACATGACTTCTGTGTTTAGAAACATTTGATTAAGATCATAGATGATCTTAATTATTACAGATTACTAGATACCCAGGTTATACTCGGCCTGTAAGACTGTAATAGGTGCAACGTATCCTCACACAACAGTTTGCATGATATTCTATGGATTATGTTGCCTAGGCAAGTGAAGTTGCTGTGGTTAGTTTTAGGAAAAGAAACAAAAAAAAAACACGTCAGAAATAATAAAGTCTGAGTTCCATTTTGAATGCACCTGCAGTGAGTCAAAGTGTTTCAGTCTCTGTGCCCAGTTTTAACGTCAGCCTTCTTGACCTTCAGGATTTCCAGCTGGCGAAGCCTCCGGCCATGCCGGCGAAGAAGGCTGAACAGCCCGGCTTAGCAGGAACCTCAGAGGCATTCAGCACTTACTTCAGCCGTGTGGGCACCGCCCAGGACACGGACGACTGTGACGACTTCGACATTTCTCAAATGAACCTGACACCAGTCACCTCCACGACACCGTCCACCAACTCACGTAAGAGCTCAGCTGTTCGTGTGTGTCCGTCTCTAAGTTACACGCTTTTCCCGTAGCTACGTCTGACTCGACTCATCCTCCCCTGCAGCACCCACCCCAGCTCCCAGGCAGAGCTCTCCCTCCAAGTCCTCAGCCTCCCATGTCAGTGACCCCCCCACCGACGCCACAGACCCCCCCACAGACGACTCATTTGGGGAAGCAGAGGGCAGCCCAAGTCGCAGTGGAGAGGAAGATGCTGTAAGTGTGTGTAGTTGTGTGTGTGTGGGATAGGTCAAGTGTGTGTGTGCCTTTAATAACTCACTCCTTATGCTGCTATAACCTGCGCAGCGTGTTGAGATCTGCTGATAAATAGCCTTTGTAGCGGTGTTGGCGGGCCAGGTAATCACTCTGGCTGATTAGGGGGCCGATGCTGTTGTGTCCCGTAGTGTGTGTGTGTGTGTGTGTGTGTGTGTGTGTGTGTGTGTGTGTGTGTGTGTGTGTGAGTTTGTGTCTGTGCATGTGTGAATGTGCACATGGAGAGTGTGTTTCTGTGTGAGCATGAGCAGTGGTGTACCTGAATAAGTATGTGGTTCAGTGTGTGTGTGTGTGTGTGTGTGTGTGTGTCTGCCTGGTCAACACAGCGTTAAATTAGCTGGTGGAATTGTCAGAGACATCATTAAGCTGTTATTAATACCAGCCAGGTAGCATCCATACATCACCACTTCTATATGGACAGACTCATCTGTGGTGAGATAGAGGAGAAATAACGTCCCCAATTCTTCTTCCAGGGGCAATTAATATTTATTTTAACCAGCAGCACCTCCATCCAAGAGAGATAGTGAGAGAAATTAAGGAAAGATGAGAAGATAAAGAGATTTTTAGGGAGGGCGGAGAAACTCCCTTTGCCTTTGACCAAAGTCCTTGCAGAAGGAGTGACCTTCCAAGAAGACTTTTGTAGCTCTTTCCTGCCATTTTTCTTTCTGTCTCCTTCTCTCTTTTTTGTGTTTCTTTCATGCTTGCCTCTTTCTTCTCTTTTGCTCTCCACTCTCCAGGCGTGAAACATTAGTTTTATGCCTCCAATCCAGCTATTATTGAAAAAAAATAGAGGACTTTCACACTGCTGAAAATGTCACCGGGCCTGAATAACACTCAGACACTTTACACAACCCAGAGAAATGTGCATTGGTGGCGGCACCCAATGAGTGAGTGCGGCGAAAAAGGTTACAAAGAAAGACGGGAAAGACGGAGCGAAGGCAGAAAAACAACCTCCCACTCTCTGCGGGGCGCGGTGTGAAAAGCGGAAGTGTTTTTGGAAGAAGAAAAAAAGCAGTGGATCAATAGAACAAAGGCTTTTATAAAAGAGAAAGAACTGTAAATGAGTGCTCGCATGTATGTTTGTG
This sequence comes from Epinephelus awoara, assembly GCA_035609425.1. Taxonomy (NCBI): domain Eukaryota; kingdom Metazoa; phylum Chordata; class Actinopteri; order Perciformes; family Serranidae; genus Epinephelus; species Epinephelus awoara. The sequence continues at coordinate 38,839,813 of CM069303.1, read as the reverse complement.
TGTATTTGCAAGAGACTGCGTGGGCTGTGGGTTCTGTCTCCAAGTGTCCTTATTTCTCCTCCGAGTATTGACACCTTTTCTCTTTTGCTTCCTGTTTACGTCTGCTCTTTTAGTCTCTACCGATCCTGCAATCCTTCTTTCATAATTATTCTTCTCTGTCTACTTCCACTCCCCCTTACTTCCTTCTCTTACACCCCTCCATCGACTTTTCTTCCCATACTGTTCCTTCCTCCCCTTCTTCCCGTCTTTAGGCGTGTGGTTCTGGGTCGCCCTGCCCCAGCGAGACAGCAGAGCCCAGCCCAGACCAGGCCAGTCCAGAGGCTGGGAGCTAGATAGCAGCAGGGCAGGGTAGGTATCAATACCTCTCCTGTCCCCTAACACCTCCTCCTTCACCTCCCTGCCCGTACCTGTTCTCCTGGTTGACTGTTGTACCTCCCACTTACATGGATCACACTGATCTGCCCAGGTTCTCCATCTATTTTTTCATATTTTCCTTCTTCTGTTGCGTCTTTGGTCTCATTTTCACCATTTCCCTTTAACTTGCAGTCACGCATGCTCATGACAAGGCATGAGTTTGACTGAGTGTGAGTGTCATGTGTGTGATCATGGATGGATTACTGAATGGGCCGATAAGACACAGGCACTAGGTCCCAGAGTGTCGTGGGGGTCCTCTGTCCTTCACCTGCAAAATTTCACTTAAATTAACACATACTGACCAGGAAGAGACTCGAAATGACCTCAAAGAGACACAGAAGGACCACAAAGAGATGCAAAGGGCCACAAAATAACCAAAAATGACAGGAAATCACCTCCAAGAGACACAAGACAACCACAGAGATAGACAGAATAACTCCAATGAGACACAAAACAACTACAAAAACAGGCAAAACAACCACAGAGAGACACAAAATGACAGAAAAGACAAAGAGACACAAAGCAACCACAAGGAGATGCAAAATCACTTCAAGCGGATGCAAAATTACTTCAGTGAGATGTAAAACAACTACAAAAAGACATGACACAACCACAAGAAGACAAAAAAAATGACCATGAAGAGACGAAATTACCAAAAAGACACAAATGACCTCAGAGACACAAAACAACCACAAAGATACAAAATGGCCAAATAAGACACAAAGGATCCACAAGAGACACAAAATGACTTTAAAAAGACATATAACGCCTACAAAAAGAAAACAATCACAAAGAGAAACAAAATGTCCAAGAAAGATGCAAATTATCTTAAAGAGAAAAAATCAAGCACAAAGAGACACAAAATTACTTAAAGGGGATGCAAAATTACGTCCGAGAGATGTAAAACAACTACGAAAAGACAGGACACAACCACAAGAAGACAAAAAATGACCATAAAGAGACAAAATGACCAAAAAAGACACAAAGGACCCACAAGAGACACAAAACAACCACAAAGAGACACAAAATGACTTCAAAGAGACACGTTACGCCTACAAAAAGAAAACAATCACAAGGAGACAAAAAATGTCCAAGAAAGATGCAAATTACTTCAGAGACACAATATAACCACAAAGGGATGCAAAATCACTACAAAGAGACATAAAACAACTACAAAAAGACAGAATGCAACCACAAGAAGACAAAAAATAACCACAAAGAGACAAAAAAACACGAGACAAAAAATGCCCCCAGAGACACAGAATTATCTGAAAGACAGAAAACAAGCACACAGAGACACAAAATTACTCCAGAGAGACACATATTAACTTGAAAGAGACATCAAATCACAAAAAGATGCTTAACAACGACAGAGAGATGCAAAACCACCACAAAGTCAGTGTGCCTTGCTCCTGTGTAGCAGAGGTGGTGGGGCCCTGTGCCTATCTGTGCCCAGGGGCCCACTGTCTCATAATCAGCCCATGTGTGTGTGTGTGTGTGTGTGTGTGTGTGTGCGTGTGTGGTTGTGCATGTGTGAGTATTTGCTTGTGTTTCACTCTGTGTGTTGTTGTAGCCTGGACGGGAGTTTTGTAAGTATCTCTTCTGATGTGGCATCACGTGTGTGAGTTTTTCAAACAATAGGTGACATGTTCATCACGCATGATCACATTGGCCATAGTGCTCCGTGCCCTCATTGTGTCCTGTCTTTGTGACGTGTACTTAAATCATGCCCAGTTCCCTAAATAGCACACATCTCACTTGGAGAGCCAATAGCGTGTGACAGCCAATCAGAAACTGTGCACTTCAGTGAACAGGACGTCATCTGGGATTTGCCAATGTTGTGCGCAATATGCTGATCTCGGATGTTTAGCTTAATATAAAAATGATGCGTGCTGTCATTTTTATGCATTATGTATGTTACATGATGAAATGTAACTCATAATATGTGCATTATTGTAAGAGGATCAAACTGAGAACGACAAGCAGCGACTATCAGAACTCAGGGAACTGATGATGTGTGTGCTTTATACTTTGTGCGCTTCATCCTGCAGGAAAACTTTCACACAACTTGCACAGGCTGGAAATTTGTTTTAGAGATGTGTCAACATGCTGTTTGCAAGGAGGCAGAGGGGCGGGCACACAACACACACACACACACTAAAGAAGAGAGACGTTTTGATCCCTGCCTCCCTACCCGGTGTCCTCACCCACACAACTCCCGAGTGTGGCTCCTTAATGATAGCTGCTGGCACTCACATAGGGAAAAATGTAATGGTTTTGTTTTCATCAGCTAATACTGGGGTGCCAAGATTAATGACTGCCCTGGCATAATTGGCATTAATTAAAACCCAAGAAGCCTTCTAGTCCTTCCCCACTCCAGGAGAGGAGGAGGGACGGCTGAGCAGCCTCTCTCCCCTGTTGGCCGCCGTCCTCATATTGAGACAGTCTGAAAGCTGCAGGGCAGCAGGTGGATGTGGGCCTTAAGTGGGAGGACGGATTGTAGAGTACCGAGTGCTGAGTCTGGCTGCACACTGACTGTTATGGCCAGAAGCACCGAGTTTTTCCTCTGTAGTAGGTGGACTGCTTTGGTCCTGGTCCAATGACGCTGCTCCCATATGGTGTTTACTTGCTCAATCACATCGACTTTAGACAACTCCCCAAACACCCCCACACACACACATACACACCTGTGCAATAGGCCCAGTTATTCCCCAGATGAGCACACCTGTGATCGATACTGTCACCACCTGTGCTCACATTGGAGCCAAAAATGTGTGTTTGCTGCTGGCCATGACCGCCTGTCTTGTCCTCCCCCTCCCACTGTGTGCTTCAGACAGACATGTGTTCAGGCTAGTGGGAGTGTAAGTGTTTTTTTTTTCTGGGGTGATCTCATCATGTCCAGCGAACGCTCCCGAGTCTCAGCCGTGAAATGGCCTGCTTCCACGGTTCACTGAGCAATCTCACATTGCTCCCCCGGCCCAGGGCCTACCACTCACACACTCACACACACACACACACACACACACGCACGCACATTAAATGTCCACACGTGTACCAGCCAGGCCAGATATTTTGGCCTTCAGGCTGGTGCTAGGCCAGCACATCGCTCATACCTTCACCCGGTTCCTCCCCTCCCTCTCTCGGGGTTTATGGAGCTGAAGCGGCCCCGCTTGGCAGCACTGGTTAGATGATGCGGGATGACACTGCCGGGCTGTGGCTCTGGTGCAGGGGCTGAGCAGTGTGTGCTTGCTGTCACTGCTTGTCTCAGCCTCTTTGTCACCTCTCTCAGGGCTGCTGGCAGCTACTTTCTGCTGACTGTCTGGCCTTGGCCGGCCTCACAGTTACAGCTCTGTATCCCAGAGCCCAGAGCCTCGGCTAAAGCATCTCTCCCAACTTTAACCCCACTTTTATGTGCGGAAGAAAGCCGATGCAGATTACGCAACAGGTCAGGTTTTGGTGTGATTTTGAGCGTGAAGCAGCTTTTTGAAAGTCTTTCTCCTTTTTTTCTCCCAGAGCTACTTTCAGACACAACATGAATAAAGTCTTACTTTATTTGTGAAAATCTGAACACTGAATTGATTTTACCATGTGTGTGTTTTGGCCCCAAGTAACCAGTGGACAACTATTAATATCATGAACATTAACTTTAACAGGGTCACAATAAGCTCCTGTTTACATTGTTAATTAATCTGCCCAAGATGACATTGAAATCCCTTCTTTTGTCCAAGTGACAGTTTAAAACCTAAAGATATTTAATTTACTATTATATATTTGAGAACCTGGAACCAGAGAATGTTTGGTGTTTTTGTACATGCAACTGTGTGAAGAGAGCGTTTATGTAAAGATAGACTATGCAGGATAACAATGTACAGAATCATTCATTCATTTTCAGTGAATGGAGCTATCCCAGCTGACATTGGGCGAGAGATGTGGCGCACCCTGGACAGGTCACCAGACTATCACAGGGCTGACACATGAGCCCTTTTTAGATAGAATTTGTGCAGATTTGCAGGAAAGCCCAATCAGTCTTTTTTCAGCATTAGCAGTATAAAAACAAAATCGGGGAGTGCAGCAAAATGCTCCTCTCAATCATCACTTATGAAGAGTGTGGATGTGTATTTTTCTGCAGAGACTCTGCCCTCCGCCTACTGTATATTTTGTTATTGTCTTCTTATTCTCCATGTCCAGGGCGTGTGCCCCCACAGCACTCAGGTGAGGTCGAGGCTTTATTAAAAGGTAGCGATCAGGTGCCAGACTGTAAGCAGCAGGCTTCCAAGAGACACAAATATAGTAATGCAAAACACCGAATGAGAATGTATCTGGGTTTGGCCTCCAGACCCTCACCTGTTCCTCTTGACTCTATGTTGAGGAAGTGGAGTCTCACAACTCAGGATAACCATCAGGGTTTCCCCAAGTTTTCGCATAAATGTGTCTTTGCTTCACTTAATGCCGTATGATTGAACTGAGGGCCAGCACACAGTGGCAGCAGAGACGGCTGCATGTGATGAGATTTGCATCACGTCATTCATTTTTGGGCTTAAAATGATGTCACACATCAGCAGAACCTCCTGTCACTCCAGTCTGCTCACATCCTCAGTTTGCATCCGATCCTATGAACATTAGGCACCAGATCCATGTGTGGCAGCTACTAGCAGACCCCAAACTCTCCACACAGAGTGAGAGACGTCTTCCAGAATATAATAGGCCAGCCAGTAGTCTCCAATCAAGTTGTCTGCATGGCAGATTGAGTGGCTGGCTGTAATTATGTGTACGATAATAACGGGCCCATTGTGAGTGACTGCAGCAGGCTTGGTGCTCTGACTGCAGGGTGTTCCATCATCCGCTGTTGTCTTCCGGCTCAGTTGGGGAGAAATACAGACATGATGACTCATAACTGGTCTTTCAAGGCGCTAGTTTATACCTCTGATTCATACTGGTCCTGGAGGGAGCCTGCAGTGGGAGAGAATATGCATGTGCGCGCACAATGACACACTCAGAGACAATAACTCACACACACACACACACACACACACACATAAAAAGCCTCCGAGAGTGAGGGGTGAATTTTTCAGTGGGAGCTCTGAATGAGCTGAGTCGTGACGTCGCCTCCAAAGTGGTGCGCTACTGCCACCTGGTGGCCATGGTGAGTACAGGAGCTAATGAAGCTTTGCAGGTCTGGATCTGACTTGTCGGGGCTTGTAGGTGATACTTGCAGTTCGGCTGGTCGAGAGAATGAATCAGAATTATGAACTTGGGTCCTCCCTTTTAATTGTGCAACATTCAGATGAACTGTTGAGGCCAAACATTAAAATTCCACCCAGGTTTATATATTGAGAGGAAAAAGAGGCTTTTAAAAATTGCTGATGTTTTTCTCTCTCATGCACAGAAGGGGAAGGACCCTCTCTACGCCCAGATCAACAAAGGGAAGAAATAAAGAGACACACAGGAAGACAGACCTGACCAGCACTGAGAGAACAGGAGGAGAACCCTCACCTTGTGTGTGTGTGTGTGTGTGTGTGCGTGTGCGTGTGCGTGTGTGTGTGCGTGTCTGGCACATTTCCCTGCCAAGCCCTTCTTCTTCTTCTCCTCCTCCTCCGGCTAACAACCTCCCAGGAGGAGCCTCCACGCTCCCTCTGTCCTCCTCCTCCTCCTGCGCTCCACCTCCTCCTCCTCTCTGCAGCCTCCTCTCCTCCTGAGAGGAGAGAGCCCTCTCGGTCATTCACTCCAGGCAGGAGGGATATCAATCACTGAGACGGATCCAGTTCTCCCTCCACTGCGCTGTCTTCTCCTCTCCTCTCTCCTCCCTGTGGCGACTCACACCCCAGCCTTACAGAACATAACCTGCTCCTTCCCTCTCTCCCTCCTTCCCTCCCTCCCTCCCTCCCTCCTCCCTGTCTTCGCTCTCACACTCCTCCCTCTGCCTCCTGTGTCTGGCCAGAGACTGTGCTGCCAAGGAGGGACTGAATCAAGCAGTGCCTCCCTGTCTCCGACACACACCCACGCAAACACGCACGCTCATCGGGATTAGAATGATCATCTTTCGTTTTTAACTGACAGAATCTGCATCTGTAGCGAGGAGATCCCACAGGAGGAGCTTAGACTCTAACGAGCCTATCAGGGACGGCCCGTTACTGGGATCACTGCTTCTGATTGGTTGGTTGGTTCGGGCGTTGTCTCCCCATTCTTGTGAGTGTCTGCTGGATCACTATGCAGAAACAGACTCTCTGGGAGCTACTCACACACCAACTACACGCATACTGCGCACACAGCAATCAGCCTACATGCACCCACCACGCACACACACACAAACACACACTCATCTCTCACCCTCTCTAACATGCATACACACAGTGATTTGCCAAACGTCTCTCCTCGCAGACAGACTCACACAGAGGCCAGAGGACCGGACATACTGAGGAATGGACCCTGAGAGGGAAGCGAGTCCAACAGATTCTGTGATCGAACTGTTCATTCTCTATAGCTTTTGTACAATACCGATTAAAAAACAAAAAAGAAGAAATTGAAAAATGGAATTTTTATTTTATAAGTCAATCAAGCCGCTGGGGTCAGCTCTATAGGAGTTATAGAGTCAACATGGCTTTAAGGCATCTGATCGTTGGTTTGCCAAACTCATTTTGTAAATAACGAAGACAACAACCATTCTGTCCACCGGACTTCTGTGCCATAAAATAGGAAGGCTTCAGTTATGCAAACTTGACGTTAACCCAAGCAATACCAACATATGTTTTCTTTTTCCTGTTTTGTTGCCCTCTGATATCATTTTGTTCTTGTGCATGGATGTTGTAGGTCTTCGTCTTAACCTCACTTACTAATCCTGATTCCAGCTGCACATCTTTACTCCTTATTGGTCCTTTCAGAGTCCCACCTCCTCACATTGTTATGTCCCAAACAGATTCGCTTCTGCAGTTTATGTTGCCACAAGTACGCAGCGCAGCCCCACGTTTTCGCACCACTCCCTATGTTGCAGTCTCACTCTCCTCCACCCCCCAGAATAGTCTTTAAGATACAGTGATGCTCTGCCCATCTGTCTGTCTGTTGGTCAGGTGCCAAACCGCTGCTGTCCGAGCGTCTGTGTGTGGACTGCAGCAACCTCTGCTACAACTACATCAACTGTGATGCCAATGACTCCCTATTTTATGGCCAGAGTCCCCATGTCACTTGAGAACTCTTTTGGACTATGACGTTGATTAACTTAAACATTTGACAACTAGAAGACGAGCAAAGAAGTTGAATAAAAAGGGAAACGTTGCTGTTTGAGTACATAACATTTCTAGACCTATTTTAACTTTACCTCAGCTAACAGTTTCTTAATGTAAATTGACACATTATTTTTATCTTTATGAATATGACATTCTACAGTGGGTTTTTAGATAATTTTTTGGTTCTCTCTTGATTTACGTATTCCACCATGTATTACTGTTACAAATAAACACATCCCAAATGACTGATGCGTCTATTTATGTGTCTTGGTTTGTGTGTGTGTGTGTGTGTAAGAGAGTGTGCTTAATGGTGTGTGCCTGGCAGAGGTGACCCTCAGTGAGGCTGTAGTTAGTGTAGAGCGAGTGTTACAGTACTTTGTTGTAATTTAACACAGCTTTAATGGCCTGTCACATTCTGCTACAGCGGCAGCCTCTAATGCAAGCTGTCATAAGCTTTATTAGCAAGCGACTACAAAACAGGGACTTCAGGCTTCTTCCTTTAACTTTACTTCTCCCTTCCTCCCCACGGAAAAGGTTAAGACATTAGAGCACTTTGCTGATTCCATATTATACAGGAGAAATGAGAGCTACGGACTTTTAAGGGTCAGTTCGCCCAAATTTCTCCATCCATCCATTTTCATTTGCTAATCCGAGGCCGGGTCGCGGTGGCAGCGGGCCGAGCAAAACACCCCAGGCGTCGCTCTTCCCAGCGACATTTTCCAGCCTGAACACCTCGACTGAACCCTTTTGGCTTGAAGGAGCAGCGGCTCTACTCCGAGCTCCCTCCGGATGTCTGAGCTTCTAAAGCCTAGTTCACATTACACGATTTTCACCTTGATTTTGCTTCGCGGAGACTATTGTAATCTTTTGAGTGGTCATACCTGGCAACATGTTTCTGTCAGTAAGAGTTTTGCCAACTGCGTTATGACCTGTGTGTGCACAACACAAGATTTCTCCACCGAGCCCTCGCCGACAGAGCCCCAGATAACGCGGTGACGTCACCAAACTTGGAGACGACACATCGTAAAGGCGTGGTTATTCTTTATTATCCTGGGTCCAAACACAACGTGCTCCCTGTGATCTTGTGGACGCCGCCATTGTTGTTGTTGCTTAACGGCCGGTTTGTCAGTGTTGCCAGATCTTGGGAGAGAAACAGGCAGCCAGGGCTATGGAAAAGAAAGAGAAAAAAAGAAGCGACTGCAGTCCGACATACTATCATGCGTTCACTTAACTTATTGACGGATGTATATAGAGGAAGGTGACGTTTAGAGAGCAAGCCCAAATAAGTGACCCCAAAGTCACGGCTAATAAGCAGACCTGGCAACCCTGCGGCTTGTCCTCACATTTCTTCCGTCCTCCTGCGTGCTGACGTGGGAAGTATCCCGCCTCTCATTGGCTGATTCTCTTTGTCAGTCGTGTCAGCCTTCTCCAGTTTCCTAGCATGCCAGATATCCAGTCCCAGTCCCAGACGAGGGGGCGACTTGCTCGTAGGCTTGTTCACATGAGGACTCGTCGTGGCAGACTATCTCTCCGACCCAAGGTGACTGTCAAGATCCTCTGCGACGTCCAAATCACAGTGAAAATCGTGTAATGTGAACTTGTCTTAAGGCTGCGTCCAGCCACCCAAATCTCTCTCACACATAAAAATAACCATTTTCTCACTTACCTGCAGCGTCAGCTCACCGTGCATTTAGTTTCAGTTTTATGAGATGAGGTATTGAGAAGTTCATTCATGATTTGTTCATTTATTTATTTTTTTGCTACCACCCACATACCGTGTAGCTGAACAGCATTGAAAAACTACATTTGACAGCAACGTGTCCTTCCAAAAAAACTGTCCCAGATACTGGATAATCCACAAACCTCACTGTCAGCAGTTTTCTTTGGGAATATTTCTTCTGTGAGAACTGTCAACAGTGAGGTCTGTGGATTGTGCCGGATTACCGGTGTATCGAAATAGTGTTGTTGCGTAACGCCCCCTCAGTGGTAATGGTTTGAGCTAAGAGTCTGGTTCAGGTTTAGGTAAGGGCTCATTACTTTTGCGAAGATGAGTTGCAGTGCAGTACAGTAAGTCTCGCACATCGCATCCAGTTCATCACTTGTGTCACAAACTTCAGACTAATGTCTTAAAACTTTAGCAGATAAAATATGAACAATTTGCATGACTGGATACAATCAAGCATTAGTGGAAAGGTGTGTTTTTATAGGGTGAACTGACACGTTAAAGGGGAACACCACCTAAATTACAAATTCCAATATGTTATTCCCATGGCCTTGAAATGTTCGATCAGTATTTGTGAACATGAGCTACTTCCTCTCAAAGCCAGAAACCAGAGAAGTAAGTGTCAGACTTGTGATGTCGTAGGGCAGAGGTGTCAAACTCATTTTAGTTCATGGGCTACGTACAGCCCAGTTTGATTTCAAGTGGGTCAGACCAGTAAAACCATTGCATAGTATGTTCATTCATTTACAAAACAAATAACCAGCCTGTGATATCTTTAAACATGACCACAGTAAGTTTTGATTGTTATTTCAGGGACCTGTATTCTGGTCCGGGTGGAAAAGCCTCTGAAGCAGCATTTTACATGAAGTATCTACTCACTGTTTCAGTTGCTCCTAAAACCTGGCGCCTCTCAGCCTTCACATGTGCTTCAATATTAAGTGCAAAGTCATCTAGTGGGCCGGATTGAACCCTTTGGCGGGCCGGTTCTGGCCCCTGGGCCACATGTTTGACACTCCTGTTGTAGGGTATAAAGTCTGGAGCTGCTCCATAGACAATGAATTGGAACTTTATTTTGAAACAGAAAATGTGCCCAGATACCCAGAACATTGCCCTGAGTGCTTCCATTGTCATCTACAACATCTTTCCAGAGTCACTGTCTATAAATGTTTTCAGACCTTCAAGGGCTTTTTTTCTGTCTGCATTTGCAACCAATAGGAACAAGCAAATGATATACTGTGAGCAGGCTGCCAGTTGGTATAACGACATTACTTTTAATCATGTATATCCACCATTACATATATGCTCCGTAAAGCCTTTACTTTACTGAATTCTTCCATTTTTTAACATTGCAAGCTGTTGTCTGTGTTTTGTGCTGTCTGTTGTTTACAGACTGGCTGTTCATCTAATTAACGTACCTTTACATCAGTCAAGGTTTCCCTTGAGTGACTACTGTGAAATATTGGCTTAATTTAGCAGTCTGTAATGATTTGGTACCACAAACGATAACAAATGCTAGTTTAACTAGCTGATTAACGCTTGTCATTTCCGGTAAGTGCACAACAGCTGTGTTTGGTTTGAGACAACGATAGTATACTACATGGAAGTGTACTAACGGAAGTATGTGATTTGAGACACACCACTTGTTTCTTACAACCATGAAAAAGTTATTCCGGGCCGAAGACACCTTATGGAGCAGTTTCAGACTGTATATCCTATGACATCTCAAGTTTGAGTTTTAGCACTCTAGTTTATTGATTTGGGAGAGATGTGTTCACTAATATTTCTGGACTGTGTTAGAGTATAGGAATAAAAACAGGAATATTTTTGGGGTTATTTTATTACTTAATTTGCTGTGTTATTTGAGTGGGTACATTATTTATTTTTAAGTCATCATAGATTCAGCATTATTGAGTAACTGGTAAATTATTATTTCATTGTCACATATTGTACTTTGTATATTGTTTCATTTGTATTTTCACGTGCGGTGTTTAAGTGGAGTCACCGTGTTCCCTTGGTTATGAGTTGACTGGTTCCTACCTGTGCTTGTTTTGTGGGGACAGTGAAGAGAAGTTGCTGCACCCCAAAGTTGGAAAGTGTTGGTAAGGTCTTGCCGTGTTGTCCCACAGCCTGGAAGAACTGGGGAACACAAACAATCAAGACAAGAGGGTTACACATGTATGAGTTTTGAACATGGCCGTAGTTTCCCTTTAAGTTTAAGTTTCATGTCCAGTTGAAATGGTTTTCAATCCACCAATATTCCACTACACAGACCAGACCAGTGGGTTTTGTTAATAACCAGGGAAACAGAGGCCTGTGAGTCAAACCAGCAGCCCTGTCTGTGTGTGAGGTCTCAGCTCTGACACACCTGTCAGCACAAGCTCAGGTTGGCAATGACAGAGAGTATCCTTTTAAACTGTGTCAGGGAGGCTGTGTGCCTGTAACATATGGTGTATTGATGTCATATTATAAATGCCTGCCTAAATACTTTTGTATTCTGTGTAACAAACCTGGAATGTTGACTGACCTCCTTTGTTTCCTTTTCCTCAAATGTTTACCCTCAAGATTCAGCTGGAGCTGCAGACAGCACAGCATGAATCTAATGATGTATCAGCTCCTCACAACAAGAAACAAGCTGCTTCTAAAGGGTTCAGGGCCTAATGTGTGCAAAAGTCACAGTGGAAAATGAACAGTTATAAAAAAAACAAAAAAAACTGCTGCGACAAAGTTTCATGACAGTGACTCACATTTGCGCGTACACGCAGTGCCAGCTGGGCCACATTCCTGAAGGATAAAAAAAATCTGTTGAGAGTCAGTGTGGTGCGTTAAACTCAGACCCGTTTGACGAGACGGACTGTTTTTAAAGGATGAGTGTGAGTTTTGCTACTCAACCTCATTCCAACACTGAAACCATCTCTCGCGCGCAGGGGACGCACACTCGTCTCGATCAGCGCGGAGGAGAAAGACGCACAGGTGCGACGGGTCCATAAAAACACGTTCAAGTTATTGTGAGTGGTGGATTTTAATCGGTACATGATGAGAAACTGATGAAGAAACTCGCTGGAGTTAACTTTATTCACTACGAAGACTTTTGTCGTTTTGGTGGATAATTAAAACAATGGATCAGGTGAGTTGTGCTTTTTATATGGAATCCTTCCTCAGAGTGTGTTTAACGATGATTTATGACATTAAAACGACACTATTGCAGTTACTGAGATATTTTAAGCTGTGCTAACAGGTGCAGCTGTGCTTCCTGTCACAATGACACCATCTAACTCTTTAATACGCTGTGACTGAGTTAATGTCTTCACAGTAGATGGATTAATTGAGCAGATAGTGTATTTCTTACACACTTGTAAGACTCTTATTACGTGTGTGTGTGTGTGTGTGTGTGTGTTGACAGTCACCTGATTTAAGCACTACAAATCAGGTCTGCCTACTTTCTCTCTTCAAACAGAGAGTGGTAGATATGCAAATGCAACAACAACAGAACGATCATTGTGCTGTTAAGGCTGATACACCGCCAGCACCACACGATCTGTAATATCAAGTGACATGTTTTTTTTTTATCTCAATCAGGTAAACTTAAATTCTGTATTTGCCTGATAGTAGTAATATATCTCAGCCTTATTTACTGTCCTTTCACCAGGAGGACAAATTGGACTTTATGGCCCTGAGGGCCAAGTTTCAGGAGGGAGAACACCTCCTGAAGCAACCCAAAATCAAACCTGCTCTCCCACAGAAACCAAAAGTTGTTCCTCCCCCACAGAGTCCCACTCACTACATCCCTGCAGGAGCACGCCCCTCCCTGCTCACCACCATCAACCAGAGCCTGGACGGGAAGACACTACTTGCTCCCAGAGTGGTCTTCAAGGACGACAAGAAGGAGAGCAAAAAGCCTCTCATCCAGGGGAACTCTAAGGGGAAAGACAAGAGTGAAGGGAAGCTGAAAAAGAGTAAAGACAAGTCAAAAGGAAGCAAAGAGAAGCTCTTTGGTGACGAGGATGCAGAGGAGCAGAGGCCGAAGAAAGAGAACGGTAAAGACAAGAAGCTGCCGCTGCTCCCTGTAGCACCCAAGCAGAGCACTGCAGAGCTGGTGCCAGCCACGCCTCCACCTAAAGCCACAACACAAAAGAAGAAGGGCTTCCTAGGATTCAGGAAGTCAATGAAGAAAGATTCAGTGGAGGTCCCAGCAGAGCCCATCCTAGACAGCCCCAGCGCTGATGTTCCTGGACCAACTCCACTCATCCCAGTACCTTCTGACTTTGGTGACACGCCACCAGAGCCGGAGATAGCTGCACCAAAGGCTCTAATGCCAAACATCCCCACCTTGCCAAACTCAAGTGCTGCAGTGGAAATCACCCCACCCTCCACTATCCCTGCCTCTCCCGACTTCGGCCCACCTCCTGCCTTTATTCCTGATATCCCAGCTCCTAAAGTGCCAGCGCCAGAGATTGAAACTCCACCTGAGATAGAAACTCCTGTGCTGCACGTTTCCAGGCCAGCCAGCCAAAATGAAATCATTCCCGGTCCACCCAGTGCTACCCCAACCCCTCCACCCACTCGTGCCGTCATTGATCCCCCACCAGTGGCCTCTACTCCCTCACCATCACCTCCTGAGCCTGAGATTGCAATTGAAGCTGTAAACATAGCTGCGGTGGAGACGCCTCCTCCTCCAGTGGTGAATCGTACCTCCAATTCCACGCCATCTCCAAAACCTGAGCGTCCGATCTCAGCCCTCTCCGCCCTCTCCAGGGCGGAGGACATGAGCCCAGTGAGAAGGAGTATACCATGTGACCAGAGGATCTTCAATGCTCTGGAGAAGGCACGCAGGAAGACCAGGTGAACAACACTCAACTGTATCAGTGCAGTTCTTTACTTCCAGAACTATACCATGTAGCTGTCGATCATTGCAAAACGCTAACATCTTACAATGCCTTCATCTGGTTTCAGCCCGCAGACAACCCCCATCACATCCTTCTCCGCCAGCCCACCTCCTGAAGAGTTTCCCCCTTCTCAGAGTCCCACCATCTCTCTCCCAGACCTCCCACCCATTGATTATGCGGGGAACGCACCCAAACCAGTTAACGGCCTTGACCACCGTAAGTCTGAACTAATCACTCCAGAATTAATTTCCTCTTCGCTTCTTGTTTCATTATTTCTGGGTTTTGTTTGACTCTTTACCTGAACATGAAGTGCACAACAGCATATCTCATCATCAGGTGTGCAGAGTGCAGCTACACAACATCATTTGTCAGTGTAGGGTTTCAACTATACAGAAAATGTGGTATGTATAGTATGGTTTATGCCACAGGGTTGCCTCGGGTGTTGGTTTGGAGAGGCAGCTTTAGAGAAACTCACACACACACACACACACACATAACGAGAACAGTCCTGACATTCCTCTGCTGTGCCAGAAACAACTAAGCAGCAGGTAGGGCAAAGCTGCAAAGGTATGTCAGCAATGACATGAGGAGGAGCAATGACAGGAGCATGTCCATCATTATGACACAGAGCCGCGGTGACAAACACTTTAATGGCTGTGCAGCTGACAGTGCATGAGATGAAAAGTGAGTCTGCTGCTGTGTTAACACTGAGTTCATTTACACAGAGATTATTAAGTCTGCATGTGGTTGAGCTACGAGCAACAAGGAAAATGGGATAACATCATTGAATATCACAATAACAATATTACTTGTGATAAAAAGACATATTACAATTTACGAATGTCTCCTTAGTCAACGGTTTGTATGATATCTAAGGAATTAGCGCTCCACGAATGGCATTGTCGTAATGTACTAAACATAAAGTTATATAGGTTAGGTTTAGGAAACAAAACTTTGTAACGTAAAGCCAAATACTTTACATGAAGTTACGTATGATAGGTTTAGGCAAGTGACGTTGCATAGGTTCGGTTTAGCAACGTGGTTGGGCATCATCACATTATGTACTTAATGTAAAGTAACATACTTAACGTAAAGTTATGTGATTATGTTTAGCCAAGTAAAGTTACATCGGTTAGATTAAGGAGAAAAATATGGATGGGCATTGTCACGTTACTTACTTGACATAAAGTTACGTACTTTACATTAAGTTACGTATGTTAGGTTTAGACAGGTCATGTTGCGTGGTTTGGGGTTAGGAAAAGACACGTGGATGGGCATCTTCACGTTACGTACTTAACATAAAGTTATGTAGATTATGTTTAGTCAAGTAAAGGTGCATCAGCTAGGTTAAGGAAAAAAACAGATGGGCGTCGACATGTTACTTGAAGTAAAATGACATACTTTACGTGTAGTTACGTATGTTAGGTTTAGGCAAGTAAAGTTGCGTAGGTTGGGTGGTTGGGCATAATCACATTATGTACTTAACGTAAAGTAACATACTTAACATAAAGTTATGTGATTATATTTGGCTAAGTAAAGTTACGTCAGCTAGATTAAGGAAAAACATAGGTGGGTGTTGTCACGTTACTTACTTGACGTAAAGTTACATACTTTACATTAAGTTACGTTGTTAGGTTTAGACAGGTAAAGTTGCGTAGGTTGGGTGGTTGGGCATAATCACATTATGTACTAACATAAAGTAACATACTTAACATAAAGCTACGTAGATCAGGTTTAGTTGAGTGACACTGCAAAGGTTAGGTTTGGGAAAAGAAACTTTGATGGGTGTTGTCACGTTACTTACATAATGTAAAGTTACGTATGTAAGTTGCGGAGGTTAGTTTTAGGAAAAGAAACATGGTGATGACGTGCCTTAAAAAACTCAAACAGCACTTGGTTTCACACAGAACATGGTGACTGGTCTCCTGGGAGAAAGTCCTGGGCTGTTTGACCCAAACCTGCCTAAATCTTTCACAGACTTTTGCTCTTTACTCTTGTCAGCACATCCGTTGACAGCAGCCTTTCTGAATACATGAATTATACACGCATTCTGGTGCTTTGCTTTTCGTAGGCATACATATGAACACAGCATGAGAACACCGTCAGTGTACTCAGTCTTCTGCTGCTTTTAGTATAAATACCACAAATTGCATGTTGAATTAAAAATTAAAGGGAATTATTTCCAACATTATTTTACTGATCAAATTGAACATTGTTCGAATCATAAAAGGCACCAACAAAAAGCAACAGTAGTTACATTTTAAAGTTGTGTTTTCTACTGATAGGCTCTTTTTAACAAATTGAAAAATCCCTGAGTGCAATATTAAAGTCTTTAACCATGATGAGAATGTGCAGCTCTGGTATGTAGGTGTTCACACATCTATCAGTGTCATAGTGTAGTAACACTCATATATTTCTGCCAATTCTCAGCGGCCTTTTATGTTTTTTAACAGCACATATTGTGCAGTGCAAAGTGATAACATTTTCAGAACAGTTCAACATAAATACAAGTTAGAACAGATATATTTTGCATTTCAAGTAAGAAAAGTGATGTACTTTGATGTAATGTGGAGAACAGAGTACCTTACAAGTCCTTTAGATTATAAGAAATGCATTAACTTAAGAAATGTCTGAAAAAGTAAAAATAAAAGAAAGACTCAAAGATTTTTAAAGCGAGGCACGCTGTGTGCTTCTTCATTAACGTGTCCTGATTTTTCACTCGTTGCATTATCTCTGCTCTGCAGCGTTCTATCACAACAACTTCCACACAGACTGGTTTGGTCTCCTCACAAATCAAATTCTTCCACTCAGCTTGCTCTTGTCTTCTCTCACTCTCCCTCTCTGTGTTTAGAATCTTCATTCAGGTGTTCCAGCTGAAGTGTTTTACTGTTTTGACTGTGTTCATATGCAAATCTGGCTGCTTAAATGTCTGTAAGATTTTAATTTAAGACTTTGTAAAACCAGTAAACATCTGACAAGCAAGCCATGCACAGAGATTCTAAGCATGATGCACTTGCGTTAATACATGAAGTCATTCTTTGCAGGGCAAGCCTCTCCAGTGTTGGAGGGTATCAGTGAGGAGGGGTCCAACCCTGTCCCAGAGCTGCTGTTGGTCCCACCTCCTCCACCCAAGAAGATCCTCCGAAACACTGAGTCTCTGGATCCCACTGCAGAGGAGCCAGGCAGACCTCCATCTGTCAGCCTGAATTATTTCATCCCTCCTCCTTTGGAAGGTAATGGTGAGCTCACCATTTTGTACTTACAACTTTGTGAACCAAACTTAAACAGCCCTCTGAATATTGTTTTTATATTGTCCCCTCCTCCTCATCTACAGAGATCCCTGCTCCTCTTGAATTCGAGGCCGACACCACAGATGTCCCAGAGTTTGACGACGTGGCCTCAGATGCTCACTCTCCAGAGCTGACGGTGTCACAGTGGAACGGGGAGGAGTACTCAGGTCCAGATTCTCCAGATGGACAGAACCCGCCAGAGTTTTACGGCAATGGGGTAACTCCTCCAGGAGTGGAGGTCCCTGCATCACCAGTGTTTGGGGGCGAAAACCAACACCATTCACTTCCAGAATTCTCTTTGCCTATCTTCCAGGGGTCCCCACCACAGGCAGGGTGAGTAATCCTGATCTCTGTGCTTGGAAATACTCGTTCATCTCTGAGAACTTGGTTTTGATTCTTCCACTCTGACTCACCCAGGCTCGAAACTCAAGTCGGCAACGGTGTCTACGCAAGTACGGAAAATGTCTATGAGGACATCTCCACATCTGCGACCAAAAAGAAAGGGAAGAGCGACGGCAAGAAACGCAAAGGACCACCAAAGAGTAAGGATTCTCTTTGGGTAACACTAGCAATGAGACGTTAGAGTTTCTGAACACCAGATGCAATCACATCGATAAGAAATCTAAATAAACACATTATGTTCATGTATTTGCTGCATGATAGTGCACCTGTGACATTTAACTAGAATCTCTAGTTCTGTAGATGCTGAAGTCTTAGCATTCACCCACAGATTAAAATAACAGAAGGGTGGTCTACAATGCCAATAGCCATAAATAAACAATATTTTCTTGTGTGAGGGATGCATCAAAACTGAGTAGCACTGTGTGATAGTACCATATGCTGTGAACCTTACTTGTTTGTATTCTAAGCTGACTTTTTTGACAATTTGTTGTTTACACAGATCCATATGCTGAGGCACAACAGGAAGCCGTAAGTAGCTTTGTGATAACTAAGTCATTCTCAAATATACAAAACAAACACATTTTTCTGAATGACAGCTGTTGCTTATCTGTTGGAGATGCCACTGATTTAGAATAAACTGAATCAAGCCTTATCTCTTCGTTGGTGTTTACAGACTGAAGAAAAAACCAAGACGGGCAGGTTTGGCAGGTAAGGCCTTATTTCTTCTTTTTTGTTTTTGACCCACTTCTCTTTTCATCTCGGTTATCCCCCAGACGCTGTTAGCAGTGAGGGAGTTGGGTCCGCCTTTGTTTCCCTCATAATCTCCTCTGCCATTTAAACATGCAGCGAGGAGTCCCTTTCAAACGCGATGATATCCCTCTCTCTTTCTCTCTCTCTCCTCTGCAGGGGCGACAAGAAAGCTGCTGCAGAAGGGCCGGATGAGAAGGAGCTGAAAAAGAGGGAGAAGCAGCGCCTGGAGAAGGAGAAGAAGGAGCTGAAGGAGAAACAAGAGAGGGAAAAGAAAGAGCAGAAAGAGAGGGAAAAGAAGGAGAATGAGATGAAGAAGAAATTCAAAGTGAGTGATGCTATTTGGACGGAGGAGGGAGGTATGGAAGGTGAACGGGCAGCGGGGGAGGGTGGGGTATATGTCTTGGCGTACAAACCTGTCTGGATTCATTCCTCCAAGTGAGAGAGTTGAGCTGAGCAACATGTGCGAGCTCAAATGGAATCTGTGTAAACATCGTCTCATTGTTTCTCTGACAGAAGATCGATAGGCTATTCTTTACTTCTGTGATATACCATCACCATATTCTAAGCACAGAACATGACTCTCTCCAGGATCCAGTGGGTCCTGTGAATGTTCAGAAACTTGAAACCGACGTCTCTGGTCAAACAGAAAGAATAAGATGCATTATAATTACTGAAGAAAAAGCAAGACGGAGAACTTTCATCCAACTCATTCTTGCATATTTTAACCTGCGTAGCTGTTCTGCCTCATCCGCTCTCCCTTCAGACATTGTACCTAGACTGTAGGTCTGTTTTGCGTTTCCACCACGACTGTACTCTTCCATGTGGGCTAACCCTTTTCCTCCTTTATCAGTCTGCACCTTGTTCGTTGCCCACAGAACGGGGTTGCATGCCGACATTTTCATAAATAAAACAGGCTGCAGTGAGAGTCGGAGCGGCACCAACGGTTCTATTGGTACCATCCACAACTTCTCACAGTGGAAATGGAAAAAAAGCATATCGAACTGTACTACTCGGTGGAAACTGGGCTTTAGTGACAAGCTGATGAACACAGTGAAGAATTTAGCAGCTAATGAGTCCGTTATTTCCCTCAGCAGATGGTAAGGAGATAAAAAAGAGTTAAATTAGAGCGGATATTAAACAAAAAAACAGTTAGTGAAAATGAAACACTGATAGTCTCATGAATGCATTCCACACTGTCATAAGAGGTGCATGTCATGAAAAGGGAAGTTCGTTATTTTCCAGCTTGGACCCTGTTTTCCCATGTTTTGTGTCTAAGTGACTCATGGAAACAACAATTTATGAAATTGCACTATTGAGCGAGAGGGCTGCAGCTGTTTGTGGTGGAACAGGCTGAGGCCTTTCACCCTCAACGTACGGCCACTAAAAGTACCTGTTTTGCTTTTGACGTGCTCAGATCTCATTCAAAGTGTCTGAGACATTATGGAAAGGATCCTTATAGATGTAGACCTTGTTGTTAAAGAGTGAGATCCTTTTTGTTTAACCAGAAATGCTCCTGAAATCACCATCACCAAACCCTGTAGGATTCTTTCCGTGATGTTGTCAGACACTTAAAATAATCTGAGCCTGTCTGTGGCAAAAACAAGCACTTTTAATGGATGTAAGTTGACAGTGCAAACATGCTTCAAGTGGTTACACTGCAGTCTGTTTGAAAGCAGTCTTCTGAATATTAGACCAATTTCAGAAAGTGTTGTTCCCATCAGTCATTAGACCCAAAACGTTCCACTAAGTGTGAGCTGTTCCCATGGAACAGTACGTCCTCCCCTGAGTTGAAAGCAGCTTTTCCTGCTGTGAAAAAGGTCTCTCTCTCTCTTGCAAGTACAAACAGTATGTGAAAGTGTAGTTTTAACCTGCTCCTGTATTTGTCAGATCACAGGACAGGAGGATGCCATGTACCAGGCAACCGTAACTGTGACGACCAAGGGACGTAAGCATGATCTGCCCGTCACCAACGGTGACACCATCAGCATCATCCGAACAACCAACTGTCCTAAAGGGAAATGGCTGGCCAGAGACAGCAGCAACAACTGTGAGTTAACAAAAAAAGTAAACTGTGTCATCATTAGGAATGTGCTCACGTCAAAGGTAGAGGGATGCATAAAGAAAGAGGTCTATGACAGGGTCCTTCAAAGAGTCTTAATGGGCCTTGATGTCATGAAATGATCTTAATTTACAATTTTTTAGATTTTAATTGCAACAAACATACAATCTAATTTCATTTATCCATCTTTAACTTTTTTTTCTGGTCAAAATGAGTCAAGCTCTTCTGCATGAAAGTCTACACATTTACTTTGTACTTGCACTTACCTGCTGGCAAAATGTAGATTAGCCTAACTTACTCTTATTGCGATCATTCTACATAAAACCTGCCTCTGCACAGGACCAAACACCTGCCTTTATACTCTTAAATTTGGTTAAAAGTTATCTTGAAAACATCTTAAAAAGCATTAAATTCAAGTGTCTTCTACCTGTAAACACCTTGTATTAGTGTCTGTGCACCTCCCTTGTACACAGTTAACTGTATAAAAGTGTTTGCACAGATAACTTGATCTCCTGTATTCTCTGATCGCTGATCGCACCACTAACTCTGTGAGTGTGTTCCAGATGGGTATATTGCAGTGGATCATGTGGAGCTGGACATAAAGGAGATGTTGGAGCTGGGAAAGAAGGCTGCAAACACACACAAGAGCAGCAACAATATTATCGAGGATGTTGCAAGATCAGGGAGCAGGTACGTGTGCACATGTGATAACTTATACCAACAATCCAATGAATAAACTCCTCACTCACTATTCATTACACTGTTAAATGTAAAGGATGATTTATAGTTGTTGTCTCTTTTCTCAGGACCTCAAACCACTATCCACTGTCAGCAGAGAGCTGTGAGTTTTAATAATTACAACAGCATATGTTTAAGTTATTCTGCAGCAGTTTGATGTTGATGTTGGTGTGTTCAGTCACAGATGACAGTGAGGAGTGGACCGGTGATGATGACGAACCTCTGTCCCCTACCTCGGGCACTACAGATCCACTGGCTCCAATGTAAGTCCACATTAGCCCGAATCTACTGCACAGGGCTGAGCTGTTCACTTTTGATTTATACAACAAGATAGAGACCCATGATGAGCCTTATTGACAATAATTTCTGATTAGTCATTTATATTTTTTCTTAACCAAAGCCATGTCTTGTCAATGTCTTCTCCTCTGCAGCGGTCACTCCAGGACGCTCTCAGTGCCAGACATGGGTAAGAAATTCCAAACCAGACTTTCTCCAGCAAATTGTGCTTGTAAGCTTAACAATTAGGTTAAACAAAGTGCGTCTGCTTGTGACAGTAGGTTACATAACCACACGTCTCCTACAGATACAAACAGATTGATTTTTATGCCAGATTAAGTTGATGATTGTTTCATACAAGCACAGGATCCATGTACAAGCCTTTATCTTCAGATGGTCTTTTAAAGGCAGCAGAAAACTTTCGCCATCTGTGCTTCTGTGGCTGCCAGTTGAAGGACTCCTTGCAAAGTTTTTGCTGACACACTTATGTAATAACTTTTGGATGAGTGTGAACACCAAGTCTTGTATCTGTAGGTCAGAACAGGAGAAGTGATGCGTAAGGTTTGGTGATCAGAGCACAAAGATGATAAATCACGGGTGAAAATCATGGAAGTTTAGGACTGAGCTTCTCCTCTGAGCTGGCTGAGAGTGAGGCAGGAAGGTGAAAAGGACAGGTGCACGCTGGCACTCTAAAAACAACAGGAAGTTAGTGATTTGTTTTTTCAGCTGATTTGACCTGCTCATCATCTCAGCAGCAGCGCCTGCGACACACAACTCATGGAGGCAATTATGGGACTTTAAAACCCACTTCCTCTCATCATAACTCAGTCAGATTTGAACGCAAAGATGCAATATAAATATTCTTAAAATCCGGTGACTGCCGCCTCCATAAATCTGCTCGGAAATCTAATAAGTCTCGAACTTACCTGAGAATCATCACGTTTTAAGTTTTCTTCAGTATCAGAGTAATCCAGTGACAGCTGACTGTACATCCATGGGTACACTGCAAACAGGGTATGCTAATAGCTAACTCAGGTATTAAACAAATAAACTAGTAGCAACCTAGCTAGCATGATTGTCTCAGGGGCCGTACACGCGCCATGTTGTGCCTTGTTTGTGCTTTCAAAAGGTTGCATCTGAGCAGTCTAAGCAACCTTTGCACCAAGCACCGTGTCGTAGCCTATTTACCTGAAATCCTAAGTGCAGAGCTGATGTTTTTCCAGGCACTGTATAAGTGTGTGTGCCTATTGTCCGTGGGACAGATGTAAAACTCTGGCAGCCCTGATATCTACAGAAGAAGGGAACGATATCTGTCGGCTCTGATTGGTTGGTCGTCATCACATGACATGCGGTGTGCGCTGCTGCGTTCCAAAAGTTGAACTCGGTTTATCTCGACGCACAGCTGGCGTGCCCTAAAAGAAAAGGTGCTCGGGAATGCGTGCACATTGCTCTAGCCTTTGAGCACGCCTGCCAAAACAATGAATTGTGTAAATGTGTATTGTGTAAATTTTGTTCATATGGCATTCTAAGTTGTGTGGTTCAATCAATTCGTCTGCAGCCACAGTGTCAGACTTTAGAACTTGAAAGTATCATGACCTCAGCGTTGAACGTGCTTGTGGTGACACAGGCCACTTAATTTAGTCTGAGGGGTTTTTAAACTTAATCTAAAGACACACTGACCTCTTAGCTCTGTTTGCATACTTTGACAGTGACTCACATCCTCACTGGATGAGCCGGTTGTTTGAGTAAACAGGAAGATGTGATTATGGTATGATTAATGCTTTAGGTGTGTGACGTTAAAGGGTATCGCATTTATCTCTCATTTATTCATTTTCTCAGTAAACAAAGACGTCAGTGTAAACCACGCGCACAGTCAAAGTGACCTCAGTGCAGATGGCCCCCATGTCCAGTGAGTTCACCTGTTTCTCTTACATACACACACACACACACACATACAAACACACATAGACGCAGAATTTGGATATACAATACATGTGTGTTTGTCTTTTTATCAGAGCAAGACATGAAGCACTTCAGAAGCTGGCGACATTTTTCCATTCACCCAAACCTGTGGAGCCAGCTGCCAGGTAGGCTCAGTGCACAAATGTTCACCTGCTGTACACACATACACACACACACACACACACACACACATATGCACACATGCACACGCATACAAATAAGGTTTTAATTTTTGCTTTTGCTTTTTTTTTTTTTACAGCAGCACTGAACCAGAGAAAAGTAAGTGATGCATAAAATATCCCCGATCCTAAAATATAGAAAAATGATACATGATACATCTTACATGTGAATACAACATAGATTATATAAAATTATTTCTGTATAATGGTGTGTAACATGATCATTCAGTCACTGAAAAATCCATCCGTCTCCCTTGTAACACATTCGATGTGTTTGATAAATGGATTTTTGAAACTTAATTCTCTGTTCCTATCTCAGGTCCTGTGCCTGTGAAGGAGGAAGCAGCTCCCATGTGAGTAGGGTTATAAAACACACACACACACACACACACACACACACACACACACACACACACACACACAAAGAAAAATGCCGAACATGTTGTGCAACCTGTAGACGGACAAGTTTCCTTCATTTCTGTCTGTAATGGGTTGCTAAGCATGAAAAGAGCATTTAATTCTTTTTGTGTTTGAGAGAAAAAGAGACGGACGAAGAACCCCCTCTTCTCCTACCAGGAAGTTACGCTGGCTTGTGTCCTGGTAGAAGAATGAGTCGATTCCTCGTAATGTGCTTTTCACATCTATCAGTGGTGTCATATTCATGGTCGAAATGAGGTCACCCTCCTTTGTCGCTGCTGGCACAGTGACCAACATGGCAGCACCTACGTACTAAGCAACAGTCTCTGGGCAACACGAGGAAGGTTGTGTCATTTTGAAATGTGTTTTTCCGCAGGCCTGAAGCCAGTTTGACACAGGAAGTTGATTTAGACTCTACTGATATGCTCATTTTACCTCCTCCTGCCCTGTACGCTGACTTTGCCGCGGAGTAATAATCATAACACCAGGTGAGCATGAATCACCTGGACTCTCTCGTCACTCACAGCTCTGTGCACTTCACACACTGACACGATGTCTTTCTGTTTGTAGCAGCTGGGCAAAAAGCGGCCAGGCAGAGGAAACAGGATTTGTCTATGTTATTCTTCACTCTGTGACCCGTGTCAGTCACATAATACTGTGACAGTAACTTCATCTTCTTGATAATAACCTTTTTTACCTGGTGACTGCATTTGTGGATCAGTACGATGATGAAGAAGAGCAGGATTTGGGGATTTCTCGACAAGCGACGCACCATCTCAACAACTAGAAATTTTTGTGCGCTTTTTTTTTTGAAGCACTCGCTGTGAAACCAGAGGGACAGTTTGCCTGGTGGCTCTGAGTGACTTTGAATATTGGACCAAGATGAACTGCTGATCCTGGGAAAGGACCTACGAACTGTTGCAGACACACACCCTGGAGGCTGTTGTAGGGAAAATTACAAACTTCCTATGCAAACACCAGAAAGCTAAATCTATTTAAAGTGGAAACAGACAACTTTTCAGCTTTCCCCACTAGCATTTCCAAGGGGTATTATTGTTGGCGCCACTGTTGCAAAGACAACCGGCTCGCTTTACATGTACTTCCGAGCTTAGCAACCACCACAGTTTCAGTTACTTCGGTTGTTCCACTGTCCGGCATTTCCGCCACTGGGGATAGTA
Organism: Epinephelus awoara; assembly: GCA_035609425.1. Classification (NCBI taxonomy): domain Eukaryota; kingdom Metazoa; phylum Chordata; class Actinopteri; order Perciformes; family Serranidae; genus Epinephelus; species Epinephelus awoara. The sequence continues at coordinate 38,814,322 of CM069303.1, read as the reverse complement.
ACTGCACAGAACGTACACTGATACTCTTTAGTATCTGTGGATGGCTACTGGGGAAACAAAAGCGCTATCCTCTTTCTGTTTGTGGTTGTGCAATGGTTGATGCACTTCCTTTGTGCCATAAACAAGCAAACAGGATTGCATAATGACAGTGAGGCTTATGGGGAACCAGTCTCAACATGAATAGTGTCAATATTCTATAGCCATTAGGGTACAGTTACACATGAGCAAAATTAATATTAATTAATATTAATTAATTAATATTTGCTTCTGATGGAAAGCAAATTCACATCTTCACATCACGTGGAGTTCCTCAGGGAACTTTGCTTGGCAACGTTGCAGCTTCAACTACTAGCAAAGTAGCACGTGTGGAGGAGACAGTGATTGTTGCCCTGTTTAACCGGCCCGTACTGTATGATATTGGCCATGAAAAACACAAACATGAGAAATGCTGCTTGGCGAGAGACAGAAATGGAATGTAAGAAAATGGAAAATAACATCATATTTTGCTGTATTTATCAGCACACTAGCTAACATTAGCCAGAAAGCTAGCTCATATTATCGCCTTGGCAGTGTGGCCACTCGCCTTCATTGCTCATGTGATTGTACACATTTACTTCATACTGACAAGTTAAAGCAAAAAAAAGAGTCTATTTCCACTTTAAAATGGTGGAAAGAGGGAGAGGACAACAAAAATGTAGATTTCTTTGTAGACCAGGGAATGTTTTTAAGGTTAGGATGCTATCCTGAGCAAACACACTGCAGACATGAGCAGTGGAAAACGGGGAATTGTTAACGAACCAATTCCATCCATGTTCCCAGTAATCAATAGTTTCTCTTCAGGCTCAACCACTAATCCAACAGGTCAGTTATCGGTGTCTGAATATTTATCGTCGTCTACATATAGCAGTTTCAAGGGCTGGATGGAAATTGGTGTCTTACAAACTTGTTACCAGTTTACAGTGTTGGTAGCAAATGAATGAATAGTAATATAGCTGATAAACTTACAAATGAACAAAGACTTAAAGGTCCAGTGTGTAGGATTCAGTGATCAGGTTGCTGCCAACTGAAGCTGCTCCAGTGTGATGAGCGTGGCCGACGGCCCTATCAGAGCAGTGATTTGTCTGTTCTGGGCTACTGTAGAAACAACATGATGGACCTCATGGAGGAGGACCCGCTCAGTACGTAGATATAAACAGCTCATTCTAAGATGGTGAAAACAGTGATTCTGTGAATATTCTCTCTGAATCCTACACACTGGACATTTAATGTGATTTTAGGTTTGGTCATCAGCAGTAATTATAGAACCTGTGTGTGGCCAGCTCTACCCCACAAGTGTTGTGATCTATTTTAGTTTATTTCATACTGCATCTATAGGACTCTGATTAAAGGGCAGTTCGCCCAAAATCAAAAATGCATTTTTTTTGTCCTCTTATCTGTAGTGCTATTTATCAGTCTAGATTGCTTTGGTGTGAGTTGCCAAGTGTTGGAGATATATTCCAATTCATTTGCTTCAACAACTCCTGCCCTCCAGCTGGAGACGTCTTGGGTGACCGCACCAGAATGTTCTGGGAGCCTGTGAAGCTCAGTAACATCAAGTGGAACTTTGAGACGTTTCTGGTGGGACCGGACGGGAAACCGGTGAAGAGTTGGCACCAATGTTTTAATGTTTCGGAGGTCAAGGCTGACATTCGCAAATACCTCCTCCAGCTGTACACGCATGAGATCTTTAATTAGATCTCTGACTCAGTGCACTGTATTGTTCATCTAATGACATAGTCTCAGTAAGATACGCAGGATAAGTAGTGCTACTGGAGACTGTAAGAGTGAGGCACTAGATGGCGCTCAGCTTGTGGAGCTCAGAGCACCAAAAAATCCATCTGAAAAACTCAACATCAATGTCTCTTTCCAGATATCATGACCCAGGTACTCAAGATAATCCACAGACCTTGTTGTGAGCAGTCTCATGTAGGAACTATTTTCTTTTTACTGAACTACACCCAGCAACTGGATCACTGCGCAGAAGGAAGTGTGCATCTACTGCTAGCTCACCTAGCACCACTGAGCTAGCTAACGTTCCAGCTTAGCGAAGGAGGACACCATTAATAATTACATCTTGCATTGTCACGAGCATGAGTCTTTCGTCTATGAGTAGATGCACACTTCCTTTTGTGCAGGTGTAGTTCTTTAGAAAGAAAATAGTTCCTACATGAAACTGCTCACAGAAGGGTCTGTGGATTATCTTGAGTAACCAGATCATGATTTCTGCAAAGAGACATTGCTGCTGAGTTTTTCAAATGTATTTTTTTTTTTTTGGCTCCTTGAGCACCACAAGCCGAGTGCCATCTAGTTCCACTTTAATGGAGAGCAGGCAGACATGTCTACAGCTGATATCTCCAACACTCTGCAACTCACACCAAAACAATCTTGACTGATAAACAGCACTACAGGTACAAAGGAAAATATGCAATTTTTATTTGGGAGTGAACCATCCCTTTAATATTGTTTAAATTGCTCATTTTCTTCCAAGTGTTTTTATTATTATGTTGTTTTGTTTTTGTACATGAATATCTTTTCTACTTTATTTACCCTCATTATTTTGTTAGAGATCATTACCGATTATGGAATTGTTTATGTAACGATTCATGTCATAGTATTTAAATGCTGAGCTTTTAACATATAAGGTGTAATAATTATCTTTAATGGTGCACCAATAAACAACATGGAGCGTAATCTGAAATACACAATCTAAGAATTCAATTAGTTTCATTTGTGTTGGTCATAGTTGCACCGTCTGGAGGGAAGTGTCACCCATAAACTTTATTTTTTTACATTTTTATGGAGCGAATGTCTGGCAGGTGTCAATTTTATGTGCCGCCTTTTTTCTTATGACTTTCCCCCGCGAGCTGATGAATAGTAAGTGTTACAGAGAGAGAAAGTCGTGTGATGATCACCCGAGGTCATTTTCATGTAAAATATTGTTGACATCTAAGGGTGCATTTTGTCTGGAAGAAAAAAACAACACAAAACTAATCCTCTGTGATGGGTGTGTGTGTGTGTGTGTGAGAGTGTGTGTGTGTAACACTGACAAAGCCTTTAGGGACAAAAACATTTTTCCTTTTATATGTTTGTTTATTGTTTTTCAATAAATACTCATTAAAGTGCAAATCATAACAGCAATATCATGCAGTGCATAACAAGAGAAATCCAAACCCCAATCAGACAGAGACAGGGAGAGACAGTTGAAACACACTGTCACATTCTTACACACACACACACACACACACACACACACACACGCGCACACGCGGAAACACACCCTTACACACATTCTTTCACAATTACCAGTGTGCGCACACACACACACATCACACACATACTGGGGTATTTAAGGTTACACTAATCATAAGAACCCCTCCACAGATAAACAGCCTTGCTGTTGCAAATACTCACTTTGGTACAACACGTTAAAGTCTGTATTTGATTAGGCCCCCGGCATGTTTCCCAGCTCTAAACACAAATTAGAGTTTACATGACTAACATGCCACTGGTAGTTGCATACAGGTGTAATGGTACAGTACTACATCTGACAGTAAATACTGGTTACATTGGGAGTTTTTAAATACAACCCATGACCTCTCCCAGATAGTGCGCTCCATTGATCGACATGTCATACTGTTGTTACGAGCAGCAGAATCAGTAATGGATGCACAATGGGCCAGATGTGATCCTGATGTGACCAACGCAGCTCACTATCCAGAGGACAGGTCATTTAAGACACAGCAACAGAGTGTAATATAGAGGTTTGGCTGAAGAACAGAGATTAGTGTTTACAGGACTGCGTGTGCAGTGGCACGTGTCTCGCGGCAGGAAGCACAGTTTCTCCCTGACGTCAAGGTATATTCAGTCAGTGGTGTATGTGGCGTCACAGACAGCGAAGGCAACCTGACACAAGACACGCTAAGAGAACATACATGTAATAAAGGGTTTCAGCAGAGTAACAAAGAATGTGGCTTTCACTGTTTCAACCAGAGGCCTTCACGATTCTCTCATAAGGCAAAAACTACTGACTCGATGCAGACGATGATGACTGACAACAAGTAGAGAACCAAACTACGTCAAATTATTGTGGGTCCAACAAAGTACTAGGTTAACACTAACTAACTGAACACTCATGGTTGAGACTGATGTGTGTAAACCTCCAACATGGCCAAATTCTCCACCATATTCTGAAACATTATCCTATTATTCTTACGCTATACTAATTATATCAAATGAAAAATAACATGACATTTTTCATTTTGCCCTTCTGCCAATTACTTGCCCCAAACCTGTGAAAATAACAAGAATGAACACAATGAATTGGCCATTTTGGGGTTTCCTATTCATGACATCAGTCTAAAGCAGAGTACGTATCCCTCCGACCTGTTTTATCGAAAACAGTAGAAAGGCAACAGTCTCTCCATCGCAACAATGCTGCTTAAAAACCAAGAACAAACCCAGAGAGAGATGGACAGGAGGATCTGCAACTGCAACTAACAGTTACTTATTGTCGATCAATCTGTACATTATCAATTAGTTGTTTGTTCAGTCTATAAAATGTCAGAAAATGGTGGAAAATGTCCATCAGTGTTTCCCTAAGGCCATAATGATGCGTTCAAATGTCTTGTTTTATCCACAACCAAAAGATATTGGGTTTACTGTCATACAGGAGTGAATACGCCAGAAAGTATTCACATTTTAGAGCTGGAATCGGTCAATTGTGTCTTTTTTTGTTGTCTTTTTCCTCAAAAAATACTCTAACCAATGAATCAATTATGAAATGAGTCAGTCATTAATTTAGTGGTTGACTGAACTGATCATAGCTACACTGCAGCACCAGCGTTCACTTTTCACTTTCGCACTGATTTTGAAAAAATATTCCATGACAACACAAAACTCAGCTATGGTCTGATCTGACAGGACAATGCTCAACATTTACATAAGTAATAACACCACTGAAACAAAGGAGCAGAAACAACAGATACAGTGAAGTTGAGCGTGAGGCAATAACACAGTAAATCCACACAAGTTTTAAAACACAGAATGAACAGACGATGACGAAACACAGACAAAAACACCAAACATCATGTCCCTTTGTCACTTTCTACCAACTGAACCAATCTCCCAAAGCACTGCAGAGATCCTCCGAACAAAGTCAGTAAGAAAACATCATGTGACACACTCTACCCATCTCCACTACACACACTGGCTCATACACACACGCTCGATAAACATATGCACAGTTACTGTGTTGCATTCTTTAAGGCAACTGGAGAAAGGTTTCTGTGGCTTATACTGTCCTGCAGCAGATACACACCACCTCACATGGATTTGTCATCTTCCTCTCATTGATTATCATCATCACCTCGTTATCTGTTCACATACACAGACTCAGGGCTAATAAAGGTTAATTCTGCTAATATGATTAGTCGCAATTTTGAAAATTGATCGACTATTGGAGCAATTTATCAAGTACATATTAACATATGCTCTGAGAAAATCTTACACCTCAGATTTGGCTCTAAATTCTGATGCACATTTTCATCTCATCTTAAAAGGCTTAAAGGAAGAGTGTGTAAGATTCAGGGGGATTTAGCAGTGAGGATTACCCATTGAAACCAGCTGAAACAATCCCAGTTTTGGCTGTTCAGGTGGCTGAATTATCTGCAGAGGTCTCTTCCTCTCTAAAACAAACAGACTTGGTGATTAAAAACACTAAACAAAGCAGTTTCTCCTACACTGTTTGGCACATTGCAGCTGTACCTGCTAATATCTGCTTACCTATTGTCTCTGATAACCTTATGTATGCTCATTTGATTTCTGATCCAGATGTAGAGGAGATTTTTACTGTGAATCAAATTATCTGCAGGAGTCTCCTCCTCTCCAGAACAAACAGACCCAGTGAGTTAAACCGGTAAAAACACTGTATAAAGCAGCTTCACGTTATAAATCAGTGTTTCTCCGACACAGTTTTGAAAGTCGGAGGTCTGATAACTAAAGATCCAGGAATTCAGGTTTTTACCAGGAGCTAAATTAACCATAAAGGTCCAAAACAAATGGACCTGGTGATTTAAACCAGTTACATCACTGAATAATGCAGTTTTACATTTACAAAAATGTATTTTTCTGGCATGCTTATGGGGGAGCAGCTGCAAACTATGGTGGCCGATGCGAAAACGTCAACGGCCCCGTCTGGAGCTAGTGTTTGGTTTGTCCGTAATGTGCTACTGTAGAAACGTTGCCATCTCCTTAGACGAGGATGTGTACCCTATGCAGATAGATGTCTCATTCTAAGGTAACAAAAACACGACAACTCTTATTTTAAGGTGATTATACACTAAAGAAAATGTTAGATTCCATTTCTGACAATATGCCCCCCCTGAATCCTGCACACTGGACCTTTAAGACAAAAAAAAAAGAAAATAGTTAATAATTGTAGCCCTAAAAATTGCTACACTCTTCATTACAAACAGCACATGGCGTCTGTCTTTTTCAGCTTACTGCGTATGTGACTGCCTGCCATGTCTGTCCTCCTGATATCTCCGGCCTGCTCGCGCTTTTTAAATTACATTCTGTGCATGCATGGCTGAGCAGCATATTAGCAGTTGCTCAACTTGTCATTTGTTAAGGGCTAAACTGAAGTGTAGAGGAGTCCATGTGTGTTGTTGCATATTTATGACAGTTACTGAATGTATAAAATGATGGTTGTGTGGGGAAAGAAACAGCAGATGTACGGTACGCACAGCATGTTTGAAAAACACAGACGGTCCATTGCTGTGTGAGAAGTCAGGTAATATGGTGGTTGTGAAAACTCATGTTAGATGGTGTGTATCTGTGCTTCATCACTAAATGCAGGACACAGTCGGCACCATGCAGAGTATTATCGCCCGACTATCCTGCTGCCTCTCTAGGTTCATTAATCTTCTACGATCTATTCAAAATCAGGATAAAACTCTACGTCGGTGCAGTGCTTAAATAATATAACTACAGCGCCTAAAAAAACAATCTCTCAAAAATAAATATGGATCTGATATCTAAATAATAATCATCTTCTTTATGGAGTATAAAGTCTGTTATTTGGTATACCCTTGTCAACCTTTTCAGCTACGTCATATGATTGTAATATAAATATAATATACATGGATAACAAAAGTTTCTTTACAAACCATAGAATATAAAACCTGAAAATAAATTTTACATGTGCTAACGTTCCCTCAGACACAGATTTAATGTCAATTTTAACAACCTTCATCAAAATATAAGACGAGAAGCAAAACTGACCTCCGATCAGTGTTTGGGGAAAACTCAGCAGGCTCTCCCGCCATTTAGTGTTACAGTGGGCGATGACGTTTCAGCAGTTGATATAGATTGAAGGTATTTGTGGGAGGAGTGACAGTGGATTTGACCTTTCCTGACTCCGACACGACTGCGTGCTGTGACCTATTGCCTATGGCCTTCAATATGTCACAGATTCCAGTCCCAGGATCAGTTGTCATAAGCTGTGGCTGCATGTTTAAACTCTGAGACTCTGATCCAAGGACTGTGTCAAAATACGAAAAGAAAAAAAAAAGCTATTAATCTGCCTCTCTGAGAAAGGATTCCTCTCTGTGTCTCCCTAATCTGAAGTGACAGGCTTTGCTTTTTACACTTCCATTCAACCTTCCAGGCCAATACAACTGGAACGGAGATGGAGAGGAGACAGAGAGAGGAAGTCACTCCTAACATCTACACTCCCCTACGTCCCGGATCAGCAATTGGCTTAAAAACCCCACTGACATCGAGGTTACAGCGAGGTTAGGAGTGGATGCATCTCAGCGTGCCAGCGTAGTGATGAGACTGGCACACATTTCAAAGAAGTCCATGGTGTGTGATCCCTGACGGGGGGTGAGTAGAGGGTTGCTACCGGACAGGGACCCTGGGAGAGAGGAGCTGAGCTGGGGCAGATCAATCGCAGGGCTCGCTGAGTCGATGCTCAGTCTGGGTCTGTGGAGTCCGGCTGTGGAGCCCGACCTCTGAGGGGTGGACGAGCCCGATTTAAAGCCAACCGCCTCGATGATGTCATCTGGGGGTCACATGAGCAGAGGACAGTAGCATCAGCATGTAACAGAGAAGCAGTTCATGACGTGAATGTAGGCTAATTACTGTATGAGAATCATGCCATAACCAAAATAAACTTGAATTATGTGTTTGAGTTTGTATGTAGTCTTTTGAATGTTTATTCCCCACATGCACTTATAAATCCATCTACTGAATTCAGCATCAATTCTAACCAGTTACAGTTATGTTAAAGCTTGAGTGTGGGACTTTTGTAAATGAGTGAACCAAACAAGTTCACACAGAGCTGATTAAGATGATCACCGCCAGGGAAAGCTCTCTGTATCTCGCAGTATACTGGAGTTGTGTCTGTGGTCACTTTCTCACACTGGTGCACTGGAAATTATGCAATTTTCTTCAATTAAGCAGAGCTCAAGGGAGCAGGAAGTGGGAAGAGAGCATAGCAACAGAGCAGCAGATAGGAGTATGGAGGGGGGAAATCCTGAGAAGCGTCCAAGAAAGGTTTCTGGAGTGGATGCTCCAGATAAAAAAGAAACCTGCCATTTAGAGAAAGGATTAAATTCAGACTTCGAGAGAGCACTCCTGGGGGCGGGGGAGATGGGGCGAGATCACCTGCAGGCATACGTCATGAGCGTAATTACTCTCACTGCCAGAGGGTGGAGACAAAAGCTCCACACTTTAGCTTTAATATAAATTCAAGTAAATTAAACGCAGAAAACTATTTTTTAAAAAAGCAGGGCCATGTGTGCCATCTGTGCTTCTGATCACTGACATCATATAACTTCAAATCTATGTGATAAAGACAAACAGTCTTGCAAGTAGAAAAGCACATGGTTATGTACAGTACGTCTGAAAATGTGGGTAAAAGACAACTAAATACACATGAAAGTGACTGATGCGCTTGCATTTCAAAGAGGTGACCTGTACAGGCTCAAATGCATTTATGCTGGGACAAGTGCCCAAAGTGCACTCTGCTGCCTGGATTTGCATCAACACCACCTCAGCTGTTCCAACTCCAGCAACTCAAGATTTTAGAGCCACGAAACAGGGACAGACAACTGAACTGCAGGTGAAGCCATGTACAATGTAGATCAAAACTGTTTGGGATATCACCAACCATCGATGCTCTTGAAGTCGAGGAGGTAGGATCTGTTGTCCACCTGGTACAACTGCAGGCTCATTTTCACCAGGTTTCCCGTCACTGGATTCTTCCTCCGCACTCGCAGGTGGTACGGGTTCACCACCTACAGCACAGAATAACACACCGTCTCATTCGTACGTCGACCTTTGTGTGTTCTGTATTTTTACGTGTCAGACATATCCCATTACCTTCCAATCGAAGCTGAGTTGTCTCATGGCCCTGTACACTTCAGCCATGATGTCATAGGGTCTGCTCTGGCTCCTGATACCGAGGTGCCACTTTGCCTTCTTCACTGCTAGCGGTTTGGGCCGAGTGGTGTTGAGAGCATCCAGAGGACAACGAGACTTGGGGCTGTCAGCCAGCAGCGGAGGCATCCTCTCTGGGTGGGGTTTGATCCCGGGGGGCAGCGGCATGCCCTCTTCTATGAACGAGCCCTGGGGAGGACTGGAGGCCAAGTAGAACTCGCTGGCCTGGGTCATGATGCGCCGGTTGTCTATTATGAGGTGATAAGCTACTGCTAGCTGATCCTGCATGGACAGAGGGAGGATGGAAGACCACTGAGATAACAAATTCAAGCTAAGGACAGACCCTCAGATTACTGAAACCTACAACGACTCCACTCATGACTGAGTCTTGTGTACCTGTGGGTCCCCGCTGTAAAGGCTGGACACAACCTCGGACTCAGTGCATTCAAACTTCTCGCACACTTCCCTGACAGCCTCTTCATCCAAGACTGTGGCATCATACGAGGGGTCCTCAGGGAACAGGTAGCCTGGCAGGTCCTGCTTAAACCACTCATGTTCCCTGACAGAGGAGAGGATAACCACTCAAAATCATCACTCTTAACTACAAACACAAACCTATATCGAGTTAGGTTGGTAATTAATGCCAAAATGAACAGAGTAGTGTGAGCACCTGATGTCCTTGATGGTGGCTCTCTTCAGAGGGTCCACCTGCAGCATGAGCATGAGCAGTGAGGCCACAGAGCGAGTCAGGTACTCTGGGATGTAGAAGACACCTCCTCTGATCTTCTTGAACAGTGTGGGGACGTGCTCATCGTCAAAGGGTAGAGTGCCGCACAGCAGAGCGTACAGGATCACGCCACAGCTCCAGATGTCCACCTCTGGGCCTGCATAGAGTCTGACGCAGTGATGAGAAGATGTGACAAACAAAAGATTCATAAACAATGTGTCACTCTTGTGGGTCCACTGGAAAAGCAGGTAACACTTTCTTAAATTTTAAGTGCTATCATATAGCTTTAATATATAAATACTCAGGGTGTAAGAGTTCACTAAATTCACTGTTCAGGTCGATACGTTGCAGTGATGTCACGGTTTGGTACGTTTTTGTTACAGCAAAAAAGCAGAAATTTACTTAGTTTCTTTAAAAACTATCATCATAAAGTACAGCATGTTGGGTTTTTTTTTTACTTTGAACCACGACGGAGCTACACCTGAGTGACCCGTCCTCTGGGGTGTCTTCTCAGCTGCATATAAAACAAAAAAGCTCCTTAAAAATATTAAATGTCGTACAGTAGTTATAAACAAATACAAACAAATAAACAGTTCTGTTTCTGAAACGAAAGGGGGAAAAAAATCCTTGTTTTCTTTTGTTTATTTTAAATGTATAAAAACTAAAATCATAATGCTGCAGGGATACATTAGCATGTAGTGTTTGTGTTGCCCCTTGTTTTCGTCCCGTTACCCCGACTGGCACACTGGTGAAGTCGTCATAAATGAGGTGACATGTTTGAAGTATTCTGCACTGATGTAACCTACTGATGTGGCTCCCAATGCCAGACCTGTAGGTTATCAGGGGAACTTTTTTCTGGTCTGGAGGGGCAGAAAGCAAGTTGTCTGTTGCCATTTTCACACAAACATAGCTGTACATTTTATTTTCAAATTATAACAGGATTAGTTTTAAGAATTGTTCGGTTTGTAATATGTCCTGAACCAAAAGCCTCATACCGACTGCTTCAATACAAATACTGTATTGTTGCGCCCTTAATAAATACAGATTTTGTTTAAGTGTCATTTGTGGCTTTTATGAAGACACAAATGACACCCATGGCTGACGCGATTGGTTGCACAGTGTTTTCACTGCTTTACAGGTGCTGGTAACGCACCAAGAAACGCAGCAATGTGCCACCAAAGGCAGTGAATAAGAAAATTCCAGGCAAGTAATCTGCGACTTAAAATTTACTTTGCAACTGTTCATGAGGAAGTACATGCATTTTAACATATTTGTTAAACCATACGCATACACATGGTGCGCTTGGGTGTGGAACAGTGAATGTAAACAGCTTTTTTGTTTGTTTACGAGAGATCTCCCCAGGGCACCTACGAATGTTTTCTGTCAGGTTGGGCTTCAGGCAGTGTTCAAGGCTACATTCACAGGAATACGTTTTTGTTTTGAAACAAATAACTACTGCTACGTTTATGCCGAGCTTCCACACTGCTGCAGCGTTTTGGAGCCTCTGCAACAGAGACCTTTGAAAACTCTGCTGAAACAATTTTAGTTGGAAAAAAGCCTGTTGCATTTTAGTCTGGATGAGCGGTCACGGAGACCAATGAAAACACCATGTTTGCTTCCCAGTTGGGTCTTATCAGTCATGATGTGTTGAACCAAAACATTATAGCTAGGTCTACATAACCTTTTATGATGTGGGTACTCCTTTCCTATTGTCATGTGTGTTACTGTGGATGGAGGCAGTGCTAAGTTTATGTTTTAAAACACTGTTTTAGTCCAAAACTACATTGTTCCTAAAGCCATATAAATAATGCTGATTAAGTAACTGTCCTCCAGATGTGAATAATTGTGATTAATCTTATAGCCGTGATCGTACATGTGATGTGATCACACACCTTCCTGAGATGACCTCTGGAGCAGCATAGTTGGGCGAGCCACAGCTTGTCCGTAGGAACTCCCCATCTGACATCATGTTTGACAAACCTGTTGATAAATGCGAGACATCCTTCTTCACTTTGACAGTGACACAGTTTAACAAAACAATCCTCTGTTATTATATTACTATTGATCCTATGGTTTAATTGCACATGGCCCACCACAGACAGGGTGAGAGCTATACACTGTGGGCGTCTGACATCTCTATCCTTATTTACCTACCAAGACTCTAAGCTCTAAACACAAAGCTCATCTAATTGGATGAGCTTCTCCCAGCCTGCCTGGGCCACACGCTCTGCGATGTGCTGACCTTCCCTTTATCTTTTATCCCTGTTCCTTTAAGACTCTTTCACTGCTCACTGGTGTTTGTTGCTCTCAGCCAAAACACTCCTGCTGCTGCACAACCCTGACGCACCCCCACGAATCCTTCCCTATCAGATGACACTGGGCCTCAAGGCTTCCTGCCAGACATGATATGAAACCTGGCCGTTGCTAGGGGGACCTCTCTCCACCCCGCACACCCTACTGCGCACAAGGGTCTTTGTGTGTTTGTGAGAATATTTCTCTTTTTCGTGGTCGTATTGCATCAGGCACAGTCTCCAATCAGCTGGAACAATTATGCCCCAACTGTTAAGAAACTGTGCTCAGTGAGAGATGTATTTAATAATGAGGTCAACAGGTGCATGATAGTGATTTCACACTTTTCTTTAAGTGTATAATTAAGTCCAATTACGCTTTGTACTATGACTCTGCAACAAATGTTGCCTCTAATCAACAATTCAAATTACTTGATAATTCCACTCAGCTCTGCCACAAACTCTGCCTCTCTGTCTTTCTCATTCCCTCTGTGAACATTTTCTGTTGTGCTTTCTCTTTTTTAAATTCCCTAACAATCCATCTGCCTCTCCCTCTTCCTGTAACTCTGTTGTCTGGGATCTTACCAAAGTCAGCTATCTTGGCGTTCTTGCTGGCATCCAGCAGGACGTTCTCAGGTTTGAGGTCTCTGTGGACCACCATGTGCCTGTGGCAGTAGTCCACAGCTGAGATAATCTGCTGGAAAAGGCGGCGGGCTTCTGTGTCCTCCACCTGAAACACACAATATGAACAGACATGATTGTGTGGAAGGATAAGGAAGTTATGTGGTGTCTTGTTTAGAACAAATGTGTCATGTTCTGTGTTGGGTTGCTATGGCTCAGGGCCCAGGTGGGGCTCAAGTAGGATTAATCTATTAAAAATAAAGACCCCAGTCCCCAGAGGAGGTCATCTCTACATAGCTGTCGGTGACAGCTCAGTGTCTTGAACATGGAAGTGAACATTTAAAGGTGCGTAAATAAGGCGTTGAAATTATCACTGACGACTCTCAGTTAGAAAGGTGAAGCAGTGATGGTGTGCGGGAACACTGTTGCCAAACAAACTGCCATGTCTCATTATCTATAACTCATATCAAATGGAAATTTCCAACAGTACTTAAAGCAGGAAAGGTAAATATTTTGGTATACAACATATGAACGTGATGGGATAGTTGCAGTTTCAACACTGTGCATACAGACAGTAAGAATACATCCAGTTTACGTTTTAAAGGAAAACAAAATGCTCATACTCAACTTACCTTAAATAAAATTATTTATAAATGAATATATAAAATACAAATAGCAGCATGTGACGAGATGTTCATTACTGCTAAAGCCAAGGCAACACGAAGAGCAAGGTCTATTTGGTCACAACAACAACTGCCAAGTATTCAATTAAAGGGGCAGTTCACCCTCAAATCAGAAAAACATATTTGTTCTCTTACTTATAGTGCTATTAATCAATCTAGATTGTTTTGGTTTGTAATTTAGTGTTGGAGATACGAGCCACAGAAATGTCTGCCTTTCTTTAATATAATGGAACTAGGTGGCACTCGGCCTGTGGTGCTCAAAGCACCAAAAATATACAAAACTGCACAGAGCAGGCATGCATCTACTCATGGACAAGAGGCTCGTGCTTATGAAAGCGCAAGCTGTAAACATTAATGGAATCCTGCTCGGCTGAGCTGTAACATTAACAGGGTCAGTGGTGCTAGCAGCTAGCAGCAGGAGTGCCATCTAGTTCCGTTAAAACCAAGAGAAGGCTGACACCTCTGCGTCCAATATCTGTAAGTCACTCGCCACCTCAGACACCACTTAGTAACGCAAATACTGACTATGAGGTTAATAATACTCGTCAGTTAACAGATGAAATGTCTTACCCGTCCATGTTTGCAGATGTAGTCAAACAGCTCACCTCCAGACACATACTCCATGACCATGAAGAAATCTGTTGGTGTACTTATCACCTGGTACCTGAAACACAAACATGTTTGTATTCACATGGACTTGCTGGACATTAATTAACTCTATTACATTATGTCCCTAAATGTTAATATAACTGTAAACATACCAAAAGGCTTTTGTCTCAATCTCTAAAATAAATGTATTTACTTCAAAACTGCACAGAACTAATATACAGAAACACATACACAGATAGGTGAGGCCGCACTGTGATGTATGGCTGCTGAGTGTAGGCATTACTTTCCTAAAGGTCAGGTATATTAAGATGCAGGCCCAGTCTCATGAATGGTTGCTCTTGTGAGATTCTGTGCTTTATCACAATCTGCTATATTCCTGTCGAGCCGGGTGTTGCACAACACGGCCGGCACCGTGGGAGAAATAAACACCAACCAAATCACACATACAGATTCTGCGAAATCTAAACAGCGCGAGCACTTGAGGGAAATGTTAGGACATTTATTCAAATTCATTTGAGTTCATGCTGGTTTTACAAACGCTGCAAATGTATCCAGAGTCTGCTCTGCTCTGTCCACAGTCCTGGAGCAATCTACACAGTGCAAACAGGATGTGTATGTGCCTAAAATATATGCATGTTCCTGAATGTATATGGCTGCGACAGAGTGTTCAACAGCACTTGAGCTTCTGACCTAAGAGCTCACATATCTGCCATAGCTTACAGTGCGACAGTGGACTAACCCTAACCTAAAAATAACACAGAGATTGTTGAGAGAGACATGGGCTGACAAGAAGAAGGAGAAAGGTGGGACACAAGGTCAGACAAATAACCCATGACAAGCTAAGATACCTGAATGAGGACAAGATTTTAGTCATGCAGGAACTACAGCGACTTCTATCATCCTATCTGGATATTTGAACGAACCAGAAGTGTATGTGCATTGCTATGTTTGTGTGCTCCACCTCCTGGGAGCCCTGTGGGCATGCTCAGTACAGCGCAGCTGTAGCTGTAGTAAACAAACAGGAACACACAAAGCATGCCACAACACAGAGGGAACACAACATAGCAAAATACCCACATTACAACAGCCACTTATTTAACAGAGCTCAGTTATCTCCCTGTGTCGGCGCTCAGAGTCTTAAAGTCTGATAGAAGGATGTGTTGTCTTTCTCTACTTACAGCTTGATAATGTGTGGGTGTCTGAACAGTTTGAGATTCTGGATCTCTCGTTTGATCTTCCCAACAACATCGAGACTGCGGATCTTCTGTCTGTTTAGGATCTTTACAGCCACTTTATGGCCCGTCAACTGATGCTCGCCAACTGGAAACAAAAGAATACAGATATGAAGCACATACAGCACACAGGTGGTAAAACCACAAAGCAGCTCATCATAAACAAGACAGATAAACACAATATGGAGGAACAAAGAGAGGCAGAGGCACTAATGGGTTACGTTTTAATTTAGACAATTGCTACACAGTAGGGCTGCAACTATTATTTTCATTATGGATTAACCTGCCAATTATTTTTACTACATGTCAACATGTCATGAAACTGTAAAAAATGCTCATCACAATTTCCCAAAGTGACGTCTCTACAGTGCTACTTTTGTCCAAACAACAGTCTAAAACCCAAAGACTCTTCATTTACGATCATAAATGACAAAGAAAAGCAGCAAATGTTTGACATTTCTTCCGTGGAAAATGTCTCCAACAATCAACTGATTATTAAAATAGTTGGTGATTAACTGTCTTTCGGACCACAAACTGATTGATCAACTAATTGTTGCAGCTCTATTGCACAGCAGACTTCAACAGAGCAGTAATTATTTATCATAATGCATTTTTAAGTTTTAATTTAGAAAACTGTTGCAACTATTATTTTCATTATCGACTAATCTGCCAATTATTTTCAAGATTAATCGCTTAATCTGTAAAACGTCTATAACCTGTAAAAACAAAGCTAATCAAAATTTCCCAAAGCACAAAGTGACATCTTTACAGTGTTTCCTATGTCCAACCAACAGTCCAAAACCCAAAGACTCTTCGTTTAATATCATAAAGGACAAAGAAAATCAGCAAATAATCAAATTTAAGAAGCTCGAACTGGAAATTGTTTGACATTTCTGCTTGAAAAATGACTGCAACAATCAATCAGTCATTAAAATAGTTGGCGATAAATCATCTTTCGATAAACTAACTGATAAGTTGCAGCTCTATTGCACTGCAGACTTCAACAGAACAGTATTTTTTTATTATGATGCAGTTTTAAGATTTAATTTAGGAAGCTGCTGCACAGTAGGGCTGCAACTATTATTTTCATTATCGATTTATCTCCCGATTATTTTCACATTTAATCGCTTAATCTATGACACGTCAATTAACTTTGAAAATTGCTCGTGACAATTTCCCAAAGCCCAAAGTGACGTCTTCTCAAATATAATAAGCTCGAACCAGCAAATGTTTGACATTTCTGCTTGAAAAATGACTGCAACGATCAATCAGTCATTGAAATAGTTGGTGATAAATCGTCTTTCGATCAGCTAAGTGCTAAGTTGCAGCTCTATTGCACAGCAGACTTCAACAGGACAGTACATTTTTATTATAATGCAGTTTTAAGATTTAATTTAGTAGGGCTGCGACTATTATTTTCATTATCGACTAATCAGCCGATTATTTTCCACATTTAATCGCTCAATCAATAAAACATCAATTGACTGTGAAAACTGCTAGTGACAATTTCCCAGAGCCCCAAGTGACGTCTCTAAAGTCCTTATTTTGTCCAAAACCTAAAGACTCTTCAGTTAAATCATCTCAAATTTAAGAAGCTTGAACTGTAAAGTTTGACATTTCTGCTTGAAAAATGACTGCGATCAATTCATTATTAAAATAGTTAATAAAATTTCTTTCTATCGACTGTTTACCAAGAGACTGTTGCGCTCTGTTGCACAGACAGAACAGTTAACTTTTATTATAATGCATTTTTAAGCGGCCTACTGTAGCCTTCATCTTCTTTCCACATCTTTAATTGTGCAGGGTGTTGGAGCTATAAGCCTTTCTTATTAGGCTCTCAAGCCAAGATGCTGCTGCTGCTGCCAAACTCTATTAACAGCTTGACTACAACAATATGAGTTATGACACATTAATACAAAAGGTGCATGAACTGCTCTTTCTCCCACAAAGAGACGACCCTAACACAAACAAGTCATTAGCAACATTTGATTCAATTAAAACAAAGTGATTCAGGCTGCATGGCTTCACTGAGAAATAACATCTCTCCATTATACAGAATTAAAGACGTGACGTCAGCCCTGCCCTGAGGTGCGTTCACCCCCTGCTAAGCTAACACATCCCCCCAACTGCGCACACACACACACACACACAGGCTGGGTGAGCGTGGACGCAAAGCTCACAAGGTCACGCAGAGTGTCTGAAAACTAGCTAAGAAATCTGAAATAATATCCTGTGAGCAAAACTTTACCGCTGTGGCAGGTTTTCTCGACTTACTTCACAAGCTAGCAGCTAAGGTGGGCTAACGGTAACACACAGGACTAACGTTAGCTTAACCGCTCACAAACATGATGTGAGTTAATATCAATATGCTCACACGGTGGGTTTCGGACAAGCTGTGCGCCTCACTCGCGTCCTTCACCGCGACAAAACCAACACATTAACTCCTCTTTTTTAACACAATGCGATCATAGTGTGAGTATGACTGTGCATCTTCCTGCCGCTGTTGTCCTCCAGGTAGTTCACCTGCCATAGCTGGGAGCAGCGGCTACAGAGGGGCTTCAGAGGAAGAATTTGACTTTCAAGCTGGCGGATTCACGGAGCACATTTACGCTTTAAATCCCTCTGTCGCCGCCGTTAACCCACCCAGCTACGCAAACTGCTCACCGGCCGCCGGCAACTTCAACAGTCTATTGACTGTGGGCGACTACTTGAATATAACTCCACACATCCACACATTTAATGACGGCGTGACACACAAGCGTGACTTAACTCTTCACTTTCCCGAATGTCCCCACTCCGAGCGTGTCGCCGAGGATGTAGTGTCCGATCTTTACCCTGCCTTCGTGTTTCTGTTGTTGCCGCTCTGCCATCTTCTCCGTTACCGACGGCTGGGCTCGCTCGGTGCGGCGGGTGAGCTGCCTGCCTGCCTGTGGAGCGCGCGGAGGGGCGGGGCACGTGTCTCCCTGCGAGCGAAGACTCGACCCCGGTGGACGGACACTGTCAGGTTGACTGTAAATACTGGAGCAGGGGAAATGTAACTGGCAGAAATGCGCTCCTGGAGGCCATATGGCGTCTGACGCAAAGCACCGAGTGTGTGTATAACCGGGATTATCTCTCCTAGAAACCAACGACCTCTGCCATCCACCCTGTGGCTGTGCGTCTCCATCTGACCCGGTGTGTGTCGACTTTTGCACCCTGGTTAATTAGCTGATGAATACTCTCTACATGTCTAAATCACCCACAAATTAAAATATATAGAATATTAATTACAGTGGAATAGCCACGAGCAACATGTTATGTTTTCAGTAATAAATAATGCTCTGTTATATATCATGAAGGCAATAATTATAATAGTGCACATCATTTTCATTTTCAGATATAGGCCTATTAAAAAGTGGAAAGCCATTGTGTATTTTGAGTGTTATGTTGGCTTTATTACTGTCAATCAATGTAGTTTCTGTAGCATTCGATAAAAATGTATAAAAAAAAAGGTTGCAAAAAAGTAATAGTGTCAGCACTTCAGCTGTGCAGCCCTAAAATGGCTCTCATTTATCAACACTTTCACAACCCCTGATCTAATGCTGTGTTCCAGGCACACCTTACACCAATGTAAAGACAAGATTAGACACGAATTCCCGCAGGGTGTCGCGATAGGCGCGATGGACGCCATGTGCGTGATGAT